>JBCNJP010000017.1:79830664-79890819 GCA_039602395.1 Deinandra increscens subsp. villosa | reverse complement strand
CTGGAGCAACCCTACACCTAGTAGCCCAATGACCAAATCTTCCACACGTGGTGCAATTTCGGCATTGCGTGCCAGTGGGATGGTGAAACTTGCAAGTGCTGCACAGAGGATGAGGACTCGTATAGACAGGCCTAGTGTTGGGTTGGGCCACAACATTCACAGGAACAACAGGGGTAACTAGTGCATAGCTTTGCATACCCCTTTTCCTCTTATTAGACTTGTTGTTTCTTGAGCTTGACCCACGACTATCATTACCTTTACCCGATTCCTTTTTCAATACCCCAGTCTTGACCATTTCGGCGGTCAAGGGTCCTGGCAACTTGATGGCAGCTGACAGAGAGGTAGGGCTCACCGACATCATAACTATACGCATAGCTTCAGGAAGGGCATCGATGTAGCAGTCAATCGCATTTTGTTCCGGGGGTCACCAAGTGAGGGACAAATAGAGAGAGCTCTTGGAATCGAGATGTAAAACCGAGATGATCAGCTCCTTTCATAGTGAGAGCTCTGAATTCGGCCTCTAGTTTCCTTATTTCTGACCTTGGACAATACTCCTCAGTCAACAGAGCCTTGAACTCCTCCCAAGTCAAAGTATGAAGAACCTCGCGATTTGGTTCTTATTTGGGTGTTCCACCAAGTTAAAGCTCCCTTTTTTAAAGTACTTGAGGCATACTTGACCCACTGAGCTTCTAGGCAATTGCATAGGTTCAGCATGGCTTCTGTTTTCTCGAACCACTGAAGGAAGCATGTTGCTCCTTCGTTTCCAGCAAATTCAGTGGGTTTAGAGGCAACGAAGAGTTTGAAGGAGCTTTCGACTCCCCCAGGGTTTGAACCATCTCCTTCGGTGTTAGTTTGTACCACGGCTCGAGTTTGAACGGTTTCGTTAAGTTGCTTGACCATGGTGGGGAGGATGTTAGCCATTTGCTCGGAGTTGATAGTGGCCAATGCGGTGGGATCCATCTTCAGGAAACAAAAGATTCGAGTTAGATATGGAAATCATAAGGTAAATAAATAATAGAATGACATTATTAATGATTAAACATTAAAATAACGTCGTTGACTAATCAAAACCCCGAGTCCGTTTCATGATTTTACTTGAACTGCATGTTTTAGCCTATAAGCGTCATGTCTCCGAATGATATCCCAGGTAAGAGAGGTGAGTCACTAGGACTACTTAAATACCAGGTCTTGCCTTATCCAGAACCCTCCAAAGAAATGACCACTCTTCCAGATTACACACAGCCCCGAAAACTATTACGCGAACCCGTTGTTTGACGAAGCGGACTATGCCTTTCCAGGGGGAAACTTTCAGAAGTACAGAATCACCGACTTGAAATTCCAAAGGCTTTATGGGTTTTTCGGCATAACTCTTTTGCCGGCTTCTTGCAGCCTTCAGTCTTTCGCGAATCAAGGAGACTTTCTCTGTGGTTTCTAGGATCATATCAGGACCAGTGATTTGGGCTTCACCAACTTCGGCCCAACAAACGGGTGAACAACATTTACAACCGTATAAAGCTTCGAATGGTGCCATTTTAATGTTGGCATGGTAGCTGTTATTGTATGAGAACTCGATGAGGGGGAGATGTGAGTCCCAACTACCACCAAAATCTAGGACACATGTCCTGAGCATGTCTTCTAGGGTTTGTATGGTCCTTTCGCTCTGGCCATTAGTTTGTGGATGATAGGCTATGGTAAGGTTCACACGTGTCCCTAAAGACTTTTGTAGTGATTTCCAGAACTTTGAGGTAAAACGACTGTCGCGATCGAAGATGATAGATAGAGGCACACCATGACGACACACAATTTCATCAATATAGAGTTTGGATAGACGATTCATTTTATAATCCTCACGAATCAGAAGGAAATGTGCTGACTTGGTCAAACGATCAACGATGTACCAAATGCTGTCATAACCTTTTGGTGTTCGTGGGAGTTTAATAATGAAATCCATGGTGATTTCTTCCCACTTCCATACTGGAATCTAAGGTTGCTGAAGCAATCCTGAGGGTCGTTGATGTTCAGCCTTAACCCTTGAGCATGTTACACATTTTCCAACGTATAGAGCAATGTCTTTCTTCATTCCAGGCCACCAATAGAGAACTCTAAGGTCCTTGTACATCTTGTCAGCACCAGGATGAACAGAGTAACGAGTCTTGTGAGCTTCATTCAAGATGAAATCACGAAGACCGTCACGATCGGGAATCCAAATTCGATCCAAGAAGTAAAGGAGTTCATCGGGTCTGGTTTCCAACTGGGATTCTACACCACAAGATAACTCATTATGCAGATCATTCTGAACCACATATTTACATTGAGCTTGAAGGATTCGAGTTTGGAGATCGGATTGAATTCTGATGCTATGCAATTGAGCATACCCTTTTCGACTAAGGGGATCGGCTACAACATTTGCTTTCCCGGGATGGTAACGAATCTCGCAGTCATAATCGTTGAGTAACTCCACCCAACGACGTTGTCTCATGTTTAGCATCTTTTGATTTAGGATATGCTGAAGACTTTTATGATCCGTGAAGATCACACACTTTGTACCATAAAGGTAATGTCTCCAAATTTTTAGAGCAAAAATCACAGTGCCCAGCTCGAGATCGTGGATGGTGTAATTCTTTTCTTGGACCTTGAGTTGTCTTGATGCATAGGCTATGACCTTACCTCGTTGCATCAGTACGCAACCAAGACCTTGGTTGGAGGCATTACAATAGACTACGAAATCATCGTTGCCATCAGGAAGCGTCAAGATAGGTGCGTTGCAAAGCCTTTGCTTTAGGGTCTGAAAAGCTTCTTCTTGCTCTTGACCCCACATAAAAGGTTTATCTTTATGAGTTAACATGGTGAGAGGTAAAACAATCTTCGAGAAGTTTGAGATGAAACGTCGATAATAACCTGCTAGACCGAGGAACGACCGGATGTCAGTAGGGGTTTTTGGAGTCTCCCAACTCTTGACAGTCTCAATTTTCGCAGGATCAACGTGTATCCCTTTTCCATTAATTATGTGGCCTGGAAATTGAACTTCTTTCAACCAAAACTCACACTTTGAGAACTTTGCATAAAGTTGTTCCTTCTTTAGTAGCTCCAAGATTAACCGAAGGTGTTGTTCGTGATCCGCTTTGGTGCGAGAATAAATCAAGATATCGTCGATGAATACGATTACGAATTTATCCAAATACAGTTTACACACACGGTTCCTTAGGTCCATAAATACCGCGGGGGCGTTGGTCAATCCAAATGGCATGACCATGAACTCGTAGTGACCGTATCGTGTACGAAAGGCTGTTTTTGGAATATCCTCCTCGAGGACCCGCAATTGATGATAGCCAGAACGAAGATCGATCTTTGAAAAGCAAGTGGCTCCTTGTAATTGGTTAAAGATGTCATCAATCCTAGGTAATGGGTATCGATTCTTGATGGTGAGTTTATTGAGCTCTCGATAGTCAATGCACATACGGAAGGATCCGTCTTTCTTCTTGACAAACAAGACGGGAGCTCCCCAGGGCGAGAAGCTGGGTCGAATGAACCCTTTGTCCGAAAGTTCTTGAAGTTGCTTCAAAAGATCTTGCATTTCAGATAGAGCCAAACGATAAGGAGATTTGGCAACGGGTGTTGCACCAGGAATGAGGTCAATACGAAACTCAACTTGACGATTAGGAGGAAGGCCAGGAAGATCATCAGGAAAAACATCAGTAAAATATCGTATGATAGGAATGTCCTCCATTTTCTTGGACTCAGATTTCGTTTTTACAATGTGAGCCAAAAATGCGAAACACCGCTTCCGAAGGTACGTACGGGCTTTCATGCAAGAGATGATCTTCAGACTGCGTTCAGGTTTCTCTCCTTGGATTAGTAAGGTTTTGCCCGAAGGTAAAGGAATACGAATCAACTTTTCAGCGCATCGAACCTCAGCTTGATGTTTGGACAACAATCCATCCCTACTACTAGGTCGAAGCTTCCAAGTTTAATAGGGATTAGATCGATATTGATGGAATGTTGATCGAAAGTCAGAACGCAATCACAAATAATCAAATTAGCTTTGATTGGTTCGCCGTTGGCCAGTTCAATAACATAGGTTGAGTCCATGATTGTTGGTTTAAGGTTAAGTAAGGGTGCAAAATCTAGAGATAAAAACTCTCGTCCGCTTTAGTATAAAAAAATGGATGCAAAATGATCATTGAGGAGAAACGTACCCGTGATGACATTTGGATCCTGACGAGCTTCAGATGCTCCGAGCATAAAAGCTCTACCACGAGCGACTTGAATGTTGTTATCTAATTTGGGGCATTGTCAATTCATGTGATCAGGACTTCCGCACTGGTAACATAAACGGTTAGGATTGTTGTTCGGAACGGGTATAGTAGCCAGGGTCTGGTTGGTTCCTGGTGGAGCAACCCTACACCTAGTAGCCCAATGACCAAATCTTCCACACGTGGTGCACTTTCGGCATTGCGTGCCAGTGGGATGGTGAAAATTGCAAGTGCTGCATAGAGGATGAGGACCCGTATAGACTGGCCTAGTGTTGGGTTGGGCCACAACATTCACAGGAACAACAGGGGTAACTGGTGCATAGCTTTGCGTCCCCTTTTCCTCTTATTGGACTTGTTGTTGCTTGAGCTTGACCCACGATTATCATTACCTTTGCCAGATTCCTTTTTCAATACCCCAGTCTTGACCATTTCGGCGTTCAAGGGTCCTGGCAGCTGACAGAGAGGTAGGGCTCACCGACATCATAATTATATGCATAGCTTCAGGAAGGGCATCGATGTAGCAGTCGATTGAAAATTGTTCCAGGATCACCAAGTGAGGGACAAATAGAGAGAGCTCTTGGAATCGAGATGTAAAACCGAGATGATCAGCTCCTTTCATAGTGAGAGCCCTGAATTCGGCCTCTAGTTTCCTCATTTCTGACCTTGGACAATACTCCTCAGTCAACATAGCCTTGAACTCCTCCCAAGTCAAAGCATGAAGAACCTCGCGAGTCTTGGCTCTTATTTGGGTGTTCCACCAAGTTAAAGCTCCCCTTTTGAAAGTACTTGACCCACTGAGCCTCTAGGAAATTGCATAGGTTCAGCATGGCTTCTGTTTTCTCGAACCACTGAAGGAAGCCTGTTGCTCCTTCGTTTCCAGCGAATTCAGTGGGTTTAGAGGCAACGAAGAGTTTGAAGGAGCTTTCGACTCCCCCAGGGTTGGAACCATCTCCTTCGGAGTTAGTTTATACCACGGCTCGAGTTTAACCGGTTTCGTTAAGTTGATTGACCATGGTGGGGAGGATGTTAGCCATTTGCTCGGAGTTGATAGTGGCCAATGCGGTGGGATCCATCTTCAGGAAACAAAAGATTCGAGTTAGATATGGAAATCATAAGCAAAATAAATAATATAATGACATTATTAATGATTAAACATTAAAATTACGTCGTTGACTAATCAAAACCCCGAGTCCGTTTCATGATTTTACTTGAACTGCATGTTTTAGCCTATAAGCGTCATGTCTCCGAAAGATATCCCAGGTAGGAGAGGTGAGTCACTAGGACTACTTAAATACCATGTCTTGCCTTATCAAGAACCCTCCGAAGAAATGACCACTCTTCCAGATTACACACAGCCCCGAAAACCATTACGTGAACACGTTGTTTGACAAGAGTGTTCAGAGACGAGAACTTGAATTCCCAGGATGGAACCCTAATACAAAGTCTAAGAATATGCCGATGAGGATGACTTGCACATGCCACGATAGAAGCTGATGAGAGAAAAGGTTCAGACGAGAGAATCTAAATACCTAGGTCAGGAATAGGGTTTATCATTTTTGGCCCCTAAGATTATAGTCTAGATTATTGTTTTCTAATAACCTAATTCCCTATAACCAAGGCTCTGATACCAATTCTGTAACACCCAGACCGATGGCAGAAACATCGAGGTGTCACGAAAATTGAATTAGAGCACTTGGATAAAAGGAAACCATATTTTATTATTAATTCAAAACTTAAACGTCTATTACAAGGCATAAGAAACTTAAAAGACAGTAGGTTTCCTATCTAAATCTCCAACTTCTAGTCTCAATCATGCTTGACTCTCATTTCCTAAAAACACACAAAAAGGGTCAACTACATATATAGTTGGTGAGTCATAGGTTTGTAACAAAACAGCAATAGGTGACCATTTGATAAAAGCTTGCAAAGTCATACATGTTAAACTAAATATGCATGTATTACACTAAATTAATCATATATTCGTCACCTAGTACATAAATGATGTCTAATTCCCTCAAAGGAATCTCTACGATTATGATGTTTAGTTTGCTCAAATAAACCTCTACGATTATGATATTCAGTTCCCTCAAAGGAACCTCTACGATTATGATGCTCATGAGACTTACATGTACAGGTCCCTAGAATACGATATAATATAGATAACACAAGCAATTTATTTAACAGTACTTGACTTTGCTTAATAAGAATAAATGATTTCCAGAATAAAGTTTCACAATGATTCCCAATGATAATCATGAATAAATATCCTTTTTGTTTGAAAACCAAGTAATAATGATATAAATGTTTGTGCGTGTTTTCCATCCCAAAAGATTTAAAGTAAAATGGGGACTATGAACTCACCTTAAGTAGTTGGTTGATTACTAGCTTGGCGTAACGAGAAATGATTCAAGTTCGAGGGATTCCTAAATGAATGATGAAATTGGTTAACCTAATGTTACGATGACGAATAGTAGGATTTTTAGATAGCCTAGGGTTTCGTTGGGATTGTTGAATTGGGGAAGATGACTTTATTTTCTTGATTTAGGTCTTTGGTGTATAAAATCGTTTGAAGATAATTACTAAATAACTATATAAATAATTTTGGCTAATAAAATTGTTGATACATAGTCCTTGATCGTCATGTGAAGTATCGAATACAAGACGGATTACACATTATAGCTGAGGTCCGAACTCCCAGCGAACCTGAAGTTCGGACGGCTCCGAATGTGTGGCCGAACCTCAGGTTCGGCCGGTCGTATTTCAGTCCTATAAATATGTTCGTCTTGTGTTATATTCAAATGGTCGAAGCTTCAGTGTCATATTCTCTGAGTGTACTCTGTGGTTCTCTGTGGTTAATACAAAGCTCATTTGTATTTACTCTTTGTGTTTCATCTCATTTTACATTAATTTCATTACGACTAAGTAGAAGATTCACACGCTCACGCACTTTCAAGTGGTATCAGAGCACTAGGTTTACTCTACTAGTCGGAAATCAGTGTTTTTCGGGGTTTTGAGTTCAAATTCACGTTTTTGCGAAAATGTCAATCATTTTTTAGTTCGTTTGATCGTCTTGAGTGTGCTTTTCGTCAAAAATCTGTTTCTAGATCGTTTCTATTGAGTTTGCTTGAATACCTGTCGAAAATTCCAGTCAATAAGCGTTGAAAATCGAGAAAATGAGGTCGAGTGAAATTTGTCTCGTTTGAGGTTCGGACAAGCTCGGCATAACCGCTCTGAACTTGAGGTTCGGACGGAGTTCGGTCTTTATATTGGTTCGGTGAGAGTTTGGTGAGGGATCGGTCAGCGTTCGGACTAAGTTCGGTGATAGTTCAGAGTTGTTTGGTTTTTGTTCGTCCGAAGGTCTGGTTCGGAGAGAGTTCGGCGTTGTCAAGGTCGGACTAAGTTCGGAGGCAGCTCGGAGGAGGTTCGGACGAGGTTCAGAGTGAACAGTAACCTGTTTTTCGAAAAATGTCCGATTTTCAAGCGTTCGCGGCTATTCAAAATTCAGTTCAGGCAACGATGCAAACAATGATTAACTATGATAATGAAATCGGAACAAGTCAGAAAGTTCCCAAATTACTTAAATTGGAGGATTATCATAGTTGGGTGACACGATTTGAAGCGTTTGTTTCCGCAAATGATATCGATATGTGGTTATCGTATTCTGAACAATATACATATCCTAAGGGTGAGGATGGGGAACCAATTCTTCAAAGGAAGCTTTCTGGTGAACAAAAGAAAGCATATCAAGCTGAGAAAAAGACTTATGGCACTTTAACAATGGCTTTGCCTACTGATTTACAACATCAATTTTCAAGCAACTATACCGCAAAGAGTTTATGGGATGCTCTAGAAAAGAGATGTGAAGGCAATGACCAGTATAAGAAAAGTCGACAAAAGGTGTTGAAGAAGGAATTTGATAGTTTCAAGCATTATCAAAATGAATCAATTCCAAATCTGATTGCAAGGTTTGCACATTTAATGAGTGAAATGAAGTTGGTGAATCTTACCAAAGATGAAGCTGATAGGAAAGAAAATATTATGGAAGCTCTACCAGAGAAATGGGAATATTATGTGATGATGATTACTAATGATAAGGATTATCCAAAGTTGTCTTTTAATGATCTGATTCAAAGAATCCAAGCTAGGGATATGGAGTTAAAAGTAAACAAGTCACTTCCTGAGCAAATTCAGAATCCTGCAGTGTATTATGGCAACAATGATTCAACTTTGAATGCTAGAAAGTCTAATATTCTTAGTTTTGCACCTCCTACAGCATTCCTGGCAGGTAAATCTGAAACTCCAAGTTATTCATCTGCTGGTTGTACTGTGTCAATTCCTAGTTCTTCGACTCAAAGTGCATTGTCTGTTCAAACTGTCGATGACTATAATGCGTTGATGTCTGCATTGGTATCTTCATACTTTGGTGTTATCACTGGTGCTGTGAGTAATGCTGAGTTAGCAAATGAAGATTACGATCAGATTGATTATGATCATTTGGAGGAAATGGATCTAAATTGGCAGTATGCTATGTTGGTTCGAAGAACAAAGAAGTTTTTCAATAGAACTGGTAAGAAGAGACTGAATCAGGAAGGAAAGATTGGTTTGGACAAGTCTAAAGTGAAATGTTTTAAGTGTTCAGTTTATGGTCACTTTGCTCGAGAATGTCCAAGATCTGCGGATAGTAAATTGAAGACTGGTCAGCATGCACATTTAGTTTTTCATCCATCAGATAAAGCTGAAAAGGTTGAACAGAAATCTGCTACTCTTGCTCATGATTGGACTGGTACATTTATGCATCCAGATGAATTTGCCTGGAATGCAGATTCAGAAATTAAAAAGAATCATACTCCAATCTCAATTGCTTTAACTGTTCAACATGCTGATGATGACAATTTTTTAACTGAATCTGATACTTCTTCAAGTGTATCTTTGGTTCAAGAAGAATTACCTAAGACTTTTGAGAATTCAAAAGATGACGAATTTAAATGTTATAAATGTGAGAAGTTGCTCAAGGAAATTGCAAGTTTTGAACAACATCGTCAAATTTCAACTGAAGAAATTGTGGTGTTAAAGAAAGAGTTGGAGGATTTTCAAAAGAAGTATTATGAGTTAGTTCATATTCATGAAGTTGTTTTGAAGGAAAAGGCTCAATTGGCTGAAGAGTGTGAGAAAGCCAAAGCTGAAGCGTTAGATGCAGCTCAAGATTTTGAGAATCTGTTTGAGAAAAGTTATCCAGTTCAACAAAAATATGAAGAGGCTACTGCTCTTATTGCAAAAACTGTTGTTACCGTTGAGAAGCTTCAAAATAAGATCTCTATGCTTCAAGATGAAAATGTTCTTTGACAGAGACAAGAATGAAGTATTAACAAAAGATGTTGAGATCTACAAGCAAAAGAGAGAAAATGTGCTTGAAGAATTATATGCTGAATGTGAGATCCGGAAGTTACAAACTTATGAGTATGATGATCTCAATGCAAAATTCATCAAGTCACAACAAGAGGTGTTTGAAGGTCAACAGAAAATTAATGACTTGAAATTGGAGATTTTGGAGTTGAAAAGACAAGTTAAGAATTGCAATTTGTCACCGACATTGCTAAATTTCTTATACAAGCAGGATCAGAGTTCCGAGAAGTCTAAGGAAGAGAATATTCACTTGGTACCTCAACCAGTGGATTTGATTGAAGTTACTTCTGCTCAGTTTGATCCAAACAATGAATTGCATGACTATTCAAAGTTTGCTACTCCACCCAAGAAGAACAAGTCCAAGTCTAAAAAGAAGGAGAAACCTTTGGGTGAAGCTCCAAAGTTTACTTCCAAGTCTGTATTGCTGGAAAATGAGAAAGTGTTTGATAAGGTTGCTTCGAGTTCTTCATCTGCAACCGAAGACGAGAAAGTTTTGATTGAAAAGAACAAGCTGAAGGATATCAAAGACAAATTCACTAGTGATGCTAAGTCAAGAGTTGCTTCAGGTTCTTCATCCAATTCTTCAAAGACTCAAGGATCTAAACACAAAGGTTTAGGTTACAAAGTGTTGGAAGAACCGGTTCAAGCAAAGAAATCAGTGAAGGCTGAGAAGGTTCCTAAAGCAAAAGTTACAAAGAAATCACCATCTCAGAAGGAATTTTCTTATTATTCTAGAAGCTCTTCATCTTCAAGGAGTCCATCTCCTAGGTATGATTCTTCTGATTCTCAAAAATCAAAACAATTTTCAAACACTTTTAGAGAAAGACTTTGTTATGTATGTCGTCAACCAGGACATCTAGCTGCTGATTGTCCAACGACTGCATATATCCACAAAACTGCAAAATATGTGGATAACAAAGGTCAAATTTTTGATGAACCGTGGTCCCCAAAGATTAACTCAAACTCGTAAATCGTCTTGGTCTAAGTCAAGTACGTCGGTTGAATCTGATTCGGGTTCCGATCAAAAATTAAAACTTTTACAAATTTGGAAACCAAAAGTTGTTTCCAAGGTCAACAAGGACTTTGTGGAAGACACCGGGCAACCCGACGCTGTTGATTCGGGTCGATCCCCATGCGACTAATGTTTTATTTGGTGTCAAGCAGGTGTTTCAGGAAGACCTTTCGGTGATTGGAAAATTGCTGATTGTGAAATATCTATTTTAATTAAATTGAATTTCAAAATCAATTTTGTTTTTCAAAATGCTAAACTGCGAGTATTCGTGTTGGTTGATCATTTTTCTTGTTTTTTTCCTTTGTCTCATTCTGAGGGGGAGTTTGTTTTTGCAAAAATACAAAAATAGTGTGTTGTTTTTCAACTGGTAAAAATGAAAATCTATAAATAGAGTTGTCATTTTTATGGGGAGAAATTTGGAAAAGACAAAAACATTGAAAAATGCAAAAATCCAAAAATATTGAAAAATGAGAAATTGTATCCGACATGATTGGGAAATGATGGTACATTGGCTGACAGTGTCTGACTCATGGATAAAGTATATGAAAAAGCCATAAGACCATTTGATCGGTGTGCAAGGTAGGCTCGGCAAATCAGAAAGTATACAAATGTGATATACACTAAATCTGATGCTTGACCTAGTGGACAACATCTTGATGCATATCTCATGATATATCAAGAAAAAGATATGTGAAAAATAAAATGAGAAGTCACTGTGTATACATGTGTTCATTTTGCAAAGATTTAAACTTGTTTGATTTTCTTTATTTTGTCAAACGATCGGACTTTCTCTGCGTGTCGAAAGACCGACCTGATTGTTGTTCGTTTGACGTTCTGCTTTATTTTCTTTGGTGTTTCGTATAACTCATCGGACTTTCTCTGCATGTACGGGAGTACCGACCTGATTGTTGTTGAGTTATACAACTTCAACTTGTTTTATTTTCTTATTTTGTTAAATCCGAGGCCTTATCTGCGTATCGAAAGATTGACCTTAAGGTAGACGATTTAACGTTCTTATTTCTTTTTGCATGGAACACAGTTGACTATATCATGATTACAATCATTATGTGATTAAAATCACAAATGAGATCACAAAATGTGATAAGCAAAAGCATATCTGAGTATGTCTGATAGTGTGGGATACACTGGTCAATGCAAATTTAATCAATACCTTAACATATCCAGATGTTATGAGTATGATTCTGCCAGAGTTTAAAGTTGGACAAATTATATCTGCAACCGGCATGGCTTATGTGTTTCAATAATTGAAATTGAAATGTAGTTCAGCATGTTATGACCAATGTGATCCCAAGTTGTGATCTTTCTCACAAAAGACAAAAATAGTGTCTGATTCTGTTTTGCATTTACATTCCTTAGTAGAAAATACCAAAAAGATTTTAGGTGTGTTTTGATATAAAGTTTCTAAAAACCAAAAAGATTTTGTTTCTGATTTGTTTTCGATTGATCAACACGAAATACAAATTCAATTTTCAAAATCAAAATATCTTGGAGTCTCGAAGAGACATTTTGCACCAAGATTATTTATGTTGGCAGGTTTCTAAGTGGTAAGAGAACATCACAACTTCAAATCTTCTGAAGATTGTTGATAAAGAGATTACACACGATGTAATACCAAGTATTCAAGATTGAACTCATCGTCAAGATCGAAGAAGAGTTTGATTGAAGATACATGATACAAGTTTGAATAGAGGAGATGATACTGCACATGCCGAGGGGGAGTTTGTTGATACATAGTCCTTGATCGTCATGTGAAGTATCGAATACAAGACGGATTACACATTATAGCTGAAGTCCGAACTCCCAGCGAACCAGAAGTTCGGACGGCTCCGAATGTGTGGCCGAACCTCAGGTTCGGCCGGTCGTATTTCAGTCCTATAAATATGTTCGTCTTGTGTTATATTCAAATGGTCGAAGCTTCAGTGTCATATTCTCTGAGTGTACTCTGTGGTTCTCTGTGGTTAATACAAAGCTCATTTGTATTTACTCTTTGTGTTTCATCTCATTTTACATTGATTTCATTACGACTAAGTAGAAGATTCACACGCTCATGCACTTTCAAAAATATTTGACTAAACAAATAAATTGAAAAACGATTATAGTTAATACGTATTTATTTGTGTTTATAAAGCATAATGTGGTGACTAAATAAATGAATAATTTAATGAATTAATAATTAATTAAATAAATACCTAGATAATCAATTTAATTAAGTAACTAATTAATTAAATAGATAACGAAATAAATGAAATAGCTTAATGAAATTATAAATAATTGAGTAAATATTAAGTAATGAAATGAATGTCCGCTTGAATGATCAAATAATAAAAAGAAATGTAACCGAGTAAATGATTGACAAAATAATTATGTTGTTAACTAAATAATTAGGTGAGTAGTTAATAGAATATTAAACAAATAAGTTATGACATAAAAATTAACAAAATAAATGGATATTTTTATAAAAATAAATAGGTTTATTAGGTGTTCTAAAAAAGTTTGTAAAGTTTATAAATTTTTAGAAACTTAAAAATGATGGTTTAAACATTTTATGGGGTTTAAAAACATTTTATAAATGTATTATAAATTTTCTAGAAAATTTACATTGTTTTTAAATGGTTTTTGTTTTGGCTAAAAATTACTTAAGCAAAATTAGTAAGATTTGAACCAAATAAGATTGTGAGGTTTAGTGCCTAGGATTACGATACGAAAACTGTTTGCAAAAATCCTGGGACAATAGTTGAATTCTAGTGACAAAAGCCGGAATCCTGGGTAAAAATGTAAGTTCAATTATGAAATCGATTAAGAAAAGTTGATGACACAAATGAAGCCTTGAATGCAGATAAGAACACCGAGAATTTTACTAGGGAAAATCCCTGAGCCCTTAGATGTCTCTAAGGCACCGTTGGCATAAAAACTCGGGTAGCGATAACACACGCTACCAATTTATTGATCACCAAATTGTTTGAGTACAGTGAGTAAACAGAGAATTGAATACGAGAATACAATGTGTAAAGCTCGAGTGAGCTGAATGAAATGACTAAGTGTCCTATTTATACTCCTAATTCTTCAACAACTTGTTCGATATTCCAGGGATCTTCTCTTCAACGTCTTTTTAAGTTGGTTGACCGAGTTTTCGGCTAAAGTCCTTTGACCACATGTGAAATAAGTCTCTAGCTCATCTCATTCAACCGTTGGTAGACTTCGTCAACTTGTCCTTGATCAGATATAGACACACATGCATTAGTAACAATGTCCTAGCATGCAGGGTCATTTCCACATGCTAGGTCATTCGTACAATAAGGGTGACCCTGGATTATGCTGAACTTCCCTGGATTAAGATGACATCCTGGGACTTTACCTTGCTCCTGATACATTCAGGGTCATTGAGCATTACCTGTTAAATTCTAGGTCATACAATTCCTGGGTCAATCCTGCCCTAAGTCTATACATGTACCCTGGATTACCAGCCGAAAATTCAGGGTATAACAATTGCCCCCAAATTTTCGCAAGTTGTAGATAAGTATTGCAGCTGTGAAAATTTTCAAATTAGAGTCTAATCCACGTCCGTTTCGATCGTGTCCGGTAATCAAGGATCCATTACGCCACGTCATGGGGTAACATCCCATCACCCCTGCAACTTCTAACCCCCTTAAATACCAGCTTTAACCTCTCCCCTCTCTCCCATTAACTTTTTCGAGAGCAGAGGTTCACGTTGGTATCTCCGGCTTCTGACCTTCTCTGATCAGGTAATCTTCTCGTTTTAGCCCTTTCTTTTCTTTCTTTCCGACCATGACCCGCAAGAAGATCCGATCGGAAACCCTGGCCAAAAAGACAGGAATCAAGGATTTACTCGATCAAAACTACCTGCAAAGCCGGGAACTAGAGACCTGCACCTTCACCGACGCCGACATTGCAGCATTGTCGTCGTCTGGCCTTCTTCATCCTTCTGCTGAAATCAGGCCTTTCGATAGGAGGCTTAGGTCGGATTTCAGCTCTGAAACCTGGGTCTGTTTCCTGTTCACTCCTTTTTCCATGGGGTTGTCCTACCCTTTTACCGGTCTTTTTGCCGAATTCTTTGATGCCACTGACCTTGCCTATGCTCAAACCCTTCCCATTGTATGGAGAATCCTGGGAACCCTGAACTGTCTCAACAGGGAATTCGATTCTCTGATTGGGTTACCTAAATTAGCCCTAGGCTACGAACTCAAGTCCCATGGTAGCAATCGGTTCTTGTTCAAGGCTCTGAACAAGGATGTTCAACTGATTCCTCAGGCTTCTTTTCATGAGGATTGGAAGGGAAAGTTCTTTTTTGTCAAGAGATCAACCATCCCAAGAGGAATGGATCTCCAGTTAGGTGGAGAGTAGAGGGTAGGTTTTCACCTGCATTAGGGATTAGGATTTCAATTTGATTGTACGTTATTCAAATACTGACCTTGGATTTTTTCTGTTTTGCAGTGCCCAGCTTGAGTTCAATTGGCCCTGCAAATCCAGGGGCATTCGAGAGATTCGAGACATTCTTGACCATCACTGAGGAAGACCGAGAATTCAAGGTCGATCCCCATCTAGCTGCTTCTTCCACTTCTCACAGCATGTCTAGTTGTAAGTATCCTGGGACCATGCCTTTTAACCCTTGGATCTTGTTGATTTGTTATGTTTATGTCCTTCAGCTGCTGCTACTCCTATCAACCTTGAGGACGTGGACCTAGATGCCTTTCTGCTGGGTGGATCTGAGCAAGATGTTCAGGTCCTGACCACGGTCAAAACTGAGCCCTCATCTGCCCCCAAGGCTCCCTCCTCCAGGACTTCAGGTACGAAGCGCAAAACCAGGGCTGCTACTGCTACTGTGACCCTGCAACCCTTGTAAAACATGGATGCTGCCGGGCTGCTCACACATGCTGAGGCCTCCTCTCTCCAAGTAAGTAAATCCTGGGTACCCCTGAATTTTCTGCATAGTCGAGCCATTCAGGGTCTAAAATGTTTAATTAAATTATCTTTATTTGCAGATTGTTGGGCGATTCTTCGAACTGGTCCGGGCTGCTGAGAAACGTGCCCAGGATACCGAGTCCTCGTCCAGGAAGGAGATCTCTGTTCTGAACAAGGAGCTGAACCTGGCCAAGGCGGCGGCTAACAAGAACCTGGGGCTGGTCCAGGACCTAGAGAAGAAGGCTGTGGAAGTGCGGGCCAACCATGAGGCTGCCCTGGCTGCGAAAGACGTTGAGGGCAGGCAAATAGCCCTCATCTCTCTCCTCCAATGCAGGATAAAGATGGCCAAGGAGGCCAGGGACCTGGGGTTCAAGAACCCCAAATGGGATGTGACCGAATGGGCAAGTAAACTGCGCAAACTAGGCGCAACCATCCCTGCTGGGTGTGACTCTGAGGCCGACCCTGGAACCAGCAAGGTCACACCATCCAAGGGTGTAAGGACCAAGATTTGTGGCTTGTGTATTAAATCATCACTTGGCGGAGTATTCTGAAGGCCTATGTGTTAGATTAGGTGAAAATAAGCTGGGTTATGGGTATATTGGGTCATTGGGCCAATTTAGATGTGGTTGGACTCAATTAAACAATGTTTAGATGGAGTTTAGTGGGCCTATATGGTCAAAAACGGGAATTAGTGGGTAATTAGGGTTACCAAAGATAGATTAGCTTGTTTCCCAAGCTAATCTTCCCCTATATAAGGATAGCTAATCTAGGGGTTTAGGGCTGCTGATTTTGGGTGTTCTTGTACTTGGTGTTTCACGAAATTCTCCTTGAGAATTTCGTTTAAGGTGTTGCAATCCAAGGTTGTCTATTCAAGTGATTCTCAATCGGTTTGTGTTTATTATTGTTTTTCATTGCTTATTTACTTTATTAATCGATTGTTCATGAATCACCAATCAAACCGGATTCCGCACGGTCTTGATTGGATTAGATATCGCGTGAGGACCGTTTTCGGGACTTACAATTGGTATCCGAGCCAAGAAACGCAAGTTTCGAGGCTCTCGCGATATCAGATTCAAGTTTTTGAGTACTAACGATTTGAGTTTTGTGGTGATTTTCAGCTTTTAGCACTTTCGGAGGTGTGTTTGTGCAGGTTTCAAGACAATACAAAAGTTTCGTGAAGCTGTGTTCGTGTCAGAGAGACTTTTCGATCCTGTTTTGTACTTTTCGATCAGCCAGTTTGATCGAAAAGCCGTTCCAGCAGACCCTGTCCGATCGAGAAAGCCCCCTCTGTGGCTTTTCGATCCGTTCCTCTCACTCGAAAAGTCCCCTAAGTGACTTTTCGACCAGCCTGCCCAATCGAGAAGTCCCCTTTTGTGACTTCTCGATCAGTTACACCAATCGAAAAGTCCCTGCGAGACTTTTCGATCCAACCCTTTCAATCGAGAAGTCCCCTTGAGACTTCTCGATCAGCCTCCTTTGATCGAAAAGTCCCCTGTGACTTTTCGATCCATTGTGCTCCTTGATCGAAAAGTCCCCTTCGAGACTTTTCGATCCAACCCTTTCAATCGAGAAGTCCCCTTCGAGACTTTTCGATCCAACCCTTTCAATCGAGAAGTCCCCTTGAGACTTCTCGATCAGCCTCCTTTGATCGAAAAGTCCCCTGTGACTTTTCGATCCATTGTGCTCCTTGATCGAAAAGTCCCCTTCGAGACTTTTCGATCCAGCCTACACTTTTCGATCGCAACACACTTTTCGATCCTCATCTATTCCGATCGAAAAGTACTTTTCGATCAGCTACCTTCAGCCGAAAACCCCTTTTCGACCCATCCTCTCTTTGATCGAAAACCCATTGTCCGACCGAAAACCCTTTTCGACCTACTTTTTGATCAAGCCACTTTCAACCGAAAACTCACTTTCCGATCAAAAAACCCACTTTTCAATAATCCAGAAGTTCAATCAAAGACATTCATGGCATCCTTTCTTCCAGGTAATTCTGTATCTGCCAGCAGCTCTGAGGTATGTCTTAATCCTAAATGTCAATCTATTTTCAACGAATCTAAAGAATGGCAAACTAAGTTTTTCAATGAAACATTGAATCGTGAATTTATTGATAAAGAATTGAGGGAATACAAAGGTAGAAGTAAAAACTTAAGTGAGAAACTCGAAGCTGCTAAAATTGACATAAAAAATCTTCAAAGGGACTTGAGTAACAAAAACACATATCTGAGAGTTGCTAATGAAGAAATTACCACATTGAAAACTGAACTTGAACAACTTAAAGGGCAATTAGAAACATCGCAAACCAAAGTTGAGCAAAACGGTAAGATTGTGTCAGAAATGATGAAGGCTAGCTCACTTTTCTACAACACAGACGCTCGTATGCGTCATCTAAAAGCCAACTCTGGTTTGGGTCTCGGTACTGAAATAAAAGATGAAAAGTCCACTCATACAGTACCGATGCCCCTGATGCATGAAATGATCTCAGATTATGAGTGCTCTAAGACCAACTTGGATGCTAAAGCTGAGATTGAAAAGAAATTGGCAGCTTGTCCCATTAAAATTTCTGCTCCTGTTTCCAACCAGACTAACCCGTTTACTTCTTGTGCAGATAAAGGTAAACATGAAGCAGGTGTAGTAAATTGCAAGGAGTCCACTAAAAGTCCCTTGAAGTCTGAAGTTGAATTTTCTGTTAAAAATTCTGATTTTGAGAAACCTGAAACTTGTGTCATGTCTGAGTCAAAAACTTCTGAGTCTTCTGAGTCTTCTGAGTCTAATGGTTGTGTTAAACTTTCTGACTGTGGTGTGTTTAACGTTGGTAAATGTGATTTGAAACCTGTGAAACCCCTAAGAACTGTTAGAATCTTAAGAAGGGGGTAAGGGACCACAGAATGATGTTCCCAAATCCACAGGTGATGTGAAAAAATCTGAGGGGAGCGTGAACTGTCCCACTCCAAATGTGCAGAAAGTACGGGACACAAAACCTCGAGAATTTGTCCCGTACCCAGAAGTTAATTCTGCATATGACCAATTCCAACCGATACAACGGGAGTATATTCTGACCACAAAGCCCCATGGTAAAGCTCTTTGGATCCATAAAAACGCTTCAAAGCCAACTTGGATATCCACTGGGCGGAACCAACAACAGGCTCCCGTGTATCCAAAGAAACAGTCCTGCCATGTGTGTGGTCAACCAGGACACATGGCAAGAAACTGCCTGCACCGCCCGTATGAGCCTTACTATCCAAAGAAGGTCCAACAAAAGACTGTCCCATTGGGCCAAACACATGTTGGCCCAAAACCCAAGTTTGGCCCTTCAAATTCCAAGGTGCAAAATCCACATCAACACCCTCACAGGCAAAGATACATGCTAGAGCAGCAGCAAAGACTGTACCTTCAAACCAAAAGGTGCAGCAGGGCAAACCACAGCCAAATGTCCCCAAATGGAGCCCAAAGCCCAAGTCACCTAAACATGAACCATCAATTGTGAAAACAGCTTGGAGATCAAAAACAGTTTTAAAATCTGTTTTCAAAACTGTTTCAAAATTACCCATCCATCCAAATCCAGTTGGTTCAACTAAATCAAATGGTTGGAGGAAGGATGACAGGTGGAATGTTTCAAAAGTTATGAACTTGTCTTTCAAGCCTACTGGAGTGTACAAGAAACACTCCAAACAATTTCAAGAAGTAAGAGTTCAAAATTCTAATAAGAATCCACCGAGAAAACCACAGGTTTTTGGGAAAGAAAATCACAAACCCAGAGATGTCAACAAAAAGGACATTCTCAGTCCAACCAAGGCAGCCACACCCCCAATCCCTGATGTTACCAAGGGAATGTTTTTAAAAGAAATTTCTTTCACTGACTCTTCAGGTATACTCAGAACCACAATGGCCTGGGTACTTATGGCTAACTGATCTCTCACCTTGTGCAGGAACAGTCAAGGAGGACTTTCATCAACCTTGTTTGTTTGTGATAGTGATTGTTCCAGGCACAGGATAGGAGGCATCTCTCTACCACATGACATGAAGATTTCAATGGAGGGTATGTTTCCTTGTGAGAGGTAAATCTGAGAAAATCAGCAGTAAAGGTAACACTGTCTGAATTGTTTGTTTCTTGGCTGATTTGATGTGAAGTATGGTTGTGCATGAAACAAAACCCATTTCTGAAAAGTTTCAAAAGATAAACTTTGAAGGTTAGCTTGGCCAGTTTTTAGTACATATTTAGTATTGTGTCAGTGAGTGTTAAAAAAAAATTCGAAAAAAATGTGTGTTGTTATTAAAAATCAAAAATCAAGGGGAAGAATAGAAACGATGAAATTGTTGACCCCTCAAAATTAAATTGTGCTTTTTAATTTTTAATCTTTTGTTTCCTTTAGAAGGTGGGAAGTGAAATATTTTTCCGTTCTCAGAATGACTGACACGCGTAAGGCAAAAGTGAAAGACATGATCCAAGGTGATGTGCTCGGTAGGCTCAGTTCCAAAAACAAAGGTATGGGTCACAACACTTAAAGATAAAGTATGTCATTTGACGGGAAACACACACTTAGGTTAAGTGCTTGTTCTATTTGACTGCGAAATTGTTCCCGATACACACGCCAGACTCCAAAGTGTTGAATCGAAAATCTCAAAAAGTCGGCGTCCCCTCTGTTTTGTGTGAGCAAAGATCTGGGGATGTCAAAGCCGTCAGTCAAGTCTTGCCTCTGCTTTGCGTGAGCAATGACCTGGTGTAGAATGGTTGATGTGTTAATCAGACTTTCCTTTGTTTTGCGTGAGCAAAGACCTGGTTATTCTGGATTAACGTGCTTGCAGATCACTGTATATAATTTACACCTCAAAAGATGCCAATGTGCACAACAAAAGAGACCCTCTAGCGTCCAAAACCCTTTAGCCCTGACTTTGTGACTAGGCTTATGTGTTTGATGAAAGGTTACCACCTGACTGATAAACGCCTCTGAGTTGAAATCATACAAGTCTTTGTATATTATCCCTATCTCTTTTATGATATGTTCTTTCTCTTCTCAACCAAGTCTCGAGAAAAGATTCAAAACTCTGGATATGGGAATGTGAAAATATGTGGTAGGGAATGATCAAGCTTGATAGACTGCACATATTAATTACCTAGGATTTGTGTGTGACTGTCGGATGTTCATAATTAATGCACCTAAAAGATAAATAAGTGACAAACAGCCGGGATGTTAGTGTATGAACCTTGTGTGGCCGTTACTGTTCGAATTGACGAACAGACTGATTTGAGAGTGGACAAAGTCTGGGGTCCGAGCCTTGGCCGAACTCAAGGTTCGGAGGCTCCGAACCTTGGCCGAACTCCAGGTTCGGAGGTCCCAGGTTCGGCCCAGAATGAAATAGTATAAATAGTGAAGTCTTTGTATTTCATTGTAAGTTTTTGTCCAGTGTCTTCTCAGATCAATGTGTTGAGAGGGGAGGTTCTGTCCGACCTCCCCCGGAGCTTAATCGTTTGTATACTCCTTCGTTATGTAATCATTCAACATGATTCAATGACAAAACTTCCGTCTCATCCATAGAATCGATCCGTATACGGTTTTTCAGTTGGTATCAGAGCTGTTGGCTCTTTCTATGGTGGAAATCTATCGTTTTTCTTCTTTTTGAGACGTTAAACCTTCGGTTAGGGGTGATTGGAAGTGTTTCTGATTGATTTTTGATCAATCGAGTCTTCCTGAGTCATGTTTTTACCTAATAGAAGCATCTGGTTGTTCAAATTCGATCAAATTCTGAATCTAGTGCGTTTTTCCGCGTTCGGCCGAACTCCACGTTCGGTGTAACTGCTCCGAACTCCAGGTTCGGAGTACGCTCGGTGTAACCACTCCGAACTCCAGGTTCGGAGTACGCTCGGCATAACCGCTCCGAACTACAGGTTCGGAGGTCCCGAAGGTCAGATTCGGAGGTGGTTCGGAGGTGTTTCGGAGGTAGTTCGGAGGAGGTTCTGCCCCTTGGACCCCGCCAGGGGCTGCCGCCCCTTGGACCCCGCCAGGGGCTGCCGCCCCTTGGACCCCGCTTCTCAGGGGCGCTGCCCCCGAACCCCCGTTAGGTGGGAATTTTACAGAAGCGGACCAATTATCGAGTTTACCCTTGATTCGGTAGTTGTGGGGTGTTATGTTTGAAGAAAATCCAGATCACGATATTTGTTACGAGTTAGTGATCGAATTTCAAGAAATGAGTTTGTGAGTAGTCATTGTTGTTCTTGATGATGGACAGAGATTCAAGAATACGTGTTTCTGATGATGGACAGAGATTCGGAGACATGGTTATGATTACTTGGGAACGTTTGTCGGAGATTATCTTTTTACACAAACTGAAGATTAAATGAGATTAAAGATTCCGTTGCGGGCCACTTGAGTTTATCATTCCACTACAAGAATGCGGGGTTTGGAATCATAAGAAATTGAAGATTTGAATATGTCACTTATTTAGGGGGAAATTGGGGACCCTAAAAACTTTCAAAGTTTCATAATTGAAAAAGTGAATATTCAAAAGCAATCAGTTCAGGGATGATGGTGGTTTTTGATCTTCATGGAAAGGTGGTATATTCTGATGTTCGTGCGAACCGATATGTCAAAGTTTTCGATTATGGTTTGGAACTCTTTGCCATATGCCCGATACTTTCTTGAGTTGTCGAAAGACTTGGTCAAATTCCAGTCTGCAACGAGATATACGTTTACCGGAGTAATATATTGGGATGGATATGATGCTGAGGGGGAATTTCCGTGATTGAAGATGCTGATCGTGTCTGTTTTCATAAAGATCAGAATGTGTTACAATTCGGTGAAGATTGAAGATTATTATCAAGATGCAGTGATGTTCGTGTGTCTTTATAATTTCTGGATACAACTTATGAAGTAAACCGTTATCATACATGCCGGTTCCAATTGGATGGCTGTGCTTGAAGCTAGGGGGAATTTTATTGGTTGTGGAGATTGTACAAGATTCGAATTGTGTCCTGCATACCTGATGATTCGGTCAAGGGGAGTTTGCTAAAGATAGAGATGTCTGCAGCAAGCTGACTGAAGATTGCTAGAAGATCAATGTCTGGATTCGACAGTAACGTCCAAGGGGGAATTTGTTAGTGTATGAACCTTGTGTGGCCGTTACTGTTCGAATTGACGAACAGACTGATTTGAGAGTGGACAAAGTCTGGGGTCCGAGCCTTGGCCGAACTCAAGGTTCGGAGGCTCCGAACCTTGGCCGAACTCCAGGTTCGGAGGTCCCAGGTTCGGCCCAGAATGAAATAGTATAAATAGTGAAGTCTTTGTATTTCATTGTAAGTTTTTGTCCAGTGTCTTCTCAGATCAATGTGTTGAGAGGGGAGGTTCTGTCCGACCTCCCCCGGAGCTTAATCGTTTGTATACTCCTTCGTTATGTAATCATTCAACATGATTCAATGACAAAACTTCCGTCTCATCCATAGAATCGATCCGTATACGGTTTTTCACGGGAAAATGAGGAACATGGGTTTAAGAAGGACCAATATACTGGCAATCGCATGGACGTGTTCGAGTAACAGATGCTGAAAAGGGTTCCTCAGTTCAGACAAAGACGGTTTGATCCCAAAATAAAACCTTCTCGTTTAGTAATTTGGTATGTTTGTTTTTATTTTTATTTTTATTTTTCTTTTGGGTTATCTTAAGTTTGTTTTTATTGTTTATGTTTCAACCATGGCCAGGTTAATTTGAAGGTTTTAATAAGTTTTTATGGGTTTGTGCAAGAAGGTATCACCCCTCCAGAATCTCAGGGGGAGATAATGTGAAGAGTCCTCAGGTTCAGGGGAAGTTTTTGGTAAAATAATTCTAACCCGATAACCAGTCATCATATGCTGGTTAGTGTTTGTGTTTGTTCCATGTTGTGCATGACAGGTTAAATGAAATGTCATGGAAAAGAAAAGTCAATGAGTGCTGTTACTGTTTGTGTTGAAGAACAAGCCGGAAAAGGACTTACCCTATGCTCAGGGGAAGTTTGTTGGTTGTTCAAGTAAAGCTTCCAAAGACTCAAAAGATACCATTCGCAAGTTTAGGGGAAGCTGAATGAACAAAAGATGCAGAGCAGTCACAACAAGAAGTTCAAGAATGCCAAGATAGAGCAAGTTAATGGCAAGTCAAGACAATTACTGATGATTCAGCAAGGACTTAACAGTTCTAAAGAAAGAGCAAGTAATTAAGAATCCTCCTCTCATTACTTGTTTGTCATTTGAAGTCCAAGCTGATGCTGATTGAGAGAAAACTCCCAGAACTCGACCGTTGCTGCCCAATGAAGATCGTTCAAGAAAAGAATCTTCACCAACCCATGTTCAAGCCAAGGAGAAGACTGAAGTCTGAAGATTGAAAGTAGAAGATATTTAATAGCACAAGCCAAGGGGAAGATTGTAAGGACCAAGATTTGTGGCTTGTGTATTAAATCATCACTTGGCGGAGTATTCTGAAGGCCTATGTGTTAGATTAGGTGAAAATAAGCTGGGTTATGGGTATATTGGGTCATTGGGCCAATTTAGATGTGGTTGGACTCAATTAAACAATGTTTAGATGGAGTTTAGTGGGCCTATATGGTCAAAAACGGGAATTAGTGGGTAATTAGGGTTACCAAAGATAGATTAGCTTGTTTCCCAAGCTAATCTTCCCCTATATAAGGATAGCTAATCTAGGGGTTTAGGGCTGCTGATTTTGGGTGTTCTTGTACTTGGTGTTTCACTAAATTCTCCTTGAGAATTTCGTTTAAGGTGTTGCAATCCAAGGTTGTCTATTCAAGTGATTCTCAATCGGTTTGTGTTTATTATTGTTTTTCATTGCTTATTTACTTTATTAATCGATTGTTCTTGAATCACCAATCAAACCGGATTCCGCACGGTCTTGATTGGATTAGATATCGCGTGAGGACCGTTTTCGGGACTTACAAAGGGTTCTGCTGATCACGCCATGGACATCGACCAACCCAAGGAAGGAGAGGTGCCAGCCCAGGAGCCCAAGGCAGCAAAGGAGGTGCCGGTGGAAGAAGCTAAGGAGACGACCCAGGATGCAGTTTGAAGGTTGGGGGTCGTTTTCCTGTTTTTTGTGGTTCTTCTTTAAAAACAATTTTAGTTTCATGTTTGTGATGTGATGCCGGTTGATGTTTCCCGGTTTTGTTTAAGAAAATTATGCCCCACCCCTGGATTTGGAATCCAAGGTTTTTGACATGCCCCCATCCTGGGGTGGCCGGAGCTTTTCCGGACCCAGGATGGGTCTTTTAATATAACTGCCTTTAGTTACATGTTTGTGTTTGAAAAATATGAAAGATATTCGCTAATGCGTGGAATCATTCTAGGGTTTACCTTAGTAATCCTGGGTTGCACCCAGGATTCAGGACTCCTTGTAGCTTTAGTAGTTTTGTAAATGTTTCCTGTCATATGAATATAACAATTAGAATTAACTAGCCAAGCAGTTAATTTACTTAGGTTTTAACCATTATGACCCGGGATTAGGTCAATAATCCTGGGCCACTAGGTAGTCTTTAAGTTATCTCTGGGGTCATGCCCGGTGCCGTACTGGCGAACTAGGGATTTCCTCTTGGTCGTACTGACCGACTAGGGCATGTCCTCGGAGGCTTAAGTTGGTACGTTAGCACCAATCCATCTTGAAAACGCGTTAATGTTTTAAACCTTAAGGAATCCACATATGTCCCTGGATTGGGAGGTTGCCACCAATGCTAATAACACGGATGATCCCACAATCCTAGGGTTTCATACTTGGATCACGTGCGTGTCCGGGCGAGGCAAAAATTGCCACGTGCGTCCCAGGCAAGGCGTGATAGCCCATATTCTGGTGGAGGAAGCTAAGTCCTCAAACATTAGGATTGGGTTTAGGCCTTACCCAATACGGAAGTGAGATGGCCAGTCTCAAACTTAGGAGATATAGGCTGAGTATCCTTGGCTTTATGCATCATGGGTATGCTTTGTTCCATGTACCTTGGATTTTTGAACATCTTGCATCTTGGGTACCCTGAATCCTGGGGTACCCTGGATTCTGAGTAACCCAACCGACAAAACATAGATCTCAGTGTATTCAGGTTAATGAATAACAACCTTAATTAAAATGTGATGTGTGACTGATGTTAAAAAAATTAAGAAGATAAAACATATAAGGGAATAAAAGGGATAAGTTGAGTGAGAGAAACTGACCTAGACTTCCAGCATGAATTTTAAAATCAAACACATACCTGGGCAGCTGAATCCTGGGACAGGAAGCCTTACATGAAATATGCCTTCATGTGTATTGCATTCCAAGGTCGTGGTAGTAGGTCTCCTTCCATATTAGCTAGCCAATATGCCCCCTTACTAGCCTTAGAGTCAATCAGGTAGGGACCTTGCAATTTAGGAGCCAACTTTCCATCCCCCTGGATTTCTTGTGTTCTGAAATGCCTTTCTAAGGACTAGATCTCCCACCTTAAACCTTCTAATCCTCACATGTTTGTTGTAGGTCTTAGAAATTTTTTGTTGATACGCTGCCATCCTCCAAGCCGCTTGATCTCTCAGTTCATCCAGGGTATCTAAGTCTTCAACCAGGGACTGATCATTCGAATCTTGGGTCTGATTCGGTCTGGCCATTAGCCTGAGGATGCACTAGTGTCGATGTCATCATCTTTATGCCCCAGGATTCACAGAATCCTGTGGTTCTACTTCCGATAAATTGGGACCCGTTATCACAAATAATCTCGGATGGTACACCAAATCTTGTTAAAATGTTCCTTTTAATAAAGGATATGACTTCTTTCTCCCCGACTTGAACGTATGCCTCAGCTTTGATTCATTTCGAGAAGTAATCTGTCATAGCTAGCATGAATACCTTTCCTCCAGGGGCCTTGGGTAATTTCCCAACAATATCCATCCCCCATTTCATGAAGGGCCAGGATGCTAGAATAAGGTACAATGGTTCTGCAGGCTGGTGAGGGACATTGGCGTGTCTTCGACAAGCGTCACATTTCTGGGAGAAATCCTGGGAATCCTTCCTCATGGTAGGCCAATAATACCATGTTCTAAGAATCTTGGACATTAAGGACCTGCCCCCTGTATGGTTTCCACAATCACCCTCGTGGATATCCATGAGTACTTCATGGGCCTCATCCTTCTCCAAGCACCTCAGATATGCACCTGTAAAAGATTTTCTATACAATATGTTCTTAATAATCACGTACCTGGCTACTCTTACTTTGAATGCACGGGCATCCTTCTCTTTCCCTGGAATAGTACCATCCTGCAAATACTGAATAATTGGTCTGGTCCAGGACTCCTTCTGGGTTGAAGAATCCTGGGTACTGGATACCAGGATTTTATTTGCTGTATCAGAATCCTGGGTATCTGTACCTTGGTCTATGGCTGGTGTTAGTATATGAATTATAGGAATATGGGTATCTTCAAGTGCCTTGAATGCTGAGCCTAAGTTTGCTAATTTATCCGCTTTAGCATTCTCCTCTCTTGGTACTTGTTGAATATTAAAATTTTGAAAATCCTGGGACATTCTTTTTACCACCTCTAAGTATTTGATTAATTTCTCTCATTTAGCTGCGTAGGACCCATTAAAATGGTTAGCTAAAAGAAGAGAGTCAACATATACCTGGATGTGCTGAATTCCCAAGTGTAATGCTAAGTGTAACCCAGCAATTAGGGCCTCATACTCAGCTTCGTTGTTAGTTGCTTGGAATCCACACCTAACAGCCTTGGGTATCATGTCCCCCTGTGGCGATTTCGGTACGATTCCTAGGCCTGTTCCCCTGACATTTGATGCTCCATCAGTGAACAAGGTCCGGCACCCTGAAATTTCTTCCTGTTGAAGCTGCTGGAATTCATGGTCTGCCTCTTGTTGTATGTCAATACTGAAATCAGCCACAAAATCAGCTAGAGCCTGGGATATTATAGTTGTTCTGGCCTCGTAGATCAGATCATATGCACTCAGCTTCACTGACCACTTAGCCATTCGACCTGACATTTCTGGTTTTCTCAAAACAGACTTTATAGGGTAGTTAGTTCTAACATGAATTGTATGAGTTTCAAAGTAGTGTCTAAGTTTAGTAGATGCCATACTTAGGGCTAATATAAGTTTTTCAAGGTGTGAGTACCTGGATTCAGCATCAAGTAAACTTTTACTTACGTAATATACAGGGTGTTGCTGACCTTCTGCATCCTTGGTCAGGACTGCGCTTACCGTATTCCTGGAAACTGCTAAGTATAGGGACAAGGGCTCCCCTGGGTTAGGCTTCATCAACAAGGGTGTCGTGGACAAGTATGCCTTCAAATCCTGGAACGCCTTCTCGTGCTCTTCTTTCCACTCGAATTTCTTTTTCTTCTTCAGAATGTCATAGAATTCCGTGCATCTTTCCGAGGATTTTGATATAAATCTATTCAGGGCAGCAATTCTACCTGTAAGCCTTTGAACTTCTTTGGTGCTGGATGGTGATCGTAGGTTGGCAATCGCCCTAATCTGCTATGGACTTACCTCTATACCTCTCTTGGTTACCATGTATCCAAGGAATTTTCCTGCTCCGACCCCGAAATAACACTTCTCTGGACATGGTCATTGATGACCCTGGATTTCACCACCATGTCATCGATATACACCTCCATCGTGTCCCCCAGTTTTTCTTTGAACATCATGTTGACCAATCTCTGGTATGTTGCCCCTGCATTTTTTAGTCCAAAGGGCATAACTATATAGCAATATATACCTGTTGGTGTTATGAATGCCGTATCTTCTTGATCCTGGGGCCCTATCTGAATCTGCTGAAATCCTGAGGTGGCATCCATTAAAGTCAACATTTCATGGCCTTCCGTTGCGTCAACCATGGAATCTATGTGTGGTAGTGGGAATGGACCTTTTGGGCATGCACGGTTCAAGTTCGTGTAATCCACGCATACCCTCCATTTACCATTTTTCTTACTTACTACCACCACGTTGGCTAACCACCTGGGAAACTTCACTTCTCTGATCATCCTTGCTTTTAATAGTCTATCCACCTCATCCTGGTTATGACGTTCTTTTCTGGTGCAAAATTTCTTCTCTTTTGGTGTATGGGCCTTAAAGAGTTATCAATTCCAAGTTTATGTGTAATAGCGGATTTAGAGATACCTGTCATGTCGTCATGAGACCAAGCAAAGGTTGGCATCCTGGTCTTGAGTAGGTGTACTAATTGTTCCTCTATTGGCCCTAGAATATTTGTTCCAATATAGACTTTCTTCCCTGGATTTGAGGGATCCAACTCAACAGCTTTGACGTCTTGCTCCCTTGCTTCCAGGACTTCCCGGGCCTTTTTCTTTAATTGCTATCCTTGTCTTGGTTTAGAGGATATTTTCATCGATGTAGTGTAACATTCTTTGGCCTCTTGCTGGTCGCTATTGACTGTGATTACACCCCAGGGCGTTGGCAGCTTCACACATTGATGGTATGTTGAGGGTACAACCCTGTTGTCATGAATCCAGGGCCTACCCAGGATTACGTTGTACCCTGATGGTACGTCCATCACACAGAAACGTTGAACCGAGTTGAGCCCTTCTACATACACCGGAAGCTTGATCTCACCCAGGGTATTCTTAGTTTCGCCACTGAAGCCCACTAGTACCGTGGATTTTGAGATGATATTTGAGTGTGGAATCCCCATTTTCTGCAAGGCCTCTAACTGGATTATATTCACTGAGCTACCGCCATCGATCATAATCCTCTTCACAATGTTTTTGGCAATGTGAAGTGTTATCACTAAACCATCGTGATGAGGGTCTATGATATCACGTCTATCGTCTTCCCCGAACATAATTCCTTGACATCTGGCTGAACGGAACTCTTCCTAGGTCTTCCCTCTCTATCCGACTTGGATTCCTTGGCATGTCTTTTTGCTACAGAATAAGAGGTACCACAGATATCAGAACCACCCGAAATGAAATGGATTACCTTAGCATCTGGGGGCAGTGAGGATGCTCTCTCAAGACGGCCATCGGCGTGTCCAGAATCCTGGGATCTTGCACCATTGTCCCTAGATTTTGGGTTCTGCTCCCTGGATTTATCCTTCTTCTTTCCCAGGAGCTCCTTCAAGTAACCTTTGATGAGTAGATAGCTAATTTCTCTTCTCAGGGCCATGCAATCCTCGGTCTGGTGACCAAAGTCTTCATGGTAGGCACACCACTTGGACTTGCCCTTCCAGGTAGAGGGCCTATCGTTCTTCTTGGGCCATCTTTGTCACACCCTCAAAATCCACCTGCGGGGTTTATACCGCGAGGCGTGTGACAAACCAGGATCCGAGTCATTAGTCATACCAAACCATGCAAACACACCAAAACAATTTAAGAAATGCGGAAGCGTAACATGTAAGTAAAAAGTGTTGCGCAAAACACGCGCCCTCCAAACCAAACACAAAAGAAAATAACTCCAACGGTAAAAGTTGAAATGCAACTCAAAATGTTTAAACTGTCATAATATGCATCCTAGCGTGCTCGTACCTCAAAGACCTGCGAAAGACATGCTATGTGGGTCAGCGCAAGGCTGGTGAGTTCATAATGTCAATGCAAGAAAATAAATGTTTGTAAAGTGTTTGTGCCATGGTAATCATAATAGTAAATGTAGCTAGCAAGGCCAATAATGCTATCACTATGTGGTTCGCAACCGAAGCGTGACTGTTTGTGTTTGTAATGCCTTCCACCATCGCCTAACACGGACGCTGATGATACTGTCTAGGCTAATTTTACACCCGTTCGACATCCAGTCGAGTTGGAGCTACCAACGCGGGTGGGGTTTGTCAAACCCAGTAGTACTACCAAAGATTACCTCGCTTTCTCATAAACTAACGGTTCGAAATGTAAGGACTTGTAATTCGTGTTATATGTTCGCACATACGTGATCAGCCATACAATTATATTACCAAACTGTTTGTAGCATGTTCCTTCTCTAAATAAAATATTCAGAGAAAATGTTCGAGAACTCACCTTTGGGAGCTCGGCAAGAAAGTTCAATTAAAACCGTTGATGAATTCCTACGAATCACCTATATGTTTGTGAACGTGTAAGACTACAGTGAATGAACACGAGACTGACTCAATCGACCCTGACGACACGTTGGTGACTCGTTAACAATTGGGTTTGTTTGTTTGGTTAATCATTTCCAAATATAACAGGTAAGAACATGTCAAACGTTTCTAGCATGCACCTAATTAGTTTGTAAGCATTTAACAAGAAGCACGTCGGATTTTCACGTTTACACATGTTTGGCACACAAGAAGTCTTAAAAGCTCTAGCTTAACTAACACGACTCTTAAGATCAACAATCATATAATCTTTGTAGCATGTAGGTACGTTATGGTGCCATTAGGTTATTAAATTCGATGCATCCAACAAAATAATTTCTAAAAGTTTAATTATATAATTAGTGTGTCATATATTGCATCAAGTGTAACACTTTTTATGAAAGATAAAAAGATAAAACCTAATCACCATATTCTACACATATTAATCCATTATCAATCATGTGGGTGTTAAACATAATGAATCAAAATTAAAAAGAAGGAAGATGCTGGACGTTGGATTCGATCAAGCGACCTCCCGGTCACAAACATGAGCACTAACCACCAGAGTAGATTACATTTTGTTATTTTAATCCAGTCCCTCTTTATTTAATCATTTGCATTCAGGTGTCATCTCTCTACTAAAGAAACAGAATAGAAAAAAAATAGTAATCAAATAGCAATGCGCTAGGTTCGATCATGCGACCTCCCAGTCGTGAACGCAAAGCCCTAACCATCAGGCCAGCTCACGGTTTGTTGTTAATAGCCAATTCGTATAATTAAAAACAGTTCTGATCTTTATACATTAACTACAACATCTAAAAAAAAAAGATAAAAACAGGGATAGGCGCTGGGCACCGGTTTAGAACCCGTGACCCTCTGGTCAACACCCACGTATACTACCAATTGGGACAGTTTCATGTTTGTAGATTATTCCAGCTTCTCAAATATATAACTGATGATATTCAGGTGACTTCTTCTTCATATTACCAACTTATTACGTCCCATCCCTTTAAAACCCAAATACATATATATGCGTATATCAGTTGCAGGTTTCTAATGGACATATAATTCTCATAAAACTAAATCACGTAAAACCCAAAGGAAATCGAGCACATCACTTTTATTTAAAGCCAATACTATTCGCGATTTTGTTTACGATTATGATCTTATCGAGCGATACGCAGCGGTTTTAAGAACACAGAACATGAATCATAAAATAGGAAATCACGATAAACAGGTTATACTCAAAGCATATTTGAACCCAAGTTTAGGATCATCACTGTTTCGAAGGAAAAGAAAGAACGAATCCGGAGTCGGGGGTTTACCTACGGTTGTGGGGGTTCCTGTACTCCTCGAGATCTCGGGTCACGGTGACGAAGTAACCTTCTGGTCTTCAAGCTCCCGTAGCACAGCAGTCTTCGCACCTTTGATGATCGGAGGGGGAGAACGAGAGCCAGCGGGATTTGCAATTACGTAAGAATGAGGGAGGGTCGAGATTTATGGAATTTGCCGTTCAAAATCGAGAAAAATACGGAGGATAGCGAGAGTGGGGGAGGGTTACGACTCTCAGATTGAGATATATCTCAATCTCAAAATTTTGAATTGTGATTTTTAGATCATAGGTCCCTCAAGTCTCAAAACTATCGATTTAAGTCCCTCCACTTTCTAAATTAAAGCTTTGCATCCTCAGTTTATTCCAACCTCGACGTATACGGTATACCCACGTGTTCGATTCAAGTAATTCTAGTAGCATATAGTTCCACATGAAATCATAATCACCTAAAAGAACAATTTGCACACGTATACACGTAAAATTATAAAGTTATAAGTTATGCACATTGAGTTCATTCGATAGCGTTTTAATATTTTAGTCACCAACGATTAGGACCGACTCGACTTGTGTGACTGTCTGTGAACACGACGATCTTTCTAACATTCCTATTAGATGCCTGAATGCATGCGTGTTTGATATAAATAATTGTTCATGTTCGTGTTTGTCCAGAAAAATTCACCTGAATTTGCCGGGTGTCACATCATCCCCTTGTTGAAGAAATTTTCGTCCCGAAAATTAAGATCGTTGCTCGTTCGCTAGACACAAAGAAAATAAAATTTTCAGTCATCACATCATCCCCTTGCTGAAGAAAATTTCGACCCGAAATTTAGTTCGTACCTCTGCTCGTCGTTGCTTGTTTGTCGAAGAGTTGTGGGTATTTCTTTCGCATTTGATCTTCACGTTCCCACGTGAATTCTGGTCCGCGTTTCGAGTTCCAGCGAACTCGAACTATCGGGATCTTACTGCGTTTGAGCGTCTTGACCTCACGATCCATGATTTCAATCGGTTCCTCGATAAAGCGCAATTGTTCATCGACTTGGATCTCGTTTAGTGGTACTACTAGGCTTTCATCTGATAGACACTTCTTCAGGTTTGACACATGGAATACGTTGTGCACCCCACGCAGTTTCTCTGGTAACTTTAGCTCGTACGCTACCGGGCCAACTTCACTGACAATCTCAAATGGTCCAATGTAGCGTGGGTTCAGTTTGCCACGTTTGCCAAAGCGTATAACACCTTTCCAAGGTGACACTTTTAAAAGAACTCTGTCACCAACTTCAAACTTAAGTGGTTTCCGTCTTTTGTCTGCGTAACTCTTTTGACGGTCCCTAGCCGCCTTCATCCGGTTTCTAATCTGAACGATCCTTTCTGACATCTCGAGCACTAGATCTGGACCCGTGAGTTGGCTATCCCCAACTTCCGTCCAGCAGATTGGTGAGCGGCACTTTCTCCCGTACAGTGCCTCAAATGGTGCTGCTTGAATGCTCATGTGGTAGCTGTTGTTGTAGGAGAACTCCACCAGCGGCAAGTGAGTCTCCCAATTGTTCCCAAAGTCTATAACACATGCTCTCAGCATGTCTTCAAGTGTTTGGATAGTTCGCTCACTCTGGCCATCCGTTTGAGGGTGGTATGCCGAGCTCATATCAAGTCGCGAACCCAACCTTTTATGCAATGATCTCCATAAGTGGGAGGTAAATCGGGCGTCCCGATCTGAGATAATGGAGATTGGCACCCCGTGCCTGGAAACTATTTCCTTTATATAAATCTTAGCGAGTTTCTCTGTCTTGTATTCTTCCTTGATGGCCAGAAAATGCGCGGACTTGGTTAGTCGATCGACGATCACCCAGATAGTGTCACAACCACTAGAGGTCTTTGGTAACTTTGTAATAAAGTCCATTGATATGTGTTCCCACTTCCACTCAGGAATTATTGGTTGCTGAAGTAACCCCGATGGTTTCTGATATTCTGCCTTAACCTTGGAACACGTCAAGCACTTGTTCACATAGGTAGCAATGTCTGCTTTCATGTTTGGCCACCAGTAAGCTACCTTCAGATCATGATACATCTTATCTGCACCAGGATGGATTGAGTATCGGGATTTATGAGATTCGTCCATCACGAGCTCACGTAAATTCCCAAAGGAAGGAACCCATAACCGATTTTGGAAATATCTTGTACCGTTTGCCTTTGTTTCTAACTGTTTGTCCATCCCACGAAGCGATTCAGTCGCTCGGTTTTCGTCCTTTAATGCTTTGATCTGAGCGTTGCGGACCTGATCAGGTAGCCCTGCGTGTATTGTGAATTGCAAAGCACGAAGCCGTTTCGGTTTGGCATTTACTTTTCTGCTGAGGGCATCGGCTACCACGTTAGCCTTCCCCGGATGGTACTTTATCGCACATTCATAATCATTTAACAGCTCGACCCACCGACGCTGCCTCATGTTAAGTTCTTTCTGTTCGAAGATGTGCTGCAAGCTCTTGTGATCCGTATAAATTGTGCACTTTGTACCATATAAATAGTGTCTCCAAATCTTTAGTGCGAAGACCACAGCTCCCAACTCTAGATCATGAGTGGTGTAATTTTTCTCGTGTACCTTCAATTGTCGAGAAGCGTAAGCAATAACTTTCTCGCGTTGCATCAATACGCAACCGAGACCCTGGTTGGACGCGTCACAGTACACCACGAAGTCTTCTGTTCCTTCTGGCAAGGATAAGATAGGTGCACTGCTTAGCTTTTGCTTAAGCAATTGAAATGCCTGTTGATGCTTATCACTCCACTTAAAAACGACGCCTTTCTGTGTTAACGCTGTAAGGGGTTGAGCAATCTTCGAAAAGCCCTCTATGAAGCGCCTGTAATAACCAGCTAAACCCAAGAATTGTCGAATCTCAGTAGGAGTCCTGGGTGCTTCCCAGTTTTTGATCGCCTCGATTTTTGCCGGATCAACATGGATTCCATTTTCGTTAACCACGTGGCCGAGAAATTGCACTTCTCGAATCCAAAAGTCACACTTGGAGAATTTTGCGTATAGTTCCTCCTGTCGTAGCAGTTGCAAAACCAACCGTAAATGTTCCCCGTGTTCTTCCTTGCTCTTCGAGTAAATGAGAATGTCATCAATAAAAACGATGACAAACTTGTCCAGGTACGGCTTACACACCCGATTCATGAGATCCATAAATACGGCGGGTGCGTTAGTTAGCCCAAATGGCATAACCAGAAATTCAAAGTGACCGTATCTTGTGCGAAATGCCGTCTTGGAAATGTCTTCCTCCTTCACACGTAGTTGATGGTAGCCGGATCTTAAATCGATCTTTGAGTAATAGCTCGACCCTTGGAGTTGATCGAACAGGTCATCTATGCGAGGCAGGGGGTAACGATTCTTGATAGTGACCTTGTTTAGTTCTCGATAATCAATACACATGCGGAAAGTCCCATCTTTCTTCTTCACAAAAAGGACAGGGGCTCCCCATGGAGACGTGCTAGGTCGAATGAAGCCCTTATCTAACAATTCCTGCAATTGCGTAGATAATTCTTTCAGCTCAGGTGGGGCTAATCTGTAGGGAGCACGAGCAATTGGCGCTGCACCGGTGGCGAGTGAGATTTCGAACTCAACTTGACGATGGGGCGGAAGACCAGGCAAGTCCTCCGGAAAAACATCAGGGAAATCGCGGACTATAGGAATATCTTCTATCTTTCTCTCTTCCCGAGCATTGTCAGTTACTAGTGCCAAGAATGCCGTGCAGTTTTTCTTTCTCAGACATTTCTGCGCTTTCATAAAGGAAATAATTCCTTTGACAGTACCGCTTCTTTCACCTTGAACAGAAATGGCTTCCCCGTTGGGAAGTGGAATACGGACGACTTTGTTGTTGCATACGATCTCAGCGTTGTGGTCAGACAACCAATCCATGCCAATGATGACATCAAAACTTCCGAGAGGTGTGAGCATAAGGTCGATATGAAAACTATGTCCAGATAGTTCTATCCTACATTGCTTGTAAATGTGTGTTACCCTCACTATTTTTCCATCAGCCAATTCTATGGAATAAGCAGTTTCTAATTCTACTGGTTCGATCCCTAACAGTCTACTAAAGTCTTTTGATATGAAACTTTTATCGGCACCCGAATCAAAAAGAACATTAGCAAAGCGGTTGTTTAGAGGGAACTTACCAGTCACCACATTGTTGTCGTTCTTAGCATCTCCCTTGCCAATAGTGAATGCTCTGCCCCTAGCACCACCACCACCACCATTGTTGTTGTTCTGCTTCAATTGTGGGCAGTCTCGTTTGATGTGGCCTTCTTTTCCACATTGATAGCACCCCTTTTGCTGTTGATTTGTCTGAATTTCTCCGCGACAATCTTTGGCGGCATGGCCTATTTTCCCGCACCGTCGGCATTGAAACTTCTCACACTGACCATAGTGATGGTACCCACACTTGTTACACTTGGGATACTTCCCATTATACTTTCCTTGATTGCTTGAACCACCTTGATTGTTACTTCGATTGTTGTGATCATGCCTTCCTTGCTTGTGCGGTTGTTGCTGAGACGATGAAGACTTTGAGTCACTGTTTTCCCATTTCCTCTTGTTTTCTAATGCATTAGCAGAGGCACCTCTTTTTGGCAGAATTCCCTGGTTCACGGCTGTTTCAGTCAGCTTATGGGCCATACGGATGGCCTGTTGTATAGTAGTAGAGTTACTGGAGACGGCCATTCCCTGGATTTGTGGGGCTAACCCACCAAGATAAATCTCAATTCGTTTGTAAGCTGGTTGTACCAAGTTCGGGCACAAGTTTGCTAGTTCATTATGGCGCCGAGTGTAGGCTTCAATTTCTGACCCCTGCATTTTCAAATCCTGGAGTTCTCGTTCAAGCTTCTGAAGTTCATCTCTTGGGCAATATTCCTCAGTCAATGCTGCTTTGAAATCATCCCAAGACATGGCGTTAGCTTCAGCCATTCCCAACATCTGTACCTGTAGGTTCCACCATGTGAGAGCCGGGCCCTCCAATGTACTAGCAGCGAACTTCACCTTGTTCGCTTGAAGGCAGTTGCATACAGCAAACACAGACTCGGTCTTTTCAACCCAACGCAACATCCCCACTGCGCCAGTCTCTCCGGTAAATGTGGGTGGCTTCCCATCCATAAATTGCTTATGGGCGCTGGTGCCTGCACCTGCAATTCATGGAGATAGACACACCGGTTACGTCATGTCCTCAATGAGTTGGCATGTTAGTATGAGGGTAAAATCTTACCTTGGTTTTGCGGCGGGTGCTGTTGTTGATAGGCTGCCAGTGCAGCATTGACCCTGTTGTTCACCAGTGTGTTGATTTGAGCCGCCGTCAAGTTAGCAGGGTTTCCGCTTCTACGTCCCGACATTATCCTTTCAATCACAAATATCCAAAATGAGACAAAGAATCTAATGTAATATATCACCCAGATACATACACACAACACAACAAATTTAACAACGTCTGAACACAACATAATAAATTAAATGATAATTTCAATTCAAATAAATTTGCAACTAGTTCACAAAAATATCCAGAAATTCAGAAATTAATATTCAAAGTACTAGTTGATGGGAACAACCCAAACCCATCTAGGTCCATGATTAAACATCAGTATCAACAGAGGAGATATCTGAATGGTCGTCGTCTGCAGGTTCCTCTTCCTCCAGAGGTTCCATCTCCTCTTCGGGCTCAGATTCTTCTTCAGGCTCGAGTTCTTCTGCAGGCTCTGCTTGTGCAGGTGCTATATCACCCTGTTGGGCCAACAACATTAATTCCAAATTTTCTATTCTGCCCCTGAGTTGTTCTAAATCTTCCTCTCTGAACTTGGACTCATCTCTTTCAGTATGAAACTCGTGTCTAAGGTCTCGAAGGTCTTTTCGCAGTTCTTCAAGTTGTACCAACAACCTTCCACGCCCCTCGTCATTCAACCTCACATCCTCCTTTAGTTTCGTACTACGACGCTCTTGTTTCAGCAACCTCTCATCTTGAACGCGTAATCTCCCACGCATTTCCTTGTTCTCCCTTTTTAGCTCTTCGATTGCGGCAGCCATCTCCTGACACTGCTGAGTTGTTTTCCCCCATTTAGACACAAGGGATGCAACGACTCGTTCCGAGGGATAGAGTGTTTGAGGTAGGGTCCATGGCCACATGTGTGCGTTTGGCTCCTGGGGAAGTGGAGGCACTCCTTCATTGCGAATCATCAGGTCCACCGCGAAAGGATACCAGGCCCAGTTATCAGGTGCGGATCCATTGTTGCTCGTCGAAGGAGTAGAGGAAGGAGCGGATGATGAACCAGCCATGTCTGTATAATATATATGTATTTATGTATATTAAAATGCTTGTAATGGATGAAATATCGGTATATAACTAAATCAAGTGTGTGCTCTCGTGTATGACTAATGCAACTCTAAGGCTATAGTTTGCCTAAATGCAAGACCGGGATCACTATAACCAATGGCTCTGATACCAATCTGTCACACCCTCAAAATCCACCTGCGGGGTTTATACCGCGAGGCGTGTGACAAACCAGGATCCGAGTCATTAGTCATACCAAACCATGCAAACACACCAAAACAATTTAAGAAATGCGGAAGCGTAACATGTAAGTAAAAAGTGTTGCGCAAAACACGCGCCCTCCAAACCAAACACAAAAGAAAATAACTCCAACGGTAAAAGTTGAAATGCAACTCAAAATGTTTAAACTGTCATAATATGCATCCTAGCGTGCTCGTACCTCAAAGACCTGCGAAAGACATGCTATGTGGGTCAGCGCAAGGCTGGTGAGTTCATAATGTCAATGCAAGAAAATAAATGTTTGTAAAGTGTTTGTGCCATGGTAATCATAATAGTAAATGTAGCTAGCAAGGCCAATAATGCTATCACTATGTGGTTCGCAACCGAAGCGTGACTGTTTGTGTTTGTAATGCCTTCCACCATCGCCTAACACGGACGCTGATGATACTGTCTAGGCTAATTTTACACCCGTTCGACATCCAGTCGAGTTGGAGCTACCAACGCGGGTGGGGTTTGTCAAACCCAGTAGTACTACCAAAGATTACCTCGCTTTCTCATAAACTAACGGTTCGAAATGTAAGGACTTGTAATTCGTGTTATATGTTCGCACATACGTGATCAGCCATACAATTATATTACCAAACTGTTTGTAGCATGTTCCTTCTCTAAATAAAATATTCAGAGAAAATGTTCGAGAACTCACCTTTGGGAGCTCGGCAAGAAAGTTCAATTAAAACCGTTGATGAATTCCTACGAATCACCTATATGTTTGTGAACGTGTAAGACTACAGTGAATGAACACGAGACTGACTCAATCGACCCTGACGACACGTTGGTGACTCGTTAACAATTGGGTTTGTTTGTTTGGTTAATCATTTCCAAATATAACAGGTAAGAACATGTCAAACGTTTCTAGCATGCACCTAATTAGTTTGTAAGCATTTAACAAGAAGCACGTCGGATTTTCACGTTTACACATGTTTGGCACACAAGAAGTCTTAAAAGCTCTAGCTTAACTAACACGACTCTTAAGATCAACAATCATATAATCTTTGTAGCATGTAGGTACGTTATGGTGCCATTAGGTTATTAAATTCGATGCATCCAACAAAATAATTTCTAAAAGTTTAATTATATAATTAGTGTGTCATATATTGCATCAAGTGTAACACTTTTTATGAAAGATAAAAAGATAAAACCTAATCACCATATTCTACACATATTAATCCATTATCAATCATGTGGGTGTTAAACATAATGAATCAAAATTAAAAAGAAGGAAGATGCTGGACGTTGGATTCGATCAAGCGACCTCCCGGTCACAAACATGAGCACTAACCACCAGAGTAGATTACATTTTGTTATTTTAATCCAGTCCCTCTTTATTTAATCATTTGCATTCAGGTGTCATCTCTCTACTAAAGAAACAGAATAGAAAAAAAAATAGTAATCAAATAGCAATGCGCTAGGTTCGATCATGCGACCTCCCAGTCGTGAACGCAAAGCCCTAACCATCAGGCCAGCTCACGGTTTGTTGTTAATAGCCAATTCGTATAATTAAAAACAGTTCTGATCTTTATACATTAACTACAACATCTAAAAAAAAAGATAAAAACAGGGATAGGTGCTGGGCACCGGTTTAGAACCCGTGACCCTCTGGTCAACACCCACGTATACTACCAATTGGGACAGTTTCATGTTTGTAGATTATTCCAGCTTCTCAAATATATAACTGATGATATTCAGGTGACTTCTTCTTCATATTACCAACTTATTACGTCCCATCCCTTTAAAACCCAAATACATATATATGCGTATATCAGTTGCAGGTTTCTAATGGACATATAATTCTCATAAAACTAAATCACGTAAAACCCAAAGGAAATCGAGCACATCACTTTTATTTAAAGCCAATACTATTCGCGATTTTGTTTACGATTATGATCTTATCGAGCGATACGCAGCGGTTTTAAGAACACAGAACATGAATCATAAAATAGGAAATCACGATAAACAGGTTATACTCAAAGCATATTTGAACCCAAGTTTAGGATCATCACTGTTTCGAAGGAAAAGAAAGAACGAATCCGGAGTCGGGGGTTTACCTACGGTTGTGGGGGTTCCTGTACTCCTCGAGATCTCGGGTCACGGTGACGAAGTAACCTTCTGGTCTTCAAGCTCCCGTAGCACAGCAGTCTTCGCACCTTTGATGATCGGAGGGGGAGAACGAGAGCCAGCGGGATTTGCAATTACGTAAGAATGAGGGAGGGTCGAGATTTATGGAATTTGCCGTTCAAAATCGAGAAAAATACGGAGGATAGCGAGAGTGGGGGAGGGTTACGACTCTCAGATTGAGATATATCTCAATCTCAAAATTTTGAATTGTGATTTTTAGATCATAGGTCCCTCAAGTCTCAAAACTATCGATTTAAGTCCCTCCACTTTCTAAATTAAAGCTTTGCATCCTCAGTTTATTCCAACCTCGACGTATACGGTATACCCACGTGTTCGATTCAAGTAATTCTAGTAGCATATAGTTCCACATGAAATCATAATCACCTAAAAGAACAATTTGCACACGTATACACGTAAAATTATAAAGTTATAAGTTATGCACATTGAGTTCATTCGATAGCGTTTTAATATTTTAGTCACCAACGATTAGGACCGACTCGACTTGTGTGACTGTCTGTGAACACGACGATCTTTCTAACATTCCTATTAGATGCCTGAATGCATGCGTGTTTGATATAAATAATTGTTCATGTTCGTGTTTGTCCAGAAAAATTCACCTGAATTTGCCGGGTGTCACAATCTTGCCTTGTCTCCAAGGTCCTGCATAGCAAACATAACACCAGAAATATCAGTAGCAAAGCAGTAATCGTTAAGGGAAGGATATTCTTCTTCTTCATCCTGGTCCACATTGTTTACTCGTCGTTCATCGAGCCTTGAATACGGCTTAGACCGTTGTGGCCTAGGATGTGACGACTTTGATTTCCTGCTGGAGCTATTAAATCCTGAGGAGGATTCACCCTTTCCCAGGATTTGCCTGTCCTCCTCTAGCCTGATGAAGCGTAGAGCCCTGTGACGAACTTCGTCCATCTTGTGATCTTCATAGAATGGTGAGTCTTTGTTAAGTCAAATCTTGAAGGCCTGGACTGCAGTCGCCATGTCCATGTTTGGGATTTCTAAGGCTATCTGCTAAACCTGCTAACGTAATTCCTTTGGGCTTCACCAGCATCTGGGTTATCCTATACAAGTCACTTGTTAGTTTTTCAAAACTACGGCTGCAAGAGAATTGATTGTTAAATAAATTCATCAAGTGTGAAAATGAAGTAATAGAGTAAGGAGGAACATTCAGGAGCCATTTTAAGGCTGCCCCTGTTAGGGTGGACCCGAATCCTTTACATAGGCATGCCTCCTTAATTTCAGGGGGCATGTAGATAACCTCCATTCTTTCACGGTACTGCGCCACATGTTCTTCAGGGTCTGTCGTGTCGTCATAAGGTTTCATGCTGGGTGTTTGAAACCTCTTGGGTATCTCCACGTCACAGATCGGTGGAGCAAACCTGGACAATCTATGACTCGCTGGTCCAACTTCAGGGATAGGCTGCACAACTCCTGGGACACTTGAGATCATCTGCTAGAGTTTTTGGATCTCTCGTTCCATTAATGGGTTGACCCCTGGATCCTGCACTGAATTGTTAGTATTAGCATAATGGACGAAAGTTTGGGGAGTGTTACCGACATCCCGGGTCATATTTGTCCCAGGATTAACGAATGGTTCCTTGATGGTGGACATCCTGGGTAAATCAGCCTGGGTCATCTGAGCAGCAAAGGATGTTGATCTCCTGTCCAGTAGGGTGACACCTTCACGTACCCTGGAATCGCTTCCAGGGGTGCTGAAATTCAGAATTCTGGGATCGAGTGGAGAAGGCTGAACCGATGTAGCCCTGGGTAACTCTGACCTTATGCTCGTCAATTGGGCCATGAATTCCTGGTTCACCTTTTGTTGGAGTTCCATGTGGCGCTCCATCTTACCGAATGTGGCCAGGATATCATTATTGGATATCATGACAGGGTCTTCTGGGGTGTTTTTCAGTCTCGATCAGTTCATGGTTGACTGTCGGTCCGTCGCTGTGTGTAGCTGAAGTTGAAGTGCTAAACCTTGGAGCTGGTGAGGTGACTCCACTTGTCGAAGTACTGAACCTTGGAGCCGGTGGGGTGACTCTAGTTGTTGAAGTAGTCACAGCAGAAACCGAAACATTTGAGGTGTTCATTTGTGTCGACATTTTTTGATAGATTTTGGTAAAAATCAAGTTTAGGACGAATCTGAAAAGAGTTTGACAAAAGATTGACACCAATTGCCCCATGGTGGGCGCCAAATTGTTTTGGCTAAAAATTACTTAAGCAAAATTAGTAAGATTTGAACCAAATAAGATTGTGAGGTTTAGTTCCTAGGATTAAGATACAAAAATTATTTGCAAAAATCCTGGGACAATAGTTGAATTCCAGGAACAAAAGCCGGAATCCTGGGTAAAAATTTAAGTTTAATTATGAAATCGATTAAGAAAAGTTGATGACACAAATGAAGCCTTGAATGCAGATAAGAACACCGAGAATTTTACTAGGGAAAAGCCCTTAGCCCTTAGATGTCTCTAAGGCACCGTCGACATAAAAACCCCGGGTAGCGATAACACACGCTACCAATTTATTGATCACCAAATTGTTTGAGTACAGTGAGTAAATAGAGAATTGAATACGAGAATACAATGTATAAAGCTCGAGTGATCTGAATGAAATGACTAAGTGTCCTATTTATACTCCTAATTCTTCAACAACTTGTCCGATATTCCAGGGATCTTCTCTTCAACGTCTTTTTCAGTTGGTTGACCGAGTTTTCGGCTAAAGTCCTTTGACCACGTGTGAAATAAGTCTCCAGCTCATCCCATTCGACCGTTGGTAGACTTCGTCAACCTGTCCTTGATCAGATATAGACACACAATGCATTAGTAACAATTTCCTAGCATGCAGGGTCATTTCCACATGTTGGGTCATTCGTACAATAAGGGTGACCCTGGATTATGCTCATCCTGGGCCATAATAACATGTAACAAAATAAAATGAATATGAACTTCCCGGATTAAGATGACATCCTGGGACTTTACCTTACTCCTGATACATTCAGGGTCATTTAGCATTACCTGTTAAATTCTAGGTCATACAATTCCTGGGTCAATCCTGCCCTAAGTCTATACCTGTACCCTGGATTACCAGCCGAAAATTCAGGGTATAACAATTTTATGGTTCAGAAATGGAGAAAATAGAAAAAGAAAGGCAGAAAACGGGTTCGCAGGGATCGAACCCGCGACTCTCCGCTCACACTATAACCACCGGACCAACTGAGCTACATCAAATTCTTGTTTTTAATCCATTTATAATTTTTATAACCAATACAATCCTGTCATCTTCTTCCCCAAACACCCACCGGAAACCCTAGATCTTAGACCATAAAATTGAACCCGTTAACGCTCATGAATACTAGAATTAACTTAGGGGTTTTACTCAGGGATAAAAACCCAGTCTAATGGTATAAGATTTACCTCGAATAGTTGCCGGAGAAACGAAAATGGAAGGTCGTCGGAGTTCGGCGGCGGCGGCAGCAGCATTCGCATGACATGGACGATTTTTAGTGAATTTTTTTATGCTTTAGGTGCGCAAATGATCAAGGAGTGATGGGGGCCATATATAGGATCGAATACGCGATGGAAGTGAGTTAATTCGAACTTAAATGTCCGAATTGTTTCACAAACGAAAATGATTAACTCGTCATTAGGGACGTTTAATGAAGAAAAACGATGAAAAATGGTTGTTTAACGGGATTTTGGGTCGTTTTCTTGCGTGTGGCGGCGGTCGCCGGCGGCGACATCGTCGAAAAAACGTGGAACTGAGAAAAAAACACCTTTTTTTTCAGTATATCCCTTAAATAAAATATATATATTATATGTATTATTAATAAAAACCTTTTTTATTTATTTATATGTTTTTACTTATAAAGTAAATTAAATATATAAATGAGTTTTATTTGTAAGATCACATTCGTAAAATAATTTATACATAACTTTTAGTAAAAACGAAAAATCATCGAGGTTTTGTTTGAATGAAATAAATGTGTCGATGTTTTATAAAAATGACAAGTTTTATTAAATTTAAAAGTTTATGATATACCATATTTGTTTTTATATTATAAAATCTAAAAAATTAATTCAAAATGAGTAAATGAGTCAATTAATTAAAATGGTTAATAAATTCAAATAAATATTAGAATTGAATTTAGATAAATGAATAAAAAATTTAATCAATATATTAAACTTGTTTCAAACAAGTAATTATTTAACTTAAATGACTAATTGAATTTAAAAATCGAAGGTTAATTCAATTAAGTAAATAATTAGTATAAAATTCAAATAAATGAATAACAAAATTTAAATTAATCTAACTCAAGACTTTTATTAATACTAAAATTTCATGATTGTTACAGTCTCCCCTACTTAGAGAATTTTCTTCCCAAAATTTACGCAGTGGAAACTGAAACGTCTGGAAAGAGGTGCGGATACTTGAGTTTCATTTGATCTTCGCGCTCCCAAGAAAATTCAGGACCGCGCTTCAAATTCCAACAAACCCTAACAATAGGAATCTGAGTACGCTTGAGTTTCTTAAATTCACGATCCATGATTTCAATAGGCTGCTAAACAAAGTTTAAATGTTCATCCGTATGGATTTCCTCCAATGGAACATGGAGGTTTTCATCGGCAAGGCATTTCTTGAGGTTTGACACATGGAAGGTATCATGCACGTTGCTGAGTTCTTGAGGTAGCTCTAGTTTGTAAGCAACAGGACCGATACTTTCGAGGATTTTGAAAGGTCCAACATAACGAGATTCAAGTTTTCCCCTTTTCCCGAAGTGGCTTACGCCTTTCCAGGGGGAAACTTTCAGAAGTACAAAATCACCGTCTTGAAATTCCAAAGGCTTTCTGGGTTTTTCGGCATAACTCTTTTGCCAGCTTCTTGCAGCCTTCAGTCTTTCGCGAATCAATGAGATTTTCTCTGTGTTTTCTAGGATCATATCAAGACCAATGATTTGGGCTTCACCAACTTCGGCCCAACAAACGGGTGAACAACATTTACAGCCGTATAAAGCTTCAAAAGGTGCCATTTTAATGTTGGCATGGTAGCTGTTATTGTATGAGAACTCGATGAGGGGGAGATGCGAGTCCCAACTACCACCAAATCTAGGATACAGGTCCTGAGCATGTCTTCTAGGGTTTGTATGGTTCTTTCGCTTTTGCCATCAGTTTGTGGATGATAGGTTGTGGTAAGGTTCACACGTGTCCCTAAAGACTTTTGTAGTGATTTCCAGAACTTTGAGGTAAAACGACCTCACGGTCGAAGATGATAGATAGAGGCACACCATAACGACACACAATTTCATCAATATAGAGCTTGGATAGATGATTCATTTTATAATCCTCACGAATCGGAGGGAAATGTGCTGACTTGGTCAAACGATCGACGATGACCCAAATGTTGTCATAACCTTTTGGTGTTCGTGGGAGTTTAGTGATGAAATCCATGGTGATTTCTTCCCACATCCATACTGGAATCTTAGGTTACTGAAGCAATCATGAGGGTCATTAATGTTCACCCTTAACCTTTAAGCATGTTACGCACTTTCCAACGTATAGAGCAATGTCTTTCTTCATTCTAGGCCACCAATAGAGAACTCTAATGTCCTTGTATATCTTGTCAGCACCAGGATGAATAGAGTAACGAGTCTTGTAAGCTTCATTCAGGATGAAATCACGATGACCGTCACGATCAGGAATCCAAATTCGATCCAAGAAGTAAAGGAGTTCATCGGGTCTGGTTTCCAACAGGGATTCCACACCACAAGATAACTCATTATGCAGATCATTTTGAGCCACAGATTTACATTGAGCTTGAAGGATTCAAGTTTGGAGATCGGATTGAATTCTGATGCTATGCAATTGAGCATACCCTTTTCGACTAAGGGCATCAGCTACAACATTTGCTTTCCCGGGATGGTAACGAATCTCGCATTCGTAATCGTTGAGTAACTTCACCCAACGACGTTGTCTCATGTTTAGCTTCTTTTGATTTAGGATATGCTAAAGACTTTTGTGATCCGTGAAGATCACACACTTCGTACCATAAAGATAATGTCTCTAAATTTTTAGAGCAAAAATCACAGTGCCCAGCTCGAGATCGTGGATGGTGTAATTCTTTACGTGGACCTTGAGTTGTCTCGATGCATAGGCTATGACCTTACCTCGTTGCATTAGTACATAACCGAGACCTTGGTTGGAGACGTCACAATAGACTACGAAATCATCGTTGCCATCAGGAAGCGTCAAGATAGGTGTGTTGCAAAGCCTTTGCTTTAGGGTCTGAAAAGCTTCTTCTTGCTCTTGACCCCACATAAAAGGTTTATCTTTATGAGTTAACATGGTGAGAGGTAAAACAATCTTTGAGAAGTTTGAGATGAAATGTCGATAATAACCTGCTAGACCGAAGAACGACTGGATTTCAGTAAGGGTTTTGGAGTCTCCCAACTCTTGACAGTCTCAATTTTCGCAAGAGCAACGTGTATCCCTTTTTCATTAATTATGTGGCCTGGAAATTGAACTTCTTTCAACCAAAACTCACACTTTAAGAACTTTGCATAAATTTGTTCCTTCTTTAGTAGCTCCAAGATTAACCGAAGGTGTTGTTCGTGATCCGCTTTGGTGCGAGAATAAATCAAGATATCGTCGATGAATACGATTACGAATTTATCCAAATACGGTTTACACACACGGTTCATTAGGTCCATGAATACCGCAGGGGCGTTCGTCAATCTAAATGGCATGACCATGAACTCGTAGTGACCGTATCACGTACGAAAGGCTGTTCTTGGAATATCCCCCTTGAGGACCGCAATTGATGATAGCCAGAATGAAGATCGATCTTTGAAAAGCAAGTGGCTCCTTGTAATTGGTCAAAGAGGTCATCAATGCTAGATAATGGGTATCGATTATTGATGGTGAGTTTCTTGAGCTCTCGATAGTCAATGCACATACGGAAGGATCCGTCTTTCTTCTTGACAAACAAGACAGGAGCTCCCCAGGGCGAGAAGCTGGGTCGAATGAACCCTTTGTCCGAAAGTTCATGAAGTTGCTTCGAAATCTCTTGCATTTCAGATAGAGCCAAACGATAAGGAGATTTGGCAACGGGTGTTGCACCAGGAATGAGGTCAATACGAAACTTAACTTGACGATTAGGAGGAAGGCCAGGAAGATCATCAGAAAAAACTTCAGGAAAATATCGTATGATAGGAATATCCTCCCTTTTCTTGGACTCAGATTTCGTTTTCACAACGTGAGCCAAAAATGCGAAACACCGCTTCCGAAGGTACGTACGGGCTTTCATGCAAGAGATGATCTTCAGACTGCGTTTAGGTTTCTCTCCTTGGATTAGTAAGGTTTTGCCCGAAGGTAAAGGAATACGAATCAACGTTTTAGCGCATCGAACCTCAGCTTGATGTTTGGACAACAATTCATCCCTACTACTAGGTCGAAGCTTCCAAGTTTAATAGGGATTAGGTCGAGTTCATGATTGTTGGCTTAAGGTTAAGTAAGGGTGCAAAATCTAGAGATACAAAACTCTGGTCCGCTTCAGTATAAAAAAATGGATGCAAAATGATCATCAAGAAGAAACGTACACATGATGACGTTTGGATCCTGACGAGCTTCAGATGCTCCGAGCACAAAAGCTCTACCACGAGGGACTTGAATGTTGTTATCTAATTTTGGGGCATTGTCTCTTCATATGATCAGGACTTCCGCACTGGTAACATACACAGTTATGATTATTGTTCGGAACGGGTATAGCAGCCAGGGTCTGGTTGGATCCTGCTGGAGCAACCCTACACCTAGTAGCCCAATGACCAAATCTTCCACACATGGTGCACTTTTGGCATTGTGTGCTAGTGGGATGGTGAAAATTGTAAGTGTTGCACAGAGAATGAGGACCCGTATAGATAGGCCTAGTGTTAGGTTGGGCCACAACATTCACAGAAACAGCAGGGGTAACTAGTGCATAGCTTTGCGTACCCCTTTTCCTCTTATTGGACTTGTTGTTGCTTCAGCTTGACCCACGATTATCATTACCTTTGCCAGATTCGTTTTTCAATACTCCAGTCTTGACCATTTCGCCGGTCAAGGGTCCTGGCAACTTGATGGCAGCTGACAGATAGGTAGGCTCACTGACATCATAACTATACACATAGCTTCAGGAAGGGCATCAATGTAGCACTTGATCGCATTTTGTTCCGGGGTCACCAAGTGAGGGACAAATAGAGAGAGCTCTTGGAATCCTGATGTAAAACCGAGATAATCAGCTCCTTTCATAGTGAGAGCCCTGAATTCAGCCTCTAGTTTCCTCATTTCTGACCTTGGACAATATTCCTCAGTCAACAGAGCCTTGAACTCCTCCAAAGTCAAAGCATGAAGAACCTCGCGAGTCTTGGCTCTTATTTGGGTGTTCCACCAAGTTAAAGCTCCCTTTTTGAAAGTACTTGAGGCATACTTGACCCACTGAGCTTCTGGGCAACTGCATAGGTTCAGCATGGCTTCTGTTTTCTTAAACCACTAAAGAAAGCCTGTTGCTCCTTCATTTCTAGCCAATTCAGTGGGTTTAGAGGCAACGAAGAGTTTGAAGGAGCTTTCGACTCCCCCAGGGTTGGAACCATCTCCTTCGGTGTTGGTTTCTACCACGGCTCGAGTTTGAACGGTTTCGTTAAGTTGATTGACCATGGTGGGGAGGATGTTAGCCATTTGCTCGGAGATGATAGTGGCTAATGCGGTGGGATCCATCTTCAGGAAACAAAAGATTCGAGTTAGATATGGAAATCATAAGGTAAATAAATAATAGTAAGACATTATTAATGATTAAACATTAAAATAACTTCGTTGACTAATCAAAACCCCGAGTCCATTTCATGATTTTACTTGAACTGCATGTTTTAGCCTATAAGCGTCATGTCTCCGAAAGATATCCCAGGTAAGAGATGTGAGTCACTAGGACTACTTAAATACCAGGTTTTGCCTTAGCCAGAACCCTTCGAAGAAATGGTCACTCTTCCAGATTACACACAACCCCGAAAACCATTACGCGAACCCGTTGTTTGACGAGAGTGTTCAGAGATGAGAACTTGAATTCCCAAGATGGAACCCTAATACAAAGTCTAAGAATATGCCAATGAGGATGACTTGCACATGCCACGATAGAAGATGACGAGAGAAAAGGTTCAGACGAGAGAATCTAAATACCTAGGTCAGGAATAGGGTTTATCATTTTTGGCCCCTAAGGTTATAGTCTAGATTTTTGTTTTCTAATAACCTAATTCCCTATAACTAAGGCTCTGATACAAATTCTGTAACACCCCATCCGATGGCGGAAACATCGAGGTGTCACGAAAATTGAATTAGAGCATTTGGATAAAAGGAAACCATATTTTATTATTAATTCAAAATCTTAAACTTCAATTACAAGGCATAAGAAACTAAAAAGACAGTAGGTTTCCTATCTAAATCTCTAACTTCAATCATGCTTGACTCTCATTTCCTGAAAAACACGCAAAAAGGGTCAACTACATATATAGTTGGTGAGTCATAGGTTTGTAACAAAATAGCTATAGGTGATCATTTGATAAAAGTTTGCAAAGTCATACATGTTAAACTAAATATGAATGTATTACACTAAATTAATCATATATTCGTCACCCAGTACATAAATGATGTTTAATTCCCTCAAAGGAATCTCTACGATTATGATGTTCAGTTTGCTCAAAGAAACCTCTACGATTATGATGTTCAGTTCCCTCAAAGGAACCTCTACGATTATGATGCTCATGAGACTTACATGTACAGGTCCCTAGAATACGATATAATATAGATAACAGAAGCAATTTATTTAACAGTACTTCACTTTGTTTAATAAAAATAAATTATTTCAAGAATAAAGTTTCACAATGATTCCCAATGATAATCATGAATAAATATCCTTTTGTTTGAAAACCAAGTAATAATGATATAAAATATTGTGCATGTTTTCCATCCCAAAAGATTTAAAGTAAAATGGGGACTATGAACTCACCTTAAGTAGTTGGTTGATTACTAGCTTGGCGTAACGAGAATGATTCAAGTTCAAGGGATTCCTAAATGAACGATGGTGTTAGTTAACCTAATGTTACAATGACGAATAGGAGGATTTTTTAGATAGCCTAGGGTTTCGTTGGGATTGTTGAATTGGAAAAGATGACTTTATTTTCTTGATTTAGGTCTTTGGTGTATAAAATTGTCTGAAGATAATTACTAAATAACTATATAAATAATTTTGGTTAATAAAATATTTGACTAAACAAATAAATTGAAAACGACTATAGTTAATACGTATTTATTTGTGTTTATGAAGCATAATGTAGTGACTAAATAAATGAATAATTTAATGAATCAATAATTAAATAAATACATACCTAGATAATCAATTTGATAAGTAAATAACTAATTAAATAGATAACGAAATAAATGAAATAACTTAATGAATTTATAAATAATTGAGTAAATATTAAGTAATTGAATGAATGCCCACTTGAATGATCAAATAATAATAAAAAATGTAACCGAGTAAATGATTGACAAAATAATTATGTTGTTAACTAAATAATTAGGTGAGTAGTTAATAGAATATTAAACAAATAAGTTATGACACAAAAATTAACTAAATAAATGGATATTTTTATAAAAATAAATAGGTTTATTAGGTGTTCTAAAAAAATTTGTAAAGTTTATAAATTTATAAAAAGTTAAAAATGATAGTTTAAACATTTTATGGGGTTTAGAAACATTTTATGGTTCAAAAATGGAGAAAATAGAAAAAGAAATGAAGAAAACGGGTCTTCCCCAAACACCCACCGGAAACCCTAGATCTTAGACCATATAATTGATCCCGTTAACGCTCATGAATCCTAGAATTAACTTAGGGGTTTTACTCAGGGATAAAAACCGAGTCTAATGGTATAAGATTTACCTTGAATAGTTGCCAGAAAAACGAAAATGGAAGGTCGCCGGAGTTCGGCGGCGGCAGAATTCGCACGACAGGGATGATTTTTAGTGACTTTCTTGATGCTTTAGTTGCGCAAATGATCAAGGAGTGATGGGGAGCCATCTATAGGATCGAATACGCGATGGAAGTGAGTTAATTCGGACTTAAATGTCCGAATTGTTTCACGAACGGAAATGATTAACACACGATTAAGCGAAGGTTTCGGGCTCGTAATGGTGATTAACTTGTCATTAGGGACGTTTAATGAAGAAAAATGATGAAAAATGGTTGTTTAATGGGATTTTGGGTCGTTTTCGGCGTGTGGCGGTGGTCACCGGCGGCGACATCGCCGGAAAAACATGGAATTAAAAAACACACCATTTTTTTTCCTGTATATCCCTTAAAATAATATATATTATGTATTATTAATAAAAACCCTCCTTTTATTTATACGTTTTTACTTATAAAGTAAAGTAAATATATAAATGAGTTTTATTTGTAAGATCACATTCGTCAAATAATTTTACATAACTTTTAGTAAAAATGAAAGATCACCGAGGTTTTGTTTGATTGAAATAAATGTGTCAATGTTTTATAAAAATAACAAGTTTTATTAAATTTAAAAGTTTATGAGATACCATATCTGTTTTTATATTATAAAATCTCAAAAATTAATTCAAAATGAGTAAACGATTCAATTAATTAAAATGCTTAAATTAATTCAAATAAATATTAGAATTGAATTTAGACAAATGAATAAAAAACTTAAAGAATATATTAAATTTGTTTCAAACAAGTAATTATTTAATTTAAAAGACTAATTTAATTCAAAATCGAAGGTTAATTCAAATAAGTAAATAATTAGTATAAAATTCAAATAAATGAATAAAAAAATTTTAATTAATCTAACTCAAGACTTTTATTAATACTAAAATTTCACGATTGTTAAAGAAAAACAGATAATCAATAAGGCGTAACAGTTGTACCATAATATCAAGTAAAAGATTTGTTTGATCATGATTTCTCCCCCATAGTATTTAAATAATTTTAAAAGAAAGGTGCCGTGAAACTCACCTCTTCAAGGTGAATGATCGTGATAGCTGATACGAGCCGTAAGTGACATGTCCTAATATCAATAATGATAATAGAACAAGTCTTAGGTCTTGATTCAATTGGATAACGTTTTGATAACCAATGATCCTGGTCGAGTATTAACAATTCATTCCCGTTTGTGTGTTTGAAAAACCCGTTCGAAATATTTATTACGATAAATATTTGTGCTTTGATGGTACTTATGACTCCATGGATGAATGATAAGTGTGAGTTATAAGTAAATCAATTGTTCTTTAAGTTATGACATATATAATATATATATATATATATATATATATATATATATATATATATATATATATTTATATCATTTTCCATTCGTCGTGATAAATAATAATGTGTATTATTCATTTCGACGCTTCTTTAAATCAAAACTTGTATTTAAAACTTGCTGATAAAAGTATTGTGTGTACAAGTTGGTGAACAATGGTGTGCTGACCGTGAGTGAATTTATCCTGTAAATAAACATAGATGAGAAAAAAAAAATTATATTTGGTCTATCCTTAAACATGACAGAAGAATATAAAAGACTTTATATGTTTAGAATGGATTGGATAATTATAATAATAATAGTCGTTATTATTATAAATTCGAGTCTTTAACCGATATCATTCTTATCGGATAACTCTACGTCCTTAAGAAACCAAAAATGATTAAACAAGTTTAATTGATACAAAAATGCTTAGTCGAATATATGGACAAGTGAATGTGTCAAAATGCATTTGTTTCATAAAATAAGAGTCCTTGTGTTAGTCTTTATTTTTCTAAAATCTGAAATAGGTCCGACCTTTGGTCACCATTTGTTTATCCGTGGTTTTCTTACCATTTTAAGTAATTAGTCCGAGGGTTTTAGGATACCTTTCCATAACTTGTTTTCCACATGATTTTTATTATGTTGTGTCCATTTGTTACTTATCATAAACACAATCCATCAAGGTTTTACCAATAGAAGTATATATTAACCCATAATAAGTTGTAACAACATATAAACATGCGTTAAGTTAAGACTTTGTTGATGGGTTTCTTTTTACCCGAATACTAATGACATTTAGTTAAGTGTTCTTGATTATAGTTAAACATAACTTATGATCATCTTGAGTCATTATACCCATTTTAGGGTTTCTTGTTTATGAACCAAAAGAAATACAAGAAATAGCATTTCGTGACTCAATCTCGAGTGTAAATACTCCCGGGTATGCCATTCGGCTCATCACTCGAATACTAATGACATTTAGTTAAGTGTTCTTGATTATAGTTAAACATAACTTATGATCATCTTGAGTCATTATACCCATTTTAGGGTTTCTTGTTTATGAACCAAAAGAAATACAAGAAATAGCACTTCGTGACTCAATCTCGAGTGTAAATACTCCCGGGTATGCCATTCGGCTCATCACTCGGTTTCTCTATCTCAAGACCCACAATCGTGACAATATTAAGCCCCGAGGGCATCACAATGTAGTTTGATCCACAAAATGCACAAAGAAGAAAAGGAAAGCTTATCATTTTATGTGGGTTTTAACCCGAGAGGAAAACTTCATCGGTGTAACATTTTATGTAGAAAATATAAAGGAAAGGAGGTTAGGAGCTTACAATGAGCAAGTCCTAGTGGTGGCGGTGACCGGAACCAGTAGTGGTGGCGGCAACCGTTGGCGGCAGTGGCGGCGGTGTGTGTTGATGGTGATGATGGCGATGAGAGCTAAGGATGATGATGAGGTTGCCGTAAGGGGTGAGGATGATGGTGGTGGTGATGGGTGTCGACCGATGACGAGGGTGGCGGTGATGGATGATGATCGGTGATGGTGGTGATGATCGGCTGTCGAAAGAGAGAGAGGGAGAGAGAGATGGTGTTGGTGGTGGTTTACAATGTTGGTGATGGTGAGGGATGACGAGGATGATGGTGGTGGTGGAGATGGCGACCGCTGATGATGGCCGGTGGTGGTGGCGACGGGTGTTGATGATGATGAAGATGAAGGTGGTGGTGTGGTGGTCTCGTGGCTGCAACGAGAGGGTGAGGGAGGAGAGGTAGGCGGTGCGACGGGGGGATGTGGGGGTCGTCGGACAGCAGCAACAGCTGTGGAGTGGTGGTGGTCATCGCCGGCGGTGGAGGGTGGTGGTGAGGGTGCGGATTGGTGGAGAGGGGAGGGAGGGTTTTGAAGGGTTAGGTTGTGTGTTTCAGTGGAGAAGGAGGAATGGCTCAAATGGTCATTTCCCCACATGTCAAATATCTCTAACCATGGTTAGACAACTAATGATCATGGTTAACTTAATTAACTTAAGTTTTACTAATCTTTCAAATTTTTATAAAAACTACAACTATAATGGTAGTGTATTCATAAAATAATAACCACTAAGTTGATGGGTTTTAGTTTGGGCCGAAATTTTGGATAACGGGTGTCGGGTCGGTATGGCTCATGCCGAGCCGGTATACGAGGCTTTCTCCGTTTTCGACGCGGTTAGTCCCGTTAATTACTAAAATTAGCCAGGAGTGATACATTATAGTTTAAAGTTGTGATTTGGCTTCTCGGGCCGTGTTTTGGGCTCGGTTTGTTTGATTTGCTTTATTGGGCCGAGCCGAGCCTAATTTGGTAAACGGACGATTTAAGCCGAACCGTTCTGCTATTTCGGTCGTGAGGAGTTGCTAAATATTGAAAGAAGTCACAACATTGTTATATAATTATTTTTTGATCGTAATATAATTATTTAGGATTTTTGGATTTTATTTATTTTATTTGATCGCGTAACCGCGTGAGAAAAATAAATAACTTGATATTTCTGCTTCTAAGCTCGAATATTCCATGATTTAAAACCGGTAATAGTTTTAAATGAAATGTTTGCCTACGCGTTGCCGGGTGTTGGTGTGATTTATCGCGACACCGTTCGAGGAAATATAAAAGTTACTTTTTATATATGTTTTTCTTATTATTGAAGTTCCACCGATCACACGGTGAACCTTTTGGTTTGTTACGGTTATGTTTTTCCCTACAAACGTGGGAATTTGTCAAGGGTGGACGTTTCTGTGCACAGTGTTTACTAATGTTACTACTAGTTCAAGTCAAGCACGGATATACACGTATGAAATTATAGTCAACGAGTAGGGTTTGACCTGGTTTTTCTGACGGGTTGTCACATTCTCCCCCAGTTGAGAGAATTTTGTCCCGAAATTTAGTTCTGAGTACTGGTGGAGGCGATATTCTCGAACAAACGGGGGTATTTCTGACGCATCTGGTCCTCGCGTTCCCAGGTATACTCTAGACCTCTTCGAGAGTTCCAGCGTATTTTGACGATGGGGATGCGGCTATGTTTCAGTTTCTTAACCTCGCGATCGAGGATCTCTACTGGCTCCTCGATGAAATGGAGGGTCTCATCAACTTGAATTTCGTCGAGAGGAACGATGAGCGTTTCATCAGATAAACACTTTTTCAGGTTATAGACATGAAAAACGTTGTGAACGTTACTGAGTTCGGTAGGCAGGCGTAGTCTGTAGGCAACTGGGCCAATTGTTTCGATGATTTTGAAGGGACCGATGTATCGAGGGTTTAGCTTTCCTCATTTTCTGAATCTGATGACGCCCTTCCAAGGCAACACCATTAGCATGACGCGGTCACCTTTCTCGAATTTCAACGGTTTACGGCGTTTGTCGGCATAGCTCTTCTGGCGATTCCTAGCGGCCTTAAGACGGTTCTTGACTGGGAATATCTTTTCGGTTGTTTCAAAAATTAGCTCTGGACCGGTTAATTGGTTGTCGCCAACCTCAGTCCAACAGAGCGGTGATCGACACTTTCTCCCGTAAAGTGCCTCGAATGGGGCAGCCTGAATGCTGGTGTGATAGTTGTTGTTATATGAAAATTCTACGAGAGGCAGGTGTTCATCCCAGTTGGGTCCAAAGCCTATCACGCAGGCATGCAACATGTCTTCGAGAGTCTGGATAGTTCTCTCACTTTGGCCATCTGTCTGTGGATGGTAGGTAGTACTCATATCAAGACGAGTACCTAAAGTTTTCTAGAGAGATTGCCAAAAGTTCGTGGTGAAGCGACTGTCGCGGTCGGAGATGATGGAAATGGGTACGTCGTGTCGTGACACGACTTCCTTCATGTAAATCTTGGTTCGTCTATCCATACTATCGGTTTCCTTGATTGGTAGGAAGTGAGCTGATTTAGTTAGTCGATCTACTATTACCCAAATTGCATCGCATCCAGATCTGGCCTTTGGCAACTTGGTGATGAAATCCATAGATATTTCTTCCCACTTCCATTGAGGGATCTTTGGTTGGGTTAACAATCCAGGGGGTTTCTGGTACTCGGCCTTGACCTTTGAGCATGTTAAGCATTTGCCCACGTAGGTGGCAACCTCGGCTTTCATGTTAGGCCACAAGAATTGATCCTTCAGTCCGTGGTACATTTTATGCGCTCCGGGATGAATGGAATATCTGGATTTGTGAGCTTCGTCGAACACTAGCTTCCTTATACCGCCAAAACTAGGTACCCATAGTCTATCCATGAAGTACTTGGCTCCGTCGGGTTTTTCTACGAGTTGCTTTTCCATGCCTCGCATTCCTTCATCTTTCAAGTTCTCTTCCTTGAGAGTTTCGATTTGGACGCTACGAACTTGTGAAGTGAGATTCGAGTGAATGGTCATACTCAGGGCTCGCACTCGAAGGGGCTTCACCCATTCCTTCCAACTTAAGGAACGTAACCGCGTGAGAAAAATAAATAACTTGATCTTTCTGCTTCTAAGCTCGAATATTCCATGATTTAAAACCGGTAATAGTTTTAAATGAAATGTTCGCCTAAGAGTTGTCGGGTGTTGGTGTGATTTATCACGACACCGTTCGAGGAAATATAAAAGTTACTTTTAATATTTGTTTTTCTTATTATTGAAGTTCCACCGATCACACGGTGAACCTTTCTGTATGTTACAGTTATGTTTTTCTCTACAAACATGGGAATTCGTCAAGAGTGGTCGTTTCTATGCACAGTGTTTACTAATGTTACTACTAGTTCAAGTCAAGCACAGATATACACGTATGAAATTATAGTCAACGAGTAGGGTTTGACCTGGTTTTTCTGACGGGTTGTCACAAAAAGCCGGCCCTCTTTTACTTCACAACTCACTCAATTCTTCTCTCTTCCCCCTACTTTTAGATTAGTTAGTTGAGCCACTTGGCGTTTTCGTGTCTTTAAGTATGTCGGAGTCAATAAGAACTTCAACCAGTTTTAGTAAATGAAAGTATTTTGTCTATGAAATCTTCCTTTACTTGCTGGCAAATCTTTAAGCTATGATTAGCTAAACTCTTACACTTGATTGGAAATAATAAACCTTTAACAAGTTTTCAAGTTGTCTTTATAAAGTTGATTTAAGGTGTGTCTAATGACTATGTGAAAACCCTTTTTATTGAAAGTGTATTATTGATTTTCTAAACCAAACGTGCTCTACGTATCACAGACCATTTGGGGAGTCGAAATCCCAAAGGCCGGACCTGTGACACCCAGTCGGGAGACGATGCATGATCCGAAAGGTGACTCGCGTCCCATGCTACATGATACGTTCGAGGTCCTTATGTCTATGTAAGCAAACTCGGTTGTCACGCAAGTACGGGCTGAAAGTATTTGGTTGGGAATGGGGGTTGGTAATATTTTGTCACTTCATGGAAGCCGAGATGGTACGTGTTTGTGAACTTGGCTCTGGTCACGCGCGGACGTGCATGCGCGAGAGAGGTGCATGGAAGAAACGGACCTTAGTCCCTTAAAAATATCATTTTCACAATAATATAATTCGGCACGCGGGGTTGTTCCCCTGTTGGTTCATGACGGCGTGTCGAGTACGGTAAGTCAGCCGGTTTGAGGGACCCCGTAAGTAAGTGGCATTATACCACTATATTTGTCTATTGGCAACACAATTCCCCGGGGTTTTGTACTCCTCGTAGACGATCACCCGGGAGAGTAGTGATACTAGATTTGAGGCTGAAAGGCGGTCTAGTTACATGCCAATAGACAATCTTAACCCAAAATTATAAATAAATAACTTGTCTATGAGTTACTGGTATGATTATTCCAATCAATATTGACTACGATTGCTTGAGTCCGAAAACCCAATTTATATATATATATATATATATATATATATATATATATATATATATATATATATATATTTTCCTCTAAAAATCAAAGATAAAGTTTAGTTAAACGTTGGCAAAGATTGAGTATTGGGAGCTCTCATTTTCCATTGTGTCCCGATCGACCCCGATTCAACTTACCACTACTATACTGCCCACTATGGGTATACTTTCCCGTGTAATGTGGTGAAATGTTAGTTGTCAAGTAAATCAGGTATTATAAATTTAAAAGCTTAAAGCTGCTAAAAAGGTTTGAAAAATTACCATATTTTATGAACACCTCAGAACGCACCAAAAAGTATCACACACGAGTTAGAGCCTCGAAATATTGGCGATTAATCAAAAATCGGTGAATATTGTGAATTATGTGAAAACCGGTATGTGAATTTAATTGCTTAATTGAAAATCCTTATATGACATGTTGATACTTGATTTTATTGGATTCGATTTAAAACAATGGAAAACATTAGAAAAGCCAATTCTTTAAAAAGCGTGGCTTGACATCGAAAAACGTGAAAAGTCAACAAAAGTCAAAGGGCTGCCAGACGGGAGGCTCTAGGAGTATAGCCTAGAGCATATGGAGCCCGTAAGCGATACACATGGAACCTGTTCTCCAGCAAAACTCTAATTTTTCTCTATTTAAGCATCATTAGCAACCATTCTATCATTCCAACACTTCCAGACGCCACTACAGCCCCATTTACGTCTCTTATCATCCTTCTACTCATTTCTTATCAAGATCTAAGCTTTATTGCAAGATTCAGGCCCCGATTTCATCCTTTCTCATTCTGCATCATTCAGTATGTGATTTCTTATGTTTTGCTTGTGTTTAAGTTGTCAAGATTCATGCTTTGTGATGGATCTAGGTCTGATCTATATTCGTTTGATGATATCAAGTGTAGATCTAGTGATTGTGATAGAAAATATTGCATCTTTTGATCAAAAAACATGACTTTATGCATGATATGATGATATATGCTAGAACTAGGGTTTTTCATAAGAAATCATGCATGCATGTGATTAAAGTTGACATCTTGATGACGGATCTATGTGCTAAATGATAGATCAAGTTAGATCTAGGGTTTCTATGATATAAAGTTAAGATTTTTACGTGAAATCTATGATGGAAACTTGATTTCAGTTGCCATGCATGCAAGATCTTGAATAAAGGCACATGATTGGTGTTAGATCTACGATGTGGGTGTGTAATCTAGGTTATTGGATGCATAATGATGTATAAAGTTGCAAACTTGATGATCAATTG
>JBCNJP010000017.1:79796963-79830164 GCA_039602395.1 Deinandra increscens subsp. villosa | reverse complement strand
CTTTATTGCAAGATTCAGGCCCCGATTTCATCTTTCTCATTCTGCATCATTCAGTATGTGATTTCTTATGTTTTGCTTGTGTTTAAGTTGTCAAGATTCATGCTTTGTGATGGATCTAGGTCTGATCTATATTCGTTTGATGATATCAAGTGTAGATCTAGTGATTGTGATAGAAAATATTGCATCTTTTGATCAAAAAACATGACTTTATGCATGATATGATGATATATGCTAGAACTAGGGTTTTTCATAAGAAATCATGCATGCATGTGATTAAAGTTGACATCTTGATGACGGATCTATGTGCTAAATGATAGATCAAGTTAGATCTAGGGTTTCTATGATATAAAGTTAAGATTTTTACGTGAAATCTATGATGGAAACTTGATTTCAGTTGCCATGCATGCAAGATCTTGAATAAAGGCACATGATTGGTGTTAGATCTACGATGTGGGTGTGTAATCTAGGTTATTGGATGCATAATGATGTATAAAGTTGTCAAACTTGATGATCAATTGCATGTAGGCTATTTAATAAAAATTATTTACATGAAAATATGGTAAAAATGGCCAATTAGGGCAAGATAGCAAGCATGTATGTGATTAGGAATCTTTGTCATGACTTGAAACATGCTAAATGATAATCTATATGATTTGCATGAGATGATGATGATGTGTAATCATGGAATTAGCTTACATGTGATAAGTATATATTTATCGGAAAAATAAATAAATTAGGGAAATGCAAGATGAACATGAGGTTATGTGACTATGTGTTTGTATGTCATAAATCAAATTGATTATGAGTTATACAGGTATAGAAGTCCCAAGTCTCCTACCTCAGTAGGAATGACAAGACTTTGTATGATTGTTCCGTCGATCATACATCGTATACGCGGTATGACGTTGTAAGTAATTGTGATGTATATATGTTTGCCGTGTAATGTGTTCTATATGTTATACATGTTAGGAAACATATAGAAAACATTAATATGGTCACCAATATGTTGTCGAGTCCACTCATCCAATGCCTGCGAGTTGTTGGGACGGTCAGTCAAACACGGTCAACACTCACACTGTTATGTGTCATACGTGAAGTCTATAAGATCTTCACTACTTACGTCGGTTGACTATTGGAATAGCTAATTGCACCCTAAGGTGAGTTCATACCCATCTTTTTACTGTTTTAAAGCTTTTGGGGGAGAAGACATACGGTAACTCTACTTTTATGATTTGATTTGATGTTATATACCAAAATATTTTTATAAACCATGGAGGAAACGTTTGCGTTAAGTCCTTCCACAAGGTGAACCATGAATATTTTATAAAGGGGAATTATAAGGTAGATCTACTGGGTTTGACTAACCCCACTCGACTGCTGGGAGCAGGGCGGGTGTTATATTGTCTCTAGCGCGGTCAAACTTGCAAACAGTTTGGCTGGAAGGCATGCGTTGTTGTTGGTAATGGTGTCACGAATCCTATGGGGTTATAAAAAGTCTTCTGGGTTCACTACCCACGGGTATACAAATCTATTGTTTCCAGGGTGGTCCCTGCTTAGGTTATGCTCTTCGGGAGTAACTTATTATTTAACTGTTTTATGATAAATGTTATTTATCTACTCAAACTTATGAACTCACAAACCTAGCGTTGACACTTTTTAGTATGTTCTTCTCAGGTTCTTAGGAGGTCAGCTAAGGACGCACGTTAGGATCATCGGTTAATGGTCTGCATGGTTTGTAAACGCTTTAATCGCATTTACCGCTACGGCGAAATAATTAACTTAGACTGTTTTCAATGTTTGTTGCTTCCACATACGTAAAGTTACACTTTTAAAAATGCTTCCACACTGTTTGAAAATTCTTAACTCTTTTAAACTGTTTTGGAAAACCTGAAATAGTCTTGTGTCAAGCATATAAAATGTTTGATGTGTCTGACGACTCAGATCCTGGTCTGGCTCGCGTGCCCGTTCTGGGCATCCGCGACGGTTGGCGCAGGTGGCCTCAGGGCGGGGTGTGACACACCTAGCACCTAAAAAGGAGGAAGCGTACATGATACACCAAGAGTGTGATGGGTATGTTAGGGGTTGGATTTCATCCTTTGTCATCCTGCATTCTAAACATCCTTAAGGTCCTAGATCCCAAATAACTAATTTAACTCACATGTTTTATGTGTCACTTAGTCATTGATTGTAGGTCAAGACTCAAGCATATGTGAACTAGATACTCGGAGGAAATCCTAGCAAATCCAATTGACTAAGTCTCCAACGAATATGGATTGCTACCAAGATATTCGAAATGTTATTTAGGATCAATGTACTATATAAAGCTGGCACATCTCACACATTTCCACATAACAAGCACTCGAACACCTGTACTTGCACACTCAATCACTCACATATTACCTTGCTACCTTGTAACTGTTTACATCTCTTTAATAATTTCATCTTGGGCAGAGTGAACTTAAGTTACCTCTCATGGTTTTATGCAGGAGATCTTTAAAGATCAAGGGCCTTTCTCGTAACATTCTTGTGTCCTTATTTCATTAACTTGGATTACACATTGTCATTCACTTAAGCACCTACCTCACAAATGAATTTGATCACTAAATTCATAGTTGTAGCTTTTGGTGAAAACAATTTGGGACCAACCGTGAGGGAGTTTGTGCTTTTTATCCTTAAATTCTTAGCAAAATTCATCTTTAATTTTTATCTTTAAAAAAATGTCGACTAAACTAAAATCTTCGTCTACTTCAAACCCTTCTTATAACTTTGGATCAAGTCTCCTCCTTCCTCCTATGGTCACAACAACTCAAAAGAAAAATGAAAATCTTAGCATGAAACATGTGTCAGTCGGACAACATCAGCCTGATCTGGAGCTTATAGCGGATTCTAGTCATGGTGTCCAATGATGAGATTTTGGCCATGTTCGCACAGTTGAAGCAACAAATGGATCAACATAAAAATACCAACCAGATGTTGGTAAGGGAGATGGAAATTATAAAGTCAGAGATGAAGAAACCTATAAGGACGGTTAATACGCTTTTGCAACCCAGGATCTTAGATTTTGACACTCCGAGATCCTTCGGAAAATAATGGGAAGATTTCATTCCTATATAGACTGGGGCTGGAATCACTAATAATGTTTTGGCTACCAGGATGACTGTTATTCGAGATCCTTACTAGCACCTATGAGTCATTACAAAATGGTATATAGGTAAAAGTTGGGAGCGGAATCACATCCACATAACTGACACGGATCATGAAACGTGCCGACCTGGGTTCCATATGAGTTGCGTCCACGATTTGGTTTCCATTTGAGCAATCATAGTTGGTATTATTTTTCTGACCCCTATTATTGGAAGTGTTGGAATTTCGACAACCATGGTTCTGAATGGGACGGCTTCGCTAGGCAGTGAAGGAAACAGTGGAGATAGTGGGGTTGATTGACTGAAGAAAAAATCCAGTACTCTCAGCCCGAGCGATGATTTCCCAATAGGTCAGATTAGCATTAGTTTGTGTAATGCTTGTTACCCATAATACTCATTATTATGACGTTTGCGGAAGATATGCATATTTTTTTAGTTTACCGAACAAGGTTTTAGAAGTTGAGACATACTCTCTAAAACTCCACTGGTATAAATGTACCTTACTTGAAAACTTTCAATAAAAATTTCGGCATGACCTATTCGTAAGTTCGAAGATCCTTATGAAGGTCAACCTGTTCTATCAACATGACATAATATTTGAAATACATATGACCGAAACTAAAAACGGGAATATCAAAATCAAACAACCAAGCAACCCAGGGAGTTTAACTCCAAAACACGACATAAGGGTTCTAATGACCCATTAAAAGTCTACTCGATCTATGTGTAATCTTGCACTCCACTTTGTTGACCTGTTCCTAAGACTTGATTTCACGAGACTTGACCCCATCTATCTTTGGATTGTTCATCATCCATTCCTTCCACTTGGATTCAATCCACCCCCAAGACTCATAAGGCTTGGACGCATCACGTCCTCATCATGTCATACACCACCTACACAGTTCAGAATGCATAAGTTAGCCAACATTAAGTGAGAACACAACATTACAACCATTCATTTAGAAAATATAATTATGTTACCGAACATGACAATAGTACGTCTCAACCCATGTCATCATTCAAAGGGCATGGTATATTCAACACACAAGGATTCACAGATAACCATAGTTGCTTGACACCACAAATCTAGTATTTTCTCCACCTATTCAATACTAACAACACCACGATCATATATAACACTTTGTATATCTAAAAAAATGGTTGACCCATTAGTGATCACCACCGGTCTACTATGTACTGCCACTTGAAGTCCTATCAAGACTACATGAAACACACTACACAATAGCTCATTAGTCACACATTTAATACAATGTAATTCATGAACATCTCCTACTTACTCAAGTAATACCAACTTACTTAAGTCACCCGTTTAGTATAATACCAACAACTAGAAATGGAAGCAATTAGGCATCCAAATACCTCATTATACCTCCTCCAACCACATATAACTTAGCAGGGGGATAAGGAATGACTTCCATGTCCTGCTATTTACATCGAACCAAATCGCATATTTACATCAGTTTTAAGAATTAAAAACCTAGTTTTCGGTTCCAACATTACAAGGGAAGAAAACTTACTTGTAGTATCTCGAAATCCATACATGGATGTTCAATTCGAGCCTTGGCGACCTTAAATTCTGATTTAGGGTTACGAATTTCAGCCCTCCATTCGCATTCAACCTCTGCTCGTCGATGAATAAGTCAACCTCCCCTCCCCTCGTCACTTGTTCTTTTTTTTTCTTTTTCCCATCTCACGTACTTTTTTCTTTTTCCCATCTCACGTATATTTTTCTTTTTATTTCTTGTACAACAAAATTTCGATTTTAACCCTTTTAGTACCCAAAATTTACAATATATATATGTTAGGGTTAAACTTAATTTACTTTCAACTTTGACAACTTTAGTCCCATAATGTCACACCCCGAGAATGGCTAAATGTGGGCATGTGACTGATTTGCCATCATGGTCATGGTTATGAATGATTGACATCTAAGTGAACGTTTAGGAAAGTCATTTGTCTTTCGAAAACATAAGTCTTAAACATTTATTTAAATATTTAAAACAGCGGCAGCGGAAAGTAGTAGTGGAAATTCATGTTAAGTTTCAAAAGACAACGTTATGAGATTTTTAAAACATGACAACCCTAAGGTGTAATGTGACTAAATCTCCAAAAGAATGAATGAACATGCAGCAGGCAGACCATGATATGAGACAAGTAGGATCTATGCAGAAAGACATTGAATTGCATCCTTAATCACCTGAGAATTCAAGAAATTTAAAAAGTCAACAGAATTGTTGGTGAGTTCACAGGTTTGATGACACATGAAAATGTTTGAACAGTGTTTGAACCAGTGTTTGAAACAACGTTTGAAATGTTTGGCCGTCATGATATTATTTTGTTGACTCTGATGTTGTCAAAGATCAAGCATGAACCTTGAATTCAAAACTAACTGTTTACCCACTCCTGGTGTCCAACCCCATGTACACCGAATGACCAAAATAACTAATGTACCCCTTGACTATTTCCGTGGAGTCAGGACTGGAGCGACCAAGTCGGGGCAGGGTCGTCAACCCAAATAGATCTATTCACAAGCTATCCTTTCGCATGAACTAATTGAATTCAATTAATAGTGGGAATTTAGGCATATAACATGAATCAACATGAATACACAGATTGGGGTTTATGAAAAGAACATGCAATCAGTACGTCTTACAGTAATCATAATATCAGACAAAATGAAATTTGAAAGGCATTCATTGAATTCTCCCCCATAATTTGAAAACAGAAAAGTAAAAGGGGCTGTGAAACTCACTTGATATGAAGATGGACTGACAGATATGAATTGAATGAAGTAGCCTAGCAAGCGTCTACAATATAATATTAAGAAGTCTTAGGGTTGGCTAAATTGGGATTAGTGAATACGTCACCCAATGTTCGATGCTAAGTCTTGACATGAAATTACGCGATGACATTGATGGAAATCTTGAATTATTATTTGTTGGAAAACAAATAATATAAAGTTATGAAAATAATTATTTATTTGAATAAATAAATAATATTTGGTTTTTCGCGTATAGAAAATATTATATTGAATTATATACTTATTTTCACGAATGACACGAAAAATATAAATATTTATTGTTATTAAATATTTATAAGGTTTTGAACCCCTTGAAATTATAAATAAATTCTTTCATATATTTAAGGTTCGAACGCGCGTTTTCTACCGCGCGTCAATACACAGTATTAGTTGAGTTTTTATGAAAAATCATTTGACACATAAAAATATATCTATTTTTGTGAATTAATGATTTCAAAATATAAGAAGTTATATTTTGTAAAGTTTGAACGTTGGCTTGTCCGTTAGCGAGCCGGTTTCACCGATTTAACCGTTATGACTCGTTTTATGATGTTTTGAGTTTTCTAAACACTTAGGAAATGTTTATGGACCTGTTTTGATGTGTTTTATAGTTTTAAATTACCAAGTGTGTCGGTAGAAGTTTAATTTGCAAAAATTGGCGTTTTCGCGTTACCGAAAGTCATGGTTTTTGTCCGGTTTGCCTCTAAAACATTATTTTCCATTTTATATGAAAATGATTCCGTTTAAGGTTCTGGACCAGAATCTTATTTTGTTCAAAATACTAAATATTTTAGTTCGAAAAGTCACGTTACGGGTTTCGAATATTCCGTTTTTGAACGTTTAATTGTTCGGGTTTAAATGTGACTTTGAAAACTAATTTGGTAACTTAATAACACACATTTTATAGGTCTCAAAACATCATAACTTTAGTCACATGAATTTTTACTAAAAATCCATAATTTATGATTTTAAGTCATAAAAATCATTATTTAAATATCTTTTCATGTTTAGTAATTCTTTTAACAAAATAGCATTCTATGTTTATAAAATGAATATCATTATTTTATTTTGTCAAAATACTAAACAAATGATACTTTATGAAATTTTATGTGGATTTTTACAACACATATTTTATGACACACATTATGAATATCAAGTCTTAGCAATATGCATATATTTTGTAAAAATATATTTTTAGGCTAATTAACATAACCTTTTTCACTTAAACATACACACTAGCATATTTAGATGTCCATGGTTTTTTTAGTGATTTTTATAGTATTATCATAACATAATGTTATTTGTGTTAAGACATAATCATAATAACAATCATTTTTCAAAAACCACAAGTGTAACCATAATCTAATTCCATCAAAGTGAACATATAGTAACTAAAATCATGGTTTTGTTAGTTAATCATCAAGCATTAACATCAAGAACTTGTATGAACATGGATTATGTGACAAAGTTTATGAACAAAATCAAAAGATAAACCACAAGGAGTGAATGATTCTCACTTAAGCTTTATCCGGATCGGTTATGACTTTGATGGGTGTTGATTAAGCTTTCGGTTAAGCTCCTAACCCACCCTTGATCTTGATTTAGGAAGATAATGATGGAGAAATGAAAGGAAGATTATGAACATGATGAGAGAAACAAAAGATTAGTTTTATGTGCTTATAATGGAAAGAAAAAGAGCATCTTTGATGTAGAAATGAAAGAATCATGTACTCACTTTGAGTTTAGATGATGGATACTTGAACTAGAAGCTTGAATGACAAGATAATGGTGGTGAAATGGTGGTGGTTAGCGGTGGTTCTTGATGAGCCGAGATAGATGAGAGTAAGAGATAAATCCTAGAGAGAGAGGAGGTCGTTCTTGAAATGTCCAAGTGTGAGATGATGTTGGGTTTAAGTAATGTAGGTGAGCGGTTGTGTGCCTTGGTTCACAGTTTGGGCATGGACCAAAGGGGTGTTCGGTTTTGGTCTCTAGTCGATGGAAAGAAGAAGAGGTGAGGTGATGGGGCCATGGCTTGAACCACTATTGTTTACACTTAGTTTGGTGATAGAAGAATGAAACAAATGGGTGTGTTTGTGGGATGATAGAACCGGCAAGGAGGGAGGGTGGACAAAGAGACCACAAGGTGGCTAAGGAGACATGGAAGACAAACATGTCTCATGTGTAAGTGGTCATTGTTATTAACCAAAGGGTTTAGTGGCTAGTGTACTTTAGGAGACAAAGTTGTCTAAGATCAAGCCTACAACTCTTGGGTTTAGGGTGACATTAGGGTGGCTTATAGGTGAGTTTAGGGGACAAGTATTTAGACATGAGGGGAAAAATATTATGAGGTGATGAGTGGGTTCGGTTGGAACCGAACTAAGGGAGGAAAGAACTGAACCGGTTAAAGAAAAAAAATACAATGGATGATGGAGGGGATCGAACTCGGGACGAGCCGAGAAGGAAAAAGGAAGAGAGGAGAGGGAATGGGCTCGGTGGCCCAATCGGAAAGAAAAGAGAGGGAGATGGGCCGAGCCGGACTGGGCCTGTGGGCCAGAATGAAAAAAGAGGCGGGCCAGTGAGGTTAGCCAGGGAACACGGTCCGAAGGGAAGAAAAGGAGAAGAGGAAAAGGAAATGGGCCGGTAGACCCATTGGGCTTTTCGGGCCGAATCAGGTTTCGGGTCAGGTCGAGGTGAGTCTGGGTCGATCCAACGAGTCCAACGACACTTCGTTTGAGTCAAAACGATAAACGAATAAAAATTTGATTTTTGACGCATATCCTGACGAATTTTATATAAATATAAAACAGATAAAAATAAGCACCGTGTTTTGTTCGAACGGACGGAATTGGATTGTCACATGTCTTGATGTTATGATGATTGAAATGTACACTTTGATGTTTTTGAATTGACTGAAATGAATTTTTGTTCGACACGAACATTAATTGTTTTGAATTTTGACGTTTTAAATATAAACGAACATCTAGATTACTTTTGTCGAAGTGAAATAATGTCTTGAATAAAATGAATGAGTTTAACGATTAAGCTTTTGGTTTGAAATGAATCTATCGTTTGAATAAACAACTTGTTTTGAACACGTTACGACGTAACGTAATGTTATGAAAATATAAAATGAATGTTTTATATTTTCTTATTATTGAAGTTCCACAAATTACATTTATGAAATTCTTCTTGTTATTAAAGTTCCGGTTTGAACAAACGTAGAACTTTGTGAATGATTTCTAGTACGGGTACGGTTGTCAGACCTAGTTTGACTATGTTGGCATGCAAGTTCACCTAATTTGGATAAATTAAGCCTATTGCACATAGAAAATCAGATAATTGCACGTTAATATAATATTAAAGTTAACATGGAATATACGGGTTGTCACATCCTCCCCCGGTTAGAGAAATTTCGTCCTGAAATTTAGTCTTGAATACCGGAGTTGGCATCATTGGCAAAGAGATGCATATACTTTCAACGGATTTGATCTTCTCGTTCCCATGTGTATTCAGGACCTCGATGTGAGTCCAACGAACTTCCACAATAGGAATCCGACTTTGCTTTAATTAATCGCTTAACCTCACGGTTGCAGATTTCAGTAGGAGCCTCGATAAAACGAAGACGATCGTCAATCTCAATCTCGTCCATAGGAATGACATCAGATTCATCAGACGTACACTTTTTCGAGTTGCTGACATGAAATGCATCGTGAACTTTTCTAAGTTCAGGCGGCAACTGAAGATGTTTTGTTACTGGTCCAATCTCCACAATGATTTCAAAGAGACCAATGTATCAAGGGTTTAACTTGTCATGCTTTCCAAAATGAATAACACATATCCATGGTGTTACTTTCTGAAGCGAATAACACCTTTCAAGGATCGCGTGATCCTAGGATTGCCACGGGTATACGAATGAAGTGGAGTTGATAGGTCATCAACAATAGTTCTTTATGAGCTTTAGTCATTTAGATGCATAGGATTCTGGATTAGAAGTTCTAGGCTAGGCATAATCACTCACGCAATAAGTTCCACCAGGATTTTCATGCAGTTCAGATTACAATTATGTGTGCACCCACAATTGTGATTTGTCTTGCATGATCAGCCTAGGTTTCACCCATTATGAGTTTTCTGCTCTTGTCAGAACATGAAATGTGTCGGGGGCACTGTTAAGCTCATGAGATAGCTTGGGATGATTAGCTATCGGTCAGATTCCTACTAGCAACTCGAAAGTTCCAGATCACATTAGTGACAGGAATGCGGCTTTGAATTTTAGTGTGATAGTTGTTGCTATTGAAAGCTCAGCTAAAGGTATATGGTCATCCAAACCATTACCAAAATCAATCACACAGGCACAAAACGTGTCCTAAAGGGTTTGAATCGTTCTCTCTCCTTGACCATCCGTTTATGGATGATAGGTTGTACTCATGTTGATACGCGTACCCAAAGCTTTCTGAAGAGATTTCCAAAATCTAGCGGTAAAACGAATATCTCGATTAGAGATGATAGAAACAGGTACTCCGTGGCGAGATACCATTTCCTTCATGTAGATTTTGGCAAGTTGCTCGGTGGTATAGAATTCCTGGATATGTAGGAAGGGAGCAGACTTAGTCAAGTGGTCTACGATTATCCAAATCGCATCATTTTTGGATTGGGTCCTTGGCAATTTGGTAATGAAATCCATGGAGATTTCTTTCCATTTCCATTATGGGATTCTAGGTTGAACGAGTAAACCAGAGGGCTTTTGGTATTCGGCTTTAACCTTTGCACAAGTCAGACACTTACCAACATATGTGGTAATTTCAGCCTTCATGTTAGGCCACCAATACAACTCTTTCAAACTATAATACCTCCTATCAGGACCGGGATGAATATAATACCTAGACCTATGGGTTTCATCAAGGACCAATTTCTTTACAGAACCGAAATGTGGCATCCAGAGTCTGTCCTTGGAGTAGAATGCAACGTCGGGCTTTTTTACTAAGGAAGGTGAGGTTAGATTGGATGGTTAGTCCAAAGGCATGAACACGAAGAGGTTTTACTCGATCCTTCCTGCTTAATGTGTCGGCGACTACATTAGCTTTACCGGAATGGTAGCGGATTTCACAATCATAATCGTTGTGTAGCTCTATCCAACGACGTTGTCTAATGTTAAGCTTTTTTTAATTGAATATGTGCTGAAGACTTTTGCGGTCGATGTATATCGTACCCTTTGTACCATAAAGGTAATGTCTCCAGATCTTTAGAGCAAAAACAACAGCTCCGAGTTCGAGATTGTGAGTCGAGTAATTCCTTTTATGAGTTTTCAATTGACAGGAGACATAGGCGATGACTTTATCTCATTGCATAAGCACACGTCCTAAGCCTTAGCGGGATGCATTGTAGTTTACTACGAAATCATTCGTTCCTTCAGGCAAGGGACAAAATTGGTGCATTACGCAACTTCTGCTTTAACCATTGAAAGGCAGACCCAACTTTAGAATCCAAGACAACTTCTTGTCTCTTAGGGTGAGAGCAGTCAACGGTTGAACTATCATTGAAAAGTTTTTGATAAACCTTCGATAGCAACCAGCAAGACCTAAGTATTGACGGATTTTAGATGGAGTGGATCAAGATATCGTCGATGAACACAATAACAAAATTGTCCAAGTATGGCTTGCACACTTAATTCACCAAGTCTATGAATACGGTTGGTGCGTTTATCAAGCCAAACGGCATCTTTAAAAACTCATAGTGACTATAACGGATTCTGAATGCAGTCTTCGCAATGTCTTCTTCACTAAATCTCAACAGATGATAACCGGCCGCATATCAATCTTCGAATAATAGAGTGATCCTTGAAGCTGGTCGAACAGGTCTTCGATCCTTGTAAGCGGGTAACGGTTCTTCTCGGTCAACTTTTTCACTCGCGATAGTCGATACACATGCGAAAGATCCATCTTTCTTTTGAACGAAAAGAACAGGAGAACCCAAGCGGAGCAACTGGATCGGACGAATCCTTGATCCAATATTTCTTGCAACTGATTGGATAATTCCTACATTGCAGGAGGGGGTATGGAGATAGGGAGAACGGGCTACAGGGGCAGCACCTGGGAACAAGATCGATTTGGAACTCTACTTGCCTTGCCGGCGGCAGGCCTGGCATATCTTCAGGGAATAGTTCAGGAATTTCGCGGGCAATGCGAATATCCTTCAATGACTTCTCCTTTTGATTCCTTCTTGGCGACGTGTGCCAAGATGGCATGACATCCCTTACGAAGATATCTATGAGCCTTCATACCAGGTATGATATCCAGCTTGGCTCCATTTCTTTCATCTTGGATGGCTAGAGCTTCATCTCTTTCAAATGGGATTTTGACTTGCCTGTGATGACAAACAATTTCTGCACGGTTCGTTGACAACCAATCCATGCCAATTACGATGTCATAACTTCCAAAGTCGACGGGCCACAAGTCAATGCTAAACGAATGATCGGAAAGACGCAAAGAGCAATTTTTGGTAAACCTTGTCGGTTTTGATTAAACTACCATCTGCCAGTTCTACGGAGTCCTTAGTGTCTAACGCACTTGGGGTGATTTTAAAGGCAAAAATCAGTGGACACAAAGCTTTTCTCGGCTCCAGTATCAAACAAAATAGAGGCATAATAATTGTTAAGGATGAGCATACCAGTGACAGTGTTTGGATCCTGTCGGGCTTCTCCAGCGTTCATCACAAAGGTTCTTCCACGGGAAGTTCCAACAGTCTGATTTTTCTTTGGACATTGATTCTTCATGCGTCTAACGGCTCATAACCGTAACAGGCTCTAGAAAGGGCCTTCTCTATGGTCATGTGACCTTTCGTCTTGCAGTTGTTGCAGTACTCGTTACTGCAAACATGGTGAAAGTTACATTTTGAACACAGTTGCAGGTTCCCTGTGTAGCCAGACTTCTTTGTTTCTTGAACAGAAGCAAAGGCAACAAAAGCCTTGACTGGTTCAAGGGCTTTTTCAGGTTGCTTCTCAGGTCGCTTCTCAGAATTCTTCTTTCCATGATGATCGCGCTTTCGTTTACAGTCGAATTTCTTAACGTGTAGCCTGGTAAGTCAGACTATGTGCCAGACGAACAGCGCTTTGTAGAGTGGTTGGGTTGGAAGACATCACCTTCCCTTGGATATTAGGTGTCAATCCCTAAACATAACGCTCGAAATTTTCTTGTACAATGGTATCACCATTGTATGACAGAGATGGGCGAGTTCATGAAAACGCTTAGTGTAGCCAGCAAATATCAGATTCGTTCATTGTATGTCCCAAAACTCAACTTCCAGTCATTAAAGTTCTTTCCGTGGGAGATACTCGTCTCTTAAAAATTGCTTAAACTCATCCCATGGCATAGCATAGGTTAGATCAGTTCCAACAGATTTCAGCATGTGAATTCCACCATATGAGAGCACCGTCCATGAACGTGCAGGCAGAAAATTTAAGCTTGGAATGATCAGGGCAAGTGCTGACGCGGAACACAGATTCAGTCTTTTCAAACCATGAATAAGACCTACGACACCCTTAGTACCCTTGAAGTTGATGGACTTACAGTTCATAAGGTCCTTGTAGTACATTCTCGGGGCACCTGAAGTGTTAGACACAACCCTGAAAACAATTTTGGGAAATCATTTTCTCGGGTTTCCAACATTTATCGGGAGAAATATTACCACTATGGGAACCCTCGTGGTGTCCTCCAGCGGCACGGGCAGCTTCATTAGCAGCTATAGCATCAGCGATACGCTGGGAGACTAGAACCTCGATTAACAGCGTTCAAAGGGGCAGGTGGAGGTGAGGGAGCTCGGTTATTCAACGGTGAACAGCAGAATGGTCTCCTCCACAGCTAGCATACATCTCTCAAAAGACTCCATCGTTAGCATAGAGGTAGTGACAGCACTGAAGACATCAGTCATGTTAGCGTGCAATGAATCCATAGCATAGCCATGAGCAGTAGATTGATCCTCGATCGCATAGAGTCGTGACTCGAGAGTCTAAATGGTATCATATGCCAGCAAAGAACGAAGCTCGGAATTCACACGACAAATGGAGTCGTTGTGACCGGACAACGAGACTGAATTGAAATAAGATAGGGCAAACGAACGGGAGTGCCATCCAGAATAGTGGAAGTGCGAGCAGTAAAAAAGGCGAAGGACTCTCTGACCTCGTGAATGGAAGGAAAAACTGGTGGATTAGATATGCATTGCCCTTTTGGGGTAGGCTCATCAACAGGGGTTGAAGTCACGGGACGACGTTGAATATCAGACCTCCTTGGTGTAAACTTAAGCCTAGGGCCTACTGGTACGAACGGTGCGACGGTGCCGGGTCAGAAGAATAATGGTCAACGAAACGGACATACGGAATAGGCTCAAGAATGTTAGGAATGGAAACAATGGGGTCAAGAACAGACATAATAGTTGGAAGATGGAAGAATGTAGCATGAACAAGCTCAACGGGGTCATCATTGATCTCGTCGTCAGACGTGATATGATCCTACATGCTCCTGGGCAAAGGTAGACGAGATGAGTGCTCCTGAACTGGTGCGGTCTCTAGGACAGAAGTCGACGGTGTATACTCCGGTGAACCAGGTACATAGTCAGATGAAGATGGTGCGTAATTGGGCTCTTGCTCGGAGTCCGATGGTATCACGATAATCTCCTTGTTTGCCATGATGTGACGATTCCAAGTTATAATGATAATATGCAATAATATATTAGGCAATTATCTTAGACAGCAAGGCATAACAGTTTGTAGGTTAGCACACATACAAGGCAATGCATGAATGCACACACACGAATGAATGATGCAGAGCTTAGGTTATAGATTAGGTGCAGACCGATGCATCCTAATTCACTATAATCATGGCTCTGATACCACGTCTGTCACACCCCAAGAATGGCTAAATATGGGCATGTGACTGATTTGGCATCATGGTCATGGTTATGAATGATTGACATCTAAGTGAACGTTTAGAAAAGTCATTTGTATTTCGAAAACGTAACTCTTAAACATTAATTTAAATATTTAAAACAGTGGCAGCGGAAAATAGTAGTGGAAATTCATGTTAAGTTTCAAAAGACAACGTTATGAGATTTTTAAAACATGACAACCCTAAGGTGTAATGTGACTAAATCTCCAAAAGAATGAATGAACATGCAGCAGGCAGACCATGATATGAGACAAGTATGATCTATGCAGAAAGACATTGAATTGCATCCTTAATCACCTGAGAATTCAAGAAATTTAAAAAGTCAACAGAATTGTTGGTGAGTTCACAGGTTTGATGACACATGAAAATGTTTGAACAGTGTTTGAATCAGTGTTTGAAACAACGTTTGAAATGTTTGGCCGTCATGATATTATTTTGTTGACTCTGATGTTTCAAAGATCAAGCATGAACCTTGAATTCAAAACTAACTGTTTACCCACTCCTGGTGTCCAACCCCATGTACACCGAATGACCAAAATAACTAATGTACCCCTTGACTATTTCCGTGGAGTCAGGACTGGAGCGACCAAGTCGGGGCAGGGTCGTCAACCCAAATAGATCTATTCACAAGCTATCCTTTCGCATGAATTAATTGAATTCAATTAATAGTGGGAATTTAGGCATATAACATGAATCAACATGAATACACAGATTGGGGTTTATGAAAACAACATGTAATCAGTACGTCTTACAGTAATCATAATATCAGACAAAATGAAATTTGAAAGGCATTCATTGAATTCTCCCCCATAATTTGAAAACAGAAAAGTAAAAGGGGCTGTGAAACTCACTTGATATGAAGATGGACTGACAGATATGAATTGAATGAAGTAGCCTACCAAGCGTCTACAATATAATATTACGAAGTCTTAGGGTTGGTTAAATTGGGATTAGTGAATACGTCACCCAATGTTCGATGCTAAGTCTTGAATGAAATTACGCGATGACATTGATGGAAATCTTGAATTATTATTTGTTGGAAAACAAATAATATAAAGTTATGAAAATAATTATTTATTTGAATAAATAAATAGTATTTGGTTTTTCGCGTATAGAAAATATTATATTGAATTATATACTTATTTTCACGAATGACACGAAAAATATAAATATTTATTGTTATTAAATATTTATAAGGTTTTGAACCCCTTGAAATTATAAATAAATTCTTTCATATATTTAAGGTTCGAACGCGCGTTTTCTACCGCGCGTCAATACACAGTATTAGTTGAGTTTTTATGAAAAATCATTTGACACATGTAAATATATCTATTTTTGTGAATTAATGATTTCAAAATATAAGAAGTTATATTTTGTAAAGATTGAACGTTGGCTTGTCCGTTAGCGAGCCGGTTTCACCGATTTAACCGTTATGACTCGTTTTATGATGTTTTGAGTTTCCTAAACACTTAGGAAATGTTTATGGACCTGTTTTGATGTGTTTTATAGTTTTAAATTACCAAGTGTGTCGGTAGAAGTTTAATTTGCAAAAATTGGCGTTTTCGCATTATCGAAAGTCATGGTTTTTGTCCGGTTTGCCTCTAAAACATTATTTTCCATTTTATATGAAAATGATTCCGTTTAAGGTTCTGGACCAGAATCTTATTTTGTTCAAAATACTAAATATTTTAGTTCGAAAAGTCACGTTACGGGTTTCGAATATTCCGTTTTTGAACGTTTAATTGTTCGGGTTTAAATGTGACTTTGAAAACTAATTTGGTAACTTAATAAAACACATTTTATAGGTCTCAAAACATCATAACTTTAGTCACATGAATTTTTACTAAAAATCCATAATTTATGATTTTTAATTCATAAAAATCATTATTTAAATATCTTTTCATGTAGTAATTCTTTTAACAAAATAGCATTCTATGTTTATAAAATGAATATCATTATTTTATTTTGTCAAAATACTAAAAAAATGATACTTTATGAAATTATATGTGGATTTTTACAACACATATTTTATGACACACATTATGAATATCAAGTCTTAGTAATATGCATATATTTTGTAAAAATATATTTTTAGGCTAATTAACATAACCTTTTTCACTTAAACATACACACTAGCATATTTAGATTTCCATGTTTTTTTTAGTGATTTTTATAGTATTATCATAACATAATGTTATTTGTGTTAAGACATAATCGTAATAACAATCATTTTTCAAAAACCACAAGTGTAACCATAATCTAATTCTATCAAAGTGGACATATAGTAACTAAAAACATGCTTTTGTTAGTTAATCATCAAGCATTAACATCAAGAATTTGTATGAACATGGATTATGTGACAAAGTTTATGAACAAAATCAAAAGATAAACCACAAGGAGTGAATGATTCTCACTTAAGCTTTATCCGGATCGGTTATGACTTTGATGGGTGTTGATTAAGCTTTCGGTTAACTCCTAACCCACCCTTGATCTTGATTTAGGAAGATAATGATGGAGAAATGAAAGGAAGATTATGAACATGATGAGAGAAACAAAAGATTAGTTTTATGTGCTTATAATGGAAAGAAAAAGAGCATCTTTGATGTAGAAATGAAATAATCATGTACTCACTTTGAGTTTAGATGATGGATACTTGAACTAGAAGCTTGAATGAGAAGAGAATGGTGGTGAAATGGTGGTGGTTAGCGGTGGTTCTTGATGAGCCGAGAGAGATGAGAGCAAGAGAGAAAGACTAGAGAGATAGGTAGTTGTTCTTGAAATGTCTAAGTGTGAGATGATGTTGGGTTTAAGTAATGTAGGTGAGTGGTTGTGTGCCTAGGTTCACGTTTTGGGCATGGACCAAAGGGGTGTTCGGTTTTGGTCTCCTAGTCGAGGGAAAGAAGAAGAGGTGAGGTGATGGGGCCATGGCTTGAACCACTATTGTTTACACTTGGTTTAGTGATAAAAGAATGAAACAAATGGGTGTGTTTGTGGGATGATAGAACCGGCAAGGAGGGAGGGTGGACAAAGAGACCACAAGGTGGCTAAGGAGACATGGAAGATGTCTCATGTGTAAGTGGTCATTGTTATTAACCAAAGGGTTTAGTGGCTAGTGTACTTTAAGAGACAAAGTTGTCTAAGATCAAGCCTACAACTCTTGGGTTTAGGGTGACATTATGGTGGCTTATAGCTGAGTTTAGGGGACAAGTATTTAGACATGAGGGGAAAAATATTGTGAGGTGATGAGTGGGTTCGGTTGGAACCGAACTAAGGGAGGAAAGAAGTGAACCAGTTAAAGAAAAAAATACAATGGATGATGGAGGGATCGAACTCGGGACGAGCCGAGAAGGAAATAGGAAGAGAGGAGAGGGAATGGGCTCGGTTGCCCGATCGGAAATAAAAGAGAGGGAGATGGGCCGAGCCGGACTGGGCCTGTGGGCCGGAAGATAAAAAGAGGCGGGCCAGGGAGGTTAGGCCAGGGAACACGGGCCGAAGGGAAGAAAAAGAGAAGAGGAAAAGGAAATGGGCCGGTAGACCCATTGGGCTTTTCGGGCCGAATCGGGTCTCGGGTCGGGTCGAGGTGAGTCCGGGTCGATCCAACGAGTCCAACGACACTTCGTTTGTGTCAAAACGATAAACGAGTAAAAATTTGATTTTTGACGCATATCCGGACGAATTTTATATAAATATAAAACGGATAAAAATAAGCATCGTGTTTTGTTCGAACGGACGGAATTGGATTGTCACATGTCTTGAGGTTATGATGATTGAAATGTACACTTTGATGTTTTTGAATTGACTGAAATGAATTTTTGTTCGACACGAACATTAATTGTTTTGAATTTTGACGTTTTAAATCTAAAACGAACATCTAGATTACTTTTGTCGAAGTGAAATAATGTCTTGAATAAAATGAATGAGTTTAACGATTAAGCTTTTGGTTTGAAATGAATCTGTTGTTTGAATAAACTTGTTTTGAACACGTTACGACGTAACGTAATGTTATGAAAATATAAAATGAATGTTTTATATTTTTTTATTATTGAAGTTCCACAAATTACATTTATGAAATTCTTCTTGTTATTAAAGTTCCGGTTTGAACAATCGTAGAACTTTGTGAATGATTTCTAGTGCGGGTACGGTTGTCAGACCTAGTTTGACTATGTTGGCATGCAAGTTCATCTAATTTGAATAAATTAAGCCTAATGCACATAAAAAATCAGATAATTGCACGTTAATATAATATTAAAGTTAACTTGGAATATACGGGTTGTCACACATAACTCTTAAGTTAGGAAAACAACATCACATTAAAAACTCATTTCGAGCCGTTATAACTACAAATATGAAATAATATTGTGTTAAATACTATTTTAGATGAAATAACCCACTTTGTGATGCAATTATATTAAAATACATATGTTTATATATATATATATATATATATATGTGTGTGTGTGTGTGTGTGTATGTGTGTGTGTGTGTATGAAAGTTCAAATACAAAGGGTTTTTTCCGTGCGAAGGAAGGGGAGGCCGACGCATGGCGTTTTCTTTCTGGACGCGGAGGGGCATTTTTGTCAATTTAAAGCTTTTAATTAAAATACACGGTAGATTTACGTCACAGCGTTTGTTTTTAATTAAGTATTTTTTGCGTGATTTGTTTGTAAGGTGTTTTATATCGAGTTCTTCATGCGTCAAAATATAAACAACATGCGTGATTATAGAGTCAATTTTTTAATTTTTTAACTATATGTTCATGTTTTTTTTCTTTTTGTAAGAGTTTTTCTGTTTGCGTTATTTATTTAATAATTGCGTTATTTTATTTTTTTTGTTTTTACTGTTTTTGCGTGAATTTTTTATTTTTGTGTTTATTAATTGTATGGCGTTGCGTTATTTGTTGTAACCTTAATTTTACGAGTTTCTTCATTCATGATAATACAATTAACATGCGTGAAAATACACGTAATTTTATTTTTAATTCTTACGTGATTACAGAGAGATATCTATTCTCATTTGCGTTATTACTATCCTAAGTTATAACATTACCTCTTTTGCGTTATTTTTTGGTATTTTTTTTTCATGCGTTATTTGTGCACTGTAAATAGACGAATAATCACAAATTTCTTTATAGATAGAAAATCAAAAATCAAACTTAAAATTACAAAAAACGCCAAAGAACATACAAAGCATAAATTAAACTACTTATATTTTGACAGAAAAGAATTCTTCAAATTGGCAGACGCTTGAAGGGGTCCGACTAGGGTGGTAATCGTTTGCATCTGTTTTATGCCAGTTTTGTTCATGTCTGACATGAACAAAATTACCATATCACGGACGGCAGTATTGTGCAAGATGAACAGATTTTTGTGTACTTCATTTTTTTCTTCGAACGTCTACCATGTGTTTTCCCTTCTGATATTCGATTAGTATCTCCATCTTCAACTTCTTTTTCATCAATAAATCTTTATCAGAAGGGGTAGATGATGGTGAAGATGAGGGATCCATTTGTATGTTTTTTTACGGTTTTTTGATAATGATGTGTTTTTTTTACGGTTTTTTGATAATGATGTGTTTTCTTTTTGAGCAGTTGCAGAGGGTTGCATTATTTTTCTGAAGCGAATCTAGTTCCTATTTTATAGAGTGGGGGGGGGAGTGATCGAGGAGTCATGATTGATATCTCTGTGTATATGGAAGGACGCAAGTTATATGGATATTTACGTATTTTTAAATATATTTTATGCGTAATAAAGAAACTGAATACATGTTTTTAATTTATTATTTTTTCTTACGTCGGTTCGGTTTCCCTCCCCTTGTCTGTATTTTATAGTTTTACTAGTTAGACACATTTTTTTCCAGCAATTCACTATCTTCCTTTCTCCTTACACATCTTCAATGGCTTCATCTTCATCGAACTACATTTTCACAAAATCCCCTGAGGCAATAAGGGCGCTAGAGGAACTCTACAACAGAGAAGAAACGAAATGCGATAACATGCATAATTCGTTCGGAATGATGGTCAGTCTCACCTCCAATAGCATCGAAACTTATACTTGGATGCTTGAGGAGTTTGTTAATAATTCTCACAGTGAGATACAGAGTGCTTCTACGGAGTTCATTATGGATCAACTGCAGTTGAAGCAGGAGATCCACGAAATGCTTCGTAGGTTGATGGATAGCACAAGGAAGAAAATGAAAGATCGAAAGGATTCTCTAAGAGATATGAAGATGTTTTAGGCATCTCTTCTCTTTGTCTTTTGTTTAATATGTTTTTTATGTAGCTTTGAAATGAAAGCGTTTTTAATAGATTGAAATGAACATTTTAGAAAGTTGTCGTTCTTATATTTTTTGTAATGCGTGATTTTTAGGAACATCATGCGTAATTAGAGTTCTTTGTTGCGTAATTTTGTTTCACAACTATGCCCTGGTTAGTGTCTAGAGTTCTAAAGAAGAAGCCTTTAGAGAAATATTTTTTTAGGTAGTTGCATGTTTTTTTGTTTTTGTGTTCGTGATTTTTTTAGATTTGTTTTAGTTTTTGCTTTGGTTTTTAGATAGTTTGCATGACTTTTGTTGTGTGTGCGTGATTTGGGTACCGGTTTTAGTTTTTGCTTTGATTTTTAGATAGGTGCGTGATTTTGTTGTGTGTGCGTGATTTGGATACTAGGGTTAGTGTTTTCTTTGATTTTTTAGATAGGTGCATGCTTTTTTGTTTGTGTGTGCGTGATTTGGATACTGGTTTAGTGTTTGCGTTGATTTTTTAGATAGGTGCGTGATTTTTGTCGTGTGTGCTTTAAAAAGTAAGGGTGTGTTATTTATTTAAATACATGCGTTTTTTTTATTAAAGTGTAAGACATTTAGTTAGGTTTGTGTTTTTGTAAGTTTTTAAAAGTGTATGCGTGATTTTTATTTCAAATATGCGTTATTTGTTAAAAGATTAAAGGCTGCGTTGTTTTTTGTTTGATGCGTAAATATTTTTGCGTATGTGTGTCTCATTTAAAGTTGAAAAGACTTTAATACCCCTTTTAATGACTCCGCATCCTTTTTTTAAATCAATTAAGCGTGTTTCATTTTAGCGCCGTCAGATAAAAAAAGCCCGCATATGAGCGGTCGAGATCCCTTCGCACACTTCGCACGAAAAACGTCATTTGTACAATAACTTTGCCCTATATATATACATATATATATATATATATATATATATAGGCTAAGTATATAATGAAAACTTTGTTGAGTTGTGAAAACCCTCGAAACCCATCCAAGGGTTTCCAGGTCATCCCCACATCCCCCTATCTTGTCTTATTCATAAGGGTAATTATGTCTATTACTCATCTTCACATTGTCATATGCTTTTTGTCTTTTCTATGGCACATCCCATCAAAAGGGGCGGATCCAGTATGTATCCACCGGGTTCACGAGAACCCAGTGGATTTCGAACTTTTAGTGGAAATATATATAAAAAAGTATGAATGAATCCTTATATTGTTTAGAAGTGAATCCTATTAACAAAAGGATTCTAGCTTAGCTGGTTAACTGCCTTACATATATCATCGAGGCACTGAGTTCGATCCTGTCCCTCCCCGTTTCTTATACCTTTTTCTTTTAATTTGTTGTTTATTGGTGAGTAAATAAAAACAATTCAATTGCCGAGTCTTGAACCCGCGTCTATCAAGTGAGAACTTGGTTTCTTACCAACTAGACTAAACTAACTATTGTTATTATCTTGTTTTGGTTAGAATTCATATAAGTCTAACTATAATAAAGATTAAAGAGTAAACATAAAGTAATTAGTAATAAAAAAAATCGTTTGGTTATAACTTATACATGTTAGAAGTAATAACTAATTATTAAACGAACACCTTATCGAAGATAACAAGATGTCAATAAGATTAGAAAACACACTCGACCCGACCCGATAAGACCCGAACCTATTAAACTGAAAATTTTGACATTTAGTTGTTAGAATTCTGACCACTGAAAAAAAGGTGAACCCAATGAAAAAAATTCATGGATCTGCCCCTGCCCATCAACTTTCCCACATAGAATACTTCTCATACCTCCTTCACCACAACTTTTTCCTTCATTTTATTTTTACTTTTATATTTACATCCTTCATCTTCTTCATTCCTATGAAGAACTCAACTTTCCATTAATACACTTAGAGAACCTCAATTTCCCAAAAATGCAACCTCCGAAATTAATGGAATCTCCTCAACACCAGTTTTCACACAATTTGGAAGAGCATCTACATTCGTCCGGTCATCCAATCAGTTTCATGTGAATAATCATCAATCTTTTCAAGGTATATATTTTTTTATTTTTCTTTGTTACATTGGGATTACCTTTACATATCTATAAAAAAAATATTCAGAATACATATGTAAGCCCTTGTTCTTATTAAACCTTTTATTCAGAAGCTTATGATGGAAAGCATAATTTTAATCCAAATGAAACGTTACCGTCCACATCGAGGGTTCTTCATCTATTATGATTCAACAAACCGAATCCTTTTCTTGTTTCATATCTCCAAATGGTTCCAAGTTATATTACTCTCATGTTGATGATGATATAAAACCGGTCATTGGGTCCACCTTTAGTTAATGGGATGAAGTTATGTTTTGAAACTAATTGCCTATGTATTGTTTGTTTTATAAACGTTTTAATCTATTTTGTATTAACTTATATTTTGAGAATCAGATTGTCTACTACATTGTAGTCTCAAATTTACCCCTAATTATATTAACTTAATCTGTATATTATTTTAATATTAAATACATATGTAAATCTAAATTTCTTATTGGGAGATAAAAAAAAACATATGTAATTGAAGATATAATTGTTTACATATTTAAATTAAGCTTTTCCATACATATGTAAACAAATTTAGTTTTACATATGTAAAAACATTTTTAAAAATTAAATATGTTTCTTTAAAACCATTCAAACAATTAGGATGCGAAATATGTAAAAAAAAAACTTTTGAAAATTACATATGTTTTTTTAGAAAATATCCAGATATTTTGGTTAAGATTTAAATATTTACATTTGTTAATTCCATAAATTTTTAAAATATGTGTTTTATTCATAGTATACTATATATGTAGTCTCAAATTTATCCCTTATTAGATTAACTTATGTAATATTAAATACATATGTAAAGCTAATTTTGTTATTGGGATATCGAAATAAAACATATGTAATTAAAGATATAGTTGTTAATATTTTTAAATTTAGATTTTCCACACATACTTAAACAAATTTAGATTTTCCACACATATCACATATGTAAACAAATTTAGATTTACATATGTAAAAAACCTTTTAAAATTACATATGTAACTTTAGAGAATATCCAGACATTTTTGTTAAGATTTATTTTTTATATCTTTTACATATGTAATCAATTTACGTTCGTAACATGTTATATCTAATTATATATTTAAATTTACATATGTAACCTGGGTTACATATGTAATAACCTGGGGTACATATGTAAATTTACGTTTGTAACATGTTATATATCTCATTATATATTTAAATTTACATATGTAGTTTGTGCTACATATGTAATTTTATGTTTGTTTCATGTTAAATCTCTATATATTACTTGAATTTACATATGTAAATTATTTATGCTACATACGTAAATTTAGACAAAATTTACATATGTAAACTGCTGTGATGTTTACGTATCTGAACTGATGAACTTTTTTCTTTGTAGGTTACGAGATTTTTTTGCCAAAGATGAATATGATTATAAAAAACTCAAGAAAAATAGTTTTTATATATTTTTGTTAGCTTTTTATATTTTTTTTTATCATTTCATATAAAACATGTTATGTTTAATGTTGATTGTAACAAATTTTCTATAAATTAATAAAATATATTTGTCATTTTTTGTTACGTATATCCAGATATTTTACATATGTAAAATGTTGTCAGCAGAATACTTGATATCAGTATCATTATATATGTAATATGCTGTCAGCAGAATGTTTAATAACAATATATTTTTTACATGGGATAATGTCATAGAATCATAATCAACTCTCAATTTTATTTCAATTAGGTTAGTCAAACTTTTTTTTTGTTCAAATCAGGTAACTTAACTTTAAAATATGTTCTAGTCCTAGATAAATGACCTGATTAGCAGGTAAATTAATCAATTTTTCTATAAAAACAGATTTTTTTATAAAAAAAGGATTTTTTTTATAAAAAATGAATTTTTTAAAATCGAATATTTAATAAAAATGAACTTTTTTATAAAAATTCAAAATTTTATAAAAACGTATTTAAAAAAATGGTTTTTATAAAAAATACGTTTTTTATAAAATTTATAATTTTTATAAAAAAATATCATTTTTATTAAAATTCGATTTTAAAAAATTTATTTTTTAGAAAAAAATTCTTGTTTTATAAAAAAATGTTTTTTATAAAAAAAATCATTTTTTATAAAAAAAAATTCATTAGATTACCTGCTAATCAGGTCATTTATCTGGGATTAGAACATATTTTAAAAGTTAAGTTACATGATTGGAACAAAAAATTTTGAGTGACCTAATTGAAACAAAATTGAAAGTTGGTTATGTTTCTACAAAATTACATTTTTTTACATATGTAACACTCCGTGTCTTGTATTGATGATGTCTTGGGAAATGAAGTAAAAAGTAAGAGAGAAAAATAAAAAGTAGGAAAGAGGTAGTAATGATGATGTCTTGGAAAATGAAAAAGTATGAGGGAGGTAAATGTGTAGTTTTATAATACCTTTTTAGGGATTAAAAGTTCTATAAAAAGCTCTATAAAAAAGGTAAAAAAAAATATTCTCTTTAAATCACAACCATTGATTATAGGGGTGTTCATCGAATCGAATTCGATTTATTCGAATTGTTCGAATCGAATTATTCGAATTTTGAACTTCTAAAACCAAATTCGAATCGAATTCGATTAAAACCAGTCGAATGCGAATCGAATATTCATAGTTGAATTCGAATCGAATTCGAATTTATTCGAATAAATTCGAATAAGAGAAATCTTTAGTTTCATAAAATTAACTTTTCAATAACTTTTTTATAACAATCCAATAATAACTTTAAAATAGTTCCAAACATATCCAAAACGATAGGTACCAAACAAGTATCAATGTATCAATGTACTAGATAAAAAAACCAAAACAACAATCCAAAGTCAAGTAAGCGACAGCTCCAAATAAGCAAAAAATGAGCTAAGCGAACAACCAAAATTCCTCTTCCAAAGAATACTAAAATGGGCTTATGTTAAATGTGAGCCGAAGAATACTAAAATATTGATATATAATTTACATTATATATATATATATGAAATATATAAAAAATATATATTTATATCTTATTCGTATTATTCGAATCGAATCGAATTTGGAAAATCAAATTCGAATTCGATTCGAATTCGACTTAATTAATCGAATCGAATTAGGATTCGATTCGAATAAATCGAATAAGGAATTCGAATTTCTTATTCGAATTCTAATCGAGTCGAATTTCGAATTATTCGAATGGGATTCGAATAATGAACACCCCTAATTGATTATTAAGATCTATGATTCTAAGAGGGTTTTCAAAGTTTGCACAACTTAAATGGGTTTTTAAAATATCAATTTTCTATATATATATATATATATATATATATATATACACACACACACACATATATATATATATACACACACACACACATATATATAATATGTGGTGAGCTTCATTATAGACAGTTTCACATGTGAAATTACTGTCTTCCACATTGTTTTCACATGTGAAATTTTCTGAACAATGAGAAAAAGAAAAAAAAAGAAAAAAAAATTAATCACAACCATTAGATCATCATTAGATCACCATTAGATCAAGAGATCTAATGGTGAAAAAATATGTCTACATGTCTACACTTATAAGGGTGTCTACAATGAACTATTCACTATATATTAATGCTCATGGAAATCTGGTTGTTACAGTTTGCCTTATGGCAATAGCGAAACTAGTGAAATCATAACCAAGACTTTTTAGAAAGCAATGGACTTTGTCAGTTTCATCGAAGGGTTGGCTAACCGCAGCCAAGCGATCACACAAGTCCTTGAATCAACGACCAAATTTAGCCTTTGTCAGTTTCATCAAAGGGTTGGCTAACCGCAACCAAGCGATCACACAAGTCCTTGAATTGACGACCAAATTCAACCACTGATTGAGTTCCTTTGGTCATTTGGCAGAATTGTTCCCTAAGATTTTGAACCCGTTCCATGGAGAAATTGCTATAAGTCATCTCCAATGTGACCCAGATTTGTCGAGCCCTAGTTAAATTGAGAACTTCGGTGGCTGCTTCTTTCAAAGCAGACGACTAAAGAATAAGCACAACTTTCTGGTCGGCTTGAAGCCAGGCGTCGTAGGCTAGGTTCATCACAGGTTTTCCGTCGGGGACGGTGGTGGCAAGGGGGCAAACGAAGGAGCCACCGATATGGGAAAGTAGGTTTTGAAATGTAAGAAGAGGGTTCATGTGATTCTTCCACAACATGAAATTGGACGGCGTTAGTTTGTTTATGTCCTTCTTGTCATCTGGTTGCTAATCTAGGGTTTCGATTGATCTTTGGTGTAGTACCCTGATTAACAGCCCTACACCTGTGTGTTGATCTTAACCTCTATTTTAGCTCCCTAGATCCTTCAAGAGTAGCAGATTACTTGTCTCTGGTTGCTAGTTTTGGGATTTAATTGATTGTTTTTGTAGTACCCTGATTAACAGCCCTACAATTACGTATCGGTTTTAATCCTGTTATTAGCCTCTAAGACACAAGTTGTTTCGTTCGTTCTTTTCACTCCGGTGAGATGGGATATTCTGGCTTTTATCATGCTGAAGATAATAACAGGCGTCCATGGACTAAGGTGGGAGATCGTTTCAAAGGAGCAGGACAGAAACCTTTTGTTAGATCGGTGACTGAGACAACATGGAACGATGCAGATAGATGGTCTACAACAATTTTCATAACCAATTTTCCTCCTAATGCGACGAGAAAAGGGTTGAGAGATCGATGTGAACGTGTGGGAAGAGTGGTTGATGTTTTCATGCCTGCTAGGTTAACTAGTAAGGGCAAACGATTCGCATTCATTCGTTTCAAGAAAGGGTCTAACGTGGAAGAACTAATTATGGCTGTGAGATCGTTATGGATAGGTGCGTTCCATCTCTTCGCTGATAAGGCGAGATTTTCACGTGGAAGTACTGCTAGTATTAAAGAGAATAGGGCTGATAACCCATCTGCTAATTTTTCGAAGGAGAATTCTAATCTTCAGAATGAAAAGGTGGCTAATGATGGCAATAAGGAGGCTGCTGTTAAACCTTTATCATTTGCTAGGGCTATCACTGAAGGTTCGATGCCAAAACCGACACTGGGCAAACCCGATGAATCTGGTAACAATGTGGTTAAGATCTCCCCAGAAGATCAGGTAACGATGAATAACTTTTCAAATTCACTTTTATTGAAAGTTAGAGACCCTCGTGTGATGTCTAAGGTGTTCATTTTGGCTCATGAGGAGGGTTTTACTGATGTGGGGTTTAGATACTTGGGTGGATTATGGTTGAGGATGGATTGTGGGAGTAAAGAAGTGTGTTCTCGTTTTGCTTGTTGTAAAGCTTTCAAGGATATATTTCAAGAGATGAAACATGTGTCGGAAGATTTTGTGATTGATGAAAAGATAGTGTGGGTTGAAGTGAGGGGGCTGCCTCTCGTTGCTTGGTCTACGAATGCATTTAATCAAGTAGCAAGTCAATGGGGTAAGTGTTTGTTTGGTGATGACGACATTGAAGAGCCGTTAGCTTTTAGTAGAGTATGTTTATTAACTAAACAAATTGAGCGCATTCGTGATTCAGCAATTGTTGAGGTCAATGGTAAATTTTATGATGTTTTGATTACGGAATCTCATGCTTGGTCTCCATCCTTTGATCATGTTGACGAAGATGACGACTCAGAAGAAGAGGAAGTGGATTTGGAGGATGACAATGCTAATGAGGGGGTGGTGAAAGTCATTCCAACAGTGGCTAAGGAAGCGAGTTCGGATCCTTTTGGGTTGCGAACAATCATTGAAAATGGGGGTGCAATCCCTGTTGAAAACTCGGCTGAGGATTCATACTCTAAGCCCCCTGGATTCTCGAAAATACTTGATATAGAAAAGGAAGGGGAAAATAATGAAAACAATCATGAGGAGAAAAGTGTTGAAAACGAGGTGGAAGTGGTGGAAAATGTTGACAGTGGGGACATAGAGATGGGGGATGAAAATGTAATAAATTTGGGAAGTAAGGACAATAACTTTGAGAATAAAATATTGGAGGAAAAGGTCAATGAAGATAATATTAATGATGTGGAATCTGTGGCACCTATGGGTAATGTTCAAAACATTACTGAACCGAATGTGGAAACACATAAGAAGTTCTCTTCTCTGAATCGTGATGGTGCTGGGAGATTTAATAATATCTCCTTGATGGAAGCCTTTGATAGTTATATTGCTTTAGGGGAGGCGCACGGTTTAGACATGGAGGGGTCGAAAAAGGATTTAGCAAAATTTATTGATCGGATGAGTGAATCATCGATTAATAAATGAATATAGTTTCTATTAATTCGTGTGGGCTGGGGGCGGTTCGGAAGAGGAAGGAGATTGTTTCTATTTGTAACAAGTTTGAGGTTCAATTTTTGGGTATTCAAGAGACTCATTTGGATGTTGTAGATGTCGGTCTTGTGAGGTTATTATGGGGTAATACAAATTTTGATTGGTGTTATGGTAGTTCTAATGGTCGTTCGGGTGGTATTTTGGCGGTGTGGGATCCGGTTTCGTTCTGTAAAGAAGAGTCTTTTGTTTTTGATAATTGTGTCGTTGTGAAAGGCAAGTGGTTGGCTCAAGAGGTGGAGTGCTATATGGTTATTGTTTACGCTCCTCAAAGTTGTAGAGATAAAAAGAATCTGTGGTCGTTTATTGGTTTATTCATGAGGTATCACCCGGGAGATTACATAGTGTTTGGTGATTTTAATGTTTCTCGTTTTGAATCGGAAAGGTTGGGTGTCAATTTCAGTGATAGAGAAGCGGATGACTTTAACGAGTTTATAGATGATCATGGTCTCGAAGACATAAAACTTGGTGGTTTCAAGTTCACTAGAGTTAGTTCTAACGGATGTCAACAAAGTAAAATAGATAGGTTCCTTGTCTCTTACTCGTGTGTTGATCGGCTGGGTAATTTGGAGGCGCTTGTTCTTCCCAATAAAGTGGCAGATCATAGACCGATATTGCTTCGGTTAAAAAAAAATGATTTCGGTCCTACTCCTTTTAAATTTTTTAACTATTGGCTAATGTTAAAAGATTTTGATGCTGTGGTTGATGGTGCTTGGCGTGATTCTGAGGTCTGTCCACATTCCAACTCCATGGTCAGATTCAAAGAACGCCTCAAGGTGGTTAAAGGGGTGCTTCGGTCTTGGAACTTAAAGAGGAAGGCTGAAGATTCTAAAATAGTTGATGGTCTAAAATCGAGGCTAGAAGAGATTGAACTAGACATGGAAAATGGTACCAATGTGGCGGAGTTAAATGGTGAAAAGATGGGTATTATACATGATTTGAATAAGATTGATCTTGATAACAATAGAGAGTTGGCTCAAAAAATAAAACAAAAATGGGCAATGGAGGGAGATGAGAACACCAAATTTTTCCATTGTTATCTTCGTAGGAGACGTCGCCTTCTCTCGATTCGAGGGGTCAAACTTAATGGGGTTTGGATAGAGGACCCGGTGGAGATTAAGGAAGCTTTTTACAACTATCATTCTACCCGATTCAAACATAGTTCTGCTCGTACCCATCCTCTTCCGATGCTGCTGTTACCGCAGCTTGGTACACCTAGTGGAAACAGCGGTTTAGATTGGTTGACTAGGAGACCTTCGATTGGAGATGTTAGAGATGTTATTTGGTCTTGTGGTGGTTCTAAGGCGCCTGGGCCTGATGGCTTTTCGTTTGCTTTCATCAAGCATTATTGGCCTAAATTGCAAGATGATATTATGGCGTTTGTTGGAGAATTTTTTGAGACGGCTAAGATTCCTAGAGGTTGCAACACTTCTTTCATTACTCTCATTCCGAAAGTTGATAATCCTTGTCTTATATCGGATTATAGGCCGATTAGTCTAATAAATGTGCAATACAAAATAATTGCAAAACTCTTAGCCAATAGACTTTCGACGGTGGTAGATAAGTTGGTGAACCCAATTCAATCGGCTTTCATAGGCGGAAGACAAATTCTTGATGGTCCTTTAGTGTTGAATGAGGTGGTAGCTTGGGCTAAAGTTAAGAAAAAGAAAATGCTTATGTTCAAAGTTGACTTTGCAAAGGCTTTTGATTCGCTTCAATGGGATTTTCTTTTTCATGTGTTTATTATGATGGGTTTTAGTGCGAAATGGGTTAGTTTGATCAAAGCTTGTTTGGATTCGGCTACCTCTTCGGTTCTTATCAACGGTAGCCCTACTAAAGAGTTCAAGGTTGAAAGAGGTCTTCGTCAAGGAGACCCGTTATCTCCTTTTCTTTTCATATTGGCGATGGAGGGCCTTAACTACCTCATCAACGAGGAGGTTAAGGGTGGGAGGTTTAAACCTATGTTAGTAGGGCGTAATAAGGTGGCTTTATCCCATTTATTCTATGCGGATGATGTCATCTTTATTGGTGAGTGGTCGCAAAGTAACTTGGAGGCTATTTTTAATATTCTTAACATCTTCAAAGAGTGGTCGGGGCTTCAAATTAATAGTGCCAAATCGAACTTGTTTGGATGGGGTATTCCGGCTGCTAGGGTGGCCAACTTGGCGTCGGTTTCTGGATGTAAGGTTGGTTCAACTCCGTTTGTCTATTTGGGTGTTCCGGTTGGTGATAATATGAGGTCTATTAAAGCGTGGGAGCCTATTATTAATAAGTTCAAGTCTCGGCTATCTAAATGGAAAGCTAATCTTCTTTCTATTGGCGGGAGAATGACTCTTGTTTCATCCGTGTTGGGTTCGTTATCTACATATTTCCTCTCTATTTTTAGAATTCCTAAACAAGTTGATATTATTCTTGAAGGTTTAAGAGCCAAATTTTTTTGGGGTAGTGATGATCTTAAAAGACGTATGCATTGGGTGAAATGGGATATTATTCTTGCTAGCAAGAAAAAAGGTGGCCTTGGTATTGGTAGTCTTGATGCTTTAAACCAAGCTCTCTTGCTAAAATGGAAGTGGAGGTTGGTGTCTAACAAAGATCAAGTATGGGTAAACATCATTGAATCTATTTTTCATATAGACCCGCTCTCAGCTAGGCCTTATAGCAGTGGTGGTGTTTGGAAGTTCATTTGTAAGTCCTCAAATTATTTACATGATAATGATATTATTCCTTCGTCGTCTTTTAAAAAAGTGATTGGAAGGGGCGATTCAACGGCTTTCTGGACTGATATATGGCTGGGGGAGTTGAGCTTGGCATATCAATTCCCCAGGCTGTTCGCTTTGGAAATGAAAAAAGAATGTTGTATTATGGAGAGGCTAGGTGGTACGGGCTGTTGGATGTGGAGAAGGCCTTTAAGAGGCGGTATAGAATCTGTTCAGTTTGATAGGCTGTGTGCATTGTTGAATAATCAGTCTTTGGGAGTTGATGATGACTCTTGGCAGTGGAATCTTGATGGAGAGTCAGATTTCATTGTCAAGAATGTGCGACACAGGATTGATGACCACAAGTTGCCGTCGTTACCTTTATCTACTAGATGGAACAAATGGATACCAAAGAAGATAAACATATGCATTTGGAGATTACTCTTGAATAGACTTCCGGTTAGAAGTAATCTCATAGAGAAAGACATTCCAATTCGCGACTTGGGGTGTGTTCTTTGTGATAGCAACTTCGAAACCTCGCTGCATGTTTTTAGTCGTTGCCCAGTTTTTAATGCGTTATGGCGTGACATTAAAAATTGGTTGTTGATTGATGGTCCTTCTGATGTCTCGCCATTGGAACTGTTGGATTGGGTTGATAAGCTCGTTGTTAGTAAGAAGAGGAAACGTTTCATTGAGGGCATCGTGTTTTGCGCTTGGTGGCTTATTTGGAAGAGGCGAAATGATATTGTTCATACTCACCATGACCTTCAAAAGTGTTGCCTCCTTGACTCGATATGGAAGTTCTCATTCTGTTGGTTTAGAGCTAGAAATAGGAAATTTACTATGTCTAGTTCTTTATTTTTACAAAACCCTTTAATGTATTTGTAAGTGTTTTTGTTTCTTGTTAGGTTAGGTTTTTCTAACCTTCAAGTTGGT
>JBCNJP010000017.1:79755333-79796463 GCA_039602395.1 Deinandra increscens subsp. villosa | reverse complement strand
AATGTGTGTGTTAATATACAAGTTGGGCAACCTACGCTTCGCAGCGGGGTCGGACCGTCATGCCAAACTATTATGGTTGATCCTCTAAGGGCAAACTGGGAAAGAGTGTATATTTGACCTTCCAAGTGAAATGATGCAATTGTAAAACCTTAAATGGCAAAGCCAATTTTGTATGATGACATGTAGAAGGCCTAAACTTTTGACTTTCTAAAGTCAACACTTAACCATAAGATGTGGCAATTTCTGTTTTGGTATTCAACCCTATTTTCTGTCAAAACATGTGGAATTGGTAAATTGTTTGACTTGTTGAAGTCAAACTGGCAAAAAATCCCTTCTGTTATCTTAATTTGTATATATTCATGCCCATAAAACTACCTTTTTGATCCCCTATTTCAAGGGTTGCTGTGAACCCATTTGTGTCAATTGAGCATGTGTTGATTAAATCATGTGTGAAGAACGTCAGATGTGTATCGTAGTGGATTTATCACATTAAGTTTCAAGTTATAGGGTATATGAACCAAGGCTCCTTATTGTTTGACTTGCTGAAGTGAAATCCTTGTCACTTTCTCAAGTGAAACATAAGATGTGGCAACCTAGTCCTAAACGTCAATCATTTCTGGTTTTGTGTTTGTATGTTTGTTTCAAATGATATGGAAACTATTTAATAACAAAAATAAATGCATATATAAAGATTCAATTAAAGCAAGTAAAGCCTTTGACAATACATTTATAAAGAAATGCATATCATTACTGTAGTGATAGTTGCAGTACAACCTGTTTGACCAGTAATAGGTTAACGAAACCAAAATCTAAATTCAAAGCCATGTAAAAATTGGTATCCATCATTTAAGAACTTTGACAATAGAATCAGAACAATGACATTGATTGTACCACCCATTAAGTTCTGAATTATCACCAAAAAAATCCATCATTAACATAATCCAAAGAAAGGCATTCATAGCATATGTTTTTTACATAGTTGTCAGTGATTGCCAAAAGTCAGCCAAAACAATGTAGAACAGATATCAACCAGCAGATGAACACATGCCTAAAGTGAAAATATACCATGGTAAGCATAAGACAGCATATGTATAACCAAGCCTTTTCAAAGAGGACACACTATTAGTTAAAAAAAACACCCTCCAACATCTTATTAGGTAAAACACAACCTCCAACATGTTATTTTAGAACACAGTTAACAACCATTTAGGATAGCATAATCTGATAAAGTTGCTAAGCAAAAACAATGTAGAGGAGGCAAACACATAACAACTGGCAGACTAAGCATAAGACACAATATGTATAACCAATGATTTTCAAAGAGCACACATTATTAGTTAAAAAAAAACCTAACACCACATACCTTAAAAGAGTGTAAACATAATAACAGTTTAATGAACATAAACAAATTTTGTATACTGCTCAATTTCAATACGCTCCACTTTTTGAAATTTTGTAAAACTTGAAAGAACATAATATGAAGAGTAAAGAAGCCATTTAAGACAACATGACCTGATTAAGTTGCTAGCATCTTATTTAGAAACCCAAAGTGTTACCATAACTGAAAACTCAACTGAAAATTGATTATCGTACAGGCCTAAACTAAGAAAAAAAACCAAAATAAAAAGAATTAATAGCTAAATGATACACATTGTAGGTAAATGGTAGAAACTGAACGATGAACAATAAGAGGCAAACCATAAAAAGTAAATTACCCTATATTATGAGTATATTAAACCCCCAAAATGCAATTCTCAATCACCGATGAACAACCAAATTAGCACTGATAAACAACCAAATTAGAAACGCATTCTCCAATTGAAATGAAAACAACGGCAAGCAAAGTGAAGTAAAGCTTACCAGACGATGTAAACGATGGAGTGGTGTGAAGAATTTCAGCCAAATGGGGTTCGTATATATGGACAGAGGGACGATACATCCACGCATAAGGACGATACAACCACTATGTACAGTGGATAAATCTCTGTTCAGGCTACTGTATATCCAAAAAATTAATTGTTGCATTAATGGTGCCTTGCCGTAGGAATGTCGTAAGGAATGGAGAGAGCCTGAAATCCCGGTCGGAGATGTTTCAAAGAACGTGAGTGGGACCAAAGAAGGAATGCGAATGGAAAGGCTCAAGGGCCCCACAATCAACTAGTTTCTTCATTTGTCTTTGAGCATATCAGGTTGTACAACCAGCATGAAACATGGTACCAACTGGCTGCTTTTAATTGTGCAAGTTTGGGTTGTACAACAGGTTTTAAAAGTTGTACCATGTGTGCAACACTTGATTGTACATTAGGTTTTGGAGTTTATACCATGGGTTGATATTTGTATATATAGAGTAATTTTTATATGAAAATATGGAGGTTTAGGTTAAAATATAACCAAATGCCAAAATAAAGGGGCCAAAGCTGCAAATAGGCAAAATCTAAATAAATAAAAGAAAAAAAAAGAATAAAGAAGGTTGGAGACCGATTCCAGGGGCTGGAATTTCGTGAACCATCCTCCCCACTCCAAGAAAAATCGAAAATCTGAGATTGGAGGCTAGAAGTCATAAATTGGAAGCATAGATAAAGGATTGGAGGCTTGAATCTCTACAAAAAACCATTAAAGAGTATTGGGTAAGTATTCTCTTGTTGTTGCATGCTAATTTCGAATATGAAGAGGAAAATTAGATGAGTGCAACTGAAATTGGGGATTAAATTGATATTAATGATGCTAGATAGGTTTGATTATACTTGAGTTATGAGCTATCTAGTAGATTTGAGCATGGAACCTCTACATGGCAAAATTTAGGTCATGGTGTTGAGAAATTATGAACTTTGATGTTTATTTGCTGATTTGTGTATGAAATTGAATTTACAATGGTTAAATGATGTGTGTAAACACAAGGGAGTGATAAATCTTACACAATGGCAAGAATTGGGTAAATTGCATATGTCTAAAGAGTAAAAATAGACATATGAACTTTGGTACACACCAAGTGTTCGATGAAATGCCTAAATGAAGTTAATGGGTAGAATTTAGGGGAAAAAATGTAATTTAGTCACTACTAGGGAGCATGAAGTATGACTTTGATCTATGTTGTGATTATCATGGTTGTGCAATATGTTAAATTAATGCATCTAAAACTATAAATGGTAGAATGGCTCATTAACTTTTGAATTTTGTATAAATTCGTGTAAGCATCCTATGGCGGTGTATTATACACGGTTGGAAAGGTATTTAAGCATCCTATGGCGGTGTATTGTGAATGTAAATGAAAACCTCTCCGAGTTGGAAAAACAGTGAAAACTAAGCTAAAAAATTCGTTTTTTGTTTCGAAATTTTTTATAGTGACTCTCTAACTTTAAAAAACACCCTTTATGAAAAAAAATAAAAAAAACGCAGAGTAAATTTTTTTAAAAAAATATTTAAGAACCGATTTTTTTGCAAAAAGAAGTTAACCGGCCAAAAAAGACGTTCAAAATTTGTTATTTTTTTTAGATGTATATTTTTATAGATTCTACATTCATTTTTGATGGTTTTGGTGAAAAAAAATAAAAAAGCGCCTAGAGATTTTTAAAAAAAAATTATTTACAGATTTTGTTACATATGTAACAAGGCATTTTACATATGTAACAGGCAAATGTTACATATGTAACATGACGTAACGTTAGATTTCGGAATTTTTTTTTTAAAAAACTACTAGGCGTTTTTTTGATTTTTTTCACCATAGGGCTTGTATTAACGCATATAATCACTACAAAAAAAATTGAAGAAAAAAAATCGTTTTGTGGTAGTTTCCACGGTTTTTCCAACTCAAAGTGGTTTTCATTATATCCATCCCCTATATATATATTGAGAATTTATGGTGTCTTATGGACTTAACAATGATTGAATCCACTTTAGGCAACAAAGACGAAGGGACATGCGGTAAACCGGGTAAAGATTGTTAAAGCTCACGATGTAACATCTATGCTATGTTACATATCTTATTATTGACCCATTGATGCTATAATTATGTGAAAGGCATATTGTTTGGAAAGGTGATGGACTTGATCATTGTGTCAAGTAAAGAAGTTGAATATATCTATGTAGTCTAACAATTAGAGTCAAGCTCTAAAAAATTAAAAATGAATGGAAACGAGGTTACATTATGACATCATAGATGTGTAATGTTGAACCTTGTAGGTAAATATACATGAATGCTAAATGGTTTTTAGGAACCATAATCATGTGTTAATACGGAGTTAGGATGTAAATGGGTCAAAATGGTCTTTAGTAGCTAAATGGTTCGTAGGAACCATAAATATGTGTTGATTTGTTATGATAATGTAAATGGGTTCAATAGATCCATAATATTGTAGCTAATGGTGAACCCTTAGGGGTCAATTAGAAAGGGTGAAGAATGGTTCTTGGAACCATGAAGCCAAGAATGGATAAATGGTTATTAGAAAACCATACGGTGTTAAACCAAAAATAGTAAGATAAATAATGGTCCGTGGGATCATGATAATGTGTTAAAATGTTAATCATGTGGTGAATGATCCGAATGGCTCAAGAAGCCTATGATATAGAGGTAATCGAATAACAAACGAATCAAAGAATTCAGGGAAACTCATTTGGAGTGTATATGTGAATACTAAATCTCTAGAATGGGAGAGACGGGTTGGAAATTGAATTCTAACCATAAGCCATAAAGTTTAGGTCCATTAGTGTTTTGGGGCCTAAACGGGTCATACAAATTGAAATAGATAAATGGTCTGTAGGAACCATATCCGAATGCAAAAGTGTTTCTTAAATGTTATATGCCTCGTTGGAACCCATGTTAATGGGTCAGATAGGTTAAATAGCTCTATGGAGCCACAATTATGAAATTTCTACAATGTAGGATGACATGGTGATTCAAAACAATTATCGTTTATTGGTAATGAAAATAAATAGCCATAGTATTGCATAAATAAAGCTCACTACTTGATAGTGAGGCTTAACAGGTCAACAGGTTGGAATTTGACCAATTATGATAATTGGACTTAGTTGTCAACTAAACCCTAAATGGGGTGGTTAAAAATTGTGTAATAACATGTTTGGATGTGATTTTAGGGTCTTGGTAATGGAGGAAAAGACCCAAGTGGAATGATGGACAAATTGGGAATAATAGAGAAAATAGCCAAAATGTGGCTAAGTAAAAATTATGGCCGAACAGGGCATCAACCCTGGAATTTTGGCTGCAAGCTTATCGCTTGGAGAAAAGTTCAAAGTAGGCGATACGCCTGATCCTCCAAGCGTGTCGCTTTGGGAAAGGTTCATTCTAGGCGATACGCCTCGAACCCAATTTGTGTAATTAATGCTTTACTTTCTTGATTAATTGATTTTATACACATTGTGGTAATAAACACTAATATAGTTGGTGTAAATTGCAGGTTAGATATAGTTGGAGACCGGATCACCATCGAGCTTGCCGAAGAACCGAACACTGTCAAGATGACAACTTGCAAGCATTACCTTGAGGCAATGCATCGTATGACCACTTCTCTAGTCGGGAGGGCCTATGAATGTTTAGGAGTTAAACTCCATGGACCGTAGTGTTTCGAATACGAGTCAATTCTACGAGTCAATTGTTTTACTTTGTTAAATTGAATTGATTGTCTTTCTGGGATTGTTTACAACAGGTGATGTTCGTAAGGATTTTAATACTTGCGAATGGGTCATGCCCAAAATTTTAAAAATAGAAGTTCATCTTGTATGAACCAAACCGTTCTTCTAAGGACTGTTTTGAAGCAATGAAATAAAGTAGTATGTATTTTGTTATAATAAAACAAAAAAAATTCTAGGACCAAAATTTGGACGTTGGTAAACGTCATAAACCGTTAAACTCTGATATGGGTGTTACATGTTCCGTATATACAACATAGTCGGACAGACTAAAAAAACGATTTTTGTTTAGTGTTTTTGTTTTTTTTAGGTCGTTAGGTTGCCAGCATGTGGTTGAGTGCTCATTCACGCATCCTCCACGCCATTGGTCTGATTTTCTTCTCTTCTTATACACGGTTTCTCCCGCAGTTGTTGTGTATTGCTTCTCACGAAAAAAAAAAGTATCTCTTCTCTTACGTTGTGTTCTGCTCCGCTTAATTTGGTTACTTTCTTTAAAATTCTGAGTAAGATTTTAGATATGAGGTTATTCTTTATGCACTGGATGGTTATGTTCTACAGATTACGGTCAAAATTTGCATTTTTGGTTTTATTATTGTACTTCAACCTGCGCTGTCTTCTGGTCCGCTTATTTTCTTTAAAATTCTGATTCAGATTATGGATTTGAGGCTGTTGTTTATGCATTCGATGCTTATGTTGTACAGATTAGTGTCAAACTTAGCATTTGTGGTTTTCTTATTGTTCTCAAATTCTTGGATTGTTCGACTCCACGGTGTAATGTTTTTTTGGCTCATGTTTGATGTTTTCCGGGGGGGGGGGGGGGGGCTGTTGCAGGTGTTGGAAGTCGTTGCTGCTCTTTGTTCTCGATTATTTAAGGTGAGGATCTATCTATGATTTTTCGTGACAGCTCTTTGTTTTGTTATGGTGTGAGTGGTATGCGTGGTTTCTCATTAATTTTTTTCTATGCATAGAAAGTGTTTGTGGAAATGTTTGGCTCAGAAATATGATTCCTCTTTCCTTATACATATCAAAAGGGCTTATTTTTGGTTTTGGTTTTTCATATACAAGCTTCTTGCAACTGATTTTAGTGTTTGTGGTGGTGATTGGGTCAGAATTTTGATCATAGATTTATGCCTTTGGTTTGGTTGATGGATGTGTGCCATCTTGGCTTCATTGCTTGTTTGCTCATACAAATCAAAAGGAGCGCATTTTTGGTTTTGGTTTTTCATCAAACCATGTTGTTTGTTTTTTTTTGTGTTCTGCTTTTTCATGTGGTTTTATATAAAATGTTTTTGCAGCTGATTTCATATGTTTTCCTATGTATAGAGAGTGTTTATGGTAATGCTTGGCTCAGAAATCTTATCATATATTTATGTCTTTGGTTTGGTTGATGGATGTGTGCCATCTTCCCTTCATTTTTCTCTTTCCTCATACAAATAAAAAGGGCTATTTTTGGTTTTCGTTTTTCATACCAGCATGTTGTCTATTTTTTTATCTCCGTTCTGCTTTTTCTGGTACTTTTATTTCTTCCACGGTCAATCTTACCGAATTTTTCTCATCGCTCTTTTGTTTTAGTTTTGATAAGGGTTTTGCCTGTGAAAATAACTTTTCAACTGAGGTCTCTTTCATGTTTTTTAATTTGTTCACATAAGAATACATATTTTGATTTCTATAGTCATGGTGGAGATGGAAATTTTTTTTATTTGTTCAGTTTTATAATTGGGATTTAAGGTTTTCGAGTTTCAATGTGACAAATTGCACAAATATATTCATTTTGACTTCATTTTTGCTTTCAACATACTATCAGAACAATTCAAGAATCCTATTTCTTTTAATATGGTTTCACTTTTTGGTAAATCAATATTCACAGATCATCCATATTTTTTATAAACCAATTTTAAAATTCTCATTCCATGAGCATTATAGATGATTTTCTTGGGTTGAAATGCACCATGATAATCAAGTTTCAAAGTTTAAGGCTATACCCACGCTAGAGTTCATGTGGCATGTGGTCCGGACTATGCACCCTTAGCGTCGCTGAACACCGCCCCAGCCTTACGCTACGGGGCTGCGTGAAGAGTTTAATGGGTTTGAAAGGGAGGGGATTGGGGGTTTGATGACCGTTCAACGGTTATAAATTGAGTCGTTACATTTAAAAAAAAATAGTTAATTAATTTAATTTATTATATCCAAATGGAAATTTATGCATTTTAAGTTTTAGTCCTGCTGTGTTCTTTTTCTTACGGGGGTCCAGGAATAAACCTCTAAAATTTATGGCCTCATGTCAGTGAGATGGAGGTTATATGTGTAGGAAAACATCAATAGTGTGTTTATATAAATTTTACGTGTCATGTTTTATTGAATTGCCCAGTGTTGTTAACAAGGCAGAATATGTTAGGTTGTAGCTAAAGAATGTGGTTTGTTTCGCTATGTGAGGTTGTCTTTGCTTTTACGGTGTCATAGAACCTTTTTGTATGTTTGTTACAGGTCCGCGTTGGCTTGGAGGTTTGGCTCTTCCGTGCTTCGGGGCTAGGTATGAATAATTTTATTCTTCGTAGGATTATGTGTTTATGGTTGCGCGTTGTCTGCCTTGGGGATGCAAAGGTGAGGTTGCTTGGTTCTGTGTAAAGGAATTAGGTTGCTTTTGCTCCTTGCGTTTTGTTCGTCAGGTGATATGTATGTGCTTTATATTGGCTATTACCTTGCGTGTGTGTTTACGGTGTGACTGTTTTCTGCAGCTTGGTTTTCTAACTGCATGTCATTTGCTTGGTGCTATGTAAAATAAGTCTTTTTTGTGTTTGAACTGTCATTTATTCGTAGTCCAGTGCGTATTACGTGTGCATAGGGCTATTGCTTTGTTTGTTGTCGCTACTTTGTGATATATTCCAACTGCCATCTAAATTGCGTTATGATGTCTTCGTCCTCCCGTTCCAAGGGCAGTCGTGCTGGCCAATCTTCGTCTCCAAATGTTGTTACTTTTTTGCAGGCTAGCCAAACATCTTCTCTCGGGTCGCATGGCCACGTGACTAGCACCGGCGCTAGCCGGTTTGTGTTGACAGGTTACACGGGTGCTGTGCACACTACAAATAACAGCTCTGGACATTCGCCGTCAGCTTCACCACGGGTTCATCCCTCTGCTGGCTGTGGTGTGTCATCGTCCGTGCAAAGTTCGCAGTCACAGCAACCCATCAACGTCGGTCGGCGTAATGAGTCCCTATAAGTTGTGTGTATATAACCAATAAGTTGTGTTTAGGACGAATGATGGCCCAATAAGGTGTGTTTAGGGGCAATGAAGATCGGTTGGGACCAATGAGTCCCAATAAGGTGTGTATATAACCAATAAGTTATGTTTACGACCAATTATGGCCTAATAAGGTGTGTTTAGTTAGGACCAATGAGTCCCACTAAGGTGTGTATATAACCAATACGTTGTGTTTAGGACCAATGATGGCCCAATAAGGTGTGTTTAGTAGGCAATGACGGTCGGTTGGGACCAATAAGTCCCAGTAAGTTGTGTATATAACCAATAAGTTGTGTTTAGGACCAACAATGGCCCAATAAGGTGTATTTAGGAGCAATGATGTTCAGTAGGGACCAATGAGTCCTTATAAGGTGTGTGTATATAACTAGTAAGTTGTGTTAAGGACCAATGATGGCCCAATAAGGTGTGTTTAGGGCAATGAAGGTAAGTAGGGACAAATGAGTCCCAATAAGGTATGTATATAACCAATAAGTTGTGTTTACGACCAATTATAGCCCAATAAGGTGTGTTGAGTTGGGACCAATGAGTCCCACTCAGGTGTGTATATAACCAATACGTTGTGTTTAGGACCAATGATGGCATAATAAGGTATGTTTAGTGGCAATGAAGGTCAGTTGGGAACAATGAGTCCCAATAAGGTGTGTATATAACAAATAAGTTGCGTTTATGACCAATTATGGCCCAATAAGGTGTGTTAAGTTGGGACCAATGAGTCCCACTAAGGTGTGTATATAACCAATACGTTGTGTTTAGGACCAATGATGGCACAATAAGGTGTGTTTAGGGGCAATGAGGGTCAGTTGGGACCAATGAGTCCTAATAAGGTGTGTATATAACCAATAAGTTGTGTTTAGGATCAATGATTGCCCAATAAGGTGTGTTTAGTAGGCAATGAGGGTCGGTTGGGACCAATAAGTCCCAGTAAGGTGTGTATATAACCAATAAGTTGTTTCTAGGACCAATAATGGCACCATAAGGTGTGTTTAGGGGCAATGAGGGTCAGTTGGGACCAATAAGTCCCTATAAGAGGTGTGTATATAAACAATAAGTTGTGTTTAGGACCAATGATGGCCTAATAAGGTGTGTTTCAGTGGGCCAATGTCTAAGGTGTGTGCAGTTGGGACCAATGAGTCCCTATAAGGTGTGTGTATATAACCAATAAGTTGTGTTTAGGACCAATGATAGCCCAATAAGGAGTGTTTAGGGGCAATGAAGGTCGGTTGGGACCAATGAGTCCCAATAAGGTGTGTATATAACCAATAAGTTATGTTTACGACCAATGTTTGTGTTGACAGATTACACAGGACCGGTGCTTCCTGCACAGAACATCCATAAACGACTAAGGGCACCTGCGCCACGGGTTCGAGGCTCTGCTGGTCGTCGTGTGTCATCCTCGGCGCATGGTTCATCCTCTGGATCAGCGGTCCTTGGGACCAATGCTGCCAGCAACCCTAAGCAACGACGTGTGACAACGCAGGCTCGGCGTTCGCGTGTTGTTCCGGTTGTACCGACATCACAGGGTGACTATAGAGATCTGGGTGACTGTGACCAGATTTGTGAGTATTGCGGTGCTTCTTTTTGGTTTGGTGAGCGCCTTAAATCCTTCCCCTTGAGTGAGCGACCTCGCTATGGCATTTCTTGTAGGCATGGTCATGTAAGTATGGATTATCCTGTTGCTCCTCTAGATGAAATAAAACGCCTATATGAAAACCCCGCTTTTCATTCGAGTATACGTGCTTATAATTGTATGTTTTCTATGACGTCTTTTGGCGCAAAGGTGGATGACACGATAAATGATGGTTTTGGGCCATATGTTTTTCAGGTATCCAGTCAGATTTCACATTGGCTGGGTTCTTTGTGCCCTATGGATACTCCTACACCGCGTTTCCTTCATCTTTACATATATGATACTCTTAATGAGGTCTCTAATAGGCTGTCCCATTTCTCCAACAAATAAAAAAAACAGCCTTGGAAGAAGGCATCGTGCAGGACCTAATACAGATTCTTGACAAGCATAACGAGCTGGTCAAGTTGTTTAGGACAGCTAGAGATGTCTGTCAGACCTCTGATGTGGCTGATTTTCGTGTACGTCTCTACCAGGGTTCTTCAAAACATCCGTACGGGTTGCCAATGACCGGGACCCTTGGTGCCATAATCTGCAACGGTGATCCAAATGCCAACGATTTTGATATAATAGTCCGAGATAAATCTGATGTCCCTCAGCGCGTGAATCATCTGCACCCATCGTATATGTCGTTGCAATATCCACTACTTTTTCCTTACGGTGAACAAGGATGGTCACCAACACTAACTGTGGCCTCGAATTCGTCTAAAGACGATAAGCGTTTGAGCATGAATATGTTTTACAGCTATCAGATACATGATAGGCCTGGTAAGTATACTATGTTGTTGCATGCGGGTCGTCTGTTTCAGCAGTACTTGGTTGATGCTTACATAGCCATCGAACGAAATATGCTTGAATACATACAATCTCATCAAGGTGATTTGCGAAGTGAGTTTTTAAGTGGCATACATGATACGATATTCCGCGGTGATACAGAGGGTCGTAGCATTGGTAAACGTATACTATTGCCTTCGTCATTTACGGGTGGCCCACGCTATATGTACAAGCATTATCAAGATGCACTAGCCATTTTTCGTGTCCATGGGAACCCGCAATATTTCACAACCTTCACATGCAACGTTAAATGGCCCGAGATCCAAAGGCATACAAAATCGGATGAGGTGCTTACCGCATAGGATAGGGAAGATATCATAGCAAGGGTTTTGCAATTGAAGGTTGACGAGTTTTTGGCTAAATCCCTTCGGTGTCGTTGCTGCAGGTTCATACCAACCTTTAATTTCAAACTGATTTCTTATTGTATACAATGTGTTGTTGATTTTAACTCACCCAACATGTGTCTCAGATCTGTACACCATCGAGTTTCAGAAAAGGGGGCGGCCACATTGCCACACCCTGCTCTGGATTACTGAACCCTTTAGGGTAACGACTCCCGAAGAGGTTGACTGACACATATGTGCGGAGATTCCAAATAAATCAGTAGATCCGGTGTTATATGAGATTATCACAAAGATGATGATACACGGGCCTTGCGGCCCATTGAATGTATCATTACCCTGCATGAAAGATGGGACCTGTTCTAAGCATTATCCAATGAAGAACGAAATCCTAACGCGTTTTGATGACAGAGGACAGTTTTACTACAAGAGGAGAGCGGACGGTCCGACTATTTTGAAGAATGGTGCCCTGATTGGCAGCAGTTACGTGGTACCGTATAACAAAAAGCTTTGTAATAAATTTCACGCACATATAAATGTGGAATATTGTGGGTGGAGCATGTTGATCAAGTATTTATTCAAGTAGATTTCCAAAGGCACTGATCGGATTAGATACTTAGTGGGTTCGGGTAGCGTCAAAGGTAAGTCATCGGATGGTCAAGCCATGACTATGATTGATGAGGTGTAGAACTTCGTTGACGGGAGGTTTATATGTCCTCACGAGGCGGATTGGAGAATACTAAATTTTCGCATACATTGTTGTCATCCAACGGTACAGTCTCTCGTGGTTCATTTACAGGGGAAGACGAATGTTGTGTTTACAGATCAGAAGTTGCTTGAGCAGGTTGTTAAGAACCCTGGAGCATCCAAGAAAATGTTAACTGAATGGCTACGTACCAATCGCTCAGATCCAACAGGTTGCGAAGCTGAGTTATGCCGATTACCTTAACGAATACAGATGGGTTGCAAATGGTAAAAGTTGGATGCGACGCACCTCTAAAGGAGAGCTGACCATTGGGAGGGTTGTATACATTCACCCTACTAGCGGATAACTATTTTTCCTACGCATGTTACTCAACCACTAGGCTCGTTGTTGCTCCTTTGATAATATTAGGACTGTTTCTGGTGTTATAATGCCTACTTACCATGCAGCCTGTGAAAAGTTGGGACTCATAGGAAACACTAAAGAATGGGAGCTTGCGCTTGAGGATGCCGGGGTCTGGGCGACTGCGGTAGAGGTGCGCCAGCTGTTTGCCCATATGCTTTTGTATTGCGAACTGACCAACCCTTTGGCTTTATGGCATAAATATTGGGAGTTGAAACAGAATGTATATTAATATAATTATTTTACAAGAGGGGTGAAACCCCTATTTATACTAAACTAGGTGCAAAATATCTAACTATAATAAATGTCTACCTACTTACATGAAATATCTAGATATATAGATACGTCTAATGCTAATATACATACACATATATATATATATATATATATATATATATATATATATATATATATAGGGGAAGAATCAAATAAAAACAAGATGTTATTGCGAAAACACGAAAATAAATATTAAAACCTCTATAACTTCCTGATACGTTAATAATTTTTTAAAAATTTGCACCAAAAGTATTAAAATTATGTCACCTTTAATTATGGGAAAAAAATTAAACATATAAAATTTCGTAATTTTTTATTATTGCACATGTGCAATAATACGTATTAATTATATTACACATGTGCAATATTAATAAAAAAACATTAATTTATTTTTAATTTTTTCAAGAATTAAAGATAACAGAATTATAAGATCTATGGTATAATTTTTTATCAAAAATATTAACGTATGAAAAGTTATAGAGGTTTTAATATTATTGCACATGTGCAATAATAATTTTTTATTGCACATGTGCAATAATAAAAAAAATTAGAAAACGTTGAATTTTTTTTACTTTTCTCCAGAATTATAGATAACAGAATTATAAGATTTATAGTGAAATTTTTTATAAAAAATTTTAACATATGAAAAAGTTATAAAGGTTTTAATATTATTGCATATGTGCAATAATAATAAAAAAAATTATTGCACTTGTGCAATAATAATTTTTTAAAAAATTTTGATTTTTTTCAGAACTAAAGATAACATAATTTTAAGGATTTTGGTGCAAATTTTTTTAAAAAATATTAACGTATGAAAAAGTTATAGAGGTTTTAATATTTGTTTTCATGTTTTCGCAATAAAAGTTGTTTTCACATGATCTTTACCCTATATATATATATATATATATATATATATATGAGTAAATTACTATTTGTATCAATGAGGTTCGGTCAGTTTTGCCACCTGCATCTGATTTTTAAATTATTAACAAATCTCACCTGAGGTTTACATTTTGTTGCCATCTGAGTCCCTCGGACTAACAGAGTTAAATTTTTCTATTAAGTGAAAGGGTATATTAGTCATTTTATACATCAGGGGAAATTTATACAAATTAATAAGTTAATAAATAGGAGGACTATTTTTGTAAATATTAAACTTTCCAGCCTCACACTCATCCCTTCCTTCTCCACCAACACCGCCGCCACAATCCAGTCAAATCCACCACCTCCGGCCACCATCAACTATCACCCCTTTTCTCTCTCACACTTCCTCTTCCTCCATCAAGTATCAAGAAATTAATACAGAAAAAAGTGAAGAAAAAGATCCAACAATTATCAAGAAATTAATACAGAAAAAAATGAAGAAAAAGAAAAGAGAACCCACCACCTCCGGCTCTCTCATACTTCCTCTTCCTCCAGCCTCTTCCTCCGGTCAAACCCACCATTTCCGGCTCGATTCCGCATGAAATCTATACATGGTTGTCGTACTTGGTGACGCTAGATTTATCCGGAAACCCATTAACCGGAAACATTCCGCCGAAGATTCAAAACTGTAAGTTCTTAAACACTTTGATTTTATCCGATAACAGTTTCTCCGGCATGATTCCGTACCAGATCGGGCAACTTGAGAGACTGAAAAGCTAGACATGTCGAAAAACGAACTCTCTGGTTCGATTCCTGAGGATCTATCGTGATTTGATTCTTAATCGTTCGACGGAAACGACGGATTATGCGGTCCGCCGGCAAAATCGAAATGCGTCACCGCGTCTTTGTTTCTCTGTCGCCATCTCCGTCGTACCTTCCTGTCTAACCGTTTCCGGCGACATTTGAATGATTTGCAGGTGTGTGATTACTCGTTCAGCACAAACCGAGTTATCGTCGTCAAATTCGTCCGAAACGCATCCGATTCATGATCCATCTTTCTTTCTCCGGGGATGTGATTGATCTCCGACGATTTCTACTCCTTTTGTGGTGGCGTCAAAATCAAATGAGATTGAATGTCATCGGTGGACGAAATCACGTAATTCGAGGTGAAAGTGGAGATAATTAAATAGGATTGTGTAAGTACACTGTGTACACGCCGGTGGATCAGGGCGGAACACCAGCAGAGGCTCGCTGGCTTCAATCAGGCGGAAGGAAGGGGATGGGACGAAGGGAGCCGCCGTGCTCTTTCTTTTCTCTTCTTTTTTATTTTCTTTTTTATTTACAGAATAGCCCCTCATATTCCTATTAGTTAAACTTATCAATTTTCTATTACTTAAACTTATCAATTTACATAACTATTCCTTCATTTATGGAATGACTAAAATACCCTCCCACTTAACAGAAAAAACTAACCCCTGTTAGTCCGAGGGACTCAGGTGGCAACAAAATGCAAACCTCCGGTGAGATTTGTTAATAATTTGAAAATCAGAAGCAGGTGGCAAAAATGATCAAACTTCAGGGATGCAAATAGTAATTTACTCTATATTTATACTATTTAACACTCCTCCTCAAGTTGGAGCATAGATGTTAATCATGCCCAACTTGTTACAAATAAAATCAATCTGAGTCTTTCGAAAAGGCTTGGTAAGAATGTCTGCAAGTTGAAACTCTATCTTGATATGTATCGGTTGAATTGATGGAGGATCAACTTTAGTCCCTACTACTCGATCTCTGGTTAAATGACAATCAACTTCAATATGCTTCGTCCTTTCATGAAATACTTGATTCTTGGCTATATGTATAGCTGATTGATTATCACAATATAGTCGCATCAGATCATCAGAAATTAACCCCAAGTTCTCTAAGAAGACGACGAACCCATATCATCTCCGAGATGACATCTACCATGGCTCTATACTCTGATTCGGCGCTCGATCGAGATACTGTGTGTTGTTTTTTACTCTTCCAGGACACAAGGTTTCCACCAACAAACACACAATAGTTGGTAGTATATCGTCTTGAGATAGGACATCCTGCCCAATCTGCATCAGAGAATCCTGATATCCGTCCATCTCCCTCCTCTGTGAAAGCGCCCACACGACAGTGACCCTGATCAGAATAAAGAATTCCAAGACCCGGTGTGTTCTTGAGATACCTTAAAACACGAAGGGCATCATCCCAATGTCCAATATATGGTGTGGCCATGAATTGACTCAAGACACTAGCTGCGAATGAGATATCTGGACGGGTAACAGTCAAATATTTAAGTTTTCCAACCAAACTTCTATACCGTTCTAGATCCTTCATCGGGTTCCCATCCTCTGGAAGAAGCTTCCCTATAGGAAGCATTAGGCTATCAACCGGTTTACAGCCCAGTAAACCATACTCGGATAACATATCAATGACATACTTCCGATGAGATAGAAGTATTCCTTATGGAGAACGTGATACTTCAATGCCAAGGAAGTACCGGAGTCGACCTAAGTCGCCGATCTGAAACTGAGACTGAAGGAACTGTTTGAGCTCAGAAATACCGGTTTCGTCATCCCCTGTGATTATGATATCATCCACATACACAACCAATATAATCCTTCGGCCTTAACAGTGTCTGAAAAATACCGAATGATCATATGCACTACGAACCATTCCAAACTCTTCCATAACACCAGAGAATCTGCCAAACCAAGCTCTAGGAGACTGCTTAAGACCATATAATGAACGACGTAACCGACATACTTTCGAGGCCTCCTCCTCAACGATAAAACCAGGTGGCTGCTCCATATATACCTCCTCCTCAAGAACACCATGAAGAAAGGCGTTCTTGACATCAAGCTGGTGGAGCGACCAATGGTTAATGGCAGCAAGAGCAATACAAATGCGGACAGATGGCAAGTTAGCAACCGGGGATAAAGTCTCATCATAATCAATACCATACGCCTATGAATAACCCTTAGTAACTAGTCACGCTTTGAGGCGATGCAAAGAACCATCAGGGTTAAGTTTAACCGTGAATACCCAACGAAAACCAATAACACGCTTCCCATGAGGAAGCGACTCAAGATCCCATGTATGATTGGCCCGAAGTGCCCCTATCTCGTCTTCCATAACCTTTCGCCATCCTGGGTGATTAAGAGTCGTCATCACATCCTTGGGAATCGGGTAAGAATCACTAGCAGTGGTGTATGCATGGGATTCCGCTGAGAGATGTGCATAGGAAACATGATGTTGAATAGGGTAACGGGTGGAGCGTTGTCTAGTCTCTTTGTGGAAAGCTATGGGTATATCAGGATATTGTGCTCCAGGTGGATCATAAACGGGTGTAGCCTGGGTAGTATCTTGCAAAGGGTGTAGGATCTGGCAAGGGTGTAGGATCTGGCAAGGGTGTAGTGTCTGATAAGGGTGTAATAGGAGTAGTCATAGAAGGCGAAACTGAGGGCATTCCAAATTCATGGACTGGTTGTGAATCATGTGTCTCTATCGTTGCGTCCTTAGGTCGACGAGCATATGTGAAAAGCAGAGTTGGGGATGATGTCGGTAGGCCATTTGTAGCAGGAGCATGATCTGTAGCGTCCGAGACCTGAGGGTCTGACAGAGCAATGGATACAGGTATGATGGGAATAGTTATAGACTCATGTAAAACATGATCAGAATCAGGAAACAAGTCAGGCTCCGGAGGGGAAGACGCGGGAAAATAGGGGCATGACTCATGAAAAGTAACATCCGCACTTGTAAAGTATCGATGAAGAGTAGGACTATAACACCGATACCCTTTCTGGACACGTGAGTAACCAAGAAAGACACAACGAATGGCTCGAGGATCCAGTTTAGTGACACCAGGACGATGATCATGAACATATGCCACACACCCAAAAATTTTGGGTGGGAGTGGAAACGGAGTTCCCTTTAGGGAATAAGACAGAGAAGGGGATTTTACTACCAAGAACTGATGATGGCATACGGTTAACCAGGTAAGCAGAAGTTAGTACCGCGTCTCCCCAGAATCAATGGGGAACATGAGAGTGAAACATGATGGAGCGTGCAACATCCAACAAATGGCGGTTTTTCCGTTCAGCAACGCCGTTTTGTTGAGGCGTGTACATGCATGAAGACTCATGAATAATACCATGTGTCTTCAGATAACCAGAAAATTCAACGGACACATATTCTTTAGCATTATTAGTGCGTAGTGTTTTGATGGATGTGTTAAACTGATTTTGAATGTATGAATGAAACTCACGAAAGATAGAACAAACTTCACTACGAGACTTGAGTAAATAAACCCATGTAGCACGAGAATAATCGTCGATGAAGGAAACAAAATACTGAAAACCCAATGGAGTTTTAGTAGGACAAGGACCCCATATATCAGAGTGTACCAGTTCAAATAGAGTACTGGCTCGACTAGACACTTTGGGAGGATAAGGACGTCGAGTATGTTTACCGAGTTGACATGACTCACAGTGAAAATCAAAGGGAACAGAAATGTCAGGTCTCATTTTCCTTAAAGCTGCTACAGATGGATGACCCAACCGACAATGAGCCTCCTGAACACTAGAGTCACATATGTTTGCCAAAGGGCGTGACAACATGGACAAACGATAGAGACCATTTGATTCAACACCAGTGCCAATAACTCGGTTTGTCCCTAGTTCCTGAAAGACACAATGGGTGCGATAAAATGTTACAGAACAATTATTTTGTTTTGTAATTTGGCTTACTGAACAAAGACTATCAGGGAATTTAGGGACAAACAGAACATAGGGATCCATCAGCAAGTGAAACGGGCGAGTGAGAAACATCATGGACATAGGGATCCATCAGCAAGTGGAACGGGCGAGTGAGAAACATCATGGAAGATAGAAAGAATACCTCGATTCCTAGTCATGTGATGTGTGGCTCCAGAATCAATCACCCACGATGAGTTGGGTTTAGAAGACGTACCTGAGTTTGCCGAGTGGGTTTGCGAAGAGTTAAGCAATTTTTAGAGCCTAACCAACTCCTCCGGGCTAAGTGAGTAAGCATGAGCGGGAGCAACCTCAAAATTCTTCCCATTATTCATTGTAAAATTAGCTTTCTGGAATAAAAACTATGAAAAAGAATCAAACAGGCGAGAATAGTATCCCAACGTGAACAATGATTTCCAGCAGATTACGATGGCGAACAGTGATTTCTGGCGATGAACAGTGCTCCCGCGATGAACAGTGATTTTCGGCGATGAACAGTGATTCCGGTGATGAATAGTTATTCTGGCGATGAACAGTAATTCCGCGCGATGAACAGTGTAAGGGAATAATTTGTGGCTTGTGTATTAAATCATCACTTGGCGGACTATTTTGAAGGCCTATGTGATAGAATAGGTGGAGATTAGCTGGGTTATGGTTATATTGGGTCACTGGGCCAATTTAGATGTGGTTGGGCTCAATTAAACAATGTTTAGAGGGAGTTTAGTGGGCCTATATAGTCAAAAACGGGAATTAGTGGGTAATTAGGGTTACCAAAGATAGATTAGCTTGTTTTCCAAGCTAATCTCCCCCTATATAAGGATAGCTAATCTAGGGGTTTAGGGTTGCTGATTTTGGAGTGTTCTTGGTGTTTTCAAAGAAGTGTAATCAAAATTCTCCCATAGAGAATTTCGAACCGTTCAAGTGTGTTGCAATCAAGTTTCGATCTAGCATTCTCAATCGGTTTTTGTGTTTTATTATTTTCCTAATCGTTTGTTCTTGTTTATTTCGTTTATACTTGAATCACTCTAGTGTTTGGATTCCGCACACTCACTAGAGATCGTGATATCGTGTTTGGGTTCTTTTCGATCCTTACAATTGGTATCAGAGCCAAGAAACGCAAGTTTCGAGGCTCTCGCGATATCCGATTCAAGTTTTTGTCAACTAACCGTTTGAGTTTTGTGGTGATTTTCAATCGTAGCAAGGTTCGGAAGGATTTTTTTGCAGGTTTCGGATAAAGACAGAAGTGTTCGTGACCAACTGCTCGTGTTTTTGAGACTTTCGACCCAGCTAGAGACTTTTCGATCAGCCGGGCTGATCGAAAACCCTTTTCTGTCGCCTCATTTTGATCGAGAAAGCCCCCTTGTGGCTTTTCGATCTGGCAGTTTCAGTCGGAAAGTCCCCTCCAGTGACTTTTCGACCAGCAGTTTCAATCGAGAAGTCCCACTTTGAGACTTCTCGATCAGCATCCTCAATCGAAAAGTCCCCAGAGACTTTTCGATCAGTTACCACTCAATCGAGAAGTCCCCTCGGGACTTCTCGATCCGTCATCTTGATCGGAAAGTCCCCTGCGACTTTTCGATCCACTGTGCTCTTCGATCGAAAAGTCCCCTCAGAGACTTTTCGATCCACACCCCACTTTTCGATCGCCCTACACTTTTCGACCAGCAACTCTTCAATCGAAAAGTACTTTTCGATCAAACCTTTTTCGACCAAAAACCCCTGTTCGATCCAGTTTCAAAATTTTTTGTGCAGCAATGGCCTTTGACATGTCTACCTTGTCGAGTGCCACTCTTGAAATGGATGCCAAAATCGGAACAAATGCCAGACCACCTCGTCTGATGTCTGGCAAGGATTTCATGAGCTGGAAGTATCGATTTGTGAATTACATCAACTACCATGATCCCAAGATCATGCGTTCGGTCGAGGTGGGAGACTTTGTCCCATCAACTGCTGGGGCACAGGGTCAGCCACCCACACCTAAAGCAAAAACTGAATGGCTTGATGACGACTGGGAAAAGGTGGAACGAGATAGAAAGGCACTGGCCGCTCTAACCATGGCCCTATCTCCTGAAGTTGCTGAAGCTTTCAAGGAATACACCTCCGCTAAGACCCTTTGGGATGCTCTTGTAGCCGCTTACGAAGGAAATGATGATATGAAGGAATCTCGAAAAGAAAATCTAAGAGAACTGTTTAATGAGTTCAACTATATCCCTGGTGAAAATATTGAGACTCAGCTTCAACACTTCATCAAGATAGTCACTGGAATGAAAGATGTTGGAATCACATATACACAGGTGGAGGTCAACAGAAAGCTAAGCTGGTAAATTCTCTTCCGCCAAATTGGGACAGTACCATTGAATTGATTGAAAAGACGGTGCAAATGTCCACATCACCCCTAAGTGAGCTCATGTCTACCATTAGAGCATATGAAGAGAAGAAACAGAAGAGGGCAAGAAAACTGGGCAACGGGGCTTTAATGAATCAACTGAATCAAGCATTCATCTCTCAGCCAGCTGTCGCTCCAAACAACCCACAGTCTACTCCAATGGGATTTATTGCTCAAGCCACTGGGTCGAGTACATCTGGAACATCAAATGTTGTTTCACTAGATGTTAATGCGTTAACTAAAGATCCCGGTTTTGCCCTTGGGGTAGGGATTATGAGTTGCTACCAGGCACTCGTAGCAGGCTCACTTCTTCCCAGTGATCTATCTCCTGATGATGTGAATCAAGTCAACCCAGATGACCTGGAGCATATGGATATCTCTTACCAAATGGGAATGTCAGCCCTGAGAGCTAGGCAGTTCATGGCGAAGACAGGACAGAAGGATTGGAACAGTGGCAAAGGTATAAAACTCATCTTCAATAAAGCAAATCTGAGGTGCTACAATTGCAACGAGTATGGGCATTATCCAAGGGAATGCACCAAACCAAAGGTTGATAGAGAAAGCAAGGCTGAGAACAGAGGTGAAGGCATGAAGAAGGAGACAGGGAAGAATGACAAGGCACTGGTTGTTCAACATACGCCAGGATATGACTGGACACCTCAGGTGGAAGACTAAAGTCTGACACTTGATCTTAGCCCTGTTAGCTGAAGAAGAAGTTCAGAAAGAAGCTGCTGAAGTATTCCATCATGCATTTATGGCAGACATAACTCCAGGTCCCTCGGCCAGCAGCACTGAGGTATGTTTTAACCCTAAATGTCAAACTATATTTAATGAATCTCAAGACTGGCAACGTAAGTTCTTCAATGAAACATTAAATCGTGAACTATCTGATAAAGACTTGAGAGAATACAAAGGTAGGACTAAATCATTAAGTGAGAAACTAGAAGCTGCCAAAGTCGATATAAAAAACCTTCAAAGGGAATTGAGTGACAAAACCACATATCTTAAAATTGCTAATGAAGAAATTGTCACATTAAAATCGGAAGTTGAACAACTTAAGGGCAAATTAGAAACATCACAAACCAAAGTTGAGCGAAATGATAAAATTGTGTCAGAAATGATGAAAGCTAGTTCTCTTTTCTATAACACAGATGCCCGAATGCGACATCTAAAAGCCAACTCTGGTTTGGGTCTCGGTACTGAGGTAAAAGATGAAAAAACCACTCATACAGTACCGATGCCCTTGATGCATGAAATTGTTGGGATTTGGCAGTGGTATTCGGGTCGCCCGGTGACATATTTAAAAATTACGTGACCGATAGATTAATAGTTTATAAAAGAGTTTACCGAATTATTTATGATTAATTCTGTAACGCAGCGGAATAAAATTATATATATAAATATATATGCATATATAACAAATTATATATATTAAAAACTATTTAATCAAATAACACAAATACCAGTACGCAACAGGATCCGATTACCGAACACGCGAACACAGAAATAAATAAATAAATAATCTAAACTAATAGTGAGTTTAGATATACCTTGGCGGTGTTGAACAAACGTTCGAGACACCGAGTTTCAACGAACGAAGCGCTAGGTTGAAACGAAACGAACCACTCTCGGTCTCAGACGGTCGTCGCGTATCGCGATGATTCTCGTGGTCCGGTGTCGCGTACCGCTACGGGACGGCGTTTATGACCCGTGTTCATTACGCATCGCTGTAAAAGCACGATATGATCTTACTACTGCATGATTCGATAATTGGATAGCAACAAGATGTAAATAAAGCTTTGCTTTATTGATTCACTTAGAGAATACAATGTAGAGAGAGAGAGAAACACACTCAGTTTACACACAGTTAAGAGTTGTAGAATGACAGAACTGACTAACTCTCTCTAACACGAACTATTTATAGTTACTTAGTCATAAGCCAGCGGATCACCAGCAGACTATCTGGTCCGCCGTATCAACTGGTCCGACGGATCATGTGATCCGGCCAGATGACTAACTAACTCACACAGATGCTCTAGACTAGATACAATACACGAGACACACGTTAGCATAGGAATATGCTCTAACAAACTCCCCCTTAACGTGTAGTGTATCTATATTCCAACTAAACTTCAGTCTTCAATCTGCAACATTGCTGCATCCGATCTTTGACTTGAAATCATGTTAGAAACAGAGGTTGCATGGCTGGATCAATCTTGAACAGACTTTGAACTTCAAGATCCACTTGCGAAAGATATAACATACTCCCCCTTTCACCATGCTTGAGTCTACTCACTCAGATAACCTGCAATTTCAGAAGACAGAAACGCGGTTTTCCTTTTCTTTTGAAAATTAATTTAATCTTGGCGCAAAACTTCTCTTCGAGAATCCAAGATATAGTTTTGAAATTTTGAATTTTGTATCAAGTATCGATCGATCGAAAACAAATAAGAAACAAAATCTTTTTGGCTTTTTGAAACTTTATATCAAAACACACCTAAAATCTTTTTGAGTTTTCAGATATAAAACATAAATGCAACACAGAAATGAAATACTGAATCACACACTATTTTTGTCTTTTGCGAGAAAGATCACAACTTGGGATCATATTGATCATAACATGCTGAACTACACTTCAATTTCAATTACTTCAGCACATAAGTCATGTCGATTACTGGTATAATTTGTCCATTCTAAACTCAGGCACAATCATACTCATACCATCTGGATATGTTATTGTATTGATTAGATTTGCATTGACCAGTGTACCCCACACTATCAACCATACTCAGATATGTTTTTGGCTTTTTATATCACACTTTGTGATTTCATTTGTGATTTAATCACATAATGATTGTATTCATGATTCAGTCAACTGTGTTCCATGCAAAAAGAAATAAGAACGTTAAATCGTCTACCTTAAGGTCGATCTTTCGATACGCAGATAAGGCCTCGGATTTAACAAAATAAGAAAATAAAACAAGTTGAAATTGTATAACTCAACAACAATCAGGTCAGTACTCCCGTACACGCAGAGAAAGTCCGATGAGTTATACGAAACACCAAAGAAAATAAAGCAGAACGTCAAACGAACAACAATCAGGTCGGTCTTTCGACACGCAGAGAAAGTCCGATCGTTTGACAAAATAAAGAAAATCAAACAAGTTTAAATCTTTGCAAAATGAACACATGTATACACAGTGACTTTTCATTTTCCTTTTCACATATCTTTTCTTTGATATCATGAGATATGCATCAAGATGTTATCCACTTGGTCAAGCATTAGTATTTAATGTGTTTATCACATCTGAATACTTTCTGATTTAATGCCGAGCCTACCAAGTACATCAAACAATGATCTTATGGCTTTTTCATCTATTTTATCCATGAGTCAGACACGTAAGCCAATGTACCATCATTTCCCAATCATGTCGGATACAATTTCTCATTTTTAATATTTTTGTATTTTTCTGTTTTTCGATGTTTTTGTATTTTCCAATTTCTCCCCCTTAAAATGAAAACTCTATTTTTGGATTTCATTTTGACACAAACAAAAACAAAAAGACGCTATTTTTGGCTTTTCAATTTTCTCCCCCTAACCTACATACAAAATGTAAAAGAAAGAAAATTGACCAATCAATACTGATACCTTTTCAGTTTAAGCTTTCAGAAAAATTCAGTGTAGAAATATGAAGCATTCAATTTAAGTTAAGAACACAGAATACTCCTCCATCAGCAACTTTGCAATCACCAACGGGTCTTCTAGGAATACCTGTACACTAGTTTAAATGATTAGTACTCAAACGACCCGAAGCACACAGCTTCTGGTCGACCAGTGTCTTCCACAAAATCATTTGCAGCTTTGCTGACCACTTTAGGTCGCCACTGCATCTTTGCAGGTGCAGTTTTCACAGAAACATCATCTTGTGATGAATCACCGACACTAGACTCACTTTTGAAATGTTTTGATTTAAAATGTGATGTTGGTGAGTCATTAAAAATTCTGCCGGATTCATCAATGATCGTGGCAGTTTTTCCAGAAAATTTTCTTTTAACAGTGACAGGACAATTCTGTGCTATATGTCCCTGTTGGCGACATTGATAGCACAAACGATATGAACGTTTAAATTGGAACTTGTCCTGAACTGGATGACATTTATCAGAAAATTCAGACTCATCAGAAACATCATCAAAAACCTGAAATCGGTTAGAATGTACCCATTTCGAAGTAGGACTCTGAGGTGTAGCATTAGAACCAGATGAAGAAGATTCGTTCGGTGAACTTGCAGATGAACCTTTCTTCTTTTGCTTCCCTCCAAAACCTTTTTCCATGGTGGATACAAATACCTGCGCCAGATGATATATCTGTTCAAGACTAGTATCTTTCTTCGGCTTAGGAGTCTTCTTTGGCTTGTTCTTCTCAACTTTCTGAACAACTTTGTGATTATGATTACCCAAACCAGATCGTTTATAACCAGGTAACTTTGATAAATCTACTTGAGACGTAGAAGAACCAGCTTGAGCAACCTCAGTAAATTTAGCTTTAATACCCTTCAAATTATTAGCTTGAACAAGCTCAGCAGCCAACTTTTCTTCAGACCCTATCTTCTCTTCTGTCCCAACATGCTTGATTGAACACTGTGATTCCTTTTTCTCACACTTCGCAGATACAAATTCAGAATAATCGTTGTTTACCACTGGAGTGTTCAAATCAACAACAGACTCTGTTTGAATCACTGGATGAGGAATTTGATTAAACTCATCACCTCCAAATACCTTCTTGATGTTGTCGTCTTGACACAAATAACTTGTAAACGAATGAGAATTCTTCAAGTTATGCAATTGACGATTGAGATCGAGAATCTCAACTTTCAAATCAGCTATGATCTTCTGAGCTTCAGCAAGAACTTTTTCTGATTGAATCAATTTCTCAGATGTAGTGTTGACTAGTGATTTTTCTCGTCTCATCCCATCATGAGCAGCAAGCACTTCTTTGGTAATTTTATCCACTCTTTCCTTATATATCTCAATATTCCTTGTTAATAAATTTTTGTCTTTCTTCAAAGAAGTGATTGTATCCTGCAATTCAGACTGAACAATCTGATATTGAGTTCTATCAGCAGTAACTTCATCCAATGCCTTCTGAAGTTCATCATTTGATGTTTGAAGCACTTCAACCTTTTTGATAGACTTTTGAAATAACTGTTCAAAATCTTCACTAACATCTTGAGCTTGAGACTTATATTCTGCAACCTCCTTGACCAGCTTTTCATTGATAGAAGAAAGCTTGACAATTCTTGACATGGACTCATCATTCTCGTGTTGAAGTTGTAACTTTTGTTGATCATTCTGAATACAGCTTTCTGACAATTGTTTCTGAACATTCGCTAATTCTGTCACCAACACACTCTTTTCCTTGAGTAACTTTGCATTTGTTTTGGAAACTTCATTAAATTCCTGACATTTCTTGATGAAACTCTCCAATTCTTCATCCTTTCGTTTGATTTCAACAGATTGACACTCTATTTCCTTTATCAAACCTTTAATTCGACTATCCTTTTGTGAACAAAATTCACACACGGATTCGTAACCACTCATTTCAGAATCAGAATGACTTAAGTCAGATTTACTGGTCTCAGATGTATACCCACTCGATTCAACCTCAATATTTGCCATCAATGCATAACTGTCTTGAGAATGAACCACGAATGCAGATTCATCTGGAAAATCTTTAGCCCAATCATAACCTTCATCAGTTTGAGATATCATAGCTTTAACATCTTTATCTTGACCATTCTTATTGGAAATATCCTTGTCAGATGACTTGGTAGGACAATTGCGAGCAAAATGTCCATGTTTGGCACATTTAAAACATTTAATCATTTTTCTATCCAAGCCAAGTGTTTGTCCTTGAAAAATAGATGTCTTACCATGTTTCTGCATAAATCTCTTTCCCTTTTCCGCGACCATAGCAAATTGCCATTCCAAATCGAGTTTATTCAATTGATCGTCATCCAGGTTATTTAAATCCTCGCCATACAAACAAGACTGACCAATTTGATGAAATATAGCTCCAGACGAAGAAGATATAAAAGCAGATAGCAAAGCAGCTAGATCTTCGGTTGTTTGATTAGAAGTTGACTTGCTTGATGATTTATCAGGAATAGTAAAACTACAACCTGAAGAATATCCACCATTATCTGACTTTCCAGCAAGAAATGCTGTTACTGGTGGATTACTGCTTGAAATAGAATTTGATTTAGCTTTAGCATGGGCAGTAGCAGAATTCTCCCCAATATAAACTGCAGGATTCTGAACTGATGGAATTGCTGATTTCTTTACAAGTAACTCCATTTCTCGAGCTTGTAACTTGCTTAATAATTGATTGAAAGTCCAACTTGAATAATTTGGATCATTAGCAAGCATCATAACAAAGTTCTCCCATGTTTCCGGTAAAGCTTCCAGAAATTTTTCCTTCAAGTCATCTTTTTCTTTCTGGACTCCTACAATATCGAGTTCATTAATCAGATGAGAAAATCTAGAAATCAAATCTGCAATACTCTCTTTTTCACAATGCTGGAAGTTATCAAACTCCTTTAACAAAACTTTCTTTCGACTCTTCTTATATTGCTCGTTTCCTGCACATCTATCCTTCAATGCATCCCATAGTGTTTTTGATGTTGTGCAGTTTTTGAATTGATGCAAAAGTTCTCTTGGTAATGCCATTGTGAGATTTGCATAAGTTTTCTTTTCTCTGGCATAAACTTTCCTTTGATCTTCATCAAGATCACTTCGTGGAATTGGTTCTCCATTTTTCTTAGGATATGTATAATCTTGTTCAATAGAAATCCACAAATCAATGTCAAGAGCATTAACAAATGATTCAAATCGTTGCTTCCAATTCTCGTAATCCTCCAATCGAAGTAACTTAGGAACTTTCTGAGTTGTTCCTATCTCGTTATCATAGTTCAATATGGCTTGCATTGATGATTGAACAGCTGAAAAAGCGTGAAAATCACTCATTTTGAAATTTCAATACCGAACATGAAAATTTAAAACTGAAAAACGGGCGTCTTCCAAGCGGATTTTGGGGGTCAAAACTTGACGGTACTGGCCGTAGGCAGTACACGTTCTAGATCTCTGAAAGACGAACGTTTTGGCTGGTATTGGGTTCCGTAACTCCAAACGGTTTGCAAGTTACGTCAGTTTTAGTGAAGGTCACTATTCTGCCAGCGGACCAACACAAATTGGCGGATCAAAATACTACCAGCGGACCAGTTCCGGATCAAATTAACCAGGCGGATCAGATTTGTACTAGCGGACCAGAACCCGGATCAGATTTCGTCCGGCGGACCAAATTTCATACGGCGGATCAGTTTTTGGTACGGCGGATCAAAACTGGTACGCTGTAACCGTCGCGGATCAGCTGATGAAGATTGCTGGGGCGGATCAAACTGCGGATCAATTGTTCGACCGGCGGACCAGTTGCAGAAAACATAAAACTCGACAGATTTTCACAGATTTCGACAATTGAAGCTAGATACTGGATCAGTATGATGCGAAAACACTCCAGGAACATCCAGAAATCATTTTTATCCTCGGAATCACTCAGAATTATGAAAAATTGATGAAAAACGTAGAAAACCCAAACTTTCTCTCTAGAATTTCGAAAACTTACCAAATCACAGCAGTAGAGCAACCTGGAATGCTCTGATACCACTTGTAAAAGCACGATATGATCTTACTACTGCATGATTCGATAATTGGATAGCAACAAGATGTAAATAAAGCTTTGCTTTATTGATTCACTTAGAGAATACAATGTAGAGAGAGAGAGAAACACACTCAGTTTACACACAGTTAAGAGTTGTAGAATGACAGAACTGACTAACTCTCTCTAACACGAACTATTTATAGTTACTTAGTCATAAGCCAGCGGATCACCAGCAGACTATCTGGTCCGCCGTATCAACTGGTCCGGCGGATCATGTGATCCGGCCAGATGACTAACTAACTCACACAGATGCTCTAGACTAGATACAATACACGAGACACACGTTAGCATAGGAATATGCTCTAACAATCGCGAGAGTACGTCTTGACAGACGTCCCGTCTCGCGAGACTACGAGATCAATCAGATTCAGATCTGATTGCAACCGGAGACGGCGCACGACGAAAAGCGTCGGACTCACGTCGACGGGCGACGATGACGCGACGGCGTGCGATCCGCGGTGGTGGCGGCGGGTGACGACGGTGACGACGGCGAACGGCGGCGGCGGCGGCGTCGAGTATCACGGTGGTGATCGGCGGGTTTTGCGGCGGCGATTGGCGGCGAACCAAGCAGCGGATCTGGGCGTACGAGGCGGCGATTTCTAGACCGTAAAGCGGTCTACGGGCGTTGACTAACGGAGCAGCCGAACTAGCATCCACCACCAAGTTATGGTGGTGCGAAGATGGCCACAGGAGCATGCGGGTGGCGGCGATCGGCGCGGAAACGAGATCGGCAACTGCCGATCTCTTTTCTTTTTGGGTGTGCGTCGAGAGGAGAGAAAGAGGAGATTTCGATCTCCTCTTTTATTTTTTTTTCTTAGCCGTCGAGCATTATTAGGTGATTAGGGTTAATCCCCTAATTATCTAATATTTATTAGATGACCAATAATTCGCGAGGGGCCCCTCTCGAATATAAAGCCCATCTCGTACGCGAGCCCACGAGCTAACGTTAGAAAATATTTCAATAACGAATAGCTCGACCGTGAATTTAAAATAAAACCACTTTTATTTAAATATCGTTCACCCTTTATTATTAAGCCGGTAATAATAATATTATTGATTATTAATTATTTATAACTATTATAAATAATATATATAATCAAACGTTTTCGTTTCTTTTACCGATTAACTCGTAAGCGGGTTTAGAGTTCGTTGCACCCGGTGTAACTCTTACGGGTCGTAACCGGGTCGGGTTCAAGATTTGTCGGGTCAGGACACATAATATCCAACAGAAATGATCTCAGATTATGAGTGTTCTAAGACCTCCTTAGAAGCTAAGGCTAAGATAGAAAAGAAATTGGCCGCCTGTTCTGTTAAAATTTATGCTCCTGTTTCTAACCTTACTAACACTTTTACTTCTTGTGCAGATAAAGGTAATAAAGAAGCAGGGGTAGTAAATTGCAAGGAGTCCACTAAGAGTCCCGTGAAGTCTGAAGTTGATTTTTGTTTTAAAAATTGTGATTTTGAGAAACCTAAAACTTCTGTTAAGTTTGAGTCAAAAACTCCAGAGTCTGATGTGTGTGATAAACTTTCTGAATGTGGTGTGTTTAATGTTGGTAAATGTGATTTAAAACCTGTGAAACCCCTAAGAACTGTTAAAAGTTTAAGAAGGGGTAAGGGACCGCAAGTTGATGGTCCCAAACCCACAGGAAATGTGAAAATTTCTGAGGATAAGATTAATTATCCTACTCCAAATGTGCAGAAAGTACGGGACACAAAACCCCATGACTTTGTCCCGTACCCAGAAGTTAACTCTGCATATGACCAATTCCAGCCGATACAACGGGAGTATATTCTGGCCACAAAGCCCCATGGTAAGGCCCTTTGGATCCATAAAAAATCTTCAAAGCCAACTTGGATATCCACTGGGCGTAACCAACAACAGGCTCCCGTGTATCCAAAGAAACAGTCCTGTCATGTGTGTGGCCAACCAGGACACATGGCCAGAAACTGCCTGCACCGCCCTTATGAGCCTTATTATCCCAAGAAGGTCCAACAACAGAATGTCCCATTGGGCCAAACACATGTTGGCCCAAAACCTAAATTTGGACCTTCAAATTCCATGGTGCAGAAGGTGACATCACAACCTTCACAAACAAAGATACATGCTAGACCAACAGCAAAGACTGCACCTTCAAACCGAAAGGTGCAGCAGGACATACCATATCCCAATGTCCACAAATGGAGTGACCAAAGCCCAAGTCACCTTAAACAGGAACCACCAAATTGCTGAAAAGCAAGGTGAATAAAAATGCTAAGAAATCTTCAAAGATTGTCACTAAACCTGCTAGGGCTTCAAAAGTTGTTGAACCTTCAAAATCTGTCTCTCGCCCAAAGCAGGATACTTTTTCAAAATCACCAGTCGATCCTCAACCTGTTTTCAAAAGGTTTTCAAAAACACCATTTTACTCAAAACCTGAAGGAATCACAAAATCAACCAATCAGTGGGATGATGATAGGTGGAATGTCCCAAAAGTTGTGAATTTGTCCTTCAAGCCTACTAGAGTGTACAAAAAACACTCCATGTCTTTTCAAGAGGTTAAAAGTTCAAAAGTAAGTAAAAATAATCGACAGTGGCTTGGCAAGGAAAATCATTCCAGAGATGTCAACATAAAAGACATTCTCAGTCCAAACAAGGACAGACCAGTCTCACCCAGACCATATTAAGGCCTGGGTACCAAAATCTAACTAATCTCCTTTGAATGCAGGAACAGCCAAGGAGGACTGTCAGCAACCTATGGTACGTTGACAGTGGTTGTTCCAGGCATATGACGGGCGACATATCCCTACTGCAAGATCTGGAGAAATTTGATGGAGGATATGTGTCGTTCGCCGGAGGAGTTGGAGGGTATATCAGTCAAAAAGGCACAGTACGCAACGGTTGTCTCAGCTTCCATGATGTCAATTATGTCGAGCAGTTAAAGCACAGCTTGTTATGTGTCTCACAGATATGTGATCGGGAGTATACAGTTCTCTTCAACAATAAAGAATGCCTCATTCTTAAACCTGGATACTCCATCCCTGATGATTGGGTGTTAATGAGAACACCCAGATATGGTAACTCATATGTGCTCAACATGCAGAAACCCCCCACATCTGAGGTGGCCTGTCTCCTTTGTAAAATGGCTGAGAACCACGCTCAGTTGTGGCACAGAAGATGGGGGCACATGAATCTGAAGAACCTGAATCGACTTGCTAGAGGAGGGCTTGTTAAAGACCTCCCAATCAAAGAATTTATGCTCAAGGAGAAATGTGTGGCTTGTGCTAAGGGGAAGCAGCACAAACGCCCACATAAACCAAAGGTCTTCAACAGAATCTCGTCACCACTGGAGCTGCTTCACATGGACCTATTTGGTCCAGTCAGTATGTTAAGCCTTAACCGATGTGCATTTTGTCTAGTTATTACTGACGATTTTTCCCGTTTCACTTGGGTGTTTTTCTTGTCAAAGAAAAGTGATGTTGCAGGTATACTGATCGCTTTCATCAAGCTCATCGAAAACAAATTAAAGCTGAAAGTGAAGGCCATCAGAAGTGACAATGGAACGGAGTTTAAGAATCAAACAATTGATAATTTATGTGCTGACAAGGGCATTGAGCATCAATACAGTGCCCTTTACACCCCTCAGCAGAATGGCGTCGCAGAACGACGGAACAGGACCTTAATTGAAGCTGCTCGCACTATGTTGTGTGATTCAAAGCTACCAACCATGTTTTGGGCAGAAGCAGTTAACACTGCATGTTATGTCCAGAACCGGGTGCTCATCAATAAGCGGCAGCAGAAAACCCCATATGAGCTGCTTTACAATGATAAGCCCAGAATTGGACACCTTCGGGCTTTTGGGTGTCTCTGCACAGTTTTAGTAAATAATGATGTTCCTAAATTTGCTGCCAAGTCTGATGAATGTTATTTTGTAGGTTACTCTGCCAGCTCCGCTTACAAGGTGTTCAACAAAACAACCGGGATTATAATGGAGTCCACCAATGTGGATTGGCTAGAAGAAAATCCATCTGATGGTGGAGTGGGTCCTCCTCAAGCTTTCGACTATAATCAATTCTTCTGTCCAATGGGTTTGGAACCTGTCATAGCTGAAGAACTTTATGAAGATACGGTTTCAGGACCGTCATTATCACACTCCATCACCAAGGCTCCAGTCAATGCTCCTGAAACAGATACCACACCAGTACAGGAGACTGTCGATCCTGTGGATAATCAAACACCGGGAGCTGATGCAGAAGTCGACCCCGCTTCAGACACTCCTCAAACACAGGGAGCTGATGCAGAAGGTACTATCTAAATTGGTTCTTTCTTGGCTAAATTGATGTGAAGTATGGTAGTGCATGAAACAAAACCCACTTCAAAAAATTCAAAAGAAAAAAAACTTTGAAGGTTAGCTTGGCCAGTTTTAGTAGATATTTAGTGGTTTGTATGTGTCTGCATCTAAAAAAATAAAAAAAATAAAAAAATAAAAAAAATAATTAAAAAAAATGTGTGTTGGTATTAAAAATCAAAAAGCAAGGGGAAGAATAGAAAAGATGAAATAGTTGACCCCTCAAAAATTGTGCTTTTTAATTTTTAATCTTTTGTTTGTGTTTGAGAAGAAAGGGAAGTGAAATATTTCCGTTCTCATAATGACTGACACGCGTAAGGCAAAAGTGAAAGACATGATCCAAGGTGATGTGCTCCGTAGGCTCAGTTCCAAAAATAAAGGTATGGGTCACAACACTTAAAGATAAAGTATGTCATTTGACGGGAAACACACACTTAGGTTAAGTGCTTGTTCTATTTGACTACGAAATTGTTCCAGATACACACGCCGGACTCCAAAGTGTTGAATCGAAAATCTCAAAAAGTCGGCGTCCCCTCTGTTTTGTGTGAGTAAAGATCTGGGGATGTCAAAGCCGTCGGTCAAGTCTTGCCTTTGCTTTGCGTGAGCAATGACCTGGTGTAGAATGGTTGACGTGTTAATCAGATTTTCCTCTATTTTGCGTGAGCAAAGACCTGGTTAGTCTGGATTAACGTGCTTGCAGATCACTGTATATAATTTACACCCCAAAAGATGCCAATGTGCACAACAAAAGAGACCTCTAGCGTCCAAAACCCTTTAGCCCTGACTTTGTGACTAGGCTTATGTGTTTGATGAAAGGTTACCACCTGACTGATAAACGCCTCTAAGTTGAAATCATACAAGTCTTTGTATATTATTCCTATCTTTTTTATGATCTGTTCTTTCTCTTCTCAACCAAGTCTTGAGAAAAGATTCAAAACTCTGGATATGGGAATGTGAAAATATGTGGTAGGGAATGATCAAGCTTGATAGACTGCACATATTAATTACCTAGGATTTGTGTGTGACTGTCAGATGTTCATAATTAATGCACCTAAAAGATAAATAAGTGACAAACAGCCGGGAAAATGAGGAACATGGGTTTAAGAAGGACCAATATACTGGAAATCGACTGGACGTGTTCGAGTAACAGATGCTGAAAAGGGTTCCTCAGTTCAGACAAAGACGGTTTGATCCCAAAATAAAACCTTCTCGTTTAGTAATTTGGTATGTTTGTTTTGTTTCTTTTGTGTTATCTTAAGTTTATGAATTGGCCAGGTTGATTTGAGAAGTTTAAATAAATTTTTTTATGGGTTTTATGCAAGAAAGTTTGACCCTCCCTCAGAACCTCAGGTGGAGATAATAAAAAGAGTCCTCGGGTTCAGGGGAAGTGCTTTTGGTTAAATAATGCTAACCCAATAACCAGTCATCGTCTGGTTTATGTCTGTTTCATGTTGTGTTTGACAGGTTAAGTGAGAAAGACAACTCATGGAGAAGAAGTTCAAGGACTCAGTTAACCAAAGCAAGAACTCTGCTGCTGATCAAGTTGAAGAACTAGCCGGAAAAGGACTTAACCTATGCTTAGGGGAAGTTTTTTGGTTGTTCAAGTAAAGCTTCCAAATACACCGTTCTCAAGTTTAGGGGAAGCTAATTGAAGAAAAGATGCAGAGCAGTCACAACAAGAAATTCAAGAATGCCAAGACAGAGGTTTTCAAAATTTATCCTCTAAAGTCACAAGCAAGTCAAGACAGTTACTACTGATTCAGCATTGACTCAATAGTTTTCAAGAAGAAGCAAGTATTTGAGAATCCTCCTCTCATTACTTGTAGTTCAATCTGATGCTGATAAAGAGAAAGAGCCATCAATCATCCCACATGCTGCCCAATGAGGATTGCTAAAGAATAAAATCTTCATCAACCCATGCTCAAGCCAAGGAGAAGACTGCAAGTCTGAAGATTGAAAGTAGAAGACATTTAATATCACAAGCCAAGGGGAAGATTGTAAGGGAATAATTTGTGGCTTGTGTATTAAATCATCACTTGGCGGACTATTTTGAAGGCCTATGTGATAGAATAGTTGGAGATTAGCTGGGTTATGGTTATATTGGGTCACTGGCCAATTTAGATGTGGTTGGGCTCAATTAAACAATGTTTAGAGGGAGTTTAGTGGGCCTATATGGTCAAAAACGGGAATTAGTGGGTAAGTAGGGTTACCAAAGATAGATTAGCTTGTTTTCCAAGCTAATCTCCCCCTATATAAGGATAGCTAATCTAGGGGTTTAGGGTTGCTGATTTTGGAGTGTTCTTGGTGTTTTCAAACAAGTGTAATCAAAATTCTCCCATAGAGAATTTCGAACAGTTCAAGTGTGTTGCAATCAAGTTTCGATCTAGCATTCTCAATCGGTTTGTGTGTTTTATTATTTTCCTAATCGTTTGTTCTTGTTTATTTCGTTTATACTTGAATCACTCTAGTGTTTGGATTCCGCAGACGCACTAGAGATCGTGATATCGTGTTTGGGTTCTTTTCGATCCTTACTATTGGTATCAGAGCCAAGAAACGCAAGTTTCGAGGCTCTCGCGATATCCGATTCAAGTTTTTGGAAACTAACAGTTTGAGTTTTGTGGTATTTTTCAGCCTTTAGCATGATACGAAAGTATTTTTGCAGGTTTCAAGTCAAGACAGGAGCTTTCGAGGTGCTTAATTCGTGATTTGGAGACTTCTCGACCATGTTTCAAGACTTTTCGATCGCCCTTCTGATCGAAAAGCCTTTTCTGTCACGCTATTTCGATCGAGAAAGTCCCTTTGAGACTTTTCGATCTGCCCTAACTCAATCGAGAAGTCCCCTTTGTGACTTCTCGATCAGCCATTTTGATCGGAAAGTCCCCTTGTGACTTTTCGATCAGCCATCTGTCGATCGAAAAGTCCCCCTTGTGACTTTTCGATCAGCCCATTTAGATCGGAAAGTCCCCTTGTGACTTTTCGATCAGCCATCTGTCGATCGAAAAGTCCCCCTTGTGACTTTTTGATCAGCCCATTTCGATCGGAAAGTCCCCATTGAGACTTTTCGATCCGCTGATACTTTTCGATCGAGAACCCTGCTTTTCGACTGACCCCCTGTGTGATCGAAAAGCACTTTTCGGCCCAACACCCTACTGATCGAAAATCCCTTTTCGATCAAACCCACTTTTCAATCGAAAACCCACTTTTCGATCGAAAACCCACTTTTTGGTCCAAATCCTTATTGCGGCAAAAACACTATTTCGCACAGTTTCACTAAAACGGACGTAACTTGGGCCTCGTTTGGAGTTAGAAGCTCAAATTTTAACACGACGTCCGTGAGAACGAGCCCCAGAATTACCCCGGACTAACGTCCAAGGGAGCTCGTTTGGACCTCCAAATTCCACTCCGAAGCCCTCCGTTTTTCAGTTTTAAGCTTTTGACACTATTCTTTGAATAGTGATTTTGTCGTTTTACCTGATTTGCTCTAAAAGTTCATCCAAGAGAAGTTCATGGCATCCATTCTACCAGGTACCACTTCATGCACCAACAGCAATGAGGTATGTTCTAACCCTAAATGCCAAATTACATTTAATGAATCTCAAGACTGGCAACGTAAGTTCTTTAATGAAATGTTAAATCGTGAACTATCTGATAGAGACCTGCGAGAGTACAAAGGTAGGAGAAAACATTAAGTGAAAAACTAGAAGCTGCCAAAGTCGATATTAAGAATCTTCAAAGACAATTGAGTGATAAAACTACATATCTTAGAATTGCTAATGAAGAAATTTGTAAGGATCAAAACGTCCCTCACGCGATATCAAAGACTAGTAAAACCGTGCGGAATCCGGTTTTAGCTAGGTGATTCAAGAATAATCAATATATGCGATAATCGAAAAGTATAAGAAACAAAAAAACACAAACCGATCGTAAACGTGAAAGACCACTTCGATTACCACCAAGTCCGAACCTAGAAAGGTTTCGGTTACACCTTGAAGAATTCGCAACTAGTTAGCACCAACAACCCTAAATCGATTATAGGAGGGGTCTATATATAGGAGAGATTGACTTGGTAAACAAGTCAATCTCTTTACAAGATTTCGAATCCTAAAGCCCATCCAAACCGATCGGACCTAGCCCACATTTACATTTAACAAGCCCACTAACAAAATACTAGTCCAAACTATTAACTAATGAACTAATGCCAAAGCCTCAAAAGCCAGGACTCTACAATCTTCCCCTAGGCTTTAGCATTAGTCAGACTTCACATCCTGAACTTCTTTGACAGATTTACTGTTGCTGGATTTTGCCACGATCTCAGCTACGGCCCGAGTATAACACTTTGCATATTCTTCAGTGTCTGGATTACTCTCAATCTGATGCTTTGCAAGTACCATTATATCCTTCTTGTGAAACCTCATCAAATCATGAACTTCCATGACATCGATTGTCTTTGATTTGCAGAGAATTTTGGCTTCACCAGAATAATCACTATAAGCCCATGTTTGAAAATCATGCAAGCAATCTTCAGGATGTCTCATCGGCAGAGGTATTGTTTTTGTCTTGTCTGTAGGTGGATACAGAACATTTGTGAACTTCTTGGCTTTTACACTCTCCATTCCTGGGATACTCTTCTTTCCATCCCATTTGAAGACACTCTTGTACTTCTTCACGTACGATTTCTTGTGAGGAAAATCTTCAAAACTCTTGAACTTGCTTCTTACAGCATTTTCTAGTTTCCTGTAGAAGTACTTGGCTTGATCATTGTTTGAAGGATTTGAAAACGGTGCATGGTACAACATTGTGAGATCTACATTCGTCCAGGAGTAAAACTGGGTCCAGCTCTTGTAGTATTCCAATGGATACTGACCCTTTCTTCTTACTACGAACATATTCTTCTCTCCATCAAACATCCAGGCTTTAATATCTGCATTGATTCCTTGCTTATCATGATAATGCTCTCCCAACTGGATTAGGTACCTTTCAGGAGGATAGGCAAATGTCTGAGCTTCCCAACCTCCGTCAAATTCTGAAGCTGGTACTGTCATATAATCTCTATCCCGAGTATCTTTATCTTCAGTGGAAGCTTCGGGTAATACATTCTGAGTTTCCTCAGGGATATCAGCTTCAAAGTCAAATACTGGTGATTGTGAGGAATCACCTGCACCTGAACTTCCTTCTGTGTTACCTGGATCTCCCTTATCACCTTGACCAGAGTTGGATCTGCTTGATCTATCCGAGCTAAGCTGCTTGATTAGCTTATGGAGATCTCTGAATTGTCTTGCAAACTCTCGGTTTATCTTCTTCTGATTCTCCAACTCAGTGTTATGAATTTTCTGAATATCAATCAGATCTTCAATTACCTCACTTTGGACTGTATTCTGGGCTTTCAGAACTTTTATTTCTTCTCTAAGTTCCTTTTCTAGTCTAAATTTAGGGGTTTCTACTGCTTTCCCCTTTTCTTGGGCTGTGGGTTGAGTGGATGATTGACCAGCACTTGAGCTTGTGACTGGTGGTACACGAGGGTCCAATCTTCTTCTTCTTAGGTCACTTGGGCCTTCCACATGGTGTTTTGTAGCAATCGACTCAGTCTCAGTCATTTCTTCAAGAACAGAAGCACCGAGGGGAGGATCCTCTGTGGCTTTTCGTTTTCTAATCAGTGGCGTCTCAGCAGTTTCAGTCTCAACTTCCTCTATAGTGATGTCATCAAGATACGTGTCATAATTGATATTATCTTCACCTTCAAAATTCAGTGCACCAATCCGCACATCTTCTAAGTCAAACTCTTCCCAGTCAGAGTTATCGGGAAGGTCAACAACTTTCTTCTGAGGAGGAGGTCTACTGTGTTCTTCTTCAACAGAGGCATTTCTGTTCACTGGAACTTCCTTTCTCACTATTTCTCCAAATTCTCCAAACTTATCACCAAATGGCATCTTATCAGACAATTTCTTCTTTGAAATTATCATTGGAAAACCCTCAATGCCCATTGGCTTGGTATCATGTGTGTCATTTGTCTTCCTCAGTGCTGGATATCTTGAATCCAGAACTAGCTGGATGAATCTTGGAACAGCTGCAAACTTTTTATCTCTGGACACAACAGCCCTCACATCTTCAAATATCATTCTGGACCAGTTGAACCTAACACCTCTGATCAGTGACACCATTGCATGGGTGTGCACTTGGTTCAACTGATCTGTAGAGCTCTTTTTGGCAATGACACATTTTTGCAGGTAATGTGCCAACATTCTCCAATATGGTGGAATGAGAGCCTTCATGGTGGGAGGAGATATTGTGAGGTAACCCATTTCCTTCAGGCACTGAGACACCATTTCTTTATCAAGTACAGTGGGATCAGCAGCTACATCTTTAAGTCTGAGTGCCTGTCTAAAATTCTCTTCAGTTAACATCACCTCAGTAGCTTGAATCTTGGCAATTATCTGCTTTCCATCTTCAGATACATCTGCTGTCTTCCAAAACTCTTGCTGCATACGTTTGCATATAACCGGGTTTGCTGTTAGTGCATAGTGTAGACAGCACTTCTTCAATCCTTCTATCATTGACAGGTACTTCTCTCTGTATTCAGCAGGCGGGTCCAGCAAATAAGCCACCTGATTGTGATCTTTGACAAACTCTAAATCCTTGCACTCACAAACACAGATAAACATCCAAAACAAATGAAAGTTCATTAGTCTTACGGATTTCTCGAAAAACGGACAGCATAACGGCTTAAAATTAAGTGTAAAACCATTGAAAACATCATGAGGTACCTTTCCGATCGAAAAATAGTGTTTTCGGTCGGAAAGCATCCGTCCGATCGGACAGTCATTTGGTTACCGAGATCCCTGGTCGAAAAGTATTGGTCTCGATCGAGAAGTCCAGGCTCTGATCGGAAAGCCTAGTTCCTCGATCGAAATGTCAGATCACCGATGACGGGTGGTCGAAAAGTACTGGATTTGGATCGAAAAGCTTAAGGCTCGATCGAGAAGTCCAAGCTCCGATCGAAAAGCCTGACTCTTGATCGGAAAGCCTGGTCTCTCGATCGAAAATCCAAATCATCGGTGCTCACTGATCGAAAAGTGTCAGGGGGCTGATCGAAAAGCCCCTGACTTGATCGAAAAGTCCTTCTTCTTCGGTATACACCTGCAACTCAATCAAACATTCAACTTTTGTGTGATTTAACACTCAATAACAGTCCCAAACCTCTGCAATCACAGTTTATTACCCGTCCCAACCAGTAATTTCAAGAAAAATTAAACATACTCGGGTCGATCCTGAACGGGTCTAGCTGCGCGCTTCAATCGGTGTGCCATTGCTCGAAATCAACAGTGAGGAAGTGGTTGGTGATGGATTCCGAGCAAGGTAGTGGTGTCGGATGGTTGCAGCGGTGGCGGAGGGTGGCGGATTTGAAGACACAGTGGCGCCGGCGCTGTGGGTTAATGGAGGGGCAGTGGCGGTTGGTTTTTTCACGGGAATGGTGGTGGTGAGGTCGCAAGGAGTAGGCAAAGGTCGTGGTGGTGTTCGATGGAGACGGCAGTGGTGGTGGTGTTGATCGGCGGAGGTAGCAGGTGGTTGTGGTTAGGTTTTTTTTAGAGAAAAGGAGTCAAGGGAGAAAGAAGAAGGGGAGACCGATCGGTCCCCTTCTTTTTCTCAAAACCTTTTATAGAAATTACACAAACCACCCTCCAATTTTTGAGCTTGAACAAAATGGACCCAAAGCTTTAAACAACCTCATTTTCTCTTAAACAAACTTAATTAACCCCCTTTTTTTAAAAAAAAAAAGTTTAATCCTGTTCATCTACTAAAAGCTTCCCCTAAACTCAAGCCCGAGAGTTTTAATACCTGGCAACTTAACAAAAAAAAATAAGACGAAACAAAAACAAAACGTTAAGATAAAATAAAATAAAATTAAAAATCAACAAAA
>JBCNJP010000017.1:79587772-79754833 GCA_039602395.1 Deinandra increscens subsp. villosa | reverse complement strand
ATAATTTTTGGTGCAACAAGTATTTTGTTAGTTTTTTAGGTTAATTAGGTGGTTTTAGGGTTGAAAACCCGGTTTCGTCGACGAGAATGTGGAAACCATTGCCAACAACGATATTTTTCACATACTATTATTGACATAAGTTGAGAGGTTACTTTTCGTGTTTGACATATGATTGATTGCATCCATGTCTAAGTACCATTTTGGATCCGGATAGAGAGTTATGGTATGCATGGTGTTGGTCCGGGATCAACAACCGTTTACGATATCTTAATCTCGAACAAGTGCGGAAACATTGTACGAGACCGATTCAAGAGAAAGTAGATGAAATAGACTTGATATGAGTGAAACACAACACAAAAAGATCAAATCTTGAATGATGAACAAACTAACTTTCTTGAGATTGAAGTATACGATCGGAAATACAAGAGTGAATGTGGAAATCGTAAACAACAACCCATGAAATCATAAACTACTTGGGTTTATATAGTACCCATTACAAAAACCCTAATCCAATCATAAACCCACTAAGGAACCGGCCCAAATCGTAAACACTCTAAGCCCAAACCAAGCTAAGCCCAATCTAATGTTCATGCCTTATAAAGTATAGCCCAACAATCTTCCCCTAGGCATGAACCATTAGAGCGTCTATGGTAGCAGCAAATCAAATCTGAAAGTATTAGGCATCTTGCTCGACCACCATTCACGCTCCACAATCCGGTTCGCTGTTCCATGAAAGATCCCCACCCGTGTAGCATTTTCAAGATCATTCTCATCACCGAGAATAAGTTGGGAGGCGAGGAGCTTGATATCACGTTCACCAAATCTCATCAGATCGACCGGATCATAGAAGTGAAACTCTCGCATGTTTTTGCAAACCACCACCACTTCGTGAGTTGTTGGATCATAGAACCAGCTATCAAAATTTCTCACTAATGTCCCATCTTCAATTTCATCCAACATGTTAATCACTCTAGTCCTTTTGGTGGGTGGTCGCCTCACTTCACCAACAGGCTCTCCAGTAACTAGGTCTGTTCCAGTCTCAACCCATCTGACCTGTTTAAGATCAAAGTTCACAAAGTTTTCTGCCAAATGGCTCATCAGATTGTCTCGAACTTGATCTCCTTGAGCATTCCTCCATCGGTTTATATACGGTGCCCTCAACAAATTTCTGATCTCAGGCTCTGTCCAGGAGTGAAATTGCCCTCTTGTTCTGTAATACTCCACTGGACTGTATCCATCTCAGATTACTGCAAACAGTTTCTTCTCACCATCACAGTGCCAGCACAAGATTGGTTCACGGCTCCCCCTTTTGTCAATTTCGTTTACACCCACATCAATTGAGTACAGAGTAGGGGGAGGACCTTGGTAGAAATCCTTGAACCAGTTGTCATGACTTTCCGGTGCCTTTGAGATGATTCTTCCTCCTCGAGCATAGTCAGGCATTGCTATGGAGTCATCACCTTCATCTTCATGCATTATATCAGCAGCTTCAGTACCTTGAGAAGAACTCTGTCCTAGGGCACCCTGATCACTGAGGCTACCAGACTTCTGCACGTCTTCAAGTTTCTTTCTTAGATCATAGAAAGCTGCATACAGGAATCCAATGTTGGCTTCATTCTTGCTTTCCTTCTCCTTCAACCTCTTGTTTTCTTCTTTAAGCTCTTTTATCTCCCCCTCTCTCTTCCTGTTTTGAGACACAAGGTAGTTGATTTGGGGATCAGCATTTATCCTGAGGTCAATAGGGAGTTCACTAGCTTGAGCAAGATCTTCAACAAGTGCTTGGTACGGACGAAAACTTGGAATGACAGGGGGCTGGCTTGATTCAGTAGATAGGTTAATTCTGACTGGACTCGGCTCAACAAACATGCTATCCACATCAAGGAATTGCCTTTCACCATGAACTGGGCTATGTTCATTCTGAATAGGACTTTCAGTCTGCATTGGTGTTGGATCTTGAACATTATCTTGGACATCAGCTTGAGTTGAGCTTTCAATAATTGTCGGTTCAGTCACATTCTCATTCTGAACATTTTCACCTCTGGGTTCAATCACCATCACCCCTGAGCTTGTTTTCTGAAATTTGAACCTGATAGTTCTAGGATCCGACTTCTTCCTTGGTGACGGTTCACGCACAGGAATAGGCTCTTCAAGAACATCATCCACTTCAAAATGAGCATCCAACTCCTGTGGAATTGAGCCACTGCTAGAGGAGGAGTTTAAGACATCTCTCGTTCTCTTGTGGCTAATAGGCCCTAGATCCCCATAGATATCGTCATTCAGATTCTCATGTTCAGGGAAGATGTCATCCATCACATTTTCTTCATCAGAAGGTATATCCTCTGTTTCTCCTTGGACATTCACAGGTACAGTTGCTGTCACATCATGGTCTTCAGCAACAGACACATTGACCGGATGGACTTCTGGTTCAGAATCAGATTCTTCTTGATCTTGTTCCCTTGGAACTTCAGGGAATGCACCTCTCTTAGACCATTCAAGCCTCCCTTGAAAGCTACTATTTCCCTTTCTATCTTGGGTTTGCAATCCGAACACACTGTTATCCATGAATTTGATATCCAGCTTCTCAATCCTTTCTTGTATCATAGAATATTTCTTCATCACCACCATCTGCACAAACCTTGGTGTCATGAGGAATTGTTCTCTGGCGCTCAAATCAGCATTGCCAATCCAATCCAACAGCATCATCTTAGAAAAATTATAGTCCCAGTCTAAGGCCAAAGCAACAAACGCTGTGCCATGCACTTTGTTTAGCTGATCATAACTTGTTCTCTTCCCCAAGAAGGATTTCTGCATGTAGTGAGCCAAACACCTCCAGTAGTGCGGCAATAACTTCTTGAAAATGAGAGGGAACTTTCCTTCATACCCTAAGGATTGAGCACCTTCTAACACAGCAGCCTTTGAATACTCTATTGGATCTTTAGCTCTGTCATTAATGTTCAAACCCTAACGAATGTCTTCTTCAAGAATCTCAATCTGTCTGTTCTGAATGGTTGCACTGATCCTTGTTTTGGCTTCACTTTGCTCTTGCAGTTCCCCAGAATTCTCTGACAAGCTGCTCATCGATCAGCACGCTTGTTCTGAGAGCATGATTTAATTTTGCAGACATTCAATCCTGCCACCAAAGAGTAGAATAACTGCATATGTCTCTCTGGAGGGTCATCAAGATAGGCTGGGATACAGTGATCTCTCTCAAAGTGAATTTCTTCATCAAGCATATCTTCTGCCATCTGAGAAAACGAGACAAATGCATCAGGTTTAAATTCATCAAAGAGCAATTGTGTTTGTTAACACCATCTTGAAGTTCAATTGATTATCACATTTAACTTGTTAAGTTCAGAAAATCTCAATTTAAACTTTCAAGAAAAGAATTTGATTTTGAAACACAAATTAACTAAACACATTTAATTTTATACTGAAAATCAAATCAGTTTGTGTGATTTAAAAATTAAGTGTTTACGATTTTAATTTAAACAATAATTGGGTTCACGATCTGTAAATCGGGTTTACGATCAGAAAATTGGGTTCACGATCGGGTCAAATAAAGTCCAGTCTTAAACACATGGCCCGATCATAAACACCCATTGTCGTAATCAGTCAGAATCGTAAAACCCTCCGATCGTAAACTCTGATCGTAATCGATATCGGAAACGTCGATCGTAATCGACGATCGTAATCGTCGATCGTAAACGCCAAACGTCGTCTTCAACCTCACGACGGTCGTAAACGCCGAGTCCGCCATTTTCGAACCTGCAGACAACCTCGGAAACACTTCAATACACGTCATACATCGCAAAACAAACATCTATCACTACCTTTTTCGATTAACAGTCACAAAACCGACTTCAAATCTTGAGTATCGACGCGAGACACGAGGAAATAAAGAAAAAGATCACCGAATGGGGAACACACAAAAACCTGAGATCACACCGACGAAATCTAAGTGGAAACAGCCGATTGAGGGGTATTTTTCGGTCGGAAATCGAGAAGGCGAAGGTAGAGGTGCGCTCAGTTTAAATAGGAGATGACCGGAAGTGGGTTAGATCGTTTTTCCGGCGAGGAGGGGCGGCGGTTTAGGGTTTTGATGAGCTGATCGTAAACGCAGAGAGGAGATGAAGGTTGAATCGGAAACTGAAAATCGTAAATGGGGGTGTTTGGGGTTTTGATAAGAAAAAATTTTCATTTTACCCCCTCATGATTTCAAAACATTTCAAATGCTCCCAATCCTCATTTTAACTGAATAAATCACTTAACAAGTTGTTAATTTTGAAACATTTTAAAAATTGCAAAACTTCCCCTCAGACTCATACCCCGATTATCTGATCATGATCATAAAAACAATTAAATTTTAAATATTAACAGACTTAAAAAGAATGAATATAAAAAGCATAAAATTAAGATAACCTAAAACTGAGATAAAAACATACTTACCTTGAAGTTGATGTTTTTCATGGATCAAACCAGACTTATCTTTGACTGAGGAACCTTTTTCAGCTTCTGTTACTAAACGCTCTAGACAATTGCCAGAATTTTGACCACACAAACTCACATCAAGTAGTTTTGAAGTGCTTAAATTATGGTACAATATTACCGTCATGTTTAACCGTCCCCATACCCAATTGTCCATAGCAAAACCTACCCAACCTCAGAGTTTATTGAGGATTCACAAACCCCCAACTTGAGGAACCATGCAACACCGACATGACAAACACTTATTTCTTTAATTATCAGTTGGTGATCAGGTCGGCCGCATAAGCACGCAGAGAAGACCAATCAAAATAATTATTTTATTGTTTTTCTTTTTCTTTTCATTTTTCATTTTTTCTTTTTCTTTTCATTTTTCTTTTTGAGGTGTTGTCATAACAGCAGAACATGGCGTGTGAGAGAGTGAATACTAGGTATAATTACCACTCTCAACCCGTTTTTGCTGGGACTCAGTCTTTTAAACCATGTAAACTAGGACGGGAAACTAAACATATATAGAAGTTAAGTTTACTGCACTTACATTGATGATCATAGTTTTGGGTTGAACTTACCGACAAATCATCTTTGAGCAATCTTTCACTTCAGCCTTACACGTGTCAGTCTCCGATTGTCTTGGACATTTATATCACTTCCTACCAACTCAAGGCAAACAAAAGACTTCATAAAAACCTCAAACAGATTGTCAGATTTTTCTGAAACAGTGACATTTCTTCCCCTGTTTTTATGAGGCTTTTGAAGCATAAAACACCCATTTTTTTAATAATAATTAATAATTTTTTAATTAATTTTATTTAATTATAATTAATAATTTTTTTAATAAACATAACTATATACAAACAATTCTGATCAGATCATTCCTCGAAGGCAATCATCCTTAGGCCTTCAACACATATTTCAAAATTTGAACGAGGAAGGGGTTTTGTGAAAAGGTCTGAAACATTTTGATCTGAGCTTACCTTTTCCAACTGAATCAACTTCCTATCATAGCAATCACGAATGAAATGTACCTTGATGTCTATATGCTTTGTTTTGGAATGTTGAACAGGATTTTTAACAATTTGCAGAGCAGCAGCATTATCACAAAAAATTGGAGTGTTAATGAATTCCATACCGTAGTCAGTTAGCTGATTTTGAATCCATACTACCTGCGAGCATCCAGCTGATGCTGCCACATATTCAGCTTCTGCAGTTGATTTAGACACGGTATGCTGCTTCTTACTCTGCCATGAGATGAGTCTGTCTCCCAAGTACTGACATCCACCGGTTGTTGATTTCCTGTCAAGATCACTACCTCCATAGTCACTGTCAGTAAAAGCAAACAATTGGAAATCAGTATTCTTTGGGTACCAAAGTCCAAGCCGAGGCCTGCCCTTCAGATACCTAAAAATACGTTTAACAGCAGCTAAATGAGAGAGTTTAGGATTAGCCTGATAACGTGCACACACACACACTGCATGCATGATGTCTGGCCTGCTTGCTGTTAGGTACATGAGTGACCCGATCATTGACCGATACAAGAATTCACTCACTGGTTCCCCATCTGCATCCACTGTCAGTAGAGGCCGGGATTCCATGGGAGTGGAGATGGGCTTGGAGTCCTGCATCTTGTATTTTGCCAGAATCTCATTCACGTATTTTGCTTGATGAATGAGAATTCCAGTTTCATCTGTTTCACTTGTAATGCCAGGAAAAATTTGATCTCCCCTTGATCACTCATCTCAAACTTCTTTCTCATGATATCTTCAAACTCGGTGCACAATTCTTCATTTGTAGAGCCGTAGATGATGTCATCCACATACACTTGCACCATGATGATATCATCATTCACCTTCTTTCTAAATAAGGTTTGATCAACCACTCCCCTTGTATACCCATTCTCCACCAAATGCTTGGATAGAGTCTCATACCATGTGCGTGGAGCTTGATGCAAACCATACAGGGCTTTATCCAGCAGATATACATGATCTGGATGTTCCTCATCCACAAACCCTGGTGGTTGACCCACATAAATTTCTTCATTCATGTCAGCATACAGGAAGGCTGTCTTGACATCCATTTGATGCACTGTGAAATTGAGATATGTTGCAACAGGAAGGAAAATACGAATTGCTTCCAATCTAGCCACTGGAGCATATACCTCATCATAATCAATCCCATGCACCTGTCTATGTCCCTGAACAATCAGCCTTGCCTTGTTCCTTACGATTATACCCGTATCATCTTTCTTGTTCTTGTACAACCATCTTGTGGGTATAACCTTTTTATCTTCTGGCCTTTTCACTAGTCGCCACACTCCCAATTTTGAGAATTGATTCAGTTCATTGTGCATAGCCTCCATCCAGCTTGGATCTTTAAGAGCTACCATCACATTTGGAGGCTCTATCTGGGAGATAAAACACGAGTACATGCAGTGATTGATGTCACCCGTGCGGCTTCTAGTTGTGACTCCTGCTGTCACTGGTCCAACCACATTGCTGAGAGGATGATCTCTGTTGATTCTTGTGGTTTGAATATCTGGCACTGAAACAGAAACAGGCATGTTAGTATCATTAACATCATTATTCATACCTTGGGTTTCAGGCTCCTTCTGATCATCATGAGTTCCTGACGATTCTGGAACATCAACAACATCATCCTTAGGAGCTGCTTCTGATACACTGTCTCTAACATCTTCAACAGATGGCCTCACTTCAGGAGCTGGAGCAATGATGTCTTCTTCTTCCAGACTAGGAAACATGTTTGAGTAGTCAAACCCTTTAAAGAAAGTCCCATAATCAAAGATTCAGTCCGGTCCAATTCCAGCATCTATCGGATTGTCTTCCAACCAGTCAACATCAAATGCCTCGATTATCAGTTTGGTGGTTTTGTTGTAGACCTGATAAGCACTATTTGCAGAATATCCAACAAAATAGCATTCATCAGCCTTTGCTTCGAAATTCCCCACATCCGATTGAATTAAGACTGTGCAAGGACACCCGAAAGTCTTGAAGTACCCCACCCTTGGCTTTTCTCCATAAATAGTCTGATAAGGCGTCTTCTCATGCCGCTTGTTCAAAAGTACTCGATTCTGCACATAACAAGCAGTGTTGACTGCTTCGGCCCAGAAGAAAATTGGTAGTCTTGCATCACACAACATAGTTCTAGCAGCTTCAATGAGAGTTTTGTTTCTTCTTTCAGCAACACCATTTTGTTGAGGCGTGTACGGTGCACTGTATTGCCTTTCTATACCTTTTACTCCACTGATACATATTCAATTCAGCATTCTTAAACTCTGTTCCGTTGTCTGTTCTAATAGCCTTCACTTTTTTGCTCAACTGATTCTCTATAAGAGTGACAAACTGTTTCACAAGCGCTGGACTTTCATGCTTGTTTAACAGAAAGAAAACCCAAGTAAAACGAGAGAATTCATCCACTATCACCAGACAATATGAGAACTTGCTGATACTTTGAACTTGCATTGGGCCGAAGAGATCCATATGAAGTAGTTGCAATACCGATGAAAAAAAATTGATGATCTTGGAACGATGCGGTAATCTGTGCTGCTTCCCCTTAACACATGCAACACACTTCTCAACTGACGTGAAATCCGTGATAGGGAGGTTCCTTACATGCTCTCCCTTTGCCAGCTTTGACAGATTCTTCATGTTGGCATGTCCCAAACGACGATGCCACAACAATGCCAGATTTTCATTTTGCTTTGAGATAAGGCAGGCTTCTTCTGAAGTTGGAGGACTACCCATGTTGAGAAGATAAGAATTTCCTCGTCTTGGTGTGTGCATCAAAATACATTCCTCAGGAATCTTAACTCCGGGCTTGAGAATAATACATTCCTTGCGGTTGAATAATACAGAATAGTCTTTATCACGGATCTGTGAGACACTCAACAGACTATGTGACAGCTCCTCCACATAATGTACATCAGAAAATGTTAAGCTGCCATTCTTCACAACACCTTTCTTGCTGATCCTACCACCTACTCCACCAGCAAATGAAACGCCTCCTCCGTTGAAATCTTGAACATCTTCCAAAAGTGACAAATCTCCGGTCATATGTCGGGAGCAACCACTATCAACGTACCAGAGATTGTTGACAGTTCTTCTTGGCTGTCCCTACATGGATCAAAGATCAGTTAGATTCAGGTACCCAGGCCATAACAGATCTGGGCACACCTTTGGAATCAGTGTAATTAACTAATTGAAGAGACATTCCTGCTTTTGATTCAGGTACACTCAAAGTTTGAGTGTTGACTTTTGGTTTCCAAACAGGGTGTTTCTGTGGTTTCATCACATTGGTTGAGTTCTTTACTGATGCAAGTTTCTTTTGTGGTGATGTGGCCTTTTTACCTGCTGGCTTTTTAACAGGTGTCCACTCAAGTTTTAGCTTTGTATAAACAACTTGTTTTGTTTGAGTGACATCTTTTTGTTTTAAAACCTGTTTCTCAACCTGTTGCTTTGCCATTAGGTTCATTAACTTTTTTGACTTTAGACACTTGTTTCTCAACAAATTCTGGTTTCATCTTATCATTCTTTTTGTAATCTCCTTTAGGTATGTAAGTTGGTTTTGGAGTTTTGGCCACATTCCACTTTTCATCAACAGGCTTCGTCACTGGAGCCTTTGTGTTTGAAACCTTAGACTGTTGAGTCTTCATTGGTTCTGAACACTGCTTCCCCTATGACAAAGCTTGTTGCTTTTGATTTTTATCACCACCTGTCATCATTTTCTCCAATATACTAGTCCGTGGGCTTTGCGGATAGTATGGTTGGTAAGGTCTGTTCACACAGTTTGCAGCAAAGTGTCCTGGTTTTCCACACTGAAAACAATTCATAAGTCTAGGCCCATTTACATGACTACAGAGATATGAGCGTCTTGGATAAGACGACTTCCATTCAGGCTTATCATCCCATTTGTGTATTACATGTTTTGGAAATTTTTCTGGTTGTGTAATTAAACAAAATTGTTCCGATTTTGATTTGTTTGTTCTGTTGAAAGTAGACACAACCTGGGGATAAGGGACAAAGTCCTTGGGCTTAGACTCACGGCCAACTCTTGTGTTAGGCACACGAATCTTAAAACCATTAACTTTTTCATTAGAATCAGAAACACGTTTTGATGACAAAGACACAACAGACTGTTTGGACTTGGACATAGTAAGTTCTGACACAGATGCCAGAACATTATCCTTAGGTAAATCAGAATTTAAACTACTAGATGCATGACACTCTTTGACTCTTAAGCATTCACCATCCTTCTCAGAAACATCTTGGATCCTTACTTCATCTGCACATGAAACAAAAATGTCAGACGAACCAGCATTATTGTTTAATGGTTCCTGAGATGGACCTGGTTCACTAGTGGATGCCACAATTCTATTCTGATTACCCAGCCCATACATCATATGTTTCTCATTTTCTAGTTCCTTTTCTGTCATAGGTTTCACACCAACCAATACACTATCTAGGGGAGGTCCTGCTTCATGCATTTCTGATTCAGATCTATCTACCTGATCCTCCTCATAGATCATACCTATTATATCTCTAGGCACAGGTTTAGGAACATTATTCTTGTTTTGTTCAGAAAAACTAATTCCTATTCCTCCTTTATCCTTACCAAACCTAACATCGGTTATGCAGTTGGACAAGGCCTTTCCAGCTTCAAGCATTCTCTTATTTCTCATTTGATTCACATCTATTTTTACTTGCATCTCATTGTTCTGATGTGTGAGTTCATCTACCTGCTTTCTAAGCTCAGCAATCTCTAACTTAGCATTGTCATAAAGAACAGACTTCTCAGAGGCTAGGGCTTGGTATTTCTCTATATCCAATTTCTGAGCTTTAACTTTCTCCTCACTCTTTTCCCATCTACCCTTAAACGAACTTCTAGAACATTGCATATCAAATAATTCTATCTCACTATTTTTCCAAAGTTGTCTAAGGCCAGGAATTAAACGAGCACAAGTGGGATTAGTACATACCTTTGTGTTGTCAACCTCGGCAGCAAATGCCTCTTTGTCTTCAACCAGGTTCTCCTCATCAGTGACCACAAAAGCATGTTCTTCATCAGTACCATTCTCCATTTGAGCAATCATAGCACCCGTCAGACTGAGTTCCCTGACCTGTGATGCCCACTGATATTCCCCGCAATCCTGCACGACCAGAGCCTTTGCGTCGCCCTTTCCTTTTCCATCTCCAGCTTTCTTCTCTTCTGCTCTCTCCTTCTTTGGCTTTGTGCATTCCCTAGCGAAATGTCCGTACTCATCACAATTGAAGCACCTCAGCTTGCTTTTATCAAAACCCATTCTGATCTTGTCCTGATCCTTCCAGACATTTCTTCCAGTCGTTGCCATAAACTTCTTTGCACGAAAAACCGCCATAGCCATTTGCCAGGAGACATCAAGCATCTCCACATCTTCAGGATTGATTTGATTTAGATCACCAGAGAGCATCTCTGCAGGCACTAACGTTCCAGCCATAAGGGCATGGTAGCTATTCATGAATCCCATTCCGAGTGCAAAGTTGGGATCATTGGTGGCATTTGCCTCTTCAGAATTAACCATTCCACTCGAACTAGAACTAGCTTGTGATCGTTCCACGAATGCAGTTGACTTTGGGTTGGCACTTGAATCACTTCCAGATGAACTCCCAGCTTGCTTTGATCCCACATCTTCAGACAAGAGAGCCTGACTTAATTTTCCAGCCATACTCAGTGAACTCAGATGATTCAGCTCCCGTTGTTTATCATCAATCAATTTCGATTTCAGTTTGTTGATAAGCTCATCAACAGTTAATTCATCCAGCCTGTTGTTGTCTTTGATGATTGAGATGTTTGTATTCCAATTCTTGGGTAAGTTGTTTAAGAGCTTCAGATTCTTGTCTTCCTGTTCAGGTTCAACATCATAGCTTGACATCTCAGTAATTAAAGACACGAATCTCTGAACTTGAGCTTCAAAGGACTCTCCTTGAATATGATTGAATAAGTTGAACTTCTGCTTCAGCATCTGTTTACAGCTAGCCTTGATGTCGGGATTACCTTCATATGCTACCACTAGAGCATCCCATAGCTTCTTTGCAGTCTTGTACTTCTTAAATCCTTGTGCAATCTCCGGTGTCAAAGCCATAGTTATGATTGCATAAGCCCTCTCATCCTTGTTGCATCTCTCCCAATCGTCATCTGAGTACTTTGCTTCAGTCTTTACCACTCCTATTTTTCCTGCTTCAGTGTGTGTGGGAATGAACGGTCCATTGACAACAGATCTCTAAAGTCTCAGATCTACACTTTTCAAATGATTCTGGAATCTGTATTTCCATTCAAGGAAGTTATCAGCAGAAGTGAGTCTAGGAGGACCTGTAGTTGATCCTATCTCAAAGTCCAGTTTTTGGTACATGCTCGGTTCGAAATCCATGACGAAAGCTTAGGAAAACTTAAAACTAAAAGTCCAAAAGTCCAAAAAGTAGAGTTTCCGATCGTAAACCCCGTTTACGATACTGACACGCACGCTGATCGTAATCCCGATTCCGATTAACTTAAATCGAAAACACAATTCCGATTAAAACCAGTCGTAAACTTGATTCCGGTAGGAATAAACGTAAACACTGATTCCGATAGAAAATTGTCGTAACACGTTTCCGGTACAGAGAAGTCGTAAACACCCAAAGTTCCGAACTTGAAGTCGTAAACTCAAAACTTCTGATCGTAAACTGTCAAAAATCCCTCCTTGAAGTCGTAAACACCAAAATGAAGAAGAACAAAATCGAGAACACTCAAAACCACCCAGAAAATGATCGAAAACACCCGAGAGCAGCAGCAGATTAATCGTAAACCCACTGAGCAGCTTCAAACCCTTCAAAAATCGAACCTTTTCCAGAAAAAAGCTTGAATCCAATACCGTGAGAACCTTGAATCAGTGATTCATGGCTCTGATACCAATTGTTGGTCCGGGATCAACAACCATTCACGATATCTTAATCTCGAACAAGTGCGGAAACCTTGTACGAGATCGATTCAAGAGAAAGTAGATGAAATAGACTTGATATGAGTGAAACACAACACAAAAAGATCAAATCTTGAATGATGAACAAACTAACTTTCTTGAGATTGAAGTATACGATCGGAAATACAAGAGTGAATGTGGAAATCGTAAACAACAACCCATGAAATCATAAACTACTTGGGTTTATATAGTACCCATTACAAAAACCCTAATCCAATCATAAACCCACTAAGAAACCGGCTCAAATCATAATCACTCTAAGCCCAAACCAAGCTAAGCCCAATCTAATGTTCATGCCTTATAAAGTATAGCCCAACACATGGCATGTTCGATGTTATTCAATGTGTAGAAGGTGGATAATTGACATAAGCTTGAGCAGGAACTAGTCCAAGTATACATGTAGAAGAACCCAGGCGGGGTGCGATGAAGTTTTAAGGGGCATTAGTGTATAGATAGAACATAATAGTCCATGATGGAGTCTAGATAGAACATAATATTCCATGATGGAGTCTAGGGCCATGTGGGGTATCAGAATTACGTATATGGGGTATCGGAATTACATATGTGGGGTGTAACCCTTATACCAAAAATCTAGAAAACAAGATGGAATCTAAAGAAAAACATAAAATAAAATTCTGTCAAAAGGATTTAGGTGGTATGCCGTACTCGTAATTCTTTTATGGGTAGTACGCCATACAGTGACCTGACGGGTCGAGTGCGTCACCCATCGGATCCAGACTCGCATAAAACTCGGGCGGTACGTTGAAGTTCCTAGGATAAACCTGTGCGGTACGCCTAACCTTTAGGTAGATAAAACCTATGATTTTGTCACTTATATTCACAAGAATTTGGTTTCTCTGCTTATATACACCCAAATTTCGTCTACTAGAGTTCCAGAGCACTCCTCCCATCACTCCAAGGCTGTGTGGCATAAATTAGAGGTTTGTTTTTTAATGGTAAGCCCCATATGCACTCATTTCCTCATTTAGTTGACAATTACATGAAGGAACCCTCATTCACAGCTTTATTCCTCAATTACTCAGCTATGCATGTTAATTCTGGGATGATCAAAGGCCTTGGAAGCTGAAAAAAAAAGTAAACAAGGTAGGATATCATGGTATGCATAAAAATACCATTTTAGGGTTTTCTAAGATCATCTACTCATTTTAATGAGCTTGGATCATACATGAAGCGATTCTTCTGCATTAAGGAAGTTGTTGGAAGCCTGAGGAAGCTAGAATCCTAGAAAACCCGATTGTACAAGGATATATTCACAAGGTACAACCAAATAATGCATGCATGTAGATATTTCTATAATTGGAAACTTCTTGAGCAAAGGATTATGAAGCTCGGAGATAATCAGTGGCTTTAGATGATGAATTGAGTTATGAGTCTACAAGAACTATATCCCTGGAAATTCCTATGGGGCTAAACGGTTTTAAATTATGAAAACTTTTAAAAATGAAAGGCTCGAGGAATTGGGGGTTTTGGCTTTAGTATAGCCAAAAGGGTTAAGAAGCCACTGAATAAACTCCACTAAGAATTTACCACTGACCCGACCATCAACTCTGGACCCGAAACTAAAAAATGTAAAAATGGCACAAAAAGAAACAATTGTCGGGCAGTGATTACAGCGTACCGCTCAACCCTACTTATCTTATATTAGCGGTACGCCCAAATGGAGAAACAGAACCAAAGACAGTCAATTACAGCGTACAACCAAGGAGTTCCTTTCAAATCTCAGCGGTAGGTCGTACACGAAAAATGAAAGAATCAAGAACTTATCTTGTATACCTTTAGTTATGCATGTGGATTCCACTAGAAACCCCATTAAACTTAAATGAATATGGCTGGTCATAAATCGGGTATTTTGAGAAATGTGTAAGTCACTTAAAATCTGAATCAATTATGTCTTTGAGCATGTTAGTTCTGTACGTAATAATGATTCATGCAATCATCACTAATAGGTTGAAAGCATCCGTAGCTATCGGGCGTCTGTCGTGACCTTGTACCTAGTTTGTAAAATCTCAGTTACTGTGAGTCATCTGGCTCCCCTTACTGTTTACTATTTTTGGTCTGCATATGAATCTGTTTAACTGTTCTAATATAATACATGTGTTATGATGTATGTGTTATATTAATTATGAATATTATGTCATTAGCCACTTAGAAGTCGGGTAATGGCCTTTTTAGGTCATTAAGGTGTGAGTTCCACTAGGGCATATAAGTGACTATAGCGGCCGGTATAGTTTACATCATACTTAGATACCAGACACTCTAACTAGGTGGAGTTAGATGGAATGTGTACTGATGTGTCGGATTTGAACAAGAAAAACGGTCGAGTTAAAAAGGGATATTACGAAGTGACCAAATCACACACTAGGGCAAGCGTACCTGTCGTATGTAATATAGTATTGGTAAATACCCGGTATCAATCCACGGACGTGTAATCAGACTACCGATAATGTACCATTACTAATATTTAACCGAAGTATTTGAAATGATTTGAGAAAACTAAAGAAAAAAATAAACAAGTAACTAGAATAGCTAAGGAATCAAAGCAACGGAATCTAAGGTGAAATTCAGATGAACAAAAGGGTACTACCTGGGAAGGAATCCTCTGGGTCTAAAATTGACTTCTAAACTGACTAATCCATGCGACACTCCCCTCAAATGACAATTACCGGGATAACTAAGACTATAGACACATCCTCGCTACCTAGGCAATCCTGAAATGAAGTCCGGGCAGCTAACTTGATTGTTAAAGCTAAAGAGTCAAACCGCTTTGGTCAAAGCAAATCGGACTCACACGAAACACAAGCCACTCGAGAGGTCTCTCAATATGGATCATATAACGTGGTAGAAATCTAAATTGGAGTCAATGGAACCCAGGCAATGCTCAACACGTATAAGAGGGTCAAAACCTTAATTCTCAAGAATTCTAACCTACCAACACTGCCAAATAACCATCTAGTGTGCTAAACAAATTGGTCAATTCAATTCAACACAAATACCATGCAATATCCGCCTCAAACCATAATTGAAAGATCATGTAGAAGGTCTCCTATCATGCATTTGAACAAAGACTAATAAAAGTCAAAGCAAACAATGATCAAATCACTAATTAGGTTGAAGTTTTTCAATCCTAAGCAATCTAATCACATCAAGCAATCACAATAGAGGATAAACATGCTAATATGATCATTCCATCAATCCAAAACAAATTTCATAACATCAACATCAATTCACATGGAAAAGTCAAAGTTAAAGACAACAAAAACCCATATTCAATCCATTACCAAGTAGTACTAAGAAATCTAGCCTAACATCATGAATACTGAAAAGAAGTGAAATCTGAGATAAACATGGTGAGAGAACAAGATCTAGACAGAAATCAAGGAAGAATGATAAATCTCAAACTGAAATCTTCACTTTTCCAAGATCCTTCTTCCAAAATCCTTGCTCCTTTGGCCTTGATCTCTTCAAAATCGTGCTTAGAACCCTCAAAATATGTAATCTGATCGAAATGGGAGAGTTCGTATGAAGAAAAACGGCTTCCCCCTTTTTATAAGGGGTTTATAAGGGTTTTTAGCATCTGGTCGACGATGAGGACTGCGAGCCTGTTCTGAAGAAGACCCATGTGGTCCTCATGCCTCCTCTGACAGGTCCATGAGGACTGCGAGCCATATGCTGAAGAAATACCATGTAGTCCTCATCGATGTAAAAACAACAAAAAATATTTGAAAAACTTCTATCTTCCAAATCCGCTCACCACCAAGCCTCCTCTTCCATGTTTCCAACCAAAATCAACAAACGACTTGATCAAAACATGTTTTTCACAAATTTCACAATTAAGCACCAAAATCCAATAAAACATAATCAAAACTTGGTTAAAAATGCAGGAATTCGATAATATAAATATATCCAAAATGCAACGCATCAAATATCCCCACACTTAACCCTCTTTCGCCCCTGAAAAAGTCCGCAACAAGATCATAACTGAAAATTTCGACCCTATTATTCTAAACTAAACCTAACACTAAACTCTACTCACACGCTAAATTACCGGTATTTCGGTCCGAATAAACCCAACTACCGAAAACCGAAGCCCCTGAACATGCTTTATTCAATTTTTATTACCAATTATGGGTCCCACACAATCAGTTTCGCAACTAGGCCTAATCCCGTCTCAAAGCATGAATCAGCACGGGTCAAACTGGATTAGGGCTTTTCCCACCGCAATTGAATACAATATTTATGATTTAGAGATTATGGAAAGTGAATGGATGGAATGATGGCTGAGCTTGAATTGAATTTATTTATTTAATCCTAAAACTAAGGCGAGTCTCCACCTGACATTACATCTCCTGAGTCCCTATCCCGAGAGGTAGTAAGCAGGATTTGACCCTCGCACACAAAGCCACATCACACCAATAGATCATCTCCGGAGTCACTATCCCTAGAGGTAGAACGTAGGATCAGCGAATTTTGTGCACTTTATTCGACTTTTTTTTTCATCATTTTTTTTGCATTAATAATATTCAAAACAAGCTCAAGATGGATGGATGAATGGGGCGCCACTATTTCTCGGATTTATTTTCATAAAAAGATCATAATGTGTCGGGTTATATCCAAAACATAAACATTTTATTCAAAAGAGGTACCTATCAGCTTATTCAACAGTTTCAGCTTTGCTATTACACTAAAGGCGGGAACCCACAATATTTATTTAATAAGGTTTATTTAAGTAGCGAAATCAGGATTTTTAAGCTTTCAGAAATCTGCTGGGCCTACCAGCACATCACTACTTAGGCGCGCTTTCAAACTTAATTAAATTATTTATTTACATATATAAACACACAAACATATATATATATATATATATATATATATATTAATAAATAATAATTAAAAATACCTAAATGGCCAAAATTTCGGTTTTTCAATCATTTCTCATTTTAATACAGACAATTTCGAAAAATTTTAAACAAATTTCTGTTTTCTTCAACCGTTCCCCTCCCCACACTTGAATCGGACATCGTCCCGAATCAACAAGAAAACAATATAAAGCAAAAGGGCGAAGGGAATAGAAAACTCCCCTGTTCGAAGATATGCAGCTCTAGACTGATATGGTGCCAGAACTGCTGGCAAATAAACCGCGGGGCTCCACAGATCTCTGAAATGCAGAAACAACAAATCTCGACCACGGGTGCCAGAAAATCTGTCCTGATGATGCTCCAATACTCAAAACAAATGGAAACAGCTCTCGAAAAATGCCAGAACTTCTTCAGCTAATCACTATCACAAATACAGAACAAAGCATCAATCATAGCATAGCGAAATATACATCGATAAATGCATCCAAAATGTACACCCAACCCTTATACACAAAAGCCCGATTTGTAAGTAAACTAAATACAAGATAAGAAAATGAAATACAACTCGGTGAGGGAAAGGTACAACCAAATGATCACGGTTGTGGGCCTGGTGGTGGCGGTAAGCGGACTCCAGGAATCCCGCTAGCAATGTCAGTAAGAGCCTGGGTCATCCATAGTAAAGTCTGCCTCAGATCAGCAACCTCAGTCTGGAAAGTCTGTCGTAAATCTGTAACATCAGCCTGTAAAGTCTCAATGGCCTAGCTCTGCTGTTGTACGAGCTGTAGAACATGTGTCTGGGTGGTGGGGGCACGAGGGCGCGACCCCAGCTCTGCTACTCCATGTGGTGGTCTGGTGGCATTAGCTGCCTGCATCCGGACCCGGATGGCTTCAACCGGAATGCCCTGCCCTGGTAGTCTGACGCGAGTAACGGGTCGGGGAGTGGTCTGCACGAGAATCTGTGGTTGCGCATCATCAGCAGCATCCTCTGGGATCATACGTGGAATCTGAGGCTCACTGACGGCCATCAATCGAATACCTCCCTATGGGGTAGGCTCAACAATGCTCATGCCGGCGATTTCGCCGACATGTAAAATGGATGACCGAGCCTCTACGACCTCGGTGAGCGCCTGTCCAGCAGGAATCTGATCTGGCTGGCGAGGATCGGGGAGCAGCCCATAACTCTTAGCAAGGCGTGTAACATATGTTACCCCGCCGATACCTCCAAGTGCACTAACGAAAGCCTGGCGCTGGAGAAATGACGTAAGCGCATGTGCAAGATGGTAATCGACACCGCTGATAAGTGAATGTAGGAATCGGGCATCGATCATCGATCACCTTCTCGGCACTGACCTTCCGCGCTGCTATACTGCGAGAGATCACTCGGTGAAGGTAACGATGTAAATGGTCATAGAACCAGGACGCTTTCGACTTAGACCCTAAGGCGCCACAACCAATGGTCGGTCACCACTATGTGAGAAGTGTTGAATCAAAATCAGTGGTCGCCTCGGTAAAAACTGCCTGTGAAATCTCATCCCTGACAAAAATACCCGTTCGAATGCCAAAATTTGCTAAAGAAAGCCTCCTCAACTGACCTCCGATCCTGAATGTAATCGCACCCTCATAATGATAGTCCGCGAGCAAACCCGGATATCGAACTGTGAAGAAAAACTCTAGGGAAAGCTCACGATAAACGGGGCGGTCAATGTCCAAGAGACGGCCCCATGGAGGTGTCAGTATGTCTCTCATCCTCTGCTCTATGCCAAGTGTCTACAGCAGCTGCCAATCGATGGTACGTAGGCGAAGGAAAGGGATATCAATCAGTGAACGCAGCCTCTCGTATCCCACTGAGTCGGGGTGAAAACACAGCCAATGGTGGGAGTGAAGTGTTACATAAGCCGCTACATCTGTTGGGACATGCTCTCCCTCCACTGGTAATGGCATCTTGTCTGTCAGTGGTGGTGGACTCGGAGGTTCCGGCGCTTCCTCAACCAGTTTAGCCTTTCGCTTTCCGCGCGATGTTGATGCTTTCCCCATACCTGCAAATTCTCAACATACAAAAGTTAGAACAATGAACATCATATGGAAATAGAGTTCCAGACGGTTTAAAGCTGAAATATATAGCAAATCAATGAAATTTGGTCAAATGCAAAATTGCAGGAATGGAGATTGAGTACCCGACAATTTGAACTAACCAAAACCAGCCAACCTGTGCGAAACCCTAACACGAACCGCCCATTTATCATTTATGAAGTCGACGGTTCGCGTAGCAGGAAAATGTAAATCAGAAGTCAAGGCTGCAAATCGTTAAAATGGAGATTAAGTACCAACGATTCACAGTCTTGAAATCTGATGAAAAGCCCTCAAATGACCGTCCTACGGGCCGCTGGAATAGAGATTGAGTACCAACGACCCGCATTACGGTAAAAATTTTATAAAAATCGGGCATGACCCTGCTGTAAATCGGACTAAACCAACACTCACATGGAGTGTTCCAAGTCAATCAATATCAGAGAAAGAACAAATCAGACAGGCATAAACGGGTAACCAGAATGAGATTTCATGAAAGTAAAACTAAAGTACCTAAAATAAGTAAGAAAATATAACCAGCAAGAACGTAATCCTAAAGTGACGAACTTACAAAACTATAAAAATAAACATATATCTAAAAGAGAACCTAAATATGAAAACAATAATTTAAAGGGAAACTAAAAACCTTAAATGATTAAAAATATTTTTGATTTTTTTAAATCCAAAACAGAGCGAGCAACTTCTAGAAAAAACGCTAACTAAAACCTAAACCAAGAGGAAAAACAAAAAACAAAAGAAAACACAAGCTAACAATGTGTCTAAAATAGCCCGAGGAAACATTGGATCAACCAAGCAATCAACCCAACAAACATCATCATATCAAATGTGAGCATACCCGAATCACACATACGAACAACGATCAAGGATTAATATCTCAATGAAAATCGATCAAATCATCTACTCCTTAACCACAATAAACATAACAGCCGCTTACTCCACAAATCAGTCAACATATTTCCATAAATTTAGTGACAACCTAAAAATTTTAAGCAATGCAACAGCAAGCACCTGGGTTCAGTACCAGTCAAGGACCAAAAATTGAAAGAAATCAATCTCAAAAAACGCATCCAGAAGCAATTGCTATCACACAAACATGAATACCAACAAGAATAATCAATAGATTTCAGTTAAAACATGACCTCTGCTCTTAAAGGAGATTGACAGAAAACATACCTCTATGAGTTTGAACATAAATTCAGAAAGGAGTAGATGTTTGATGATGATTAATCCGAGACCGGAAATAGATGACAGTGGCTGTCGGCGGAGGGAGCTGGCGCCGGTAAGCAGAGCAGCTGCGGTGGGCTGTGTTCTTGGTAGGAGAGCAGAGGGGAATTAGTGTTGGCGCGTAGGGTTAGGGCTGGAGTGTGAGTGACGACAACTGGGAGATAGTGGGGGGGGGGGGGGCGAAGATGGACGATGGCTTGGGAGAATGTAATTGGAGATGGGAGTGGCGGCGGTGGCTGTGGAATCGTCGGGAGAAGAGTGTCGAGGGGCGGAGGGAGCAGGGGCTAGAGGGCGCCGACGACGGGTGGAAGGAAGAAAACGTCGGCGCGGTGAGGGTGGTCGGGAGAGAGGGCGCCGGCGAGGGACAGGATTCTGTGTGGGTGGGCGGCCGGCGACGGGTTCTGTGGTGGTTGGGGAAGGAGAATGAAGATGATGGGGGGATGATGGTTGGGAGCCAATTGGAAGAAATCGCAGGGTGGGGGGGGGGGAGAATTAAATTATGGCAAAATTGGTTTGGGGAAAAAATTAAAGGAAATACTTATTTAAATTATGAGGACCACGAGTAGGTTTACAATGAATAGCTAGGCGGTCCTCATGAGGGTCAGGCGGGCAAATTTTGAATTCCATGAGGACCGCGAGGGGTCCTCATACAGGCCTGCACCAACAACTTTATTTTTCTAATTTGATCCAAAACCAACCAAATCAGATTCCGTTGATTCCGATCATCATCAAACATCATCAAACCATACCTGGGACTGTTCGGGACTTACCAATGATATCATAAACCTTTCACACATAAAGCTTACCCGATTCAAGCTCAAATCATCAATTTGCATAAATTTACCAAGACTTCAACTTTGCACGCATTACAATGCAAACCTCAACCGAATGAACCAGTTTTCAGTCCTGGATGTTCCCACGAACCTGCAAAACTCAAAAGCAACGATAAAACGGAAAAATTAATGAAACCAAGCAGCTAATTTAACTAAAAACCAAGCAAAAGTCAAAGTTGACTTCCAAAAAGTCAAACAAAGCACCAAACAACTAAAATAAGCATAAATATCCTAAATTAACCTAATCAACTAAATGGGTTGCCTCCCGCAAGCGCTGAAGTTATTTACGAGTCATCAGCCAGACTCGCCCCCGCGATCAATGCGGAGGGGCCTCCAATCGCGTAACAACCTCCTCGTTCACGTCAACCGGACCTGATAAGTAATGCTTCAACCTATGTCCGTTAACCTTGAACGAGCTACCATCAACTCCCTCAATCTCAACCGTCCCATAAGGAAAAACCTGTTTAACCACGTGGGGACCGGACCATCTAGACTTTAACTTACCCCGGAACAATTTCAACCTAAAATTAAAGATAAGCACACGATCTCCCGGTTTGAAGTCTTTCTTCCTAATATGACTATCATGAATCCTCTTGCTCTGTGCTTTGTACAAATTGGCTGTCTCGTACGCGTGATCGCGTAACTCCTCTAACTCGTGTAACTGAAAGAATCTTCCTCGAGTCGCCTGATCTAAATCCGGATTGACGGCCTTAATGGCCCAATATGCGCGATGCTCGATCTCAACTAGCAAATGATACGCCTTTCCGTAAATCAACCTGAACGGTGTTGTGCCCGTAGGTGTCTTGTAAACGTACGGAAGGCCCATAATGCGTCATCCAGTTTCTCTGCCCGATCCTTACGATTCTTGCTAACCGTTTTCTCCAAGATTTGCTTAATCCCACGATTCGTGACCTCAACCTGCCCACTCGTCTGGGGGTGATATGGTGTAGCCAGTCTATGCGTAACCCCATAACGCTGCAACGCCTTCTCCATCTGCGCGTTGCAAAAGTGGGTGCCACGATCACTAACCAGTGCCTTCGGCACTCCAAACCTCGTGAAAAGTTTCCTCAAAAACCTCACAAGAACTCTCGCATCATTAGTGGGGAGGGCTTGTGCCTCGACCCACTTCGAAACATAATCAACCGCAACGAGAATGTACTTGTTTTCGCGAGATGGCGGAAACAGACCCATAGAGTCGATACCCCAGATATCGAATACCTCGCATACCTGAATACTAGTCTGGGGCATCTCATCTCTCTTACCTAAATTGCCTGCGCGCTGACAATTGTCACATTTGCTAATCATCTCAAACGCATCTCTGAAAATGGCCGGCCAGTAAAATCCCGACTCAAACACGTTCTTTGCGGTGTAAAGCACTACGTAATGTCCTCCGGTCGGACCCTCGTGACAATGTCTCAAAATCTGACGTGCCTCACATCCATGCACGCATCTCCTGATCACAGAATCAGCTCCAACTCTATACAAATGCGGATCCTCCCAAATATAGTGTTTCACATCCAATAAGAGCTTCTTCTTCTGCTGAAATGAAAGTGCTTACTGCAAAGCACTAGTTGACAAATAATTCGCCAAGTCGGTGAACCACGGATCCTCCGGATCATCTCTCGCCTCTACAAAATCAAGAAACTCATGGGGGAAATAGTCATGTATGGGAATCCCCTTGAGCTGATCATCATCAGAACCCTCTAAATGCGAACGATGATCGGGCGCAACATTCTCGGCCCCTTTCTTCTCTCGGATCTCGATATCAAACTCTTGAAGTAACAAAATCCAGCAAATGAGACGTGGTTTGGCATCCTGTTTACTGAAAATATATTTAATCTCCAAATGATCCGTGTACACAATAGTCTTGGACAGCACAAGATATGATCTGAATTTATCGAAGACAAACACAACAGCCAGGAGCTCTTTCTCAGTTGTGGTATAATTCTCCTGCGCACCACTAAGAGTCCTGCTGGGGTAGTAAATCGGATGGAAGTGTTTGTCCCTCCTGTGTTCTAAGACTGCTCCCAATGCGAAATCGCTCGCATCACACATTAACTCAAAGGGTTGCTACCAATCGGGTGCAACCATGATCGGGGCGTTCACCAACTTGAAAGAATTCTTCTCACTCTGCTGGTATGAACTAAGACATCATATCGGTCAGGCTTTTCATTCTAGAATCCTCGGTCTGAATCGGGACCATCCTGGCTCCTGCAGGGTTGTAGTAACCCTGCTGTCTCTGTGGCGGTCGCGGCTGAAACCACGGCGGGTTAGAACTGCTCGGCTCCTGCCTTCACCCTAAATTTTGGCTTGGTCTCCAAGCCTGATTGTAATTGTATTGGTGGGATGGTGGGCGGGCTTGGCCAGTCATGAAATCGACCTTCTCCGGTAGCTCGGTGCTACCTCCAATCGGGCACATGGTAATATCGTGAGGTCCCGCACATAACTCGCATTACTTCACCTGCTGTGAGCTCCCTGGGCCTGCTGAACGTGATACTGAAGCATCTTCTTGGACAATGCCTCGACCTGCGAAGCCAATGCTGTAACGGGATCAATCTGATGAAATCCACGTGGCGGGAGCTGTGTGCTGCGTGTAGCAGACCACTGATAGCCATTCAGGGCTAACTCCTCCAACAACTCTTGAGCCTCCTATGGTATTTTGCTGCTCAAAGTACCTCCAGCTGAACTATCCACTGTCTGACGCGTGAGTGGATGAAGACCACTATAGAATATCTGGTTCCGCTAGTGGAGCTCAATGCCATGCGACGGGCATTTTCTCAACAACTTTTTGAACCTCTCCCATGCCTCTTACAAACTCTCAGAATTCTCCTATGTGAATGAGTAAATTTTGTTGCGATACATGGCTGCCTTTGATGGTGGAAAGTATTTTGAGATAAATTTCTGCGTCAAAAAAGCCCATGAAGTGATCGAACCAGGAGATAAGGACTGCAGCCACGTCTTCGCTGCACCGCGAAGAGAAAATGGGAAAATTCGCAATTTAGCCGCCTCGGATGAAACACCGTTTATCTTGAAAGTATCAAAAATCTCAAGAAAGTTCATGATATGAGCCATCGGATCGTCATTGGGCAAACCATCGAACTGAACGGTGTTAGTAATCATCGTGATGGTTTGTGAACAGATCTCGAAGTTGTTGGCTTCAATGGCGGGTCGAATAACGCTAGGTTGCGTCCCATCGACGTCGGGACGAGCGTAATCGGCGAGTGTACGTCTCGGCGGAACTGCCATCGGATCTAGAACTGGTAATGCCTCCAAACGTCGAAGTCTATGAAAAACCCTCTCAGGCTCGGACAACGGTGAAAAATGACTCCTCCTCCGACGACGAATGCGCATAAACCGATGAAAAGATGGAACAGAAAACAGAAACAGATCAGAAAGAAACTAAATTAAGCTAATAAACTACCTAACACGAAAGCAAACACAGAAACATGCAAATAACACAAGTAACGGAAAACAAGTAAATAGCTAAACTACTAGCTCTGATAGGTCTCGAAAGCTGACGCGTCCCCGGCAACGGCGCCAAAAACTTGATGTGTCGGATTTGAACAAGAAAAACGGTCAAGTTAAAAAGGGATATTACTAAGTGACCAAATCACACATTAGGGCAAGCGTACCCGTCATATGTAAAATAATATCGGTAAATACCCGGTATCAATCCACGGACGCGTAATCAGAGTCCTGATAATGTACCATTACTAATATTTAACCGAAGTATTTGAAATGATTTGAGAAAACTAAAGAAACAGATAAACAAGTAACTAGAATAGCTAAGGAATCAAAGCAACGGAATCTAAGGTGAAATATGTAATCTGATCCTCTGGGTCTAAAGTTAAATTTTAAACTGACTAATCCATACGACACTCCCCTCAAATGACAATTACTGGGATAACTAAGACTATAGACATATCCTCGCTATCAAGGCAATCATGAAATGAAGTCCGAACAACTAACTTGATTGTTGAAGCTAAAGAGTCAAACCGCTTCGGTCAAAGCAAATGGGACTCACACGAAACACAAGCCACTCGAGTGGTCTCTCAATATGGATCCTATAACGTGGTAGAAATCTAAATTGGAGTCAATGGAACCTAGGCAATGCTCAACACGTATAAGAGGGTCAAAACCTTAAGTTCTCAAGAATTCTAACCTACCGACAATGCCAAACAACCACCTAGTGTGCTAAGCAAATTGGTCAATTCAATTCAACATAAATACCATGCAATATCAGCCTCAAATCGTAATTGCAAGATCATATAGAAGGTCTCCTATCATGCATTTGAACAAAGACTAATAAAAGTCAAAGCAAACAATTATCAAATCACTAATTAAGTTGAAGTTTTTCAATCCTAAGCAATCTAATCACATCAAGCAATCACAACAGAGGATAAACATGCTAATATGATCATTCCATCAATCCAAAACAGATTTCATAACATCAACATCAATTTACATGGAAAAGTCAAAGTAAAAGTCAAGAAAACCGAAATTCAATCCATTACCAAGTAGTACTAAGAAATCTAGCCTAGCATCATGAATATATATATACAGAAAACAAGTGAAATCTGAGATAAACATGGTGAGAGAACAAGATCTAGACAGAAATCAAGGAAGGATGATAAATCTCAAACTGAAATCTTCACTTTTCCAAGCTCCTTCTTCCCAAATCCTTGCTCCTTTGGCCTTGATCTCTTCAAAATCGTGCTTAGAACCCTCAAAATATGTAATCTGATCGAAATGGGAGAGTTCGTATGAAGAAAACGGCTTCCCCCTTTTTATAAGGGGTTTATGAGGGTTTTTAGCATCTGGTCGACTATGAGGACTGCGAGCCTGTTCTGAAGAAGACCCATGCGGTCCTCGTGCCTCCTCTGACAGGTCCATGAGGACTACGAGCCATATGCTGAAGAAATAAAAATAACAAAAATACTTGAAAAACTTCTATCTTCCAAATCCGCTCACCACCAAGCCTCCTCTTCCATGTTTCCAACCAAAATCAACAAACGACCCAATCAAAACCTGTTTTTCATAAATTTCAAAATTAAGCACCAAAATCCAATATAACATAATCAAAACTTGGGTAAAAATGCGGGAATTCGATAATATAAATATATCCAAAATGCAACGTATCATGTACTTACATATTCGAGACACATAGTAGGTTGTACAGCTACGCGTAACGTGGCCTGTGTGTTTGAGTTTTGACCTTAGGTGGGACTTGGTTTTCATAACAGGCACAAGTATTTAAAAACTCTTTAATAAGTGGAGTCTTTAGGTACGGATCACCAGCAACTTTTGTTGTTGACTATGTTTTGATTCATATTGCAGGTAAGTGAGATAGCAGGTGAAGATTTTATGCTACGGGAAGGGTTGGAATGTTTTTGTCACTTGTTAGGGCCTTTTATAATGTAATCTATGTTGTATTGGTAGTTTGGTACATGTTATGACTACAAACTCTTTGATGCTATGTTTCAATGCGGGTATCCAGTCTTGGGTCTATTTGGGGCCTTTTGACCCGGCTAGGTCCGCTAGGAGGTGTTTGGTGCATTCTCCTTTATGGTCGGCCTAGGAGTGTCACAAGAGGACTGGGTGTATGTTTATGTTATGTTATTATAGTTTTACACGGTCTACCTGTTGTTTCGCCGAGATCTGATATGGACAGTTGGTATCGAAGCCCAAGGTTCCAGCAGATTACGATTCTTCTAAAGCCCCTAAGCTCGAACCTAGTGTGACCCTTAAGATTAGGCAATAACCAAAATTATGAGTTAGGCTGAAGTTTGTGTGTTATTATGAAAACCCGTAATTTCCTAAGTCAATAACCTTGTTTAATTACTTGTTTAACTGTTAATTGTGCATATAATCTATGTTTGTTAACTTAGATAACGTAATATGCCAACAATATTTAGTCTTGACGTGACCCCGCAATAGAACGATAACCATCCACCTTAAACTGTGAAATAATGTATTTATTGTCGGTGGAATTTTAAAAATAAGAAATAAAATAAAAATGATATTTTTATCTAATTTTCTGTCACCTTTGTAGTATATTTATATACGTACAAACTTGTTAACTCGAACGCCTAATATTTACATAAAACCCAATGCGTAGAAAATATTAATCGTTACGTCTAGTTATTAAACCGTTTTCGTTAAATATTTATTTAACATGTCGTCTAACGTTTATAATAAAAATAGAATATTTTTACCTAGACTTTATTATTAATCATCACTCGTGTCAAAAATTCGAGATCAAAGCTCACCGAATATTTTCACTAGTCAATCGCATTTGATCGTGATAAAAACTGAACCGAATCGTTTTTCTTTTTCTTTTATACCGAACCTGTCACCTTTACATGTTTTGCATGTAACCGAACTAACCGATCACCCGACACCCTCGACCACCACCACCGGCCACCTCAACCACCGCCACCACCCTTCATGTCGGCCCCACCCCCATTGTAGGTCCAGAAAAACTCCCGAGACACGATATTGATATCATAAACGAGTGCGGAATCCTCGTAGGTGATTGATTCAAGAAGAAAGATGAAGAGAAAGCAAGAATACGATGATATAAACAATAAAAACTTGATCTTTGCACACAAGAAAACTTGTCAGGTACAAAACAGTAATCGTAAACTCACTCCTCTCGGGTTTACGATCGTAATCTCCAATGGATCGTAAACACCTTTAGCTGCACTCTCAGAATCGTAAACTAGCCACTACAATGGAGAACCACATGGGGTTTATATAGGGTCCCCAATGGGTTTACTATTGGGCCCCTTGTAGATCATAAACCCAATAGTAAACCCAAACCCAATCATAAACTAGCCTAAATACAATAGCAAACTAGCCTATGATTCTAATGAAACCCTCTAAGCCCAGCCCAACTTATTTAATATTACAAGCCTCATAATCTAGCCTCAACAATCTTCCCCTAGGCTTGTGATATTAAATGTCTTTGATCTTCGAAATTCTTCTTCTTGAGTGGCTGGCATAGATGCTGATGAAGATTCTTTCCGCAAAAATCTTCAATGGGTTTCTTGACGGGCACTTGGGACTTTCTCTTGATCAGCATCAGCTCGAACTTCTTTAAATGAACAAGTTAATGAGATGGAGGACTCCCATTGACTTGCTTCTCATGAATGAATTGGTTCTTGTTGAATCTTCGGTAACTGTCTTGAATCTTCATAAATTAGAGGGTTGAAATTTTGAAAACCCCTAACTTTGAAGAATTTGATTGTTGAACTTGGATCTTCATGATCTCTGACTGCTCTCTTCATCACTTTCTTTCAACGAGACTTGAAGTCTTCTGCTTCCCCTAAGCTTGTGAACATCTTCTTTGATAATCTTTTAGAAGCTTGTAAAGAAACCAACAACTTCCCCTGAACAGATGCTTTTCAGATGGAAGTCTTGTCCGGCTGGTTCTTTAACTTTGAGCAGCAGCATCAGCAGCATCTTTCTATCATCAACCTGTCTGACACACATTTCAAAAAATATACACCACCAGACATTTGATGACTGGTCTTTGGGTTAGAAGGTAATTATCATCTGTTCAGTTGATTCAAATTAACAATATTCTAACCAAAAACCCTAATATAGATTACGGGTTTTCTATAAAACTTCCCCTGAACCCAAGACCTCTAAAGACTTCCCCTTAGCTGATTACTTCCCCTCAGCTAAGGACTTCCCCTGAAATAATACATATTATCTTCGAGTTCCCTTCAGATACTATGTATTATGGAAGTCTTTTCGGCTAATACTTATTATCCTCCCTCCTTCCCCTAAAAATTTGTCAAGATCTGATGGAGGAAGTCTTTTCCATTAGATAATAAGTATCATCCTCGAGTTCCCTTCGGATAATACTTATTATCCCATACTCCTTCCCCTAAAAATTTGGCAAGATCTGTCGGGGGCATATTGTCATGCATTAAAACCCATGAAAAACACATTTTGACTTCTCAAATCGACCTGGCCAAGACGAAAACACACCAAAAAGACATTAACGACTCACACACGAAAGATAAAATAAACAACTACTTACCAATATCAAATATGAGAAAGTTTACAAGGGATCAAACCGTATGAATCTGACTGAGGAACCCTTTTCAGCTTCAGTTACTCAACTAGTCCAGGTGATTGCCGGTATGTTTGTCCGCTTTAAACTCAAACCCGTTTAATCCCAACCGAATGCGTCATGCTTAATATAGTACAATATTACCATCATGTTTAATTTTCCCCACACCCAAGCGTACACAACAAAACCTACCCAACCTCAGAGTTTATTGAGGATTCACAAACCCCCAACTTGAGGAACCATGCACCACGGCTATGACTACCACTTATTTTCATTAACCATCAGTTGGTGATCAGGTCGGCCGCTAAGCACGCAAAGAAGACCAACTGAGTGATTATTTTTCATTTTCTTTTCTTTTCAATTTTTTTTTATTTCTTTTTCTTTTCTTTTTTTTATTATTATTATGTGGTGTAGTCATGACAGCAGAGACATGGCGTGTGAGAGAGTGAATACTAGGTAATTACACTCTCAACCCATTTTTGTCGGGACTCAGTCTTTTAAACCATGCAACCTAGGATGAGAAACTAAACATATATATCTTTTAAGTTTACTGCACTTTCATTGGTGGTCATACAATTAGGTCGAGCCTACCAAGCATATCACCGTGGAACTTGCCTTTCACTTCCGCCTTACGCGTGTCAGCCATCTCCAACCCAGACATTCATTTTACTTCCCCTAAACTTCTCAAAAACAAGACACAAACAATTAAAAATTAAAAAGCACACTATTTTTGAGGGGTCAACATTTTCATCTTTTCCATTTCTTCCCCTTGCTTTTTGATTTTTAATGTCACAATTTTGTGAACATCATTTTTTTTAAACAATAAAGATAAAACACACAAACACACTTAAAAGAACAAAACACAAAATTTTGAAGACATCTGGCCAAGCTAACTTTCAAAGTATTGATTTTGAAAATTTTAGAAAATTGGGTTTCATGACATGCACACTTCATTGCATTTGAATTCAAACACATAATCAATCAACAGCTTAATTGAAACTTTAATGAAATAGGTTTGACTCAAAAGACCCTTTGCTGCCTCATCATTCAAACAACCAAGTTAAGAACAGTACCTTTCATGCTGATTTTGACCTTTTACCTCTCAATGAGACATACCTTCCATTTATAGATTACTTGACTTGACATGAAGATACGTCTCCTAAACTGTGCCTGGAACAATCACTTATCAACAAACAAATTAGTAATAAAAACGTTAGTGATAATCCTCCTTGACTGTTCCTGCACAGAGTGAGAGATTAGTTAGCCATTGGTACCCAGGCCATTGTTTTTCTGGGTACACCTGAGGAATCAATAAAGGATACTTCTTGTAAGAACATCCCCTTTGAAAAATCAGGAAGTTGGGATGGAACTGCCTTGGTTTTAGGTTTCCAAGTTCCAGGTGATTTAACATTTGTTTTAGTCACTTTTGGTGTTGTGACCTTAGGTATTTCAACCTTCTTCGTTTTAGAATCATTTTTCAAAACATTTTTAGTTACCTTGGGAGGGGTAACCTTGGGTTTTTCAGACTTTGGTTGTTTTGAAAACTGTTTCTTCACCTGTTTTTGGAAATTTTGGTAACTTTGAAAGCTGTTCTTTTGATTTAAAGATTTTCTTTCAGCTTTGGCAGCGCCCCAATGTTGATCAGAGGGTTTAACCTTGGGAGTAACAGTCTTCATTGCCTTAGGTTTTTGCACCATCATCGGCTTAGACTTCACAGACTCCTGAGATGAAACCCTTTGAGTGTTCGGATAATAGGGTTCATAGGGGCGATAAAGACAGTTTCTAGCAATATGACCAGCGATGCCACAATTAAAGCAAGTCTGCTTCTTTAGATAGAAGTCAGACGTGTACCCATTTGACTTTGGTGGCTGATATGGAGCTGGTTTGCTCTGTGTCTGCTTCTTTGGTCCATCTGCTGCTGATCCAAGATTGACTCTTGGCTGGTTCCTCGAAGCCTATGTTGAACCTGTCTTTACAGTCTTTGTGCTTTCTTGATTCTTTGACGTTGAAGCACCATTCTTGCAATTACAATAGCAACTGCATGATCCAACTGAAGAAATGGGAGACACAGCTACTCCCTTGAGTTTTTCATTCTTCACTCCAGCTGTTGGCTTCATACTCGGATACTTGATGGTGATCTTTGGCTTCTCAACTTTAACTTCACCGGTCACTCCATCAGTTATTCCCTTGAACTTGGAGGTGAAGGACGGTAATTCATATCCTACATCTGGTTCTTGATCAAACATTGATTCAGATGTCATAAAGATCTTCCCCTCAGGCCATGTCGTCAAGATCACCTTTTCCCTTTCGACTTTGTCAATTACCTTGAAGTATGGGGTTTCAATTTCAGGGTATGGTTTCAACTCTATCCCACCCTCATCAGACTCAGCATCATCTCTTGATACGCCCTCTATTCTCCCTTCACCATATGTCATGTTTGCCTCGTTGTCTATTTCCTCTTGAGTCAATGGTGTAGTTCCAACCAAAACACTATCAATAGGAGGAGCAGCTTCTTTATAATCAGACTCGGTACGTTCAACTTGATCCTCACTAAGAAGTATTCCTATAATGTCTCTGGGAACTGGTGGAGGAATAATGTTGTTTGCAGACAGAGATTTATCAGACTTTTCTGACCCACACCCAGTTTTATCTTTCCCAACTTGGCCGGTCACAATGGCATGTGACAATTCCTTTCCAGCATCAAGCATTCTTTTGCTTCTCATTTGATTCATATCAAGCTTCACTTGCAACTCATTGTTTTTATGCTTAAGGTCATATATCTGCTTACTAAGCTCAGCTATTTCTAACTTAGCGTTGTCATACAGATAAGCGTTCTCAGTTGCTAGTTTCCGATATTTCACTATGTCTAATTTCTGAGCTTTTACCTTCTCTTCATTCTTTTGCCATCTACCCTTGAATGAACTCCTTTCGCATTTTACCTCAAACAGTTCTGACTGAAAATTTTTACAGATTTGCCTAAGTTCAGGAATTAATCGAGCACAAGTAGGATTGGGGCATATCTCAGTATTGTCAACTTCAGCTGCGAAATCATCATTGTTCTCAACCGAATCCATTACGAAAGCTTAGGGAACAAAAATCTGAAGTCCAAACGTCCAAAAACTGAGATTACGATATAAATCACTTGATTACGATCGTAAATAGCTGATTACGATCGGAAACACTGATTCCGATCCAAACAAATCGCAAACACAGATTACGATAGAGACAGTCGTAAACACCGATTACGACAAACTGATTACGACTCCGATAGTCGTAAACACCCGATTCCGATTAGAGTTAATCGTAAACGCCAATTACGATCCAAATTGATCGTAAACTTCGATTCCGACCCCGTGAATCCGGTAATGCAATGTCGTAAACACCGATTACGACCAGGAAATGTCGTAAACACCAAAAGTACAATCGTAAACTCAGGTTTCCGGGTCGTAAACACTTAAAAATCGCTGCTTGAAGTCGTATACGCGTTTCTGATGCAGATCTTCAAGACCACTAGTCGTAAACACTCATGAAAAACCCAGAAAAATATCGTAAACCTCAAGAACAGCAGCAGCACCGATCGTAAACACCTCCAGCAGCTTCAAATCTTCAAGAACTCGAGCTTTTTCCAGAAAAACACTTGAATCCAATATCGTGAGAACCTCGAAACACTCGTTTCTTGGCTCTGATACCAATTGTAGGTCCAGAAAAACTCCCGAGACACGATATTGATATCACAAACGAGTGCGGAATCCTCGTAGGTGATTGATTCAAGAAGAAAGATGAAGAGAAAGCAAGAATACGATGATATAAACAATAAAAACTTGATCTTTGCACACAAGAAAACTTGTCAGGTACAAAACAGTAATCGTAAACTCACTCCTCTCGGGTTTACGATCGTAATCTCCAATGGATCGTAAACACCTTTGGCTGCACTCTCAAAATCGTAAACTAGCCACTACAATGGAGAACCACATGGGGTTTATATAGGGTCCCCAATGGGTTTACTATTGGGCCCCTTGTGGATCATAAACCCAATAGTAAACCCAAACCCAATCATAAACTAGCCTAAATACAATAGCAAACTAGCCTATGATTCTAATGAAACCCTCTAAGCCCAGCCCAACTTATTTAATATTACAAGCCTCATAATCTAGCCTCAACACCCATGCATGTCAACCATCACCTTTCACACACCATTCCCTTACACCTCCTTACCCCATCACCAATTCAATCAACCAAGTCAACACTCCACCCACACTACCTAGACCAACCACCCTCATCACCATCCCCTCTCCCTCACTCTTTCAGTTGGCCAAACCCCTCCCCCTCTCCCTTTCAGTGACGCAAACACAGCATACACACACACACACACACTCTTATTCTCTTATTAAACAAACACACAAACAAACACTCTTGTATCTTTTTCCTCTTGACCCAAACCCGTGACACCCCCCCCCTCCTTGGCCCGCTCACAAACAAGCAACCAAACACCCTCCCTGGTTCTTTCTTTTCCTTCATATAAACATCTTAACCCCATTTCCTTTCATTTACAAATCCTAAAACACAAAGATCACCTCCCTCTCCTTTTCTTCTCCCATTCATGGCTCCCACTCTCTCTCTCTCTACTCTCTCACTAAAAACATCTTAAACTCAAGCATTCTTTGAAGATCCAAGCAACTAGGAAGCATTCTCATCCTCTCCTCATCTTCATTTTCTATGTTCCTTCAAGATCATGTAAGTTTCATGAACTTTCTTGTATCATCTTGCTAGATCATGTATCCATGTCCATTTTCACGATCCACCCCCTCCCTTGAAAAGTCTTGATGTCTATGATGATTATTTGTGGTTAAAAGTCTAGAAAATCCTTAAACTTTAGTAATCTTTGTTAATCTAATTTAGATAACTAACTAGTTTTTCCATATGAACATGTCTCCACGTTTTTATTCATGATTTATGATGTATGTCATCTTAGAAACGTTATGTTGCATAAACACTAACATCCATGGCCTTAGAATAGCTGAACATAGCCTAAACCATGTTTAAAGTACTTAACTTTGCTAGATTTTGACCAAATATTCAAGAACCGTTTTCGACAGATCCGTGACTTTAGGGACTGTTTTTGACACTTTTGAAACAACTTTTGTAAAGGCACTTTTGTTGGAAATGAGTCTAAGGGCCTTAAAATCGCTAAAAGAGCCGTTAAAAACCCTAAACCGACCCCTCGGGTCAACTCCGAAATTTCACATAATGTTTGGACTTTAAAACAGTGAACTTTGACATAAAAATAAATGGTAAAAGCTGGCTAAAAATATCCCTTTCATTAGAGCTAGAATTATGTCAAAACCGACTCAAAACGGGTATTTAACGGACCTGGAAACTCTGTTTTCGTAAATTTATCCAACTTGAGGTCAAAACTGATTTGGGACACTTTTTAGGACCCAAAATAGCTTAGGTTAAAATTACAAAGTGTTTGGATAATTTATCGGACCTTAAAATTAGTCGCAGGTTAAAATTGTTAAAACCGGGCCTGTACCTTTAAAATCGGCATCTTAGGGTTTTATATACAAGAACTTGTATTTCTTGTAATCCATTAATAAAATAAGTATATTTTTATTATTATAAATTTATTTCTAATAATATTGGAAAATAACGAGTATTAGTAAATACTTGTGAAAACCGTGTATTTCGGGCTTTTTACCGTAAACAGCTTTTGTAAACCAAATTGAGCCCATATCTTAAGGTAATATTTATTAATTTAAATGTTGGCATAAATCATTTTATAACATAGAAAAATCCTTATATATTTTGAGAATATATATATATATATCTTTATTTTCCGGAACGTTATCGTAATTTAATTATTTATTAAGAATAAATAATTCCTAAGGCCTGCCTGTTAATAAACAACCACCTGGGTCATCATGACGTCAAGACTTGACCATTATTTGGGAGAGACTTAATTGTCAATCCAAACCCTAGGCCTTAAGTTATCTTATATTGATTTAGGACTGCTAGGTTGCCTGTTATCTGCCATTGTACCATCTAGACACTGCCTGATTCATGTGAGTTTTCACGGCCCCTCTTTTAAACTGTTTTAAATGCTTTTGGGGAAGAATTCATATAACATATATCTTTCCTGATAACTAGACAATCTGTTACCGTTATTGATTACATGAACTATTCGTCCACCTTGTCGTATTCATGTTATGATCCAAGCCCCATTATTAGTTGAATCACATTAGTTTCAAAAGAAACGATGACTCGTGAATAGATCTATTACGTTAACGCCCTGTCCTAATTAGTAGCTCCAATCCTGACTTCTGTTATGACAGTCAATAGGGTACATACAATTTTAATCGTCGTTCGATAATCCTGGACAGAATACCATGAGTGGGTAATCAGTTAGTTTCGGAATTTAAGGTTCATGGTAATAATAATGTACAGTATCTTAATGAATTATCAAACGGGTGATAAAACTGATATCAAACTTTATTGTCAATCACAATTCTGATTTTTTTTAAACCTATGAACTCACCTACTTTATGTTGACCCTTTTAGTATATGAATTCTCAGGTATTTGATCGGCCGCTTGGTTGTATGGAACTCTCTTTTGTGCATATCATTAGGTCCTGTCATATCTATCTGGAGTCATGGTCACACTAGCCATTTTTGGAGATTTCACTACATAACACCTAACGGTGTCATGTCTTTTAATATTTTTGATACTTGTTTTGTAAACTATGAAACAAATGAAACATATTATTAAATTCCACTGCTAAACCTGAAATGAAATGTTTTTCGACTCCTTAAAACGGCTCTAGTTGTTTAACCATCCAGAGATCATTTCGTGTAACCTTGACTGTGATTCCATCTCGTTCACGCACGACACAGATTTTATAGTGTGTGACAGTTAGGAAGTGTAAGGTCGGTAGTAGTTACAACCTTGCAAGCTGCCATTCATACTCACAGGTGCACTAAAACTTGGTGAATCCAAGCAGGCACATGAATGCTGATAGTCCTCGATGATAAGCGTCAACCTAGGTTGAAGTTTGTGTGTTAGAAGTACTCATGGCATGTTGTAAGGTCGGTAGTAGTTTCATAAAGTGCACGCTGCCATTACTACCCAGAGGTACACCATGACATGACGAACCTTAACAGACACATGGATACTGTGATTAATTTGTGTGCACTAGAGTACTTACAAATATGACTCTTAGTATGAACTAGGATGAGAAAAACCTAGATGTGCATGAAAATTCATGTTATACATATATGTCTGCACATCTTGATTTTTTAATCCACATGTACTTTTGGGCAGTATGTGGACTTTTGGCAAATCACTAAAGTCGGGATGCAAAAAAAGGGTAGCAAGGGCAAGAAAGATGAGGGTGGTCCAAGCCAGCTGTGCTACCCATGAGTCTCGATTTCTCATGCTACTTTACAGCACCTACTCAGAAGAAAACCCCGTCACCTGCAACTTCGGCAAGCAACATGCCCAAACCACCCAAAAAGAGGAGTACGAAACCAAGAATGCCGGTGTGCCCAAGTCACACCATTCACATTCCACCTTCTGAATGGAATGCACCTAATGTTGGAATGGAACAGGAGGACTCTGATGAAGAGCCCGAAGAAGAAGGTGATGAAATGATTCCGATGCAACAGGTAGTTATTGCAGTATCAGCTAGACATATGGTAAGCTACCACTTGGAGCATCTCTCTCAACATATTTATACCTCACCAGCCTACGCAGCAGATATGGAGGAAGGGCCTGAGGAATCGGTTCCCATGCAGCAGTATCCTATGGCGACTTTTCCTCAAATTAGGAACTTAGTGGATATACCATTTCAAGATCCCATAGTCGCCTTGGCTAATGACTCGAGGGACCCATACGTGGCAGCTATGATGCAGGGACAGTACAACCAGTCTGTGTCTGAGGATTATAGTTTTCCCTTGTTAATAAGATCAAACAGTCAACCACCATCTTCCTATCAGCAGCCACTAATGTATCAGCAGACTCCCTTCATTTCAACAGCCACTCGATTATCATCAATCGTCTTCATACCAGCAGCCCCACATGTATCAGGATCCAGCTCCCGAGCCATACGCTTCTGGCGTGACATATTACCAGCCATAGTCATCGTTTTATTCACCTCAAACATACCAGTTCTCTACCTGGTTTGTGCTAAGGTGTTTATAAAATAAGGCAATTTTTCAAACCTTTTTAATAGCTTTAAGCTTTTAAATTTAAAATACCTAATTTACTTGACAACTACCATTTCACCACATTATAGTAGTGGTAAGTTGAATCGGGGTCGATCAGGACCCAATGGAAAGTGAGAGCTCCCAATACTCAATCTTTGTCAACGTTTAACCAAACTCTATCTTTGATTTTTAGAAAATTAAGTTTAATATATATATATATATATAAGTAAAATGGGTTTTCAGACTTAAGTAGTCGCAGTCATTATTGATTGGAATAATCATACCAGTAACCTATAGACAAGTTGATTATTTATAATTTTTAGTTAAGATTGTCTATTGACAGGCAACTAGACCGCCTCTCAGCCTCAAATCTAGTATCACTATTCTCCAAGGTGATTGTATACGAGGAGTATGAACCCCGGGGAACTGTGCTACCAATAGACAAATATAGTGGTATAATGCCACGTACTTATGGGGTCCCTTAAATCGGCCGAAATACCGTACTCGACACGCCGTCATGAACCAACAGGGGAACAACCCTACGTGTCGGATTATTTTATTGTGAAAATTATCTTTTTAAGGGACTAAGGTCCATTTCTTCCATGCACCGCTCTCGTGCATGCACGTCCGGCGTAACCAGAGCCAAGTTCAAAAACACGTATCATCTCGGCTTCCATGAAGTGATGTTGATACACGAAATGGCAATGAGCTGAATCGATCAAAGACACAAAGTTTTGATTTAGGTCTGTTGGCCGAACTCCGGCCGAACCCTGGCCGAGCCTTGGCCGAACCTGGGGTTCGGACATGCTATGGAGTTCGGACGTCCGTAGGTCTATAAATAGATTTGTGTCTTTGTATTTTGTAAGTTTCTGAGAGAGTTTGAGCGAACTTGTCTGTGAGTTGTCTCTGTGTAATTCTCTGTAACTCTGATTCTCTATCAATAAGAGATTGAGTTTATTTACGTTTTGTGTGTTGATTCTCATTTGATTACGTTTTGTATTCGATCAATTCGTCCAAACCGATCCGTATCCAGGCACTTTCAATTGACAAAATAGTACCAACCCCCATCCCCAACCAAATACTTTCAGCCCGCACTTGCGTGATAGAAGAAATTGCTTACATAGACATAAGGACCTCAAACGTATCATGTAGCATGGGGCGAGAGTCACCTTTCGGATCATGCATCGTCCCCCTGACCGGGTGTCACAGGTCCGGCCTTTGGGATTCTAACTCCCCAAATTGTCTATGATACGTAGTGCACATGTGATTTAGAAAATCAGTAATACACTTTCAACAAAAAGGGTTTTCACAAAGTCATTAGGCACACCTTAAACCAACTTTATAAAGACAACTTGTAAACTTATTAAAGGTTTATTATTTTCAATCAAGTGTAAGAGTTTAGCTAATCATAGCTTGAATATTTGCCAGTAAGTAGAAGAAGATTTCATACACAAAATGCTTTCAATTACTTAGACTGGTTAAAGTTCTTACAGACTTTAACATACTTAAAGACACGAAAACGCCAAGTGGCTCGACTAACTAATCTAAAAGTGGGAGAAAGAGAGAAGAATTGAGCGCTTTGTGAAATGGGTGGTAGCTGGCTTTTATAGACGATTTCTGGACTTTGGCACAGACTGTGCTTAGTTTGGCATAGGTCGTGCCATGTCAGACGGTTGATCCGGTACCTTCCTATCTTTAGGGGCACGGGCCCCGTGTGTCAGAGCATGGGCCGTGCGATGTCAGGAGGCTTCACACGCGACATGGTGATCAGAGACACGGGGTGTGCTGTCTCAGTGGGGAGATTTTGTAGATCCGGATCGGGCAGGGGCTGTGCTTAGCTAAGCACAGGTCGTGCTAAAGTCATAAATCCCCAAAACTTGCATTTTTCTTCACTTTTCTGCTAGATTATGCTCCTTTTGGTATTTTGGCTTTATACAACCTGAAAAACTAAAAAGAAAACAAAATAGCTTTGTTTTGATGTTAGTAGCTAGGTTTTATCCCGAAATGTGGAAGTATTTTAGTATAAAAATATGTATAAATGTGTGTACATCACTACCTCATCACCTTTATAGCAACCGTTTATGCCATATCAACCCCTACGTATCCATATGCTCACTATCGACCATATATGGATCTACCCCGATCGGCATTCTTAGGATGTGGCCCTATCTTCACACAGACTCCTTATCAAGACTCTTCAGGACCAAACTCCCTCGTGATTGATGCTCTTAGGGAAGAAAACAAAGTCTTAGTAAAAAGTTTGGAGAAACAACTAAAGAATGAAAAGAAGTTGGTCGAGGAAGCAAAGAAGGTGTCATCCCACATCAAGAACCTGCATCGTTTGGCAGACGCTAAGACTAAATGCGAGAAGCAAAAAGGGATTAGGGTTGCAGTTATTTCGTATGGTGTGATTTTAATATGCAACAACATTATGTTTGTCTGTGTGTCGTTGTCATGTGTTGTTTGAGTGCTTATTGGACGTGTATTTTGTTTGTGTTGGCGGTTACACCGCTAAGACTACTACGTTTTTATGAAATAATTTGGTTATTTGTTGTCTTCATAGTATTGTTTATGAATTGTTGATCTCGAATCAAGAATCATAAGAAATATAAGAGGGTCTAATTTATAGATCACCTCTAAGGATTCCATACGTTTGCGATTTTATTCTGCTCGTAGTCATAACATTGTACCATTATCGTAAACCCCAAATGTGGCATTTCGGTAGGCCGAGAAAGTGCAAAAACCCCGATAAAAATGTGTCTCCTTAACACGCTGATATGCGTAAAAGGAAAATGGAGACCCCATTGTAAATGCTTGTGAATGTTGCTAAATTGATTATAATTATGTTTTTGTTAATATGGCATTTTGATTGCTTTCAGCAAAATGCCGTAAGTTGGGGTAGGTATGACCACCTCCAAGGGTGTTAGAACCCGACAAGATAACATAGCTTAGGTTGATAGCCATGACAATTGATCCGTTCACAATGAAGGAGATGAACCACGTACGTCCGAGCAGCTAAGGCAAAGAGCTCAGGAAGAACGACTTTAGGGGCTTATTGCTCAAGGCATTGCTAAGGCATTTCCTACTTTGGTTGCGAAAGAGAAAAAGCAAGGTAAAATGCGTGTTGGCTCCAAAAGGTCTAGTGACACAATGGGTAGCAAGACTGCAACTTCTCATCCAAAGAAAACTGATAAAACTCGTTCATGATCGGCAGAATCAAGGGCGAGATCAAGGTATTGCAGTAAGAGTAAGAGTCAACAGAGTCATAGTCGTGAGAGTCACACAAAAAGTTCAAGCAAAAGGGCTAGAAGTGAAGAAAGCGACTCAGAGGAGGAGATAAAGAGGGGATGCTCATATAAAACATACATGGCAAGCAAGCCTAGTTTATCTAGAGGGGACAAGGGTGCTACTGATGCGTTGAATTGGTTGGAAGAGATCGAGGCTGCTTTAGATATCAGTGAATATGCTGATAAAGATATGGTAAAAGTTGCATCGCAATCATTTAAAGGATCGGCCTTGAATTGGTGGAAGGTAGCGGTGAACAAGTTAAAAAAGAGGAATGCTCACCGTATGGGTTGCGCATCGTTTCATGCGTTAGTTAGAAATTTATCTCAGAAAATGTAGCTGAGAGACTTGAAAATGAGTTCATTAATCTGAGATTGAACGGAGCTGATTATATGTCCTACATTAATTGATATAATGAATTGCTGAAATTGTACCACATATGGCAGAATCATAAACTTCCAAAATTTGGATATTTCTTTGAGGGTTGAGCCCTAAGATACAGGCGGATGTAAGATCAGCACGTCCCAACACTCTAGCTTCTGCTATAAGTTTGACCGGCACTTAGGCCGAGAGTGGATTCGAATGACACGTATAAAGGTAGAATCTTTAGGCAGCAAGAGGAAGTTTGATGACAGAGGACGAGACAAAAGGAGGAGAGATAGGTTTGCTAGAAATAATCATGGAAAGAGGGATGCAGAAAAGGATTCTAAGAGGCCAAGGAGATATGAGTGAGGAAATTGATGAAAGGTTTGACATCAGTACTATCAATGTGATCAACCATTAGCATGTTTCCTCTGTAAGGAGAAAGGGCATATGCATTCAGAATGTCCAAAAAGGAAATATGCCATAAAGGACAAAGGCAAGGAGGCCGGAACTTCAAAAATTAAACCTCGTCTCTATATCATGTCAGTAGAGGAGGCACGTAAAAATGAAGATGTTTTATCCGATATGTTTTCTATGAATAATATCTTTGTTAGCATTTTATTTGATTCTGGTTCTCATAGGAGAATTGTGTATACTAATGGCGTCCCTATCCTAAAATGCACACTACACAAACTAGACAGACCTTATATAGTAGAAACTGCCAATGGTCAAGAGATTAGTATTCCTTAAATAGTTAGAGACTGCCATTTAGAACATGAGAATACAATGTTTGATCTAGAACTACTCCTTATGAACTTAAATGAATTTGATTTGGTTCTCGGAATTGATTGGCTCATGCAACATCGAACAAAAATTCATTGCGCTGAAAAGATCATAGAAGTAGAATCTGCCGACGGCAAAATGCACACCATTGTTGGCGATCGTCATACGAGACCAGTAAAGATCATATCCAGAATACGATCAGGAAAGTACATACAAAAGGGAGTTCAGGCTTATCTAACAAGTTTGGTTGAGGTGCCAAAGGAAAAGAAATTGAAGGTGTGCCCATAGTCTCAGAGTAAGCTGATGTGTTTCCTGATGAGCTGCCAGGATTACTTCCAGAACGACAAGTGGAGTTTTAGATTAAACTAACGCCTGGAACATCTCCAATTGCCAAGTCACATAATCGAGTTGCACCATCTGAAATGCAAGAAGTTTTAAAATAAGGGTTTCACGAACCTAGTTTCTTACCCTGGGGAGCACCTGTACTCTGTGTAAAAAAGAAGGATGGTTCGATGCGAATGTGTATAGATTATCGTGACATCAACCGTGCAACCATCAAAAACAAATATCCTCTACCCAGAATCGATGAATTACTTGACCAATTACAAGGAACCAGTTACTTTCCAAAAATTGATTTGAGGTCAGGATATCATCAGGTCAGGGTTTGTGACGAAGATATCCCAAGAACAGCATTCAGAACTAGGTATGGTCATTACGAGTTCACAGTTATGCCATTTGAATTAAGTAATGTGCCCGTAGTATTTATGGATTTGATGAATCCAGTGTGCAAGCCATATCTTGACAAGTTTGTAATTGTTTTGATTGATGACATCTTGATCTACTCCCGTACCCGAGAAGAGCATGGTGAACACTTGAAGAAAATGTTGAAATTTTTTCGCTCAAAAAAACTTTACGTAAAATTTTCCAAATGTGATTTTTGGCTGAGAGAAGTGCGATTTCTAGGTCACATTGTAAGTGGTGCCGGAATTCAAATGGGCCCATCAAAGGTGGAAGCTATTGCAAAGTGGGGGTAGCCCAACAACCCCACAGAAATCCGACATTTTCTGGGATTAACTGGTTACTACTGAAGATTTATTTAAGATTTCTCAAAAATAGCCACGCCCCTAACCGCATTAACCCAGAAGAATGCAAAATTTGAATGGAAACAAAAGCACACCGAGGCTTTTGAATTATTGAAGCAGAAACTAAGCTCTGCCCCTATACTCTAACTGCCTGAAGGTACTGAAGACTTTGTGGTTTATTTTGATGCATCTATTAATGGGCTCAGATGTGTCTTAATGCAAAAAAGATAAAGTAATTGCTTATGCATCTAGACAGATCAAGAAGCTCGAAAAGAACTATACCACACATGATTTAGAGTTAGGAGCGATATTCTTTGCCCTCAAAATATGGAGACATTATTTGTATGGGACAAAATTTGTGGTATTCTCTGAGCACAAGAGTTTACAACACTTATTCAGTCAGAAGGAACTAAATATGCAACAAAGACGCTGGATGGAAGTATTAAGCGATTACGACTGTGAAATCAAATACCATCCAAATAAGGCCAACGTGGTGGCTGACGCTTTAAGTAGAAAGGAGAGAACTAAACCACTCCAAGTTCGAGCCTTGAGATTGGACGTATGTCTAACTCTTATTGATGAGATTAGAGATGCACAAAGGAAGCAACTGGCCGATCCAAACGTTCAGCGAGGATGATTGTTCCTGAAATAATAATTAACAGCTTAAAGAAATCTTTTTATGGGTTTCGTCAACCGATGGGATGGATTCGTTGTCACAATTTGAAGGACAAAAGAAAAAACAAAGGTTTATTTTGATGCAATTTATAAGACTTGGTGACGTGGGTGTTTTTTTTAACGGAGTTTGGAACTACCCCCAAATCTTCAATATCCGAGTGAGCCTTCCTCAGATAGGATTGCAACCATCCACACTAAATTTGACACTCCAGACCTTGACTCATTCAAGAATACCATGAAGGAGGAAAGCCACCACTTAGGAAAAAATCTCTTAGAGTCAGGTTCGAACTTGAGACCTTTAGGATCCCAAGCTCTAACCATCATCCCCTTACAATTGGACCAATTGGCCTTTGGTGTGACGTGGGCGTTGAATGTAAAAATAGAAAGAAGGTTGATCTGGAAAGAGGAGTTGATCACGTGGGATAGCATTTACTTGGATTTTGATGGTGGAAATTAATTAAAGGGGGTAGCACCGTAGCAAACGGTGCTATGTAGCCTATGTATATGGAGAAGGTGGCTTGGATCACCGGTGAAGGCAAGGTTTGGGGTCTGCTGTGAAGGTGACGTGAAGAGGAAGGATATAAACTTTTTTGGCAATCATAATTTAGTGACTTATGATACCATGATAGAACACATAGTGTTGTGTCCTTCTCATTATGCACAAAATTATGTAATATAAAGAGTTATAGTTTACCTCCCTAAAGTATAGAATAATGATAATATAAATACCTAGTCTAATAAAAACTCAAAATTATGAATAAGTGGTTATAATTATGGTAATTATATCCGATAAACTATTTCTTTTAACAGTAAATTAATATTTACAATTATACTAAATTACACCACTTGTCTAGGTTTGAACCCAGAACCTCCACCTAAGAGGACAATGCCTCTACCAAGTGGGCTACTCCCACATTGGCTCCAATAAACTATATAATAAAAAAAATCTTTAATGTTACGTGTGATTCTCACATTTTCTCTCATCAAAGTTTTCCTGCATCTCTCTTTTATTAAATATAAACTCTCTCCTATTAAATACTGATGATTTTAAATTGAGTAACTGCTAATTTAATCCCTGTAGTTTGGCTAAAATTGTAATTTTAATTCACAAGTTTATATCTTGCATTAGATACATTGTAGTTTCACATCTTCCTTAACACCATACGTATTCCTGTTAGTTTTAAGGGTATTTTTTTTCCTTCTAAAATATATCCATCTTCTCTCATATGAACGTAATATGCATCCATCTCTCCTAGTTAAACCTAACAGATGCTACTCTGTTTTCGATTAAGTCAAAAATCTCCTCCTATGATTGTTAACTATTACATGAAAAATGGAACTATTGTTAAACAAATCCACACAGTCCCATTAATGAGTACGCGGACAATTAATTCTTATGACAGCTTCATCTTTTAGTGAATTAAAACAAACATATTACCCAAAACCACACAAAAAAAAAAAACACAAATTTTTTAAGAAAACTTATCGTGGGTTTTTAAAAAATCACAATCCTTACTAGGACTAAGAACAATCTAGAGCGTGAGAACCATGAAATCGAAAGGGTTGTATTTGATGAGAAGAAAAACCAACTTGAAACTATAAATATTGTATGAAATCCTATCATGTAATATTGACTGAAAGTATTTCCAGGGAATGAACGATAATAAAGGCAAATCATCATTTAGGTTTTTAAGCTTATACTTAATTGGACAAGACTACTCATATATGTTTTTAAGTATTAATCAAATGGGCAAAACTACCTAAAACTATGTGTTAAGAGATGTAGATGAAAATGACAATATTATGAAACTACAGTATCTCTAACGTAAAACTTAAATAATGGATTTGAAATGACAATTTGTTTCAAAACATAGAGACTAAATTGGTAGTTTACTCTTCTAATAATATTTAAAACTTAATAAATTAAAATAAGACTTCAATTATATCTTATCTTCAAATATAATTATATAACAAGAAATTGACCACCTGCGCGTTACGGCGGAGGATCACTCATTTTTATCAAGTAACTGTAGCGTTTCTAGGCAGAATGATACAAACTTTGCTAATCATGTTAATACATTCATACACATGAACCAAACAAAACAATTATAGTTCTTTAGATTAATCTAACCTAAAGATTCATAACCAATCTGAAATCTTGAGTATGCGAAGTCAAATTCTACAAAATCTTGACCTTCAGATCCCATCCAAACATGATCAAACTCCCTTCATATGACCTATATATGCACCACTCTCAAAATGATCCCTAAAATCATTGCATATCATGCAAAATCATATCAACAAAACACACACATGGGTTGAAATTAAGCAATTATTTTCACCATAAAAATCAAACTATATCTCCATTTTTAACATAATCAATACACTAATTTTAAGATTAATCTCTCTTTTTTTTTTTTATAATCAGATGGAGAATAGTTTCGTTACGAAATAAATGTTACAACTCAGTCCGACATACGGGGCAAACGGGCAACAAGTTGCGCCGCAAGCCCTTTTTGAATAGCAAAACCTAAGCGGATAAAAGCAAATTTCTTAGCTCTAGGAGTCGCTATATGTCCATGCATAACCTTCTGGATCCGCCCGAGCGTGTCCGCAGCCTCTGACGCGAGGTGCCCGAACGTGTCAAAGGCAAAGGGGACAAACACATGCTGATTCTCAAGACATGCCTTCTCGTGCTTGTCCACCTTACCCCACAGCCGCCTTAGCAGCAGCTTGCCCCGTCGTGAAAACTCCAGAGCCAAAGCCCGCAAGGGGAGAGACCCTAGTCAGATCGATGCAAGCGTGCTTCCCCCTTGACCACCCAAACACCAGGATGTCCGCCGGTCTAAGGGTCGAACGCCCCTCTTTTGGGTCAGTTAAGAAGTTGAAGGGGGCTTCCTTCTTGGCTGAAATTTCAGCCTTTCTGAAAATGTCAAATAGCACATCCCGGACCCAGTCATGACGGTACTTGAACCCGGGGAGCTCTTTACAGTGAACCGCGTGCTCCCCAAACGAGTCCAGACACGCCTTGCGGCAAACAGGGCACTTCTCGTCCGCGGGAAAGAGGGGTATCATAAGCCGGTACTTGAGGATAGATCGGTACTCGACCGACGACATGCATTGCCCAAGCCCGTCAATGGGGAGAGCATGGAGGAAATCTTGGGCATGTGGTTGACGAAGACAGCTCCACACCGCTTTTTGTCTGGCATTCATATTAAAACGGGTCTCCATATCCAACACGATTTTGCTGAAAAGGGCATTCGCCAAAACATGTTGGGGTTTTGGGGGGGGGGCGGTGTCCTTGTCAGAGAAACCGCTCAGATCAAAACCCGGTACGAAGTCACGCGGGACAGCCAGAGCGAAAGTATAATCCGAGTCCATACCACAGACCCCGTTCTCCCACAAGATGTGGTCCTGCAGCCCCCAAGATTGGGCCCTGGACTCTACAAACGCATAAGACGAGGCCTCCATAGCCGAAGAAACCCCAAACCCTCTGTGCCGGATAGGCAGGGAAGCAAGCCGCCACTGAAGGTCCCCAAAATAAGCACCTCCACAGACCACAATGTTTTCAACCGTCTCGCGCAGGGTCTGGTCAAAGCAGGAGGCCGCCCCTTGCATGTGGGCGGAGGGACAGGTCCGCAGGCCGAAAAAGAGCTTGGCAACACCCATGCAAGAGCGAAGCAGGAGGAGTTCGCATTGCGGCTCCCGAATCTTGGGAAGGAGGTGCATTAAAGCGGCAGCGTTAGAAACCCTTTTGGACGCCAACCCCTTAATGAACCCACCATCCCTACTGACTGCCCCTCCAAGGAGCTTTACCCCTTGGGTCGGCCTACTGATGACCGAGGGGAAGAGGCCTGGCCGATTCTTCCTCCCATCGCAAGACGGCCAGAACAGCTCCTTCTTCTTGATATTGAGTTGCAAGCCCAGGGAGGGGCCGGTCTCCGAAATAATCTACAAAGCTTTGGCCACTTCCTCGGAATCCCCAATGAGAGTGCCATCGTCAAGGTACCACGCGTGAAGGAGGAGGCGGCATTTTTCTCGAATCTGGTGCGCAAGGGGGTGAAGAACAAGGGCAAACAGGAGAGGCCCCAAAGGGTCTCCCTGTTGCACCCCAGTAGTGGCCCAAATATGATCTCCCCCTAAGTATAGCCGCGCAGACTAACCGTAGAGAAAGTCGACCCATGGAGATATAGACGAGCACCTTAAACACACTTCCCGGAGTAAGGCCGATCTATCCACTACGTTAAACGTGTTGGAGAAGTCAACCGTGAGCATAGCCAGCGAGAGCTGTCATCATGTTTCCCCGCAACCAACCGGTTAACCGCATGCAGGATAGCCTCAGCCCCCCCCCCCGAGGCACCCCAACCCCAAACTGAAAGTCCCCAAGATATCTAGCCATTTCCTTCCCGACTCCTTTCATAGCAATTTTAGAAACCAGCCGCCGCCAGATGGTGCCGACAGCGATGGGCCGGATCCCATTGTCAGGTTTTAGCAGAGGTGTGAGAGGGCCCGACGCCACAAACTCGGCCAGGACGAGGGGGCACCTCCCTCCCAACTACAAATTGACAACCAAGGTAATAGCCCCGAGGAGGTCGCTAGCAATAGCAGACCCTTCCCCGCAGAGGCTGTCCAGAAGGTGTTGGGCCCGCAACCCGTCCCTCCCGCACGAAGTCCCCTTGGGAAACGATTTAATGCAAGCCAAAACAACTTCGGTGGTAGCCACAAGTAGGGGCTCGGTATGGGGCTCAGACGGCAAGAAGGGGGGTGGTAACACCGGATGCTTCTCCTCCAAGGCCCGAGTGGTGGCGGGTCCAAAAGGCGTAACCCCAGACGAAGAGAGAACTTTAACGGCGGCAGTAAAGTGACCGTCCGCAATTTTCCGGATGCAGCGGTTTAAGTTGGACCCCTCCGCAGCCGACTTGTCAGAAACAGTATCAGGAGGCCCCCCGGGCCCACAAACGGGGGTTTCAAGGATGTTATCAATCAGTTGGTCAATACCCTCCTCTCCCCCCCCCCCAAGTAGACAGGGAAGCCATGATGGAACGACATTGCAGGGCTTTGCGGTTCCCCGAGCGAGCCTCATGGCGCGTTTTAGGGTTAAAAACCCTCAGCGTACACCTAGGGAGAATAAGCAGCCGAACCCAAGCCACAACAGAATCGGGGTGGGCAGCCACCTGAAGCAGCGCAGTTTTAAGGGCCTGGGAAAAAGCCATGCGACAACTGAGAGGTACACACTTAACAGTGGTGACACGGGCCCTGAAGATCTTATCCAGGAGCTCCCTATCCAAATGCCTCCCACCCCCTACATTGACGGGGCCATGCCCGGGCGGGTCAACAAGGCCAAGGGGGATGGGGATCTCGGTGATATGCCTGGCTTCGCCTTCCGAAGGATTGATAAAGCGAGAAACCCCGTCCTCGTGGTGGCACAAGCGGCTGACATGGTGAATTTTCATGCACCGACCACACAACCAAGAATCAAGGGCCTTTAAGGCATCCTCCAAGCCTAGAAACACCCCGCGGTCCACCGAGAGGGTGTCCGGCAACTTTTGAGATGTTGTAAAGTGATTATGTTAAAAAATATATATGTCAAAGGGGTTGGTTTTCATCTCTTAGTCAACTTTTGAGATTTTGATCTGTAGCTTTAATTTATCTTTTTAACAAGGAAAATTGGGCCATATTAATCCCAGTTATCACATGTTGGCCGATAATAATCCCAGTTATGTTTTTTTCCCAATAATAATCCCAGTTATTAACATATTGGCATGTACTGAACCGCCGTTAAGTAGACACTAAAGGTGTTAGTTTTAGGCTGACTGGACATCCATGTAGGATCCTACGTGACATTATTTATTGAATCCTTTTTTACTAAATAAAAAAAATCCTATTAAAACAAAAGCAGTAGCATCATCACCTCCTAATCTCTTTGCGATTACACAAAATCCCTATTAACCACAAAATCTCGTTTGGACCTCCTAATTTTTTTATAACAACTCATTGCATTATATTACAAATACATAAAACAAATTAAATAGTCATCTTTTTTTGGATCTATGAACAAGGTAAATACTTAATTAATGTATATAATCGAACAAGGTAAATAACTAAATGTATACGTTGTTGGTGAGCATACATATAATCTCTAAAGCAAATGACCCACGTCATAATTTGGGGTTATGATCTATTTTTCTTTTTTTTAGATGTTACATTAACTTTTTTGTAATATAATGTAATGAGTTATAAAAAAATTAGGAGGTCCAGACAAGATTTTATGGTTAATAAATTTAATAGGAATTTTGTGGTTAACGAGATTTTGTGCAATCGCAAAGAGATTAGAAGGTGATGATACTACTACCTTTTTCTAATAGGGTTTTTTTTTATTTAGTAAAAAATGATTTAATAAATAATGCCACGTAGGATCCTACGTGGATGTCCAGTCAGCCTAAAACTAACACCGTTAGTGTCTACTTAACGGGGGTTCAATAAATGCCAATATGTTAATAACTTGGATTATTGTAGGGAAAAAACATAACTGGAATTATTATCGGCCAATATGTGATAACTAGGATTAATATGGGCCAATTTTCCTTTTAACAAAAATTTATTATGTTAAAAATATAACACTTTCTCGATGTATTATATTATACAAAAATAAACTAAACACATCTCAATATTTTATGTTAAAGGCCATTGGTAACTTTTGTGATTTTGTAAGTAATATATCGAGAAAGTAAACTTTTGTAAGGGGTTTAGAGGATCTGTAGCTTTAATTTATCTATTTAACAACAATTGTTCAAACAAATATTTTATATTATCACTTGTAAAGAATATCCAACTTGAAGTTCAAATAGTTTTAAAAGGATAACTGCTCATCGAGCTACTATGATAATTTAAAAATTGTAAGAATTTTGCTATTTGCAAAAGACTACCAAAAAAAAGCTAAGTAGGCTTACATACAATTTAAGTACTCGAACGCAATCAGTCAAAGCAACTATCCAGGACAGCCACCTGCAAAGGGAACATAAGCAATTGATAAGAAATCATATGGCTGAAACACAAAACGATAACTAACTCAAAGCTCCGATTTAAATCAGCATCTTCACAAAAGTATATCAATATCAGAAGTCATTGTTCATAACTAAAAAGGCCTTTCAGAGCCATCTAGAATACATACTGCCTCACCGATGCATCATTCATTGTACTTGCTCAACCCATAACACCAAAATGATAATCCAAAATCCCAACTCATTTTTCTAGCCAATAGTTCACGTCAAGTTTTTTTTTTGGTAGAGATCGATGTTGCGAGAAGATTTGTGTATGCCAAAATCGATGAACACATATTAGGGTTTCTGGGGGGAGAGACGACCGAAGTTTTTTTTTGAGATGTGAATGACTATTTTTTGTATCAATTATAAAAAATGGGAGAAGTGTTAAATTATAAAAATAGCCCTCTTTAATCCTTACTTGACGGATTTCAGCCAGTTAATTTGGATGGAACTTCAAAAAGTGACCAAAATTGAGAAAATAATCAAACCTCAGGCCCTTAAATGTTATAATTTCTAAAATTGAATTAAAAGTGTTAAAATATGTAAACATTAGGGACCAAAAGTGAAGTTAACTCAAAATATAATCTAATCTAATCTAATATATAATAAACAAAAATCGTCTATGTTACGTGTCATTATTTTATTCACTACTATCAAATTTCCATGCATCTCTCCTATATTAAATATAAACTCTCTCTTCTATTAAATACTAATGATTTTAATTAAATAATGTAATTAAGTTTCAAAAATATAAATTATTTTATTCTAATAAGTGTAAACTGCCAATTTACCTGTAGTTTGGCTAAAATTATCATTTTAGTCCATTAGTTTACATCTTGCGTTTCATACATTGCAGTTATAAAAATATATTGTCATTTTCAGCCATCTCCCTTAACACCGTAAGTATTCCTGTCAGTTTTAGGGGTAGTTTTGTCCATCTAAAATGGATCCATCTACTCTTATATGAACTTAATATGCATCCATCTCCCCCAGTTAAACCTATGTGATGTTGCTCTATTCGATTAAATCAAAAAACACCTCCCATGATTCTAACGTATTACGTGACCATTGTCAAACAAATCCACTAACCCTCATTAATGAGTACATGGACAATTAGTTCCTATGACTGATTTATTTTTAGTGAGTTAATACAAAGAGATTATTCAAAATCACAGAAAACATGAAAGCTTCAAGAAAACTTATCGTAGCCGCAGGGGCGTAGCTTTTAAGGGGCGGGGGCGCCCCCCGAAATTTTTTTGCGATGAGGATATAATTTTCGTGTAGAAAATTTCGATATACTCCGGTTCACCCCATTTACCCAAAAATTGACGTTATGAAAAAAAATTTAGATCCCGACCCCCACTTATATTTTCAGCTTCGCACGAGTTCTTAAAAAAAACACAATCCTTATTAGGACTATGAACAAAGCGTGAGAACCATGAAATATCTAGGGCATGAAATCGTAAGAGTTGTATTTGATGACAAGAGAAATACCAACTTGATTGTGTAAATATTGTAGTGAATCGTATCTTGTAATATTGCGTGAAAGTATTTGGAGAAGATATACATGCATCATGAGGCAAATAATCATTCTGTTTTTTAAGCTTTTAGTTAACTGGACAAGACTACCCTATATGTTTTTAAGGATTTATTCAAATGGATAAAACTGGCGTAAAACAATGGTTTTAAGATAGGTGAATGAAAATGAAAATATTTTAAAACTACAATACATCAAACTCAAAATTTAAACTAATTGATTAAAATGTCAATTTTAGTCAAACCCGGGACCAAATTTGCAGTTTACTCTTTTTAATAACTAGAAATCGACCGCACGTTGCTGCGGTTATTTTTTAGTGTTATGTCTTTAATTTGGCGGTCTCTGTTTGTTGGAATTTAAACCCATCAGTAGCACCTGGTGTGATAATAGAATATTCACATTAAAGGTCGTTAGGTTTAGTTACGCCTTTTACACAAGGTTACAAAAGAAAGTCATTTAAGTTATTTGGATCAAGATGACACTTGATCTTATCTTACAACGATACTACAAAAGCTAAGGAAACCGTCTTTGTAGGCTGCATTAGATTTCCTTGTTCATGAAAACGGTGTCGGTCTGGAAGTCATATGTGAGACGAATCTTCTGACCGACGGTGATGCCACAGCGGGTTGCGAATTTCCCCCAGTTATGGTGAATCTACATGAAGATAAGTCGTTTTATTTTATTAAAGTATTATGTGAAACTTCTCATGAGGTAATCACTAATCCAAAATTTAACGGAATAGTAAATTCAATTAGTAAATAGTATTCTAATTTGTAGGGTTTATTGGAAATTAGTATTTGATGGAGCCATAAGATTCTGTTAAAGATAGTATATTGTGATTTAATAAAATGGACGGGCTGTCTTCCGTGAGGTGATTTATTTACATCAGTTTCTTTGTATGTCATGTATTATTGAATAAGTATTGAAAAGTGTTATATGTTAATGGCAAAAAATCTTAGAAGAGCTGAGAATTGCTATTGAAAAGTTAAAACCTAAGGGGATATTAGAAGATGGCATAAAACAACCAACTCTACAAATGTGTTTCAAACCTTTATAGTAGTAGCCTTTATTGTTTGTTTATAGAAAAGGATGTAGTTATCTGTTAAAATCTGTTAGAACAATTTCAACATTGTTCTAATATTGGTTTTTAACCCACTTATGAAGCTGTTCTATGTGTTTGTTTTTTTACCTTGTGTAGGTCACCATGTTTGATTGTGACCGCAGCTTGAAGGTCTTTACTCGATGATGTTCGTATGCGATCTGGATTTTCATTCCATCATAGAAGTCTGCTAACTTTGCAAGCATTGTGGGCAGGCGCTATAATAATTATTTGTTAGTAGCGTGTAGTATGAAAGTACTTGCGGCTTTAGGGAGTTAGGTTACTTACAAAATGTTTATGAACAACAACAACCATATTAAAGCTGGGTGGATCTTTCATTGGTTCAGGATCTGCCTCTTTAGTTGAGCTGTTTGTTTCACTTTCTGACTTCACATCATTAGGCACTGACAGTATGTTGGATCCATCCGAAGAGTATACGTGCAAGAAGATAACGGACTCGCTCTCATAGTGAAATTCCAAAAAGTGGTTCTCTCTCAGTGGTATGTCCTTGACAATCTGTGACCATCCATCTGTCATGTAGATATCTTCGTTGATCTTTCTTATTTTGAGCGTCCAAAACATATGTGTAGTGAAGACCAATGACACTGACTCTGTCGATTTCAGATTGTTGTATCGAATCTGTGCAAATTCAGCCGGGATTTTCTGTTGAGCAGAAATATCTATTAATAAATTTTTATTCATTGTAGTCAATAAAGTTGTTCATTGACTCACCAGATGCTGATTTTCACTTGTGGACAAAACCCTTGTGAATGTAGTCTCCATCTGCATGTGTGAAATATGAGTTTTCTATAATTTTACCTGAATCTGATCGCAAATTTTAAAGAGAACATTTAAGAAAAAATTCCTGAATCCACAGTGCCTGAGGTTCAAGGTTGACTGATGCAATAACTAAGGTAATGATCTGTATTCCTGTTTGTACTGATAATTTAGTGTCATATTGGTTGAGCGTCTTTAAAGAAATATGTTTACGCTGCAATCATGTGTAAAAATTGGTATATGGAGTGAAGAAATTTAACACTAAGCAATAGTCGGAAACCCTAAAATTACGGCTGGAAAGGTTAAATGTTGATATGCAAATAATTTTTTGCTAAATACTGGTCCAATATCTTTGATCAAACATGTTTAATTTGTGATTGTGTGTAGAAACTGGAACATGCAGTCAAGAAATTTCCCAGAAAGCAATAATCGAAATAACATGAATTTTATCAGAGGAAGAGCAGTATGTGTGGAAGATCTTTTAGAAATTAAACAAATGCAAGGCGATAAGCTTCTGATTTTGCTTACCTTTGATCGATAATCTCTGCGAGCAGGATCGGTTGATGACGCGATGGAAGAGACGAAAGGTCGATGATCTCGCTTAATGTTTTAAATATCTGGATATCTGGTTTTTGGGCCGGGCAGAATGGATGTATAAAATTGTTGGGCTATAAAATTATTGGGCTTTAAAATTATCTGGCTTTCATTGTTAAGTTACAATTTTGATAATTCTTGTTCGGTTCTTGGTAGCAAACTATGTTCATGAGCGGTGCTTTATGTTTATGATAGGGAGAATTGTTAGAACATAAGCTATGAAATCAGATGTCATATTTAGTATAAATAACGAACGTTAGTGTTTTTCTGAGGACCTGTTACTTCTTTTTGAGATGGAATATGAATTCTAACAATTTAATTAATGACTTACCGGAATAAGAGGAGCAATTAGTAGGGTTGGCAACCCTATCTAATTCGTTGTACGGTACACTCAAACACACAGTAAGTAAGTCTTGAAACTTACTTTATAATAGCAGAGTAATTCACACTAGGCTCGAACTTGATTATCTATTAGACATTGATAATATAGATGTTTAAAAGTTTCAGTTTTGCATTCGTTAATAGCTTGAATTAGTGTCGTATACATTAGTATGATCTGATATGTAAATTTAACCTTAGTAGATAATGGACTGAAGCTGAGTTATTTAGCCTAGGCCTTTTTGTTAATAGGTAATGTAGTAGAGTATGTCATTGTCTGTATGTAAACATGTTGATGATAGCAAACATAGTGATAATATTATACACACATATACACTGCAAGTTTAGTCGTAGCGACCATTTTCAGTTGTCTCCAAAAGAGTAACAAATATTATATGCATTAAGCTTAGGCAGCTAGTGGATGGATGTCAGTTGTCAAAATGCAGTATTATCATTTTTTAGGTTTACTGCAGGGGGCTTCATCCACTTTCAAAAGACTAACATATACTTCGTTCATCCAACATAACCTTCAACTGCAGATAAAGCTGTCGTTAAAATGTAGCCTAATCTTCTTTATGTTTCTTGCCGCTGCCTGTTGATTCATTCTCTGTGAGAACATTATAAATGCATGATGTCAGTGTACATACTTGATAGCTTTTGTAATGTCAAAGGAAAGTATTCTAATAAACATACGGTAAAGATGTATTACCATAGTATTATGATAAATTAATAAGAAAATAAATGTTGTTCATGAATAATGTAGAAGTGTATTTTTAATATATATAAGCACCTATGTGTATATATGTAGTTAAGCATTGTTATAATTCAAAAATTATTTGATAATGTTTTTTATTAAAATACATATGAATAACAATTTTATAAATAGTTGTTGATATATGGTATAAGGAGCCTCTAACATAGCAAATATAATATAAGATGTTTAAATTAAAGCTTTTGGTTATCATATGAAGAGATTATGAAAGGCTCATATTGTGTTAAAGAGGCCGAAATTGGATTTAGTATATAGTATATGATGATACGATTTTAACTGGATTTGTTATGAAGATCTATGTTGCAAAGTAAGAAGGTAGACATTAGGAACTTTATACATGTGTTTGGGAACAGAGTTCTCTTAACACCAGCTGTAGTGGACTGACGGTTGATTTCGAATACTGGCATAGGCATTTGGGGTGTTACTGAGGCGGAAGCTGCATCGATAGGTTCAACTCCGTCCACACTGAAAGTGGTGGCACCCGTCCTGCTGTATGGCCTGACCTTTAGGTAAAAGGTAAACATTGTACCTTTTGTTGATACCAACACCTCGGGTAACCTTTTGAGATTCTCAGCTGGAGTATAGGATATCAAATCTGCACATGACTGTCCAATAATAGATCGCACAGCATCATCGAACAACATGGCAGTTGCGGATGCAGTATTGTCCACGATTGTCACAGTTGGCATGAACCTACAGTTATTATATCATATATGTAAATATATGAAGTAAAGAAAATACGTACCATAATTAAAATATTTTTTTAATCTGTGTATTTTAAGAAATGTTTGAAACAGGCAAATTATATGTGGTACGTATCAGTGAAACTATGGCTTTATGAAACATTATGATGCTAGAGTCAGGTTGTTAGAAACTTACAGATATCTACATGAATCAGAGATTCCATGAGTGACACAAAAGAACTTATCACTTGCTGGTGATACTTAAACCACGGTAGTTCATTAGCAAAGTCAACAATTTTGGCATCGCACCTGAACAGCTGTCGTTGATACTGAAGGTAGTAAATTAGAACTATAATTTACAATTGATATAGGTGTAATAAGAAAAGTTTTGACATGTATGATACCGCGGACTGTTGACGGTCAAGCAGGAGAAGCTCTGATAGATCTTTTTTGGGAATTGACTGTGAGGAGGAAGGGTGGCAAACCATGGAGCCTTGTGATGCAGACTGGTTACTGTTGATAAGATAAGAAGCTTCTAAATTACAGGAGCTACGGTGTTAGGGAGATATGGCAGGGGAAAAGAAAGAATAACCATATACCTTCGCAAAAGAGTTGCTGATTCAGCACAGCTTGGATTTATGTATGTGTACGTACCAGGAGTTGAGGTTAACTGAAACCAGCCTATAACAATTAAAGAAAGTGATTGTTAAATTTTAAAAAGAACGGAACTGTTTATAAATCAATATGAAAGCTGTAATTACCGCGGTGTTTAGTGACCTTCACAACTGTTAGGGCAATAGTACATGGCCGAGTGGTGCTGACGAGTTCAGCCCTATTGAACCTGTCCGCTGATAAGATTATCTCTTTCCATAGGGTTGCTGTGATTGTGTTCCTGTAAATAGACGACATTCAATTATTTGTATGCTGATGAAAATCGATAAAAAAATGGTACTTAACAACTCATGTTGTTAATAATATTTTGTGGTCAACTTTTAGGTCAATAAATAACTCATATATTAGAGGTAAAGTGATTCAACAACACAATAAGAAATGACTAATTCCAGTTGTACCTCTCAGTTTTCAAGAACAAACGAATGTAAGCATCATTATCTTTTGTTCTGGCATCAACAATATGATCTACAAGCCCGATGAAATCTGTTACAGAAAGAATAAAATAAAAAAATAAATGTTAATCTGATAACGAATACTAATTGTAAAGAAGGTAACCAAAAAGCACAAATAAATTCGTAAAAGACTATAGGCTGTACCGGTGTAAACATCACATGTTTCGGTTGATTCAATCAGATTCTCATACTTTGTAAAATCAAAATACACCCTTGGGTATATCACAGAGTCAGGTATAGGACTTATGACTGCAGTGGATCCGAACCGTAAGGAAACGGGATGATCATTAGTTTTAAGATAAACGGGAGGATCTTCGCAGGCAAAAGTAGCAATTCTGTAACAGCCTAACAATTCCAAAGGTGCATCATAGACTTGTTTGTAAGATGCCGCAGCAATAGCGTGAATACCATCGGCCTAAGAAAACAATTAATTAAGGTTAACAATATAAATAACGTAATATCAAAAAGATGTGTCATTGATAATAAGAAATTACGTTTTTGTCGACAAAAATGTAACTGGTTTCATCTGATGTTAGACGTGTAGACCAGTGTCTGATTATGCGAACCTCTATTGTGTTAGGACAAGTTTCTGTGTGTGGCCGTTACTGTACGAATAGAATAGATTGAATGTATAGGGTTTATTGTATGTGAGAGGGTCAACATACTAACCAGCGTACCAGATGGTACGCTGGGTGGTCCGCCCGTATCATCTGATACGGAGTCTATGTGGTACGCTGACCATTCAACCTATAAATAGGTGTTAGTATGTTGATCATCTCTAAGTTTGTTCATTTCTCTTTGTGAGTGAGAGAGAGAGAGGAGGTTCTGTCCAAACCTCCTCCAGAGCTTAATTGATGTATACTCTCTCGGTATTGTAATCATTTGACTATAATTGAATGACAAACTTCCGTCTCTATCATTCTATGATCTGGAAACGATCCGTATATGGTTTTACAACTGCTCGGGAAATTGAGACCCTTGAAAATTTCAAAGTTTCATATTGCATTCTCCGGATCAGTGGCCTTAATATCTTCAATATTAACGATTTTCATCGTGATGTATCTGCAAAAGAAGTACAAACTTTTTGGAAAAAATAAACATAAGCCATTAGAGAATTTTTTTTTTTTGGAAATTTTAAGAAAAAGAAAGAAGCCTGTACATGAACGATATGAACTACACCTGGTTACAAAAAAAACATAATATTAGTCAGGTAAAGGTTACATGAATAATCTGCCACTACCAAAAAAATAAAGCCTGTAACTGTGGAAGCAAAGTATATAATTGCCAATAAAGTGGTTTTTTTATAAAGAGCAACATAAAAAATTCACATGAACAAGACTTGGTATTTAAGGTGGTATAAATTGGAGCTGATGACATATAATTTAGGAAATTCATGATGACCTCAGTGTCACGTAGTCCCTGCAGAAAATCAGTATACACAATGTTAGTTGTTCTACGGGGATCAGATTCACCATCAGGAACAATCAACAGCTTTAATGAATCAGGAGAGGTAGCTCTTGACAGAGCAACATAGAGTTGTCCGTGGCCAAAAACAGGTTTAGGAAGGTATATACCAATCTTATTGAGTGACTGACCCTGGCTTTTATTTATTGTCATAGCATAGCACGTCCGAACGGGAAACTGCCTACATTTAAAGACAAAAGGTAGTTCTTTGCTGTTATGAACAAAGTCAATACGTGGTATGTAGACTTTGCTTCCAATCGATGTGCCGGTCAGAACATTAGCCTCAATAAGTTTTCGTGTCAACCTAGAAACAAAAATCCTAGTACCATTACACAACCCAGACGACTGCTTTATGTTACGAAGTAACATAATAGGTGAGTTAACTTTTAGGCAAAGCAAATGAGGAGGGATGCCAGAAAAAGTTTAAAAGATTCAAATATTCTAATGGATACATTATATCTGAGTCGCTATGATTTAGTGAATGAGGAATCATCGAATCAGTACTAAGGTAGGACTGAGTTTCACCTGGATACATGTCAAGGATAAGACTATTGAGCATATCAGCAGTATGATTTTTTGGACAGACAATTGCCCTATCTGACAAAGATTTTATATCAGAGTGAAGGAAAAACTCGTCATCGTAGATGAATCTTATCAAATCCTGTAAAGCAGTATCAGAGTGAGGAATTAAAAAAGAAGAGGGGATTTCTAATGAACGACATTCTGGTTTTGAATTGTCTATGTGTTCACCTATGATACCATCTCCAACAGCAAGAAGCCAATCTGAAAAAGCCATACAGGCTTCCTTGTGAGCTGAACTCATACATGATTTGGAAACACGAAGATTCTCATGCAATCTCATAAGCCTGAAGTGTTTCCAAAGTTTTGAATTAGGAAGTGCCATCGAGATAACATCATGTTTTGTGGATTTTGGTTTAATAGGCAATGTTTGCCTAAAATCACCACCTAGAAGCACAGAGAGACCGCCAAAAAGCTGTGACGGGTTTTCAAGGACATCTTTCAGAGTTCGATCCAAACTCTTAAAACATTTCTTATCAGTCATGGGTGCCTCATCCCAAACTACTAAACTGGTTTCCTTTAACAACTCTGATAACTGAGTATGTTTCTTAATATTGCACAGAGATTCAGGTTTAATGTAAATTGGTATTCTAAAGCATGAGTGTGTTGTCCTACCTGAAGGAAGCAATAGGGATGCTATACCTGATGATGCAACAGCAAGAACGATCAGTTTGGATGCGCGTAAACAGGAAATGATCGATGTCCATAGATATGTTTTACCAGTGCCACCGTGACCGTATATGAATAACAGAGCCTGTTTCTTATTAAGAACAGAGTTGGTCACAAGATCAAAAATTAAATGCTGCTCAGCATTCATATCTAGACACATTTTTGTAAATAAAGACGTCAGCGCCACAGAGTCATAATTTCTTTCTTCATTAATCAACCTGTTATTCATAGAAGACATAAGATTTTGAGAAGGCATAGGAAGACCAAATTCTTCTAACGAATGATCACCGGAGCTTGATTTAAGCAAAAGCTCTAACTGGTAAAGAACATGATCTTGAACAACAGACAAATCTGCCTTGCACTCATTAGACACTGAAGACTGACGAAACCTATAAATGATGTCCTCACTCATTGATGATGCGAACTTAGTATATAATGAGAGGGGATTATTAACTTCACAATATAAAAGAATCTGTATAAACAAAAAACGAACCTCAGCCGCTGTACCAGATTGAGTTGATTCAGTAAGGACAGTATCCCATTCAAGATCATTACCCAGCAAACCTAACGCATCACATGCTGAACGATAAGTTGGTATTACAATATTGTCGACAGTTCTAATAGATTCGAACGATGTGCAGCCCCGCCTAAATCCTAAAAGCGTACGTAAAAAATAAGGTTCACCACATGTAGGATGAATGTATATAAGTCTGCCTATAGATGGAATCCTTCTTGTAGCTCTACGAATCCAGGCACGGCCCGTCGCCTCCCACCAATACTCAGACAGAAAATCAACATAACGAAGATGCTGTCCAGAGGGATCTATTCTATTCTTATACAACCACTCTGTCAAGGTGGTTTTCTTTCCTACCGGGTTACTAATAATACCATGTAAACGATCTGAGTGTCTAAATGATAAATTCTGCATACCCTCAAGATGAATAGACATAACCTGAACAGCAGGAGATCTATGGTGAATAGGAAAATTCAAAATACGCCATGCTGCCTCATGTGGACAAATAAATCTACCGTCAACAAAATTCTAGATCTCGTCAGTATATGAGGGCTTACCTATTTGAGAATTAAAAGATTGACCATATGATTTTCTTACAGCAAACTTAATACGATCTGTACCTTTAGATATGTACTTAAAAAGATATTTTATCAACATATTCCACCCGCAGTATTCGACATTAATATGAGCATTAAGTTTAAGGCAAAGGACTCTATTATAAGGAACAACAAATCGATTATCTAAAGGTATATTAGATTTAAGATCAGGGAAAATTTTGGCTGCTCTTTTATAATGAACATAACCATTATCATCACAACGTGTGATGTGCTCAAAACCTTTTGGAAAATGCTTTGAACATAAACCGTCTTTCATGCAAGAGGCATTCGGCCAAAGATGACCACATGGACCATGCATCATAGAGTCTGCAATAAGTTTATATAAGACAGGATCAGTATGTTGATCAGGAATCTCAGCTGAAATGAACTTATCTATATCTGTAGGATCAATAATACGATCTTTCTTAGACACCCATATAAGAATGTGACAGTGCGGAAGACCTCTCTTCTGAAATTCAACAGTGTATAAATCTGTTGTAATAAAAGAAATATTCAGAATAAAAGTACAGCACTGACGAAGATTAAGAAAAATTCTGGTGCGCAAAATAAAAGATGATAACCTGCCGTCACAGTTCCAAACAGATTAGTTCTCCGCATAAAAGAAAGCAGCCTATCTACCTTTTGGCGAAAGACCCTAGCAATTGTGTCTGGTCTTTTTTTTACTAACACCAGCAACAGTAGACGGTGAAGAAAGATATTCTATAATCTCAGGCCAACTAACAATACATGTGAAAGTAATGAAGTATTACGGATTACCATGTACACGACATATTGCTAAGGCATCTTGATAATGTTTATACATGTACTGTGGACCCCCAGTAAAAGAAGAGGGTAGCAAGATTCTTTTACCAACTGACTTTCCACAGGTGTCTCCTCGTGAAATCGTATCATGTACACCGTGTAGAAACTCAGTACGTAGATCAGACTGATTCTTACGTATGTATTCTAGGCGGTTCCTTTCGATTGAAACGTATGCATCTACCAAATACTGCTGAAACAAACGACCACCTCGTAACGGCAGAGAATAAACGTTCCTTCTATCATGAATATGAAAACTGTAGTACATATTAATTGTCAGATGAGTTTTAGGATTAGCAGGAGGTTTACAAACAAGTGATTCTAAATTAAGAGGTGGAATAATCACACGTTTTGTGTTTGTATCAGCAGAAGAAAGTGCAAGCCGCATTTCTGGTGACCAACCTTGCTCAGCAAAAGGGAATAGAAGAGGGTATTGCAAAGCCATATACGATGGATGAAGTATACTGATTCTCTGCGCATGACCAGTCTTATTATGAATAACAATATCAAAATCAGCCGAATCGTTGGATTCGCCACACAAAATAGCACCTAAAGTACCAGCTGATGGCCCATTATAAGATCTTTGCTTCGCTCCATCATATATATGAATGGCAAAATCTGGAACAAAACATGTAGAACATATACCCTTGCTGTTCTAAGAAGTTTTACTAAAGGATTAACGCTATCCAGTATAGAAATAATGAGCGACACAATCTTAGAGAAAATACCACCATCATCATTAAGGTCAAATATATTAAGTCTGTTACGAACCTCGTGTTCAGTATCGTAGACGTACATTTGCATAAATCTAGGACCTTTCTTTGAATCAGGCCATAGAGGACCAGTCCAGTGCAAAATCTGACCTTGAACTTCGAAAACATAAGGCCCTATACCATCATTGATCTCCTCATCTACCTCAGCACCAAAAGATGTCATACAAAACATCGAATTATATTTACAAATATTATCCATGAAATGAGAATTTCCAAAAAGAGCCTTTACACAATCAGGTGGATCTGCCCGAACTGGCAAGCGAACCTTACCACGATGACAACAAATACTGTACCTAGGTCTCTCACTGCGAGGGCTGGATTTAACGCGTTCCTCAAACCAAAAAAGCGCCCCACAGTATTGGCAAACCTGATCACAGGATCCTAAATAATCAGGCTCAATAGCTGGATTACAACACGACGCAGACGCAGACGGCCTAGAAGATCTATTTCTAGTACGGCGCAAAGGAGGAGCAGCTGCGACCACGAATGATGAAACCACATTTGGCCCTGAAGAGTTCGAAGGAGGTAACCTGCTAGGGCTCTCAGGAGGTGTTGACAAACAACTATTCACCTCCAAAGCATTAGTATGTTGAGTATAACAATGTGGATCTACAGTTTTTGATATTTTCTTTTTTGGCTTTAATAAAGTATGTTGAGATTCCATTGCAACAAACGTATACTACAAATTAAACAAAACCTATCATACCTAAATAAATTCTTAACGAATCAGAACACAGCAGAACTATAACAGATTCCTATCCTATGCCACCCACTCATAAGTGTACACCCAGAGTAGTGAAAACCACATAAGGCAAACATCAAAAACAGTAACTAAGCAAAAAAGGAAATCCCTTACTATAACAGATGGCCAAAAACCTCTAACAAAAGTCTAGAAATCACTGGACTCAATGACCTATCAATCTACAAAAAGAAATTTTACCTGTTGCAAGAACTCTTCAAGTACACAGCAAGCTCAGTTGAACACCTACAAAGAATTCCAATATCAATCGTTAAAAATATGAAGTCAATAGAGCTCTAATACACACTACAACGCAAAGGTATGACATAATCAAAGCCATCGTTACAAAACAACTTCCAATAAAAGTAAGCCCAATCTTAAATAACGATCTAGGAAACCCTCCTTCACAACCTTCACAGTTTTAAGGAAGATTTTAGTAAATCTCAGATCAAGAAATTTTTTTTTACAAAATTTCTAAACCACGAAAACAATCAATCACATGAACACAGCAAAAAATCGACCAAACTAAATAAACTAATAGAAAATCACTAAGCTAAGCAAATCCGGAAAACATATTGAAAGGATTCCAAATAATAAAAAAAAACCTGCGAAGATAAACTTCCAACAACAATCTAAAACAGGAAAACATAAACCCTAACCTATAAAAATTATTGAAATAAGAGAAATTAGAACCTGCGACAATCGTAAACAGAGAGAGGAAACCGGGAAGAAGAAGAATAAACACACCCAAGAAGATGAAAGGGAAGATTGCTGACTCGCCATGGCTAAAGATGGATGAGTATCGAAAGCTAGCAGGTCTAGTCTTCAGGAGATGCTACACGTACGAAGCCTAAGGTTGATGATACAGGACACGTGTATAGCATATAAGTAAAAAACTGAGGCGTAATAAAAAATATTCTAACCATGGAAAAACGGTGAGGCCACACCTCGAAACAGAGACCACTAAAAAAAACGTAGCATACCTACCGACTGAACCAGAGAAGGAAGTGATATTTTTTTGAACAACCATGTATATATATTAAATAAGTTTTTTGTTTTTTTCCCTGTGGCACAGTTCCATAAGTGAAGCTCTCTATTGTATATATATAAATTTTAAAACTTAATAAACACTAAAAAGATTTTAATTATATGTTATCTTAAAATATAATTTATAATTTCTAAATCTTCATTTATATGTTATTTATAATTTAAGTTTTCATTATATCTTATTTTACGGGTCTATGCTTAATAAAGTTTTATTATTTTTTATAAGTTCACATTATAAACAAAGTTATTATTTATATCATCTTTTTATAACATCCCGTGTAATACAAGGGTAGTATAACTAGTTTAATATATACGAGTAAAAGTCTCGCGCGTTGCTGCGGACTGACATTTTTTGTCAGTATATATTACCATAGTCACAAATATTACATCACAAAACATGATATAAAGTTAAGTTGTCTTAAAAACACCACCGCTAATTGCTGCTAGATGATGCATGTGATATAAAACTCAGAGCTCAACTTCAGGGACCAAGATTGAAAGTGACAGAATCACATAGAAAAAAAATATGACGACTTGAGTGACGATCTTTCTTACAAAGATGAAACTGTAAAGTGTAGATCACATTACACATACATCAGCTTTCACAATATCACCTCCTCCAACCAAACAATCAACATTAACAATGGACTCAAAGTGCTTGTAAACCTATTTACTAAGAGCACATTTTCAATATAAAAATAAGCGTACTATTTGGTAAGCTTACATAGAAAAGTATTGGTATAATCTTCCCCTAACCCAATATTGACAAAACTTTCACAGACTACAAATGTGCAAAGAAGAAATTGGTCAGCAGCTAATATAGAGTTATGGTGTTAGCTTCTTGAATGGGGATCCCTAAGAAATTCTATAACTCACATATACTAAAACTAACCGAACATTTTTTTAAGCAAAGTCGACTCAATAAACATTATAAGATACCAAAAATTTAGAAAATTAACCATCGACCATCACAGTTAAAAGCAGAACCTACGTGCAAGAATTGAATGTCTGCGAGAACAAAAAAAAATCAGGTTCTAAATTCCTTTCTTTTAATTTATAGATTTATAGAATAGTAAATATTTTGTAAAGTGTTTTACTATAGACACTTCCAGTTTTTAAGGGTGACTTGATATGCATGTATATCTCAACTTGAGCTAGTTTTACAGAAACAAAACCTAAGGCAATGTGTGCATGTTATGTGACTAGGGCTGTTCACGATCCGAACCGAACCGAACGGACCTTTGCTCGTGTTTGGTTCGTTTACAAACCGAACCGAACCGAACCGAGCATTTTTTCAACCGATCCAAAATCGAACGAGCGAACTTCGATCCGAGTATTTTTCGAGTAATCACCGAGCAAATTTCGAGCGTCGCAAAACAAAAAGGAAAGTGACGTGGGTGGTGATTTGACATAACACCTTCATCCATGTTTCCAATTTTAACACATTTTGTCCAATAACTAACACACTAGTCTTGTTTGTATTTTATTAGACCAACTAACACTAATATGAACTGATTTAGTTATAATGAATGCACTCTTTCTTTTTTTACCATTTTCCCTTTGTACATGTCCTCAATGTCTACAAAATTTGGATGTGCTTCAGAACTATTCTTTCGCTTTTCCTTTCTAGTTGCATCAACATCTTTACTTACGTTTTCCTCATTTTTTACTTCATCAACTAACTCAAAACTCTCTCCATCACTTAATTCAACATGAGAAGTCTCGATACATTTGGATTCTTTGTAAAAAGACTTTCTATATAAGAACGAATTATACAAAGATTAATAAAAACAATGACAATGGAGAAGGCTAAAGAGAATGAAAGCTACAAAGATGATAAACTAACATATTAAACTTATATCCAAAGTCAAATATTAAGTGCAAAGAATTTTTGGAATAATGGAAAATCTTAATTCCAATCCTAATTCCTTACATAACAAAATTAAAATTGATAAAATAAATAATAAAAATATATAAAATAAATAACTAAATGTATATATATATATAAATTCGAGCGAGCGCACCTATGCTCATACTTGGTTCGTTTTACAAATCGAACCGAGCCGCTCGGTTCGTTTTTAAAGCGAGCGACAATCGAACGAGCATTTTCCGAATATTTTTCGAGCGAGTTCGAACGAGTTTCGAGTTTCAAACTTTTTGGACAGCCCTATATGTGACCTTATGTTTGAACAAATAAAATGAATACTCACCCTTTGGGTTCCATATCAATGATTTCCATTGTCTTCAATTGCTGCAGGCTATGATGGTTGTGGAGGAAAACACGCTATTATGATGACCAGGCCTAAATATTCAATGACAGATGATCTATCAAACACCTAATCTGCCCAATTTCACATAATATATAGAAGTACAATTGAAGGCAAATGGACTGCATATATGTGGAACTAAATTAAATCATGTCAATCACAAATAAGATTTTTAGATCCTCGTAAACATGAATAAGAATTAGCTAAAATATTTTATTGCTAGGACAATCTCACCTGTCCTTACCTGTTACACACATCCTCAAATAAGCCAAGTTATAGAACTCCAATTGGAACAACAGACACCAGTAAAATATTCTACACAGAAGCAATCATGAAATGATTAATCAAAAAGGATTTGACATGCAACTATATGAGATATATAGACAATAATGAAAATACCTTGACATCCACTGCAACTGAAGTAACCCTCATAAGCATGAATAGTATGCTGCAATGGAAGGATAAAATGGTATATTTACTACTCACCATGTTCACAACACCATATGATTTCATCAACTTTACTTTAAAATTTAATTATGTGATATAATTTGTTAGTCACCTCAAGATTTGGTGATGAAATTCCTATATGACTTCAAATCTAAAGAAACCATTCTAATTATCCATAAAAATTCAAATACTCAAAAATAATAAAATGAGGGAATCAAAAGAGCAGTGGTAAACCTTCTTCGGCATCCAAAAGTTAAGTGATGGATTGTCGACAATAGATATAGGGAAACCATGAAGAACTCCTGTCCTGCCAATGTTGTTAATCAGTCGTTAGTGAGAAGACTTCACATACCAAGTAAAATTCAAGAATAGATATAGGGAAATGTTCGTGGCACTTTCAATTCGAGACTCTCGTAATCTGCAAAGAAAGCTTAAAACAAACCAGTGTAGCAATAGTTAAAACTTCACATATATGCAATAGACCAAAGAACAGTGACTAAACATTAGTTCCATAAGAAAATACCAAGATAGTGGTTAAATAACCGTCTCCATCAACATACATATATCATAATCTATGCACTTAACGATATTAGCTACCGCAAATGTAATTGAAGCTGAACTTATGTCGATTCACAAAAGCTAAAATTTGTAAATTAATTAACTTAGGTTTTCATCAGGGCTCAGACCAGAAACAAAATCATCACAGCCAAGATAATCTCGAAGCGTTAAAATTTAGATGAACAACATCAAAGCCAAACCAAATCAGCAAAAGCCGAATCAAGGTAACCGCATCCAAGTAAAAGAACATTAACCAAGTGAAAGATCATTAAAATTTTTTGGAACAACTAAAAAAATATAGCCTCAGATGCAACCAGTTTTTCATTTTGATAAATTTACGCTCAGAAAATCATCATCATAGCCATTCAAGCTCAACAGATAAACAATTTCGTTTTGGAACATTAAGGCTCAGAAAATCATCATCATAGCCATTCAAGCTCAACATATAATTTTGTAGATCATTTTCATGAAACATACAGCAACCATTTTTTTTTCATTTTGAAATATTTAGGCTCAGAAAATCATCCTCATAGCCATTCAAGCTCAACAGAGAAACAATTTCGTTTTGGAACATTAAGGCTCAGAAAAGCATCATCATAGCCATTCAAGCTCAACAGATTTAGCGCCTACCATTTGAAGGCTCAATGATAACAATTATCTTTCATCCTGAAACATTTACACGCAGAAAATCATTATCATAGACATTCAAGAAGATAAAAGGAAACAACAACGTGGACGGAATAGTGAGTGAGAAAGCAATCAGAAATGTAACAGATAGTTTTTAGCAACTATGTAACCAAGGAATCACTGCGGTGATCAATCAAAATCCAAATGCCAAAGAGGACATAAATTTATATTGCTGCAAAAAAAAAAAAAAATTTGGCCTGCCAACAAAAACAAAGGTTCTCTTTTAATTTGTAATTTCTGGATAAACATCATAGCGGAAATAGTAATCATCAACTAACCAAATCGTCAACTGAAAAGCTATCCAGATCGAAAAAAACAACATTCGTAACCGACTGAATTAGGTCAAAATGATATCGATGTCGCCACAGCGTAGCCAACCAAAATCAAGCCTGTAGCTTCAAATCTGGGTTATTGAAAACCCCAAACCCAAAATCAGTAATGTGGAACAGGAAGAAAAAACACATTCCTACAATGTCAACTGGCCAAAGAAATCGATGAACCGTCAGTAACTGTATTTACAGTAAGCAAACACAAAGGGGCTAGAAAAACACAAACAACCTACACAAAGAAATCGACTGGAAATCGACGAATCGACTTCGGGCAGCGAATCCGGTGGGATCCGATGAATCTACCCTAAAACCAACAAAATCAACAAAATCGTACCTTGTTGTTCATCAGATCCACGACATCATCACTGCATGAAGACTAATTAGATGAATCTGCCCTAAAACCAACATACTCAACAACAGGAAACCCATTGTTGAAACCCTAGATCGCCGCCACGGATGTCGACGCCGCCCTAAACCGGTTAGCGTAAAACGACTAGAGCAGTAGTAACCAAACCTAAATCGGGTCCATCGGAACCGAATCCGAAAACCACCACACAAATCGATATCACCCTCACCGTCACCCACCATCCACGGCGGCGAAACAGATGCATCAACGTCCCGCGGGTAAGCCGCCAACAGCGGCCTGCCTACGCCGGAATCGAAGCAAAGAGAGTGAGAACGTGAAACGGCGGAGAAGATTAAGATCTATTTGCATCTTTAAGAAAGTAGAGAGAGATGCATAAAGAACAGGTGTAGAGAGATTGAGATATGTCATCATCCACCGCCAACAACCACAAATAAAAGAAACACACGTTCAAAGGAACAATCTCAATTGTGAGACTGCCAGCTTAGGCTAAATGATATATAGGGTAACTAGGTTAGTAACCCGTGTATTACACGGATTGAATAAATATTTATAATAATGAGATAAGTATAATAAAATAAAAATTGATATGAGATTTAAAAATTATGAATATGGATGATATAATTGTGAGATTATTTAAAAATTAGAGTATTTCGTATATCACAGTTGGAAAATAAATTGCTTAATGGTTTACTTTAAAGTGGTGTTGAGAATTACAATAATAAAGAGTTATTATTATTTAGGATTACTTGAATTCAGAGAATGTTAAAAAATAATTAGAAAATGTTGAAGATGATAATTGAACTCTTTAAAGTTACTTTTCAGAATATAAAATATAAAAAAGTGTTTGACATTTTAATATTTTAATTGAATAAATCAACCACCCTAATATATAATATTTAAATCAATAAATATTAGTAACTATTGTTACAAATTAAAATTTTGAATGTTACATCTCTTAAAATTAGAAAATTCAAACAATTTATATAAATATGGTAAGTTAGTTAATAAATAATTTATGTAAATATATAAGTAATAAATATTAATACAAATTCATAACTAATTTTAGTTAAATGTAATGTTAAATTTTAGATTTAGAAAATTGAAATATTAAATTTGGAAATTTTGAATTCTTAAATGAAATTTTTTTTGGAATTAAGTGTGGTGTTGACAAGTGGATTGTTGAGGTGGAGGATGATGTGGACACCCTAGTAAAGTGACATGTGGACATTTTTTTATTGATTTATTAGAATGAAAGATTTATAAAAGTTATATTTTTACTTAGGATTTCGCACATATCCAAGAAAAATATTGGATATACAAATTTACTATTTTGTAAATATTTACAAATTCATGAATATAGCTATTCTAAACTTCAAAGATTTAAGATGTCAGTTTAATCAAGTTTGACTAGTAGCCTCCTTTGCAAACAATTCAAAAGATTACCTCACTAGAAAAAGACTAATGTTACTTTCTACGGTTAATAATTACTTAAACATTCAAACATTTAATTTTATATCCATGTAGCACACGGACTTTACTTGCCCCCAACGTGCCCGGTAAACTCCTATTTTTTTTATAGGAAAACAAAACTCATCTTACTATAAATAAATGAGTGAGGTTATTATGCGAAGTTTAGTTTTGATAAAAAAGAATTATAGCCATTAGATCTTCAACTAAATGAAGATTTATAACCCAAAATTTTCCTGTGTAGAATTAGAGAGAAAAACTAAGGAAAATAAAATATGGAAGGACATTTTTGATTTTTTTTATCAAATTCCTTCCTTTTTTTACACCTTCATAACTCTTAGATACGAATTTTTTTTAATTACACTATAAAACAAGTGTTTTTTATCTTTAAAATGCATACAGTGTTGTTATATATAAAATTAAAAAAAATTTACTATTTCGATTGTATCAAAATTTTCAGATTATTATATCAAAATGTTCAGATCATTGTGTCATATTTGTCAAAATTGTTCAGATCATTGTGCCATATTGTGTCAAAATGTTTAGATCATTGTGTCATATGATGTCAAAATCGAAAGAGTAATTTTTTTTATATTTTATATATAGCAACACTATATATACTTTTGACACAATGATCTTAAAATTTTGACAAAATGACACAATGATCTGAACATTGTGTCAAAAATTGAAAAAGTAATATTTTTTTTTCAATTTTTATATAGCAATACTATACGCGTTTTAAAGATAAAAAATGCTCGTTTTTATGATGTAATTTTTTTAAAAAAAATAATGTCATATGTGAAAGTTATGAATGTTTTAAAGAAATGGCGGAAGTACATAAAAAGTCAACAAACATGACTAAGACTAAAATACTATTTTTTCCTTTTTTATTAGATCAAGATTCAATGGCTGAAATTCATTCTTATCCTTTTTACCCAAATCAAACTTCTTATTTGAACTACTCTCTATAAAGTATATATTTATAAAAGTTATATTTTTACTTAGGATTTTTCACATATCCAAGAAAAATATTGGATATACAAATTAACTATTTTGTAAATATTTACAAATTCATGAATATAGCTATTCTAAACTTCAAAGATTTAAGATGTCAGTTATTCAAGTTTGACTAGGAACCTCCTTTGCAAACAATTCAAAAGATTACCTCACTAGAAAAAGACTAATGTTACTTTCTACGGTTAATAATTACTTAAACATTCAAACATTTAATTTTATATCCTTGTAGCACACGGACTTTACTTGCCCCCAACGTGCCCGGTAAACTCCTATTTTTTTTATAGGAAAAGAAAACTCATCTAACTATAAATTTAATGAGTGAGGTTATTGTGAAAAGTTTAGTTTTGATAAAAACGAATTATAGCCATTAGATCTTCAACTAAATGAAGATTTATAACCCAAAATTTTTCTGTGTAGAATTAGAGAGGAAAACTAAGGATAATAAAATATGGAAGGACATTTTTGAATTTTTTTTTATCAAATTCCTTCCATTTTTTACACCTTCATAACTCTTAGATACGATATTATTTATTTATTTTTTAAATTACACTATAAAACAAGTGCTTTTTATCTTTAAAATGCATACAGTGTTGTTATATATAAAATTAAATTTTTTTTACTATTTCGATTGTATCAAAATTTTCAGATTATTATATCAAAATGTTCAGATCATTGTGTCATATTGTGTCAAAATTGTTCAGATCATTGTGCCATATTGTGTCAAAATGTTTAGATCATTGTGTCATATTATGTCAAAAACCGAAAGAGTAATTTTTTTATATTTTATATATAGCAACACTATATATACTTTTGACACAATGATCTTAATATTTTGACAAAATGACACAATGATCTGAACATTGTGTCAAAAATAAAAAAAGTAATATTTTTTTTTCAATTTTTATATAGCAATACTATACGCGTTTTTTAGATAAAAAATGCTCGTTTTTATGATGTAATTTTTTTTTTAAAATAATGTCATATGTGAAAGTTATGAATGTTTTAAAGAAATGGCGGAAGTACATAAAAAGTCAACAAACATGACTAAGACTAAAATACTCTTTTTTCCTTTTTTATTAGATCAAGATTCAATGGCTGAAATTCCTTCTTATCCTTCTTACCCAAATCAAACTTCTTATTTGAACTCATCTCTATAAAGTATGCTTTGAAATAAAAATAAACGGGTAAAATGTTATGCCGCTGATTATTTTTTAATAGCAAAACTAATTTTATAGACAAAATGGATTTAGATAATCCTAAATTTTATTAATTGGCTGGTATTAATCCCAGGTAACAAAATGTTTACTATCGAGCCCAACTTTTAACCTTTTTTTCCTACAACGATCTCTAAGTAATAGAAACTTAATGATGTTAGTTTTTAAAATTGGAGATTATTGTCGGCCATTTGATGAAACTTGGGATTATTTTTATGAAACTTGTGATTATTGCCGGTCAATTGTTGAAACTTAGGATTATTTGAATCCTAGTTTCATTAAAAAATTAACGTCGTTAAGTTTCCGTTACTCAGGGATCGTTGCAGGAAAATATGTTAAAAGTTGGGCTCGATATTAAACATTTCGTTACTTGGGATTAATGCCGGCCAATTGATGAAACTTGAGATTATTTAAATCCAATTTACTAATTTTATATAAACAACATTGATCTATCTTGGAAATTGGGGTCGTAAAATTACTATAAGGGCATAAGGTATACCTGTGTGGGTTTGGCTGTGTGAGTCTGTCACTAAGGCAGTGAGTGGACTCACACATAAATTCACACAAGAAGGGAAACATGTGTAGGTTTAGCTGTGTAAGTGGTATTATTGTATTAATTTTTTAAACATTTTTTAAAATTATTTTCAAACATAATATATTAAATAATAAAAATACAATAAAATATTAAATAAATTACAAATAAAAAACTAACATCTCTTCAATTTCTCCTTGATCTCCAACTTCTCCAAGTCGATTAATTCTCCTTCCTCTTCACTAAGGTTGGAGGTGCCCATGTCGAGTAGGCCCAACTGATTTATACGAAGTTTCTGCTTCTTTGCTTCCATTCTATCAGCATGTTATTGGTTAAATATTTTGACTTGTTTCAAGAACTCGCCGTCTTGTGCTTTCTCCTTCCCCAATGCCTTGGCATTTTTTCCACCGGCCTAGGTATCACGTCCTTGTCCTCCTCCTCCACCTCGAATGCGTCGTCGTTAAGGTTTACTTGACAACCATGTTGATGCGGAGCCCATGAGACTATCCGTTTTCGTTGGCGATTGTTTTTTGGACGAACTTCTCGAACCCCCTCCAATATTTTCTGAAATTCATAATTTTCCAATGTCCAACGGGAGTTGCGGTACCGTTTTGGTCGTCCTTGTATCAGCCGATGATGCCAGTGGTAAATAAGTCCGTATTGTTGGATATGGTATGTTCGAACCCGGATAGTTAACGTGACCGACCCGGTTTTGATCTTTAAGAATTACACTAGGGTTAATACGCTAAGACCGCTTAAATAGGTAACCGGAAATACACGAAACAAATAATTATCACTACTTTATTTAGTACCCTGTTCAACACTATCTTTAAAACCAGCAAGATGCCAGATCAGTGGAGGGTAGGCCTTCACCGAGGGTCCGCATTGAGTCAGTTTCTCTTTGTTGTGGTAATGGACGAGGCGTCCAAGTCAATCCATGAGGCTTTGCCATGGTGCATGCTTTTCGCTTATGATATTGTGCTTCTCGCGAATGTAAATGAAGTCTGAATGGAATGCTTGAGGAATAGAGAACTTCTTTAGAATCTAAAAGGCTAAGAATTAATCGTTCTAAGACCGAGTAATTGCGCTATTATTGTAGAGGTGCGAACGACATTGAGAATATCCAGATTTTGATTGACAGCCATGCGGTCCTGACCATTACCAAGTTTAAGTAATTAGATCTGTTTGTGCAAAATAAAGGGGGCATTGATATTGATGTAGCTCACTGCATACGTGAAGGTTTGTGTAGATGGCGAGCGGATACAAGTGTTTTGTGCGACAGGAGGTTCCCTACAAAACTGAAGGGAAAGTTATATAAGATTGTTGTTAGACCAGCAATGCTTTATGTTCTGAGTGCTGGGCCATCAAGAAGTCTTAGGTGCGTAAGCTGGAGGTTACTGAGATCTGCATGTTAAAGGGGATGAGTGGGTATACACAGATGGACAAAATAAAAAATAAAGTCTTTCGGAAAAAACAGTTGCGTCTATTTCAGAGAAGATTCGGTGGGGATGAGCAGGGTACTGTACTGGTACTGGTCCCGGTTAGTACCGACCTTGAATTTAATGAAATGTGAGTACCGGTCCCGGTACCGAATATTTCAGTACGGTACCGATACCGGGATTCGGTACGGTGCCGGTTTGGTACACGTTTGGAAAGGCCCAAAATAAAATATTTTCAAACGTCTCTCTTTACCTACTTATTATCATATATTTCTCTTTACGTACTTCCGCATAATTTTAGAAACAATTTTACTTTTAACTAGTACGGAAAAACCCGTCACTAATGCCCATGGTCACTTATTTGTTGGGTTATTTTGGGCCTATGAATCAGCCTAAAATATTTACCCACTTTCATTTGACTCCATTTTCTTACCAGAGGATAAATCCCCTTGTCCCTAGCTGCTCACTAGAGGAAGATTTCTCTAGTCACTTTATATTTATTTTTATTTCCCCCACTAGAGGATAAATCCTGTACTCATTTAATACCCCAAGTGGGGTTGGTTTTGGTTGGTGGACCATTTGCATTCCCAGCCGAATGTTTTAGTTTAGGGGCTTCTAAACCCTATATTTTACTTTATGAGGTGAGAGAGAGATTAATTCTTCTTCAACAAGACACCAAAAAGAGAGAGCACAAACCCACACAGGTATACCTCATTCCTGAGTGACAGACTCACACAGCCAAACCCACACATGTATACCTCATGCCCTTATAGTAATTTTATGACCCTAATTCCCACACAGGTGATCCTACACTCTTCCTCGACCATTACCACTAGTTGCGGTGAATAGTTTGGTGGGCATAGTTGATGAGTTGATAGAATTGTTCCCTAATGTTAAAAAAAAACACGCCCTATGTGTTAAAGGTGAAAGCTACCAGTGTCAAGAAACCAAAATCCAAGAAAAAGGTTCATGACAGCAAAGGAAACTAGATTGCAAAACCACTTCCGCCACCTCCTAAGGAGCACCAGTGCTTCAAATGCAATCAGATAGGGCACTAGAAGAGAAACCAAACCACCTTGTCTATTTTGCTAAGCTACGAATGAATAAGAACCCGAATGCGAGTTCTTTATTAGGTATTTCAATACTTGTTATTGTATTTTTTCACATTTTCTTCTAATACATGGGTATTTGATACTGGATGTGGTTACCACATCGTTAATGTTTTGCAGGAACCTGGGAAGTGGAAGAAACTAATACAAGGAGACATGGAGCTCATCGTGGGTGATGGAAAGAAAGTCCTAGTTCTTGAAACCAACACATATCCTCTGACATGTCATTCTGGCCTTGTAGTTTCTTTACAGAATTGTTTATCTGCACCTGGATTGTCCAGGAACATCATATATGTTTCTTCTTTGTTTGAACATCAAGGCAAGAAAGTCCACACCAGTTGTTGCAACCAGCACATATCTTCTGAATGATATCTTTTATATTAAGACTACACCTCGAAACGGTATATATGAGATTGAGTTTCAAAAAAACAATAATGTCTATCATGTTTTTAAACGAAACAAAACTGGTAGTAATGAATCCTTCTTATGACACTGTCAATTTGGTCACATAAGTAAGGCACGGGTTCCTTTGATGAATGTGAGTCATTCTTATCTAGCAAACTGACAGTGGAACCACTCACCCATGCGAGTGTACGTGCCAATGGTCTTTAGGCCTCATACATACTAACGGGTGTGGACCTTTTAGGACCATGACTAGGAATCATGTAAGGTATTTTGTGACCTTCATAAATGATTTTAGCAGATATACTTACGTCTATCTAATGAATCATAAAGAGGAAACATTTGAAAGGTTCAAAGAGTTTCAAACTGAAGTACGAAACTACTTGAATCAAACTATATAGATATTTCGATCTGATAGAGGTGGTGAATACCTAAGCTAAGAATTTCTCGATTATCTTAAGGCGTGTGGAATCATTTCCCAGCCCCCTCCTCCTAGAACACCCCAACTCAATGGTAGCAAAAGAAGGAATCGAACCCTGCTAAATATGGTTCGATCGATGATGTGCTAAACAAACTTGCCACACTTTTTTGGTGTATGCTCTCATGACTACTACTCGCATCATAAATCTGGCACCGACTAAGAAGAAAGACAAAACACCATACGATATATGGCATGGGTGTAAACCCAAATTGTCTTTCGTTAGGGTATGGGGAGGTGATGCTTACATCACAAGTGATTCTGATGATAAGCTCGATCCTCGTAATGAAAGGTTTTATTCTTCAAATACTATAGTAATGACGATTATTACTTCTACCATCCTTATGCAAACATAACTTCCATTAAAAGGAAGGCTAAGTTCCTCGAAGAAGAAATTCTGAAACAAGGAATAGGAAGTCATGTTGTTGATCTTGAAGAAATGCACAAAACCCTGAATCAGTCACTGTGTCTGGCCAGCAAATAGTTGTTGCATATGTGGGTTGGTGGAGGATATTCCCATGCCTTTGACAAGCATCGCATTTTTGTGAGAAGCTTGCGGCATCCTTCTTCATAGTTGGCCAATAATATCCGAATCTGATAACTTTAGAAAACAGTGCCCTGCCCCCGGTATGGTTCCCACAATCTCCACTGTGGATGTCTTCAAGCACCTCAAGAGCTTCTGACTTCTCTAGGCACGTTAAGTAGACACCTGCAAGAGATCTTCTATATAGGATATTGTTAATAATAGTATAGGGTACTACCTTTGTGCGAAAAGCTCTGGGGTTTTCGCCCTTGGGAATCTCCCTATCTTTGAGATACTTCCTGATCTGGTAAGTCCATGATTCCTGAACATCTTCAGGATTATCAACATCTGTGCCCGCATTATTGTCAACAACCTGAGCTTCCTGTAGAGCTATCGCTGGCGTCAGGACATGAGTTATTAGAATCTGGACATCCTCAGGGATCCTGAGCGATGAAGCCAAGTTTGCTAAGGCATCGGCTTCTACATTATCTTCTCTTGGTACCTGCGAAATGTTAAAATTTTTGAAAAATAGAGACAATTTTTTAACAATTTCAAGATATTTGATCAGATTCTCCCCTCTCACTGCATAAGAGCCATTAAATTGGTTAGTCAATAAAAGAGAATCAACAAACACTTGTATGGACATGATTTCCATATCCCTGGCCAGCTATAATCCAGCAATTAAAGCTTCATATTCAGCTTCATTGTTGATAACCTGAAATTCACAGGATATGGATAGAGGTATTATGTACCCCTATGGCGATTTTAGCAGGATTCCTAGCCCTGTTCCTCTTACATTAGAGGATCCGTCAGTATAGAGGATCCAGTCTTCCTTGAGATTCTCAAGCTGCTGGACTTCCTTTTCAACTTCTGGTTCTATGTCACTGCTGAAATCCGCCACAAAGTCAGCTAATGCTTGGGACTTGATTGCCGTTCTTGGTTCATATTTAATGTCATAGGCACTCAGCTTGACTGCCCACTTAGCCATCCTTCCTGACATTTTCGTCTTGCTGAGAACTGCCTTGATAGGATAGTTAGACATCACAATTATAGTATGGGTTTCAAAATAATGTCTAAGTTTAGTGGAAGCCATTATAAGAGCTAGAATTAATTTTTCAAGGTGAGAATACTTGGATTCTGCGTCTAGCAGAGTTTTACTTACATAATATACCGGATGCTGCTGACCTTGATGGTCTTTTACCAGGACTGCACTGATTGAGCTTCCGGAAACAGAGAGATATAAATATAGAGGCTCCCCATCTTCTGGTTTCATTAGCAGCGGGGCTGCTGACAGTTAGTCTTTCAGGCACTTCAGGGCTTCTTCATGCTTCTCAGTCCACTCGAATTTCTTATTTTTCCTCAGGATATCGTAGAAATCCTTACTTTTTTCTGAGGATCTTGAAATGAACCTGTTGAGTGTTGCGATTCTTCCTGTCAACCTTTGTACCTCTTTTACGTTTGATGGGGACTTCAAATTTAGGATTGCTTTAATCTGCTCTGGACTTGCTTCGATCCCTCTTTCGGTAACCATGTATCCTAAGAATTTTCCAGCTCGCACCCCAAAGTGGCATTTGAAGGGATTGAGCTTCATGTTATACTGATCAAGGATATCGAGGGCAGTTTGGAGATCCCTGACGTGATCTTCAGCTTTCTTGGATTTCACCACCATGTCATCTATGTAGACTTCCATCGTGTCCCCTAGTTGCTCTTTGAACATCATATTGACGAGCCTCTCGTAGGTGGCACCTGCATTTCTTAAACCAAAGGGCATAGCAGTGTAACAATATATACCTGTTGGAGTCTTAAATGTCGTATGCTCCTAGGTCGCATGGTTCCATCTGAATTTGTTGGAATCCTGCTGAGGCATCCATGAAGATGAGCATCTCGCGACCAGCCGTGGCATCCACCATAGCATCAATATGGGGAAGTGGAAAAGGATCCTTAGGACAGGCTTTATTCAAGTCTATGTAATCGATACAAACTCTCCATTTTCCATTCTTCTTCTGGACCACCACCACATTTGATAGCCACCTAGGATATTTGACTTTTCTAATCATCTTGGTTTTGAGAAGCTTGTCAACTTCCTCCTGGATGATTACATTCTTCTCGGGAGCGAACTTCCTCCTTTTTTGCTGTATAGGCCTGAAAGAAGGATCTAAACCAAGTTTATGAGTAATTACATGTTTAGGGATACCTGTCATGTCTTCATGCTTCCAGGCGAAAGTTGAAGTTCTGGCTTGGAGAAGCTGGAGTAATTCCTGCTCAACATCTGCTGGGATGCTTGTTCCCACGAGCACCTTGATTTCAGGATTCCCAGGTTCTAGAGGCACTTCTTTGACATCCAGCTCCCTGTCCTCCTGTACCTCAGGTGCCTTTTTCTGTAATTGATATCCCTTCGTCACCTTAGTAGTGTTCTTCATCGACGTTGAATAACAGTTCTTGGCTTCCTGCTGGTCACTTTCAATTCTCACAACTCCCCAGGGTGTAGGAAGCTTGATACACTGGTGATAGGTTGAAGGGACTGCCTTCATCTCGTGAATCCATGGCCTGCCAAGAATAATATTGCAACAAGAGAGAGAATCTATAACACAAAATTTTTGCATAGAGTTTACCCCCTCTATATATACCGGCAACCTGATATCCCCAACGGTGCTTTTAGTTTCACCGCTGAAGCCAACCAGGACTGAGGATCTTGCAACTATTTCAGTTTCTGGGATCCCCATCTTCTTGAGCACATCAAGACGGATTATGTTTACTAAGCTTCCGTTATCAATCAGGATCCTGCGAACAAAATGGTTAGCAATATATAAAGTAACCACAAGACTATCATGATGAGGATCCTGAACATGAGAACGGTCACTCTCATCAAAAGAAATGAGTTTGTCTTAAGTTAGAGTGGACATCCGGACAAGTGTGTCACCCTGTTCAGATTTGGATTCCTTAGCATGCTTCTTGGATGAGGAATATGAAGTGCCGCAGATGTCTGAGCCTCCTGAGATGAAGTTGATTATCTGGGCATCCTGGGGTGGAGAAGCTGCTCTCTGAGGCACCTTGTCGGCTTCCTGGATCTTGACTTTCTTTTTGCCTATCAATTCTTTAAGATGCCCCTTGCTGAGTAGATAGCTGATTTCCTTTCGGAGTGCTATACATTCATCTGTTAGGTGGCCAAAATCTTCATGGAAGGCACACCATTTGGTCTTGTCTTTCCAGGATCCTTTCTTGGTATCCTTCCTGGGCCATCTTGCCTTTTCACCTAGGTCTTGCATAGCACACATCAAACCACCAATATCAACTGAAAATCAGTATTCAGATACCTTAAGATACTCCTCATCGTCATCGTCTTGGTCAACAACATTGACTTTGTGATTTTTCGGTTTGGAGTATGGACGAGATCTATACGGCTTCCCGGGGGATTCCGCCTTCTTGCTGTTAGGATCATATTTAGGGACCTCCAGTCTTTGGTGGATCTTCTTGTCATCTTCCAAACGAATAAATCTCAAGGCTCTACTGCGAACTTCGTCGAGATTCCTGCAAGGAGTCATGACAAGGTCATCATAAAAACGTGAGTCTTTGGAGAGCCCCATTTTAAAGGCTTCTACGGCTGCTGCCATATCCAAATTAGGAATCTTAAGGGATTCTCGTCCGAATCTGGCGATGTATTCTCTAAGCGGCTCATCTGGCTTTTGAACTATTCGATACAAATCACCTGTGAGCTTCTCAAAGGTTCTGCTGCAAGAAAATTGATTTTTAAACAGGTTAAGTAAATGAGAAAATGATGTAATAGTGTTAAGAGGAATGCTCAGTAGCCATTTCATGGCTAGTCCTGTTAAGGTTGAACCAAAGCCTTTGCATAGACAGGCTTCTTTGATTTCTATCGGAATGGGATTGATCTCCATACGCTCCCTGTAATGTGCCACGTGTTCTTCAGGATCTGTGGTTCTATCGTAAAGCTTCATGCTTGGAGTTTGGAAACGCTTCGGGATCTCCACTTGGGAAATCGGCCAAGTAAATCTAGAGATTTTGTGGCTTTCTAAAGGAACCTCAGGAATGGGTTTCAGGATCCCTGGAACACTTGATATCATGTATTTCAACTTCTGGAGCTCCCTAGCGATACTTGGATGAATACTTGCACCATAAGGAGCACCCTGGTTAGAAACGATAGGAATTGAATTGGACACATTACCTGGGCCAGGATTCTGGACTGGGATCCAGGGATTATATCCATAGCTCGTTGGGATGCTCGGCTCTGTAGTGGCTGCTGTTTGCATGGGGATGAAGTCACCATCATGCACATCTGAGGAGCTAGTCTTGAAGATTCCTACAGAAACAGAAGGGTTAGAGTATTGATATCCTTGGGGGTTCTGGTTTGGGTTCCCAACAGAAAAAGGATATCCTTGAGATGGTGAGGCTAAGGATCCCGACGGTAGCGGAATCCAAGGATCCTTGTAGCGTGACTTTGAGGATTCTGGTGGGACAGCTCCCGAGAATCCAGCAGTACTCCCTGCATACCAAGCGGCCTGAGAAGTCATTGTAGGGGCTGTAGTGAAGCCTGATGCTGATTTGTAATTATAGCGAGACGGATCTGAGGATCCTGAAGCATTGAAGTCAAGATGCCTGGGAAATAGAGGACTTTGTTCCTCCACGGGTTTCTTAGACTTCTTAAGCTCTTCAATCTCCTTCATCACCGTTTGATTGGTCTTTTCTTGCTGATCTATTTGACTTTTCACCTGCCTGATCAAAGCAAACAAATCATTGTTAGTAATAACGGGATCGACAGATTGAACCTGGGATCCTGTGAAGACAGGATAGTCCGTTTTTCTCGGGTGCTCGTCCACTTTCTTCTGACGGTCATTAGTCTTCTTCTGGCTTCCTGGAATGGAAGGAAGAGGAAGAATGGAGGACGAGGTAGAGGCCGAAAGAGTTTTATGTTGGTTTGACATTTTTGGGATTGGAGATCAAACAGAGCGGATGATGAATGAAATTTTCTTAGAACGAAGCACCACTTGCCCCACGGTGGGCGCCAAACTGTTTTGGTTAAAAATTCACAAAGGATTTTCGTATTCCAAACTTAGATTGTGAGGTAGAGTGCTTAATGATCAAATGAGCAAGTAATCCAAGTTAGGATGGTGACACGATGATTTAGCAAGGAAAACTCCAGAATCCTTCGAGTTACCTCTAGGAATCCTGGATAAAAACCTCGGGAACGGCCGAATAGCCGCCGCCTAGTCAATTTTATTGATAATCAAATGAAAAATTACAATGGGTTGGAGATTTGATCGATCAGAACTATGTGATACAATGTTGTGCGGTCGTAACTGAGCTAAAGTGTGTTCAATGTGTCGAATGTGTGTTCCTACTGATCGAATCCTCGATTTATATAACAAATACAATGATAACAAACTTTCCGGGATTCCCGGTATCCTATCGTCCAACTAACTTGACCGTTAAGGGTCCTCTTCGTTCAGTTGGTCCACGATCTTCCGTAGCTGGAGCTTAAGTTTCGGAAGTAGTTATTGACTTCGTCGGTACCTGGTCAAATAAACACGTGGCAAATATGAGGGTTAGAAAAATTAAATAAATCAGGATACCTGGGTAAACGGGATTCCCAGTCGATAATAGGATTCCTGAACTATCTGAGCTTCCTGCGAGCATCTTGAAAATATACCCTCAACAGATATGCTGGAAGCTTTACCAAGCATATATGAGAATTGTGTTATGCTTCTCACTCACGATAAAGAGTTTTCTAATTTGTCATTTCATGAGTTGACGGGTAAATTACAAGCAAGAGAATTGGAAATGCTAACTAAAAGCACAACACCCACAACAATGTAGAATCCAAAATTGTACTATGGTAAAAATTCTACAATGATGAATGCAAAAACAAAGTCAAGCTTTTGTCCATCACCAACAACATCCTTCATTGCTGACAATATATCTGAAGGATCTGATTCAAGTTCTAAAGGATGTAATATTCATATTCCATATCAACCAAATGAAAGTGCTCTTTCGGAAAAATCAACCGAAGATTACTTGGCGTTGATATCTGCTTTGATATCTTCATATTATGGGGTGATCACTGGAAAAGTAAGCAATGCAGAGTTGGTGGAATAAGATTATAATCTAATTGATGCTGATAATTTGGAAGAAATGGATATTCAATGGCAAATGGCAATGCTAGCAAGAAGGTTAAAATACTTTTTTTTAAGAAAACATGAAGAAGATATCTAAATACTGGTGGGAAAATTTGGTTTGGATAAGTCTAAGGTTAAATTTTATAATTGTTCTAATTTTGGTCACTTTGCTAGAGAGTGTTCAAAGAAAAAGCAACAAAATTCAGGGAGTAGTTCTAATGCTAATCAAAAGGCATTGGTTACTAAAATTGATGAAGGTTATGATTGGGGAAAGACGTTTTCTAGCTAATCAATTAACTTTTCTTGCCAAATTTGAACAAGTTGATGGATTTGTTACTGATATTGAATCAGAAACAAGCAATTATGAATCCATGTGTGAATTTTGCACGAAGAAAGACAAAGATAATTGTGAATTGGTTACAGAAAAGAGTTTGTTAATGAAGGAATGTGAAATTTCTAAGGAAGAGATGGAGATTTACAAAAAGAAGTTTGAAGAAATAACTAAGGAGTTGTTTTCTTTGAAATCTGCATCTTGCACCAAATGTGAGATGTTAGAAAAAAATGTGCATTTCTAGAAGCAAATAAGATTTTAAAAGACGAATGTGATGCCATTGTATGTAAAGAGATTAAGATTCAGAATTATAACAAGGAGTTACTCACCAGAGTTACAAGGTTGACTGATGAGAATAAAGACTTAACAAAGACTGTTGAGGTTTACAAACAGGAGGTGAGAGATGTTACTGAAGACTTGTTGAACTTACTAAGAAGGAGTTTCGTCATCATAAAGATAACACAAAATTACTTGATGCTAAAACTAAGTTGAATCGTGAGAATAAGCTTTTGAAGACAGATATGAAAATTTATAAGAAGAAATGGGAGAAGGTTACACAAAAATTGTTTGATGAGCTTGAAAATATGAGGACGCAAAAGTCTTAAATAAACAGAGTTTCAAGGAAGTTAATTGCAACAAAAAAGGAATTGGATGAAGCACAATATGAAATTTCTGAATAAAAAATTGAAGTCATTGATGTTAACAGAAAGCTGAACAATATCAATAATTCACAAACTTTCACATGTTTTTTTGTGTAAAGATGAGAATTTTCAGAAAGTGTTTGGGAATGCTGGTCTAAACAATGCTTCTCCGCCTGTCTCTATTATAGAGTCTGCTAATAATATGGAAACAAAGGAAGAAGTGGTGGATTACTCTCTATTTGCTGATCAGAATTCAAAAGAGAAGAAAGGTAAGAAATCAAAGAAAGCTAAAAAATCTAATGAATCATTTGAGAAGTCGGACAGATCTTCTTGGCAAGAGAAGACTGAAGTTGGAAAATCACCTACATTTCTGTCAGGGAAACCGTTGTTTGCTGAAGAGAAAGTGTATTCTGAAAAGGTTGCTGAGAAGGATAATAATATTTCGTCTGAAGAAAAGATTGATGAATCTGTCTTCTTTGAAAAGAAAATTTTGAGGGAAATTAAGGCTGTATTTACAAGGATAGCTAAAATGGCGAAAGGTGAATCTAGTTCTCAAGCTTAAGGTTGAAACAAATCAAATCCTAAGCAATGGGTTTTAGGATTTGTAAAGAAAGATAATGCTGAGATTTGTGAAAACAAGAAGAAAAGTTAAAGGAAGACAAAAAGAAACTAATTCTAAAAGTTTGGAGAAAGATGTTTTTGAAGCTGGGAAGGTTAAAGCTGTACGTTTGTACAAACTAAAAGGTTCTGGGCAAATTTAGTTTGGAAAAGTGTTTCCACTTCACTGTGTTGAAGCACATAAAATTGCTCAAGTTTTTGTGATGGAGAATGCTCAGCAGTTTGATGTTAATCTGGTTCAAGGTTTTGGGGGTAATTAAAATAAGAAGAAAGTTTTCTCAAATTCATCTCGAGATGGTCAGAAGTCACCAAGATTTTCTTCTTGTGGATCAAATTCTACTCCGCGAAGTCCTACATCACAATGGGTTACGGCGATCATTTTCATGTTTTTGATGATTTTTATGATTATGTTGATTCTGATCATGTTCGTGATGATGTACAGGGTTCAAAGAAGAATAATAGGACAAAGAAACAGATTGTTGAAACGTTTCTAACAATAGCTCGACGGATGAGTTTGGAAATCATATTTTCACTGATCGTCGTAAGTGCTATCAATGCAACAAAAGAGGTCATATAGTTGTTAATTGTCCTGCAAATGTTCTTAAAGGTGGTAAGAAACCATATGATGGTAAGCCTGCCAAGTCTGCAAAGATTATAGATCAAATTGGCACAATTTTTAATGTGTCAACACCCTCTAAATTTATACCGAAGAATACTACTAAGGATAAGGGTGGTCCATCAAATATTAAATCTGTTGTTGACTCATTAAAATTGGTATACCATAGGTGATGTGGAAACCAAATGTTGTTTCCAAGGGAAATGAAGACACCGGTCGACCTCAAGCCGAAGGCATTGGTCATTTTGAGCACTAATTGTTTATGATCGTGTGTGCAGGTTTCTTCAAGAAGATCTATTAGTGACTGAAGAGTTGCTGATAGTGGAGAATGTTAGAACATTATTCCGGTCGTCATCTGAAGTAACAAGATCAAGTTAACAACTACAAGTTTGTCTGTAACCGAACTGACATGAACTGGTGGTTCAGGTGCACACGAACTGACCCGAAGTGGCAGTTTGTTTGATCTACAGTTTGCACAGTTTTGTTCAAGTATAAATAGCTTCGTCTTGTTTAGTTTTATATGATCTTGGTCAGATCTTGTATGTGTTTTATAGTGTGTACTCTATAAGTCTAGAAATAGAAATCTCATTTGTATTTACATATTTGTGTCAATTTCTAACTTGGATTACATTGATTTCACTATGATTGAGTAGATGATCCGCCGCTCACGCACTTACAAGTGGTATCAAAGCTTTCAGTTCAATCTACTGATCAAATTGTTGCTGTTTTTCGAGTTTTTAGTTCAAAAAGTGGGGTTTTTGAAAAATTTGTACGTTTTTACTTCCGTTTGATCATCTCTGCTGTGTTTTTAGTGAAAAATCCAATCCTAAATCATTTCTCTCAAGTATATATGACCGACTGCTTAAAATCTCGTTAAAAAACACTCAAAATCATGAAAATTCATTCAAATATGGTCCAGTTCGTTTGAGTTCGGGTGAAGAACTATGTGATCGAAAAATAAGCGCCAACTGAAGTGTGAGTTCGGTTCAGTTAGTTTCGGTTTGGTCATCCGAAGTCATAGTTCGGACCAGTTCGCTTCAGTTTCTTCAATCGAAGTGTGAGTTCAGACTAGTACTAGTCAGTTTTCTTGATTCAGTTAGGTTGTGACTTCGGACTCCAGTTCGTGTAAACGAAGTACCAGTTCGGGCCACTTTGTTTTGCACTCAGTTCGGGTAAATTCGTGAAAGTGCGTGAGCGTGCGAATCTTCTACTTAGTCGTAATGAAATTAATATAAACGTGTAAAACGCAGAGAGTAAATACAATTGACTTGTATTAACCACAGAGATAACCACAGAGTACAATCAGATAGTATGACACGGAAGCTTAGACTGTTATCCTTCCTGAATACAACACAAGACTCACATATTTATACTAGAGAAATACGCTGGTCCGAACCTCAGGTTCGGCCTAAGGTTCGGCCATGTCCAAACTCCAGGTTCATCCTGAGTTCGGACCTCAACATTCTTGTATGAATCCGTCTTGTATTCAATACTTCACATGACGATCAAGGACCATGTATCAACAAACTCCCCCTCGACATGTGCAGTATCATCTTCTCTAATCAAACTTGTATCTTGTATCTTCAATCAAACTCTTCCTCAACCTTGACGATAAGTTCAATCGTGAATACTTGATATTGCATCGTGTGTAATCTCTTTATCAACAACCTTCAGAAGACTTGAAGTTGTGAAGTTCTCTTCCCACTTAGAAACCTGCCAACATAAATAATCTTGGTGCAAAATGTCTCTTCGAGACTCCAAGATAGCTTGATTTTGAAAACTTGATTTTGTATTTCGTGTTGATCAATCGAAAACAAATAAGAAACAAAATCTTTTTGGCTTTAAGAAATTTATATCAAAATACACCTAAAATCTTTTTGGTATTTTCTAATTAGAAAAGTAAAACAATACCGAAATAGACACTATTTTTGTCTTTTGTGAGAAAGATCACAACTTGGGATCATATTGGTCATAACATGCTGAACTACATTTCAATTTCGATAATTGTAACACATAAGCCATGCCGATTGCAGATATAATTTGTCCAACTTCAAACTCTGGCACAATCATACTCATAACATCTAGATATGTTAAGGTATTGATTAAATTTGCATTGACCAATGTACCCCCACACTTTCAGACATACTCAGATATGCTTTGCTTATCACATTTTGTGATCTCATTTGTAATTTTAAACACATTATGATTGTAACAATGATATAGTCAACTGTGTTCCATGCAAAAAAATAAAATAAAATAAGAACGTTAAATCGTCTACCTTAAGGTCGATCTTTCGATACGCAGATAAGGCCTCAGATTTAACAAAATATGAAAATAAAACAAGTTGAAGTTGTATAACTCAACAACAATCAGGTCGGTACTCCTGTACACGCAGAGAAAGTCCGATGAGTTATACGAAACACCAAAGAAAATAAAGCAAAACGTCAAACGAACAACGATCAGGTCGGTCTTTCGACACGCAAAGAAAGTCCGATCGTTTGACAAAATAAAGAAAATCAAACAAGTTTAAATCTTTGCAAAATGAACACATGTATACACAGTGACTTCTCATTTTATTTTTCACATATATTCTTCTTGATATATCATGAGATATGCATCAAGATGTTGTCCACTAGGTCAAGCATCAGATTTAGTGTATATCACATTTGTATACTTTCTGATTTGCTGAGCATACCTTGCACATCGAACAAACGGTCTTATGGCTTTTCATCTACTTTATCTATGAGTCAGACAATGTCAGCCAATGTACCATCATTTCCCAATCATGTCGGATACAATTTCTCATTTTTCAATATTTTTGGCTTTTTGCGATTTTGTCTTTTTCAAATTTCTCCCCCTAAAAATGACAACTCTATTTATAGATTTCATTTTTATGATTTGAAAAACAACACACTATTTTTGTATTTTTGCAAAAGCAAACTCCCCCTCAGAATGAGACGGAGTGAAAAATCAAGAAAAATTGATCAACCAACACAAATACTCGCAGTGTAGCCTTTTGAAAACAAAAGTAAGTGTGAAATTCAAGTTAATTAGAACAGATATTTCACAATCAGCAATTTTCCAATCACCGAAAGGTCTTCCTGAAACACCTGCTTGAAACCAAATAAAATATTAGTTGTGTTGGGATCGACCCGAATCAACAGCGTCGGGTCGCCCGGTGTCTTCCAGAAAGTCCTAGTTGGCCTTGGAAACAACTTTTGGTTTCCAAATTTGTAAAAGTTTTAATTTTTGATCGGAACCTGAATCAGATTCAACCGACGAACTTGATTTAGACCAAGACGATTTACGAGTTGACTTAAGCTTTGGGGACCATGGTTCATAAAAAATTTGACCTTTGTTATCCACATATTTGGTAGTTTTGTGAATATATGCAGTCGTCGGACAATCAACAGCGAGATGTCCCGGTTGACGACATACATAACAAAGTCTTTCTCTAAATGTGACATCCGAGAATTTCAAGGTTCACTCCGTTAGACAATTTCCGTTAGTTACGTTATAAGTGTTAACTTAGTAACTAATGCTTAAACTAGGCCGAATACGTCCACGACCTTTGGTTGATCACCGAACCCGTCCATATGTGTTATGTGTTTATTTATTTATTGTCATTATGTGCAATGTGATTTAAACGCATGATTTAGTATTGATATTATAATGTAAATTGTTCACTTTTGGTTTCCAGCGAAACTACCGGGTGAAACTACAGATTCGCCCGGTAGCCGGCTAAACTGTTTGACTCACATGTGCTCAGAGCCAGTTTCGCTTGGCCAGCGAAACTGCCAGCGAAACTAGCCCCTGATATATATATTTTATAAAACCCTAGTTACATCCCATTTGCATCATCTCCACACTAAACACACACACACTCTCCTGAAACTTCTGGACCAGCTGAGAAATCACCAATTGCTGCTATCATCTCTGTTGGTAGAGACCATCCATCGACCCTAGATCAAATCGTGAGTCCCAAAACCATTCTTTATGCATTTTCTATGTGTTTTCTTAAAAAGCATGCTTAGATCTTCATGTAATCACTTGATCTTCTGATATGATGCTTAGGAAGGCTAGATCTATCATAAAGGCTGTAACTTTATGTTTGAAATCAAACCATAATGAAGATTCATGCTAGTTAGGTCATTTTAGGTTTAAAATGTGTTTTTGGTGATTTGAATGTGAAAACCCATGTTTAAGGTGCTAAATCTTGTTGTTTGATGTTGGTAAATGTTTATGCATGCTAAATATTGAATCACATGAAATATGGAAGCTGTTAGATTGATTTTTAGGCTGATTTATGTGTTTTTCGCGACCAGCGAAACTGAGCTGTTCTCTGGGCGAAATTATACAGCGAAACTGCATATATCTTCAACCAGCGATACTATGTGGCGAAACTATAGTGTCGCCCGCGAAACTAAGTAGACCTGCTCGAACGAAACTACCGAGCGAATTAACCTGAACGAAAGTTCAAACCAGTTTCGAGCGAAACTAGGCTAGCGAAACTGTGCCAACAGTTTCGAGCGAAACTAGCCTAGCGAAACTGTGTCATCGGGTATTGCCTAGCGAAAGTGCTGCCCGTGCACACAGCGAAACTGCCTAGCGAATCTATACTAGCGAAACTGTGACCAGACTTAAACCCAAACTTGTGCAATTTACTTGAATGTTATGCCATAACTTACATGATTATGCTATGATGAAACATGTTTGATTTCTGATTTATGTGAACCCTTGTTTATGATCAACCATCGGTGTCGTGTGTCGGTATGTCGAGTCGTAGTTCCAACGTGCTATGTTATGGGCCATAGTGACGTTAAGTTAAACATTTGACACAAAACTAATACTTAAGACCTAAACGTGTTCATAGGTCTTCGTTAAGCAATACTTGGATTAATTAGCAAGTGTAGCCGAGCAACCTAAGGTGATTTTCACAAACCCTTAATTGTGAGCCCGTTTGGGTCACAACGAATTTACTAAACAGAAAACAACGCTGACACTTCGAGGTATCGCCTAATGGGATATCTGTTATGGAAGTTGGAGTGTTTTATGGGAGGCACTTGCAACTGTCCATCCTTGGGATTTCAAAGGAAATCCGCAACCAACTATTGAATACTTGAACTCATTTGGGATTTCAAAGGAAATCCAGAATAACCATTTTGACACTTAAACTCTTTTTAGGATTTCAAATGAAATCCAGAATAAACGATTTTAATATGGCTAGTGTAGGTTAAAGTCTAAACCAAATGATATCACATGATTTCTAAGGATGCCTTAAAACTGAAAAGTCCTCAACAATTTAGTACCATTAATTCGTGAAGCGAGGGGATGTTGGGTAGATCTACTAAGGGTTGACAACCCTGCTCCGCGGTACACAAATGTGTAGCCAACCGGTTGGAGGCCGAACGGAGTACAATATCAGCCTGTTTTAGTTGTGGGTCCCATGAGGACACAACTGGAGGCACCAACCATCGGCAAATGCCGAACTCTGTTACGTCAGCTTTGGTACGAACTTCCTTAGTGCATGGAAACCGGATTAGCTACCCGCGATATCGGTTGACCACTTTAACTTTTACAAGACTAGTATATACCCGATAACGTATGTTACGGACAATACTTTTACTACTGATGTATATCACTAAGCATTGCTTTTCACAAAACAATATTACTTATATACATGTTGATACATACGCTTATGAGACCGGGCCAATGCATGACATGCCCACCGTGAACTCACCAACCGTTAGGTTGACACTTGTGTGGTTTTCACTTTTGCAGATCGTTGAGGAGTATCCGCTGGAGGTTGGCATGGCACCTGAAGTATCTATTTCATTTTGAACTTAAATTGGGAATTTGACAACAATTTATGTTTGTAATTTAAGCACGTGGTTAGTGCTAAGACACTCATGTTTTATTTCCGCTGCGTACTCTTAAACTGTTTTTAATTGAATTATTGGACTTTACTCTGATTCGTTTAGTATTCGTAACTAATGGTTGTGGTCCTGGTTTGCTCGCACCCCTTAACGGTATAAACTCCGTTAGTGGTTATTTGGGGTGTGACAGATTGGTATCAGAGCCATAAGTTGCAGAGAACTGGAATCATTTCTGAAAAACGATTTGGAAACTGCAACTTGAAACCTTAGTTACAAACGAACAAACAAAATCCCAAAACAAAAATTTTCACGTGCCAACTTGGGATATTCGCTCTGCTGTGTAAGTAAAAGCTTAGTACGTATGTATGTATCTATATAATATATATATGAAAAGTTAGGTTGCCACGTGGCATCACCACAACACTCTATTTTTTTGGTTTCCCGCTCAATTCCTCCACCCTAAATCATAAGCATTTTTGATACGATTCCTTCCAAAAAAATCTGGCACCCAAATAAATCGCCTAAATTAGGTACCTAAAAAACCTGATCATAAGAGTCTTCTTATATTCCTCAATCACACAAAATCTCCGCCTCTCAGTATCCTCTCCGGAGAAAATCGCCTCCTTCGATTTCGCTGAAGCTTTCCTCGATCCAAGGTACGCCATTAGTTTCCTTCAATCAAGGTACAATTCTTTACCAGATACGCCATTAGTTTCCTTCGATCCAAGGTATCGCCGTTAATTGTCGATTGTATGCGCTATCGGTTAATCACGATTTCGGAAACTGTAATCGAAATCGCTTGAGATATATGATTTATAAAAGATAAAAGATATGTGAATCTCTTAAAGATAATAACGAATTTGTTCGTCCTTTTTTTTCCAAGCGGTTTGCATATTCTTCACCGATTTCGATTGATCCGTCAGGTAACAGAACCATAAATCATATATCTAGGGTTTCTTATGAAAAGTCAAAGTTTCTGATTTTGATTCATGGTTAAAAACCAGTACGTTTCGTTTATGAAAAGTCAAAGTTTGTACACAGTTTATGTTAGTACACAGTTTATGATCAAAGTCTCTACATTGTACACAGTTTAGAAATCACATAAGATTTGCTTTGATTTGTGTAGACTTTCTACACAGTTTCTGATTTACAATATTGATTTATAATTTCATATGTTGCTGTATTTCATACTTGCTGATGTGGGTTCAAATTTGTTATATCATGAATGATATATGGAATATAAGGAGTCTGTCAGTTCATGATTGTTCTATGATCAGTGATATAGGACTGTCTTCACGTTTTAATCAATTTTGTATCTAAACCATTCTTTTCATTTCTTTTAATAATTTTATTTTTTAATTTCACAGAGTACAGAATGAGTTTCTTTAAGGTCGTCCGTCATCCGGAACGCCCCTACCTGGTAAATATAATCTCATTTACGACGATTCATCTTTTTTTTTAAGTAAATTTTGTTGTTTCTTTAAGGTAGTCCGTCACCAAATGTTAGTTGTTGATAAATTGTTAATTTTGAACATCAAAATATAAGCTCATCAATGTCAGTTTTTGAAGCGATGGTCTATGTGTTGTCATGTTAGATATGGACTATAAATTCAGTTTCCATGTTGTTTTTGGTCTGTCCGTTTTTTAATTTTTTAATTGTTGAAAAATAATACTTTGGTGCAGATTGTCACCTGTTGTAGCATTCCTCTTGAATCATTATTCCAAAATGTTGAGAGGTGTGTCTACGTTTCCACAGAGCTGTTTGAACGAGGCAGCGGAAAATCAGATGTTGCTAACTACTGCTCCTCTTGGGGGTGCAACAATTCAGAGGTTTGTTTTCCAGCACCTAGATTTCTGTTATAAAACTGTATTTTCCTTATAAAACAGAAAATTTTATTGGCAGAAATATGTGGCTGATTTTTACATATCAGACTGCCAATTGAGGTTAAGGGCTCTGGTGAAAGTTGGATACGGGGCTAAAGTAGCTCCATTTGTTAAAGAAACAACAGTTGTTGATATGATGAAAGAAAACAGTGAGTTATCTCCCAGTTTTTTGCAATGGCTTGCAGAGCGCAGCCTCTCAAGTGAAGACCGACTTATGCGCCTCAAAGAAGGGTAACCTACTTCTTTTAACGTTTTAAGATAAATTACATATTCGCTCCTTTTCGGCATCATTGCCTGTTGCCTATTGTGCATTTGGTTCACAAGACTGTTACTTTGTCATTTTTAAAGGTATCACCCTGCTTATTGATAGGTATAAAGAGTCTAGAGGAGAAATAGTTATAGTGAGTTTGTAGATTAAAATCGATTCTAAAAAACAGTTTTTTATGGTTAGATACACAATAACTTTATGATAAGTTATGCTTAGACAAAAGTTTATTACACAATAGAAACAAAGGTGTGCTAAGATTATTTTTATGGTTTACTAAGAACATGAATATATACAATTTTATAATAAACTTAATAGTTAATAGTTATTTACATGTTAAAACTAAATTTGTTTCCTATTATGATTTGGAGCAATGTCTACTTTGTTGTTGAATTTTTTTTACGGCCTATAAATCCAGAGCACTATTTTTATCATATTTTGGTATTGTTTAGTTCAAGCTTTATTGATGGACATAACTGAGGTGGCACAAAGAAAGGCGTTCCTGCTGGTAAAAAGGTATTCAAGGAGTCAAGGTTGGTTGTGGCCATCAGTTTTTATACAACAGGTAAGATTTTTACTCTTATAAATGAGATCTTTGACCCGTTTCTTTGATTGAAGGAATATTTTCTTAACTTCGATTTTTAAGTGCAGTGTTTTACTTCCAGGAGTTGTGATTAAGGTCATTTCTCTTTATGTTCTCCTTTATAATCATATCATCAGATTTTGTATGCTTCTTCAATGTTTATAGTGAGCTTGATCATTTTTAGGTGGTTGAAGGTTCATGAGATTTAGCTGATTTGCCAGATGGAACAACTTTATGCCTTTTCTGTATATCTATGTTTGGAGGTGTTAAGGAACTTTTTGGTTGCTACAGACAAAATAGGATACCTACCTTTGAAGCATCTAATTTTAAACAAGTAGATGTTCAAAGTGTGCATTGTGTTTTTTCATTTATTACTGGAATCGTATGAGGCTAAATGTTAAATAATTTTGGGTTGTGTTGTTTAACTTTTCAGGAAGGAAAATTATCTACAATTGTGTTGGTGATGCACAGGTATCATTGGAGCCAAGGTATTGTTCCAGGGAATCACATCTTTCTTGATTACGGTCTGGCTTGGTTCCTTTGTGCATACATTCATCCAATGTGAAATATAATCAAACAAAGCTTCAAAGTTTATCGGATTCTCGATCGGATGAAAAAGGGTATATTGATTCAAGTAAGATCACTCGAAACTTTTTTTTAATTCATGCGTTTAAATTTCTAAATTCTTTACTTTTAATTATTAGTTTAATTAAATTTTCTTTTGAGTTAACTTCGCTTTTGGTCCCCAAGGTTTGCACATTTTAACACTTTTAGTCCAATTTCAAAAATTATAACATTTTAGGGCCTATACTTTCAATTTCTTAACAATTTTAGTCACTTTTTAAAATCTCATCCAAATTAACGGCCAAAATCCGTCAAATGAGAGCTATTTTTTAATTGAACCATTTTCCCTTTTATTTATGTGATAAAAGGGAAAATGGTTCATTAAAAAAATAGCCCTCATTTGACGGATTTCAGTCGTTAATTTGGATGAAATTTCAAAAAGTGACTAAAATTGTTAAGAAATTGAAAGTACAGGCCCTGAAATGTTATAATTTTTGAAATTGGATTAGAAGTGTTAAAATATACAAACCTTGGGGACCAAAAGCGAAGTTAACTCTTTTCTTTTTAATCCCTAGAAAAATATTTTAAATATTTTTGTTATGGAAGTTGCCAAGTCTAGGAAGCCAAAGCAGAGACTGCTACTTTTCCTTTTTTTATTAACAGCCTGTAAATTTTCTTACTTAGCTTGAAAGCCAAAGAGTAATCAAGGTCTTCACTTTCACGATACATTTATTTCTTTTGTTTATAAGCATATGATTGTTTGTATCCTCAGGATTTTACTTATGAGAGCATGTGCTTATTACCCGAAATATGATCTCGGTGCATTTGGCCATTTTCCGGTTCTTCAAAAACAAAGGTTTGTTCATCTTGATCAAGAAATCACACATTTTAATTCTTTTTCATTTCTCATTATGGATTTATATTAACTTATAAAGCTTATCGCTTATGCAGATTATGTTCAGAGGACTATTGTACATTGGGATTGAGGTCTGCTGCGAGTTTGTGAGACATTACTCTAAAGAGTTCGTTGTTATCCATTGTTTGTTTTGTTCAGGTCAATATATTTGTTCTTAAACAAATTATACAATGTAGTCATTCTATTTATGATTTCTTTAATTTAGTAATTTTTTTTTAAACGACTAATTTTTTTATTTCTCCCATTTTTCACCAATGTCAAAGTTTGAATCCTGATCTCCACCAAAAAGACTTTGTCTCTTATCATTGGGAACCCCAATAGCAATTAGTAATTATATTAAACAATAAAAATATACTAAGATGCACTACATTGGTTTTGTGTTATTAAATAAATTCTATTTATTATTTCTTTAATTTATTAATTATCTTAAATTGTGATTTTCGAGTTATTGAAACAAAGTCATTTATAACCGAGATACATGCAAATCAGTTAAATTTTTATAACTCATTACTTATATAATTAAACCGTTATATAACTAAATGCCATTTAGGCTTTTTCCTTTTTACTTTATAATGATTTTTTTTTTAAAGTAGCGAAGTATGCTTTTTCTTTTTTCTAGCGAAGTGATGTCTTTAGCAAATTAAGTCATCTGAATTGATAACTTATAAGCAGGAAAATTTTGATGAATCTTTAGATGGAAACCGATTGGAAGGACTCAATATGCATTATCAATGGTTAAGAGCAGAAATTGACTAAAACTTCTCATATTGGACGAAGACGGAAAAGTGGCAAACCAAACATCAAATGTTATTTATAAGTTTATATTTTTGAATTTGTAACTTTTTACATTTTGAAATGTTTTTTTTTTCTTTAATTCCAATTATCGAACAACATTTACTATAGTATATTTACTATAGTATGTTGTTATAATTACTACTTTTTTAAATTCCTCCCGTGCGTCGCACGGGTATCAAAAACTAGTATATATATATATAATATATATATATAGACCGTGTCTAAGTAGTCTAACGGAAAACCTTAGGGGGAAATTTTCACACACGAAAAAGAAATGCGAACGCTGATACGCACACTATTCTGGGGAAAGCGACAAAGAAAACGATGCTACATGCTACGTCCTGATTTCTACTGCGATGACTACGCCGACGGTGACTTTTATGGGGAAGCCGACTTTCGACGATAGTGCTTACGACTCACGACGTTCTCCGACGACGCCTCAATTATCGCACGAAAATTTTTTTCTGGACTAATAGTGGGATAACGGGAAATGGTTAATATACATATTATGGGATATGTATAGAATATAACTGTGACTGAACACTGGCTACTTTAACTGTCCAGCAAAATGTCTGGAAGAGGACACGGAAGGAGCAACATTAACATGACGCCTGCACAACTGCAAGCTATGATTAACGAACACGTGCAAGCCGCAGTGGCAGCCGTCCAAGCTGCATACGCCGCGCAGGGTAATTATTATGCTGGTTAAGGCACGAAGCGAATTATATTTTGACCTGTTTAAACTTAAAACCCGAACTATTTATGCATCAGGAAACATCCATCACTGCACATTTAAGACTTTCATGGACTGTAAGCCAATGACGTTTTCCGGCGAGGAAGGAGCGGTAGGACTCCTCAGGTGGATCGGGAAGTCTGAGAAGGTCTTCTCTATGTGCAACTGCCCTGCTGAGAGCAAAGTAAAATTTGCAACTGGTACTTTCGAAGGAGCTGCTCTATCCTGGTGGAACGCTGAGATTCAGATGATTGGGGTAAATGCAGCTAACAACATGGAATGGGAAGCGTTTAAGGAACTGATCATGGAGGAGTACTGCCCTCGGGATCAAGTCAAGAAACTGGAGGGGGAATTTCTTACCTCTAAGATGTCTGGGTCTGAAGTGGAGGAGTACACTGCACGTTACCACGAGTACGCGGTACTGTGCTCCTCAATGGTTGATGCTGAATTCAAACGCATTGAGCGTTATCTGGAGGGTCTCGTACCCCAAATCAAGAGCTTGGTGACCGCCAGTAACCCTACAACTGTGCAGCAAGCCATCCGTTTGGCTCACAAGCTTACTGATCAGGAGATCGAGAGGGGTACCCTACCCGCAAAAGCTACTACAAAGACTGCCTTAAGTGGCAAGCGTAAGGTTGAAGAAGAAGCTCCAGCAACATCTGTGAACAATCAGACCATTGGAAATCAATCTGGGAGGTCTTCTAACTCCCAATATCAGAATAAGCGACCTGACAACACAAGGTCCAATTTCAACAATGGCAGCAACAGTGGAAGTAACAAGCGTCAAGGCGGAAATGGAAACTACAAGGGTAAAGCTCCGTTCTGTAACAAGTGCGGAAAACACCACAACGGTATGTGCAACAAAGGTTTGGAATGTGGAAGATGTGGGAAGATGGGGCATGGGGCCAACAACTGCTGGACTAACTTACAAAGGTTAAACAACAACGGTCAGAACCAAGGAGGAAATAACAACAACAGGGGAAACGGAAACAACCGCAACGGGCAAGGAAACAATCAGAACAACAACGATGGCGGGGCCCGTGGCTGTTATGAATGTGGTGCTCAAGGCCACATGAGGAAAGATTGCCCGCAATTGCGCAGACAAGGGAATGGTAACAATGGCAACGGTGGGAACCCGGGCAACGGAAATGGTAATGGTGGGAATGGTAGAGGACGTGCCTTCGTCATGGGTCAAGGGGAAGCTCGCAACGATGCCAACGTGATTAACGGTAAATTCATCCTAAATGGTTTCTTTGCTACTGTATTGTTTGATTCTTGTGCTGAGAGAAGCTTTATTTCCACTAAGTTTGCTAGATTAATAAATGCTAAACCAATTGACCTAGACGCTAAGTATGTGGTAGAGCTAGCAAATGGTAAACTTCATGATACAACTCAGATAGTTAATGACTGTAAGATAGAACTAGCCGGCCATACGTTAGGAATCGATCTTATGCCTTTCCCGATTGGTAGTTTTGATGTTATAGTAGGAATGGATTGGTTATCCGAAAACCGAGCTGAAATCTTATGTCAAGAAAAAGTGGTTCGTATTCCACTCGAAGGAGGTGAAGTATTAACGGTTCAAGGGTGAAGGGAACAGTCACCGGTATTATTTCGTTTCTCAAAGCTCAAAAATGCCTTCGTAAAGGACACTTCGCGATTCTTGCAAACGTCACCGACACGACACTTCCCGAGCGTAGAATTGACGACAACCCGATAGTCCGTGACTTCCAAGATGTATTTCCTGATGATTTGCCTGGTTTGCCTCCATTTCGACAAGTCGAGTTTGGAATAGACTTAACTCCCGAAGCCGCTCCGATCGCACGCGCACCTTACCGTTTGGCGGTAAGTGAACTCAACGAACTCTCCTCACAACTTCTAGAGTTACTCGACAAGGGATTTATTCGTCCAAGTTCGTCTCCATGGGGAGCACCGGTGTTGTTTGTTAAGAAGAAAGATGGAACGTTCCGAATGTGTATCGACTACCGAGAGCTTAACAAGGTTACGATCAAGAATCGATATCCACTTTCTCGAATCGACGATCTCTTCGACCAGCTACAAGGTTCAGGCTACTTTTCAAAGATTGATCTACGGTCTGGATATCACCAACTCCGTGTTCGTGATGAGGATGTACCCAAGACTGCTTTTAGAACTCGGTATGGTCACTACGAATTCCTGGTTATGCCGTTTGGGCTAACCAATGCACCGGCCGTATTTATGGATCTGATGAATCGAGTGTGCAAGCCGTACCTCGATAAGTTTGTGATAGTTTTCATTGATGATATTTTAATCTACTCCAAGACAAAGGAAGAAAACGAGAATCACCTACGACTTATCTTGGAATTACTCTGCAAGGAACAACTTTACGCCAAGTTTTCAAAATGCGATTTTTGGATTCGCGAAGTCCAGTGTCTTGGACACATTGTTAATCATGATGGAATTCATGTTGACCCAGCTAAAGTGGAAGCTATCAAGAATTGGTCTACTCCAAGAGCACCGACTGAAATCCGACAATTTTTGGGACTTGCCGGATAGTACCGAAGATTCATCAAGGGTTTCTCGCAATTGGCTCAGCCCTTAACAGCTTTAATGCACAAAGGAGTGCAATATAGATGGGGCGAAAAAGAAGAACACGCGTTTCAAACTCTTAAAGATATGTTATGTTCAGCTCCAATTCTCGCGTTACCCGATGGGGTTGACGACTTTGTAGTTTACTGTGATGCATCCATCCAAGGACTCGGTTGCGTGTTGATGCAACGGGACAAAGTGATTGCCTATGGGTCCAGGCAACTGAAGGACACTGAGAAGAATTATACAACGCATGATTTGGAATTAGGAGCCGTTGTTCATGCACTCAAGATTTGGAGACATTACCTCTACAGAACAAAGTGCACAATATTTACCGACCACAAAAGCTTACAACACATCTTTGATCAGAAGGATCTCAACATGCGACAACAACGGTGGGTCGAGTTACTAAATGACTATGACTTAGCAATTAAGTATCATCCGGGAAAAGCCAATGTCGTGGCTGATGCCTTAAGCAGAAAAGAGTATGAAAAGCCTCGAAGGGTACGAGCGCTGCAACTTACTATTCATACAGGACTGCCGGACCGAATCCGCGATGCTCAAAGAGAAGCTTTAAAAGAAGAAAACTTCGAAGCCGAAGCACTGCGAGGGGTAGATGGTAAATCTGAAATTAAGTCTGATGGACTCCGATATTATAGTGACAGAATTTGGGTTCCGTTACTTGGAAATCTCCGTGAGCTCGTGATGGACGAGGCTCACAAATCAAGGTATTCGGTGCACCCTGGATCGGACAAAATGTACCAGGATTTGAAGAGCTTGTATTGGTGGCCGAATATGAAAGCCGACATTGCGCGATATGTGGCTAAGTGTTTAACGTGCTCAAGAGTTAAGATCGAGTACCAAAAGCCTTCTGGGTTATTGCAGCAACCAAAGATCCCAGAATGGAAATGGGAGGATATCTCCATGGATTTCGTAACGGGATTACCTCATCGATCGAATCGACCGGATGCGATTTGGGTTATCATTGATCGACTAACCAAATCTGCACACTTTATTCCAATGAGAGAGAATGACAATATGGATAAGTTAACAAAGCTGTACATTGACCGAATTGTGGCACGTCATGGAGTGCCTAAGACCATTATCTCTGATCGAGATCCTCGGTTTACTTCCCGACTGTGGCAATCTATGCAAGAATCACTAGGAACCAGACTGGATATGAGTACAGCCTATCACCCGCAGACCGATGGTCAGACGGAACGAACTATTCAGACTTTAGAAGACATGCTCCGAGCTTGCGTCCTCGACTTCGGTAAAGACTGGGAAGCTCATCTTCCGTTGGTGGAGTTCTCCTACAACAACAGTTATCATACGAGCATTGGTGCAGCACCTTTTGAAGATCTTTATGGCAGAAAATGTAGATCGCCCGTGTGTTGGGCCGAAACGGGTGAGAAGGGACTCACCGGACCGGAAATCATTCATGATACAACTGAACGAATAATTCAAATCAGAAAGCGGATAGCCGCAGCACGTGATAGGCTAAAGAGCTACGCCGACAAACGCCGCAAACCTTTGAAGTTCGAGGTAGGCGACAAGGTATTATTGAAGGTATCTCCCTGGAAAGGAGTGATACGCTTCGGAAAGCGTGGAAAGTTGAATCATCGCTATATCGGTCCATTTGAAATCATCGGGGAAGTAGGCCCGGTGGCCTACCGATTAAAACTCCCTGCTGAACTCGATGGAGTTCACAACGTGTTTCACGTTTCTAATCTAAAGAAATGTCTGGCTGAAGACACCGAAATAATTCCTTTGGAGGAATTGGAAATTGACGAACATTTGAGTTTTATCGAGCAACCGGTAGAAATCATGGGACGCGAGGAGAAGGCCCTCAAACGTAGCAAGATTCCGATCATCAAAGTTCGATGGAACTCAAAGTGTGGACCTGAATATACTTGGGAACGAGAGGATCAAATGAAGAAAAAGTATCCTCACTTGTTCGAGCAGACGTCCACAGAAACTCAAGGTATGATTTAACTTGGGGACCAAAATTCCTTTAACAGGAGGAGGATGTGGCAACCCTAAAACTTTTGCTTTCTTTTCTCCAGCAACGATAGCAACGACGACAGCTGAGACTGCACACGCTACAACGCAAGAATAATTTTCGGGACGAAAATTCCATTTACAAGGGGATGATGTGACATCCGAGAATTTCAAGGTTCACTCCGTTAGACAATTTCCGTTAGTTACGTTATAAGTGTTAACTTAGTAACTACTGCTTAAACTAGGCCGAATACGTCCACGACCTTTGGTTGATCACCGAACCCGTCCATATGTGTTATGTGTTTATTTATTTATTGTCATTATGTGCAATGTGATTTAAATGCATGATTTAGTATTGATATTATAATGTAAATTGGTCACTTTTGGTTTCCAGCGAAACTACCAGGCGAAACTACAGATTCGCCCGGTAGCCGGCTAAACTGTTTGACTCACATGTGCTCAGAGCCAGTTTCGCTTGGCTAGCGAAACTGCCAGCGAAACTAGTCCCTGATATATATATTTTATAAAACCCTAGTTACATCCCATTTGCATCATCTCCACACTAAACACACACACACTCTCCTGAAACTTCTGGACCAGCTGAGAAATCACCAATTGCTGCTATCATCTCTGTTGGTAGAGACCATCCATCGACCCTAGATCAAATCGTGAGTCCCAAAACCATTCTTTATGCATTTTCTATGTGTTTTCTTAAAAAGCATGCTTAGATCTTCATGTAATCACTTGATCTTCTGATATGATGCTTAGGAAGGCTAGATCTATCATAAAGTCTGTAACTTTACATTTGAAATCAAACCATAATGAAGATTCATGCTAGTTAGGTCATTTTAGGTTTAAAATGTATTTTTGGTGATTTGAATGTGAAAACCGATGTTTAAGGTGCTAAATCTTGTTGTTTGATGTTGGTAAATGTTTATGCATGCTAAATATTGAATCACATGAAATATGGAAGCTGTTAGATTGATTTTTAGGGTGATTTATGTGTTTTTCGCGACCAGCGAAACTGAGCTGTTCTCTGGGCGAAATTATACCGCGAAACTGCATATATCTTCAACCAGCGATACTATGTGGCGAAACTATAGTGTCGCCCGCGAAACTAAGTAGACCTGCTCGAACGAAACTACCGAGCGAATTAACCTGAACGAAAGTTCAAACCAGTTTCGAGCGAAACTAGGCTAGCGAAACTGTGCCAACAGTTTCGAGCGAAACTAGCCTAGCGAAACTGTGTCATTGGGTATTGCCTAGCGAAAGTGCTGCCCGTGCACATAGCAAAACTGCCTAGCGAATCTATACTAGCGAAACTGTGACCAGACCTAAACCCAAACTTGTGCAATTTACTTGAATGTTATGCCATAACTTACATGATTATGCTATGATGAAACATGTTTGATTTCTGATTTATGTGAACCCTTGTTTATGATCAACCATCGGTGTCGTGTGTCGGTATGTCGAGTCGTAGTTCCAACGTGCTATGTTATGGGCCATAGTGACGTTAAGTTAAAGATTAGACACAAAACTAATACTTAAGACCTAAACGTGTTCATAGGTCTTCGTTAAGCAATACTTGGATTAATTAGCAAGTGTAGCCAAGCAACCTAAGGTGAGTTTCACAAACCCTTAATTGTGAGCCCGTTTGGGTCACAACGAATTTACTAAACAGAAAACAACGCTGACACTTCGAGGTATCGCCTAATGGGATATCTGTTATGGAAGTTGGAGTGTTTTATGGGAGGCACTTGCAACTGTCCATCCTTGGGATTTCAAAGGAAATCCGCAACCAACTATTGAATACTTGAACTCATTTGGGATTTCAAAGGAAATCCAGAATAACCATTTTGACACTTAAACTCTTTTTAGGATTTCAAATGAAATCCAGAATAAACGATTTTAATATGGCTAGTGTAGGTTAAAGTCTAAACCAAATGATATCACATGATTTCTAAGGATGCCTTAAAACTGAAAAGTCCTCAACAATTTAGTACCATTAATTCGTGAAGCGAGGGGATGTTGGGTAGATCTACTAAGGGTTGACAACCCTGCTCCGCGGTACACAAATGTGTAGCCAACCGGTTGGAGGCCGAACGGAGTACAATATCAGCCTGTTTTAGTTGTGGGTCCCATGAGGACACAACTGGAGGCACCAACCATCGGCAAATGCCGAACTCTGTTACGTCAGCTTTGGTACGAACTTCCTTAGTGCATGGAAACCGGATTAGCTACCCGCGATATCGGTTGACCACTTTAACTTTTACAAGACTAGTACATACCCGATAACGTATGTTACGGACAATACTTTTACTACTGATGTATATCACTAAGCATTGCTTTTCACAAAACAATATTACTTATATACATGTTGATACATATGCTTATGAGACCGGGCTAATGCATGACATGCCCACCGTGAACTCACCAACCGTTAGGTTGACACTTGTGTGGTTTTCACTTTTGCAGATCGTTGAGGAGTATCCGCTGGAGGTTGGCATGGCACCTGAAGTATCTATTTCATTTTGAACTTAAATTGGGAATTTGACAACAATTTATGTTCTGTAATTTAAGCACGTGGTTAGTGCTAAGACACTCATGTTTTATATTCCGCTGCGTACTCTTAAACTGTTTTTAATTGAATTATTGGACTTTACTCTGATTCGTTTAGTATTCGTAACTAATGGTTGTGGTCTTGGTTTGCTCGCACCCCTTAACGGTATAAACTCCGTTAGTGGTTATTTGGGGTGTGACACTAAAATTGTTAGAAAATTGTTTTGGTTTATGAGAATCAGATGAATGTTCAGATTTAAAGTTATCAAAGAAACCATCAGAAGAATCATACCTAGGAGATGGACTCCTTGAAGATGAAGATCTTCCAGAATAATAAGAAAATTCCTTCTGAGATGGTGATTTCTTCGCAACTTTTGTCGTAGAAACCTTGTCTGCTTTCACCGGTTTCTTAGTTTCAACTGAAATTTCCTTCACAACAAAACCCAAACCTTTGTGTTTGTAACCCGAAACCTTTGACGAACTTGAAGAAGAACCTGAAGCTTCTCTTGACTTAGCTTCACTAGTGAATTTAGCCTTGATATCCTGCAGCTTGTTCTTTTCAATCAAAACTTTTTCTTCTTCGGTTGTAGATGAAGAACTCGAAGCAACCTTGTCAAACACTTTCTCATTTTCCAGCAATACAGACTTTGAAATAAACTTTGGAGCTTCACCTAAAGATTTCTCCTTCCTTTTAGACTTGGACTTGTTCTTCTTAGGTGGAGTAGCAAACTTTGAATAGTCATGCAATTCATTGTTTGAATCAATCTGAGCAGAAGTAACTTCAATTAAATCCACTAGTTGAGGTACCAGATGAATATTTTCTTCCTTAGACTTCTCTGAACTCTGATCCTGCTTGTATAAGAAATTTAGCAATGTCGGTGACATATTACAATTCTTAACTTGTCTTTTGAACTCCAAAATCTCCAATTTCAAGTCATTAATTCTTTGTTGACCTTCAAACACCTCTTGTTGTGACTTGATGAATTTTGCATTGAGATCATCATATTCATAAGTCTGTAACTTCCCGATCTCACATTCTGCAAACAGTTCTTGAAGAACACTTTCTCTCTTCTGTTTATAGATCTCAACATCTTTAGTTAATACTTCATTCTTGTCCCGGTACAAAACATTCTCATCTTGAAGCATAGAGATCTTATTTTGCAATTGTTCAACAGTAACAGAAGTTGTAGCAATAAGAGCAGTAGCTTCTTCATATTTTTGCTAAACCGGATAACTCTTCTCAAACAGATTCTTAAAATCTTGAGCTGCGTCTAACGCTTCAGCTTTGGCTTTCTCACACTCTTCAGCCAATTGAGCATTTTCCTTCAAAACATCTTCATGAATATGAACCAACTCATAATATTTCTTTTGAAAATCCTCCAACTCTTTCTTTAATACGACAATTTCTTCAGTTGAAATTTGACGATGTTGTTCAAAACTTGCAATTTCCTTGAGCAACTTCTCACATTTATAACATTTAAATTCATCATCTTTTGAATTCTCAGGAATCTTAGGTAATTCTTCTTGAACCAAAGATATACTTGAAGAAGAATCAGATTCAGTTAAAAAACTTTCATCATCAACATGTTGAACAGTTGAAGCAATTGAGATTGGAGTATGATTCTTTTTAACTTCTGAATCTGCATTCCAGGCAAATCCATCTGGATGCATAAATGTATCAGTCCAATCATGAGCAAGAGTAGCAGATTTCTGTTCAACCTTTTCAGCTTTATCTGATGGATGGAAAACTACATGTGCATGTTGACCAGTCTTCAATTTACTTTATGCAGAACTTGGACATTCACGAGCAAACTGACCATAAACTGAACACTTATAACATTTCACCTTAGACTTGTCCAATCCAATCTTTCCTTCCTGATTCAGTCTCTTCTTACCAGTTCTATTGAAAAATCTCTTTGCTCTATGAACCAACATAGCATATTGCCAATTTAGATCCATTTCCTCCTAATGATCATAATCAATCTGATCGTAATCTTCATTTGCTAACTCAGCATTACTCACAGAACCAGTGATAACACCAAAATATGAAGATGCCAATGCAGACATCAACGCATTATAATCATCAACAGTTTGAACAGACAATGCACTTTGAGTCGAAGAACTAGGAATTGACACAGTACAACCAGCAGAGGAATAACTTGGAGTTTCAGATTTACCTGCCAGAAATGCTGTAGGAGGAGCAGAACTAAGAATATTAGACTTCCCAGCATTCATTGTAGAGTCATTTTCACCATGATACACTGCAGGATTCTGAATTTGTGTAGGAAGTGATTTATTCACCATTTATTCCATATCCCGAGCCTGAATTCTTTGAACCAAATCATTAAAAGACAATCCTGAAAAATCCTTATCGTGAGTAATCATCATCACATAATTCTCCCACTTTTCAGACAAAGCTTCCAAGATCTTTTCTTTCATATCAACCTCTTCTTTAGTAAGATTCACCAAACGCATTTCACTCATCAGATGAGCGAATCTTGCAATCAGATTGGGAATCGTTTCATTTTGATAATGCTTAAAACTATCAAACTCTTTCTTCAAAACCTTTTGTCGACTTTTCTTATATTGGTCATTGCCTTCACATCGTTTTTCCAACGCATCCCATAGACTCTTTGATGTGTAGTTACCAGCAAATTGATGAAGTAACTCTTTAGGCAATGCCATCGTTAACGTACCATACGCCTTTTTCTCAGCTTGATAAGCTTTCTTTTCTTCAGATAACATTTTTCTTTGAAGAATAGGTTCACCAGTTTCATCTTTAGGGTAAATATATTACTCAGTGAAAGCTAAACACATATCAATGTCATTTGTATCGACAAATGCTTCAAATCGTTTAACCAAACTATGATAATCTTCCAATTTCAGCAATTTGGGAACTTTCTGACTTGTTCCGATTTCATTATCATAATTCATCATTGTTTGCATCGTAGCTTGAACCGAATTTGAATAGCCGCGAACGCTTGAAAATCGGACATTTTCGAAAAAATTGTTACTGTTCACTCCGAACCTCGTCCGAACCTCCTCCGAGCGGCCTCCGAACTTAGTCCGAACTTGACAACGCCGAACTCTCTCCGAACCAGACCTTCGGATGAACAAAAACCAAACAACTCCGAACTAGCTCCGAAAGACCATCGAACTCTCTCCGAACCTAGACCGATCTCTCACCGAACCTAGATAAATACCGAACTTCGTCCGAATCTCGAGTTCGGAGCGGTTACTCCGAGCTTGTCCGAACCTCAAACGAGACAGATTTCACTCGACCTCATTTTCTCGATTTTCAACGTTTTTTACTGGAATTTTCGACAGGAATTCAAGCAAACTCGATAGAAACGATCTAGAAACAGATTTTTGACGAAAAGCACACTCGAGACGATCAAACGAACTCAAAAATGATTGACATTTTCGCAAAAACGTAAATTTGAACTCAAAACTCCGAAAAACACTGATTTCCGACTAGTAGAGCAAACCTAATGCTCTGATACCACTTGAAAGTGCGTGAGCGTGCGGATCTTCTACTTAGTCATAATGAAATCAATATAAACGTGTAAAACGCAGAGAGTAAATACAATTGACTTGTATTAACCACAAAGATAACCACAAAGTACAATCAGATAGTATGACACGGAAGCTTAGACTGTTATCCTTCCTGAATACAAAACAAGACTCACATATTTATACTAGAGAAATACGCTGGTCCGAACCTCGGGTTCGGCCTAAGGTTTGGCCATGTCCGAACTCCAGGTTCGGCCTGAGTTCGAACCTCATCATTCTTGTGTGAATCCATCTTGTATTCGATTCTTCACATGACGATCAAGGACCATGTATCAACAATTCGCATCAGTTTGTGCGAGTTCGCATCAATTTGAAATTCAAATTCTTAGATCGAGAATTTTGGGTTGTTTCACTAAAATTGACGTAACTTGAGTTCCATTAAGAGTTACGGGAGCTAATACCACCCAAAACGACCGTCTCGAAGAGATCTACACTTTTACTCGCCTTACGGCCAGTACCCTCCATTTCGATACCCAAGTTCCACTTTTAAGACCTCGATTTTTGAGTTTGAAGTTTTTGGAGTGTCAGTTTTCGGTATTGGTAAAGAGGTATTCCGACATATTGAACTGATTTTTGATAAATTGTTCGAAAATGAGTGCATTGCAAGTTAGTCCTGTGATACCTAAGCTGATGAAATTGGAAGATTATCATGAATGGAAAGATGATTTTGAGATTTACATGAACAAACATTTCAAATATTTTTGGAAGATAATTGATAAGCAATTCAAATGGCCTACTGATGGAAGAGGACATGTAAAAATACATCGACGTCTTTCTGAAGAAGAAAGGGCTTATACAGATAATGAAGAAAAAGCCTGAAACATTCTCAAAACTGCTCTTTCGAGAGAGTAATTTCTTGAATTCACAATTTCTCACACTGCTAAAGATAAATGGAATGCGTTGAAAGAAAAATGTGAGACATGTACATTGTCTGATGATATATCGAAAATCCAGAATGTTGGTCAATATTGTGCAAACATTCAGACCATGAAGATTAATGAATCCAATAATTCAACATCTAGTGGTTTAAAATCAGGAAGTCAAGGGTTGTCAGATAAAAAAACATTGTGTTACTGTATTTGAGAATGAACACATAGATGGTTGTCTGAATGATTTTGGTTCTGATTTTGAAATAAGTTCTTGTGTGATATATGATAAAGAGGATGATAGTGACATAGAAGAAGTTCAGAAGGAAATTTCTTTTAATGTATCCAAAGTGTGTTGAACTTGGTAAGATCAATGAGAATTTGATGAAAGAAAAAGATGATTTGTTTGTTGAATGTGAAAAAGCTAAAGAAGTTGCTAAAAAAATTGAAGCTTTATTCGAAAAGGCTTATCTTGTTCAACAGAAATATGAAAAAGCTAATCAGACTGCTGTTAAAGCTGATGAGAAAGTAATTTTTCTTTAGAAAAACTTTCAAAACTTCGAGATGAGAATGTTCTTTTCCAAGAAAAGAACAAAATTATAACAAGAGATGTTGATTATTTCAAGAAGAAATGGGAAAAGGTTACCAATAAAGTTTTGGAAGAGTATGACTTGAGAGGAAGACATAAGTATGAATATAATGAGTTGTCAGAACAGTTCATTGCTTCTCAGAAAGAGCTGTTGGATGCTCAAGTAAAGATTTCTTAATTAAAAATTAAGATTCTGGATTTGCAACGTCAAGTGAAGAATTGTAATTTGTCACCGATATTTTTGAATTACATTTACAAACAGGAGAAGAATGAAGAAAGTGTTAAGAATGATTTACATAAAGTTCCATCACCATTTGCTGTGTCAAGTATTTCATCTGGTTTTATGAATCCAAATGCAGAAATATATGACTATTCAAAGTTTACAACTTCTGCTCTTGCAAACAAAAGGAAATCTAAGTCTAGGAAGAAGAATTTGAAGCTAGCAACGTTCCAAAGTTGGATGTTGGTTCATCATTCTTGGAAGATGAGCAAATATTTGATAAGAGGGAGAAGTCTGTGAGTACTTCAACCGAAGCTAAACTTGCTAAATCATTGATTTTATGAGAACAAGCTGAAGGATATTAAGGTAAAATTCACTAAACAGGCTAATGCAAGAAATGCTTCTGGTTCTCAGTTTGAGTCATCAAAAATATCTGGCTACAAGCATAAAGGTTTGGGTTATGTAGTTAAAGACGTCACAGTGCAACAGATAAAACAGAAAAAGAAGAAGTTGTTGTTAAGCGTGTTTCGATTCATCAACCTCAACAACAACCGAAGAAACAGGTTCTTAAACAAGTTCAGACTCAACAAAGGCAAGCACAACAGAAGAAGCTTAATGTGTTTACATCAAGAAATGGTCGTTATCATACTGGAATTTCTTCAAGTGGTTCGTACTTTTTACCATGAAATTTATATCCTAGGTATGATTCTTACAATAATTTCTTTCATTCATTTGATTCTGGTCATTCTTCTGGTTGCTATTCTTATAAGCATTCAAAGAATTTTTCAAAACATGAAAGAATTTGTTATGCATGTCGTCAACCTGGACATATGGCTGTAAATTGTCCAACGACTACATACGTCCACAACAATGCAAATATGTGGATCCAAATGGTAAAAAAAACTATGAACCATGGTCCACAAAGTTTTGGTCCAAACTAAAGATGCCGGTTAAAAGTGTTTCAGTTCTGATTCAAAATTTTCATCATCCTTGATGTGGAAACCGAAAATTGTTTCGATGGCCAACAAAGACTATATGGAAGACACCGAGCGACCCGACGTTGAATCGGGTCGATCAGAGCAACTAATGTTTTATCTGGTGTCAGCAGGTATTTCAGGAAGACCTATCGGTAATTGAAAGATTGATGGTGGTGGAATATCTGTGTTCTTTAACTTAAAATGAATTTCCAAATCATTTTCAAAGTCCTGTGTTTTAAAGTGCTAAAATGCGGGTATTCGTGTTGGTTGATCAATTTTCTTATTTTTCACCCCGTCTCGGTTTGAGGGGGAGTTTGTTTCTTTGAAAAATCCAAAAATAGTTTGTTGTTTTTCAAATGGTAAAAATGAAAATCTAAAAATAGAGTTTGTCATTTTTAGGGGGAGAAAAATTTAAAAGACAAAAATATTGAAAAAAAATGAGCAATGTATCTTATATGATTGGGAAATGGTGATACATTTGCTGATGTTGTATAACTCATGGATAAACTAGATGAAAAAGCCATAAGACCATTGATCGATGTGCTCAGGTAGGCTCGGCAAATCAAAAAGTATACAAATGTGATATACACTAAATCTGATGTTTGACCTAGTGGACAACATCTTGATGCGTATTTCAAGATATCAAGAAAAATATAAGTGAAAAGAAAAATGAGGAGTCACTATGTATACATGTGTTCATTTTGCAAAGATTTAAACTTGTTTGATTTTCTTTTTTTCTTAAATGATCGAACTATCTCTGCGTGTCCAAAAGACCGACCTGATAGTTGTTCATCTAAGGTTCTGCTTTCTTTTCTTGGTGTTTCGTATAACTCATCGGACTTTCTCTGCGTGTATGGAAGTACCGACCTGATTGTTGTTGAGTTATAAAATTTCAACTTGTTTTGATTTTCTTATTTTGTTAAATTCGAGGCCTTATCTGCGTATCGAATGACTGACCTTAAGATAGACGATTTAACGTTCTTATTTCTTTTTGCATGGAACACAGTTGACTATATCATGAATACAATCACTATGTGTTAAATCACAACTGAAATCACAAAGTATGATACTAAAGCATATCTGAGTATGTCTAATAGTGTGGGGTACACTAGTCAAAGCAAATGTACTCAATACTTTAACATATCCAGATGTTCTGAGTATGATTATGCCTGAGTTTAAAGTTGGACAAATTGTATCTGCAATCGACATGGATTATATGCTATAATAGTTAAAACTGAAGTGTAGTTCAGCATGTTATGACGAGTATGATCCCAAGTCGTGATCTTTCTCGCAAAAGACAAAAATAGTGTCTGACTCTGTATTGCATTTACTTTTCAATATCAGAAAGTACCAAAAAGATTTTAGGTGTGTTTTGATATAAAGTTTACAAAAGTCAAAAATATTTTTTTTCTTATTTCTTTCGATTGATCAACACGGGATACAAATCATATCAAATTTCAAAATATGAATATCTTAGAGTCTAGAAGAGACATTTTGCACCAAGATTAATTATGTTGGCAGGTACTTAGTGGAAAAAGAACATCAGTACTTCAAGTCTTCTGAAGCAGTTGATAAGGAGATTACACGCACTGCAATGTCATGTATTCAAGATCAGACTAACCGTTAAGTTGAGGGAGAGTTTATTTAAGATACGAGTTTGTGTGAAGAACCGTTATGATGCGGATACTGCACACATCGAGGGGGAGTTTGTTAGAACATTATTCTGGTCGTCGTGTGAAGCATCAAGATCAAGTAAAAAGCTACAAGTTTGTCTGTAACCAAACTGACACGAACTGGTGGTTCGGGTGCACACAAACTGACCCGAAGTGGCCTTTCGTGTGATCTCTAGTTCGCACAGTTTTGTTCAAGTATAAAGCTTCGTTTTGTTTAGTTTTATATGATTTTGGTTAGATCTTGTATGTATTTTGTGTGTGTGTACTCTGAAAGTCTAGCAATACAAATCTCATTTTTATTTACATCTTTGTCTCAATTTCTAACTCGAATTACATTGATTTCACTATGATTGAGTAAACGATCTGCCGCTCAAGAACTTACAGAGAATCTGCTAAACTTAATCTTCAAATATTTAATATTTCAATACGAATATCTTAAGCATGGAAGGTATCTGTGTTGATCGATCAATTCTCTTTACTTTCAAGTATTTTTACAATTGGTAGTTGTTCGTATTTTTACTAGGAGAAATTATAAAAGCCAATAATAGAGTGCTTTTGTCGAGAAAGCTAAAATTCAAAAATCAAGTTTGTTGAATTTTAGGGGGGAGAAAAAGGTAAATGAAAAATACAAAAACATAGAAAAATTAAAAATGAGAAATTGATCACTGGAAAATGGCGGTACATTGGCTGGCGTTTCTGACTCATGGATTGTGTAGATGAAAAAGCCATAAGATCATTATGATGTGCTAGGTAGGCTCGACAAATTAGAAAGTATGCAAATATGATATACACTAAAAGACATGCTTGACCTAATGGATAACATCTTGATGCATATCTCATGACATATAAAAAGAAATTGTGATAAAGAAGAATAAGAAGTCACCGTGTAAACATGTGTTCATTTTGAAAGATTTAAACTTGTTTGATTTTCTTTATTTTCTCAACTGATCGGAATATCTCTACGTATACGTAAGTATCAACCTGATAGTTGTTCATTTGAGATTCTGCTTTATTTTCTTTGGTGTTTCGTTCAATCATGGGATTCTCTTTGCGTATACAGGAGTATCGACCTGAGAATTGTTGATTGAACAACTTCAACTTGTTTTATTTTTCTTATTTTGTTAAATCCAAGGTCTTATATGCGTATCAAAAAATCGACCTTAAGGTAGACGATTTAGCGTTCGGAATTCTTTTTCCACGAAACACAGTTGAACATATCATAAATAAAAAGGGCAAGTGTAAGTCAGAAGTGTAATTAGATGAAATTATGTGAGAAATGTCTGAATATGTCTTATAGCATGGGGTCCACAATTTTGAGCAAATTAATAATACCTTAACATATCCAGATGCTATGATTATGATTTTGCTTGAGTTTATAAGTTAGACAAATTATACCGGCAATCGACTTGGCTTGTGTGCTATAATTAGTTAAAATTAAAGTGTAGCTAAGAGCCTTATAACCAGTATGATCCCAAGTTATGATATTTCTCACAAAACAAAATAGAGTTTAATTCAGTATTGTTTTTTTTTTCATATTAAGAAAATTCAAAAAGATTTTTGATGTGTTTGATATAAACTTTGTAAGAGACAAGCAGATTTTATTTTTTCTTTGTTTTTGTTCTGATCGAAACGAGAAACTAAATATTTTCAAAATCTTTTTTTCAAAATATCTTGGTTCTCCGAAAGAGATTTTTTCCCAAGATTAAAGTTATTTCTGGTAAATGGAATACCGCAATTCTGTCTTCTAAAGCTGCGGGTTGAAAGAAAAGTAAAGACTCGAGCATGGTCACAGGGAGAGTTTGTTAGAAGCTAACGACGGCTTTATTTTCAAGTGGTTCATGTTGGATATTGTATATCCAGACCCGACAATTTCTAAGAACCCGACCCGGTTGTGGCGTGTAAGAGTTACACTGAGGACAACGAGAACCGAACAAGTTTAATTAGTAAACATTGTTCTGCGAAAACAGAAATGATATCATATTATTATTTATATATTGATATAAAATAATAATTAATCACTTCGCATTATTATTAATTGTCAATAATAAAAGCAGAAAATTATAATTATTAATTGTTAATAATTATTAGTCGGTAAAATACAAATAATAATTGTTATTATTAGTATTTATAATTAAATAGAGTGGATTAATAGTTTTATTTAATAAAACGTGGATGGATAATAGTAGTTTAAATAAGCTAGTTTTTTTAAACAATAATTATCTTAATCTGGATGGATAAATGAGAGATTTAAATCAGTTGTAGTTTATCTACAACTGATTAAGAGATAAAGGGATAAGCCTAGAGAATTATTAAATAATCCAATTATGGTTTATCCACAATTGGTTTATGGGATCTATAAATATAGGACTGAAATATAGATTTTGGGTTGCACCATAATTCCCAAAATCCCTTAAGAATTTTCGGTTCTCTCCCTTCTATCTTTGCTACCACCGCCGGCCACCACTAGGCCGCCGCCGTCGCTATTTTCCAGCCTCCTCCGCCGCCGCGATCCATCGCCGGTGACCTTGTTTTACCGTCGCCATCCATCCGGCTACCACCACCGACGAGCCGCCGTCACTCGCCGCCTCTTCCGGCTGACTGCCAACAACCGCCACCGCGCCACCGCGCCACCGCTTTGCTCTGCCACCACGCCGTCGTTTTTTGCTAGATTATCTGGTGTGGCTTTTTCTGCTAAAATCTGATCGTCAACCGAGCTTGCTTCTCCGGTAAGTTATTCGCAACCCTAGCGATTGTCTCGTTGAACCTCGGTGTCTCGAACAATTGTTCGACACAACCAACCGTTCAAGATCTGGTGTGGCTTTTTCTGCTAAAATCTGATCACCATAAAAAAAATCGGAACAAAAATCGAATTTTTTAGCTTGGTTTTCACGGTTTTCCAAACTCGGAGAGGTTTTCATTTTATCCTTCCTCTATATATATATATATATATATATATATATATATATATATATGGAGAGGATCATTTGAGAACCAATTGGGTTTGAGAACTTTTGAGAACCATTTTGAGCCACAAGTTATATATAAGGAAATCCCTCCCATGAATTTGAATGATTACTCCCTGAAAATTAGTGGCTCAGAATGGTTCTCAAAAGTTCTTAAAGAAAAAAGTTTTCATTTAAACCTAACCCTATATATATATATATATATATATATATCTAGTATTTGTGTGTCAGTGATTAGATCTTGCTTTTTATTTTGTCACTTGGTTGTTTCACGTTTGTTTTAATTAAATATATATTCAGATATATATTATTGCTTCCGCTAACTCTTATTTAATTAATGTAATTAAATTAATAAATATATGTGTATCCGGTAATACAATGGAAAAATGGATTTTAATAATACAAGTTTTGTCTTGTTGGCGGATAATAATACAAGTTTGAAATTTCCTCACAATAATATGAGTTTTATAGGTATTGGATTCTAATGATACACCGTTAGTTTTTTACTAACGGTGTTAGTCTCTTGCTGACGTTGCATCTGTTGAGGGACTGTTTTGTAATTTCTCAAAATGGTGTGACTTATTTGTAATTTCTATTAAATTTGTTATTGATTAAAGTAGGTTTGAAAAAAGAAAATAAAAAACAAAAAACACAGTCTCCAGCCACATCTCCGTCATCTCTCATTCTCCACATCTCCGTCCCGGTGTGGTCTCCTACGCCGATATCCTCATCGTCGCTACTCGGGATCTGGTGACGATGATGGGTGGACAGTTCTACAACGTGAAATTGGGCTGAGGAGGGGGATTAGATTTGCGAGTGTCACGCACTGAAGGCAATCTACCACGACCTTCATTGTCGATAAATGAACTCATCCAGATCCTCACTTCCAGAGGCTTCTCGATCCATGAAATGGTGGCGTTATCCGGCGTTCACACGATCAGACTCTGTCACTGTACGGCGTGAAGAGTGGCCGAAGAGGAGAAATCTGGCACCGGTGCGATTCGATCCACATCTCTGGCTCCTGTTCTTGATGAAAATATGAGTGAATTCAAACCTGATTAAGGAGGTGTTTTAGGCCCATCTTTCTCCTCGTCTTCAAATCAAAGGCCAAATCTTTGTTTCACCCTTTCGTCCTCGAACAGATATGTGAAGATGGAGGCTTGATGTTTGCCAAAAAATTCATGGGCGAGAGAGGTTGTGTAGCCCGACATTGGTGGTGGCGGCTGGAAGTTTAGGAGGACAAGATAGTTTAGGTTTTTTTTTATAAATGACAGAACTAGTCCCTCTTTTTTGTAATTTGGTTAAACAAAGCCATATAGATGCCACGTCATCAAGGGACTAACACCGTTAGTAAAAAACTAACGGTGTATCATTAGAATCCAATACCTACAAAACTCATATTATTGTGAGGAAATTTCAAAACTCGTATTATTATCCGCCAACAAGACAAAACGTGTATTATTTAAATCCATTTTACCGTAATACAATTAGTAAAACGGGTTTTAATAAAAAATTAAAATTACTACCCGTGACCCGAATACCACTGGCAAAACCCAATAGTTCAGTGATGTGATCATGTTCCAGCTATGAAATCTCTACAACTAACAACAAGATTCTGACCTTGTAATGTCAAAGGTGAGTTGAAGTTAGCAGCAAATATAACACACGTCAAGGGGAGTCTGTTAGAGCATATTCGGTGTGTTGTGTGATGTATCTAGACTGCTTGTATGAGCTAGAGTATTGCGAGTATGACAACCAACGAACTGACTGGCAAACAGTCTGCGACCCAGCAACGAACCACCGATTCGTTTCTAGCCCTGGTTCGTTGGATCATGAGTAACTATATAAGTTGCATGTTAGTCATTTGTCAGAACTTTCAGAGAGATCTGTTCTAGTGAGTGTGTCCAGAGATATTGAGAGCTTAAACCTTCTTTGAGTCATGTATTGATTGTGTGTCATTCTAATATAAAGGATTCTTCTTTAGATTTGTGTTTTACATCATGATTTGATCATGATCAGTAGATGATCATCTGCTCCACGCTTTTATAGATAATCAAGTATGGGACTTGATACAGCTACCCCTAATTTTTGGGAAGTGGGAATGAAATGGATCTTCAAGAAGAAGACATAAATGCATGGAAATGTAGAAACTTATAAAGCATGGCTAGTTGCAAGAGGTTTCACTCAAAACCAAGGGATTAACTACGACGAAACTTTGTATCCAACTGTTGTGATCAAAATCAATCAAGATATTACTTGCCATAACCGCGTACAATGATTATGAGATATAGAAAATGGATGTCAAACCACTTTTCTTAAAGAACACCTTTCTGAGGATGCCTACATGGTTCATCCTGATGGTTTTGTTGATCCTAAATATCCTAATAGGGTTTGTAAGTTTGAAAAATCCATTTATGGAATAAAACAAGAATCTCGAAGATGGAATTTAGCTTTGACTAGAAAATCAAAGAATATGACTTTGTGAAGAATAAAGATGAGACTTGTGTTTAGTGTAGAGGCTAGATTATGAGGCTTGTAATATTAAATAGTTTGGGCTGGGCTTAGTGGGTTTCATTAGATTAGTAGGCTAGTTTTATTATTATGTTTAAGCTAGTTTACTATTGGATATGGGCATGGGCTTGGGTTTATGATTAGGGTTTGGGAGCCCAATAGTAAACTCATGGGATGGCTATATAAACCCCATGAGTTTACTATTCAAAGGGGCTTGATTACGATTTCTAGAGAGAGAAGAGGGTTTACTGTAAGGGAATAATTTGTGGCTTGTGTATTAAATCATCACTTGGCGGACTATTTTGAAGGCCTATGTGATAGAATAGGTGTAAAATAGTTGGGTTTTCATTGTATTGGGTCATTGGGCCAATTTAGACATGTTTAGGCCCAATTAGAAAGAGTTTAAGGGGTGTTTAGTGGGCCTGTTTAGCCTAATCCGAAAATTAGGTTTAAGATTTGTTTATCTATATAAACAAATCTTAATACCCATGTTAGGGGTTGTCTAGTTGAGAGAGACTAAGGAGGCTTTTCGGGTGTACCAGACGAGTTCTTTAGTGAATCGTGTGCATCGTTTTTTACAGGTTAATCGTTTTTAGTATTATTGTGTTTATTTCGATTTGTGTTTCTTCTCTATAATCTTGAATCATCCGATTGCTTGTATTCCGCACTCGTAATCGGTAGAGATATCGTGTTTGGTTGTTAAATCGATCCTTACAATTGGTATCAGAGCCAAGAAACGAAAGTTTCGAGGCTCTCACGATATCTGATTCAAGTGTTTTGATTGATTTTCGGTCAGTTTTGGGTGACGGTTGTGAAGAACGATTTAGGGTTCTCATTTTTTATGCGTCCTGTCATATCTTGGTCCTCCAAAGTTCAAATTCAATTGTTTGTGGGGTGACGATTTACTAATATTGTTTGATTAAAGTCTTAACATCCGATTTTTTTTTTAAATTAAAGTATTGTTTACTGCATTTAGTATTGAAATATTTTTTCTGATTATTGGAACTTGGTCAAAGATGTCACGTGAGGCTTGAATTTCAATTGTGGCATGATATCTTTTAGAATGTTAATTGTGGCATAAGATCAAAATCGAAATCCGAATATCTACAAGGCTCACAATTCACTGATTTGGTTAAAAAAAAAAAGGATTCGAAGGTATTCTTGGACTTTTCGATCGCTAAAGTTTTTTTTTGGCCGGTAAAGTTCAAAAAGAATTTTGAGAATCCGCTGGGTTTTCGAGAAGTAATTTAAAGTTGATTTATTTACTATACTGCCATTGGGATTTATTTAAAACAAGTGGTCCAGATTGATTGGTTTTGAAAGCGATAAACGGCCACTCAATTCAAGTTGGTGTTAATTAATTTTGACGGGGTTTTGTTCGTTGAATTTTTCTGCAGCTTGTGGAGTATTTTGTTTTTCAATCGTCAAATTTTTGTTCCAAGTGTTTCAAGGTGTTACTAACGGTTTTATTTGTGAGTTTCTTGGGATTGTTGTGCAGGTTACAAGTGTTGCAGAAGCAAGAAGCCCGTGTTCTATAAGTTATTCGATCGAAAATCTATGGCTTGGACCCTTATTTCGATCGAAATTTTTGGCTTTTCGACCCTTTTGGACACTTTTCGATCGGAAAGTCCCCTCGTGACTTTCGATCGGAGAGTACTTCCCGGTTCCCCACTTTTCGATCGGAAAGTCCCCTCGTGACTTTTCGATCAGGTCCGTTTCGATCAGAAAGTCCCTTCGTGACTTTTCGATCAGCTCCGTTTCGATCGGAAAGTCCCTTCGTGACTTTTCGATCAGCTCGCCCTTCGATCGGAAAGTCCCTTCGTGACTTTTCGATCTGCCTCGCCCTTCGATCGGAAAGTCCCTTCGTGACTTTTCGATCAGCTCGCATTTCGATCGGAAAGTCCCTTCGTGACTTTTCGATCTGCTTACACTTTTTGATCGAGCCGAAACTCTGCCCGATCGAAAAGCTGAGTTTCCGATCCAGTTGAGACTTTTCGATCCATCTCTTTTCAATCCATTCAAGTCTTTCAGTTCGTATTTTATCCAGAAGTTCATCCAAAGACGACAATGACGAGTACTCAAGTTGCTTCTCCTCTTGTGAGTGATCAAACTCAGATATGTTCGAACTCGGCATGCTCCGAATCAATCGAACAATATAAGAAAGTGTTTCGAACTGAAGAAAGAGACCGTCTCAATGCAGAGTGCAAACTAAAGAATCATCTAAAACAAGTCGAAACCTACAAAAAGAGGATAGAGTCTTTAGGTGAAGAACTCAGTCAGGAGAAATATCTTTTCCGAATATTCCGTGAAAAAGAGGAGGAAAAGTGGAAGATCAATCATGCTGATGGAGCTTGGATCTGTAACTGAAAGGAATGCTCAAACCCCATCTATTGTGCTTTAATTAAAGAATGGGAGAGCAAGTTTACAAATGAATGTGAAAATCATGCAATCACTGCTAGAGACCTTAGGGAGTCCAAAAGTAAGACCAAAATTTTTAGAGAGAAACTTGAGGCCATTCAGGTTGATGTTAAGAATCTTCAATCTCAGGTGAGTAATAAAAGCACATATCTTAGGCTTGCTAACGCTAAGGTAGAAGAGCTAACCAAGGAGGTTGAGGAACTAAGAGCAAAACTTGACACTTCCCAATCCGCCCTTGAGAAACATCAAGCGATACAAAAGAAAATGATGGATTCTCATCATGCTTTATTCAAATCTGAAGAGCGACTCGAGCAGGTAAAACAAACATCTGGCCTCGGGGATGGAAATTTTCCTCCCCCATTGCAACATGAATACATAAAAGTGCCCCAAACTGCAGATGAATTGTTGAAAGAGTCCCAGAATGAAGCAACCATGGTATATGGGCCTCAACCTGTGCATAAAGATGAAAAGACAGCCAATGAAGCAACTCAGACAAATAACACTACTGAGTGTGCAGGTTCAAGCTCTAGTGAAGTGAAGAGAGCTGATGAAGAAAAGTTGACTCCTTATCCAAAGATCGAGACTCCTTATTCGAAAGTGGTGGATGAGGTAAAGCGGAAACGAGTTGTGATGACTACAAGGCCCAATGGTAAGATCTTCATGACAGCAGGGTCCATGTTCATTCCGATTGAAGGAGAAGAGCGACCCTCATTCAGCACTAAGTTCAAAGGCTTGGGTCATGATGGTGGTTTCTCTTCTTACATTAAGAGTATAAAGCCCAAGGTCACCATCAAGCCTCCAACTTCTGCTCCTATCAAGATTGAAAGGCCCAAAACTACTATCAAGTATCCAAACTCATCAGTGGGCTCATGCAGTGGCAACACAACAGTCTCAAAGAAACTAGTGGGCCCAAAAGTTCAAATGTCTGGTTCTGCTCAGTTTTCAACAAACCAGAAAAGATTCAACAGAAATGCATCAAGGTCTGAAAGATCTGAGAACTGGAGACTTGGAGTCTCTCCAGACATGCAACCGAATCACAATGCCTTTCCATCAAAGATGCAGACAAAAGCAAATGGAGCTCCACCTCAGCAGCTAAAGACAAACGGTTACACGTCTGACTTCTATCTCAAGAAGCAGACTTGCTTTAATTGTGGCAATCCTGGTCACATTGCCCGAAATTGTCTCTATCGCCCCTATGAGCCATATTATCCGCAAAGTCAAAGTGTTTCATCTCAGGAGTCTGTTAAGTCTAAGCCAATGAAGGTGCAACCACCTAAGGCGATGAAGACTGTTTCTCCTTCGATAAAACCCTCTGATCAACATTGGGGCGCTGCCAAAGAGCAAAGAAAATTTTCAAATCAAAAATATGTTTTTCCAAATTTTGAGAATTTTCATAAAAAGGTGAAGAAACCGATTTCAAAACAACACAAAGTTGACAAACCTAAAGTTACTCCTCCAAAGGTAACTAAAACTGTTTTGAAAAAGAAACCTGAAATGAAGAAGGTTGAAATACCTAAAGTCACTAATTCAAAGGTGACTAAAACAACTTTCAAATCACCTGGTATTTGGAAACCAAAATCAAAGGCAGCTGCAACTCAAATTCCTGATTTTTCAAAGGGCATGTGTTTAAAAGAAGTAACTTTCATTGATTCTTCAGGTATACCCAGAACCACAATGGCCTGGGTACTAATGGCTAACTGATCTCTCACATTGTGCAGGAACAGTCAAGGAGGACTTTCATTAACCTTGTTTGTTTGTGATAGTGATTGTTCCAGGCACAGGATAGGAGGCATCTCTCTACTACAAGACATGAAGGTTTCAATGGAGGGTATGTCTCTATTTGAGAGGTAAATCTGAAAAGATCAGCAGAAAAGGTAACATTGTCTGAATTGTTTGTTTTTTTGGCTAATTTGATGTGAAGTATGGTTATGCATGAAACAAAACCCAGTTCTGAAAAATTTTCAAAAGAAAAAAACTTTGAACGTTAGCTTGGCCAATTTTGTCTTATAGTGTGTTAGTGTGATTTATAAAAAAAAAAAATTAAAAAAAAAAGAAAAATTAAAAAAAGATGTGTGTTGTTCTTAAAAATCAAAAAGCAAGGGGAAGAATAGAAAAGATGAAATAGTAGACCCCTCAAAAATTGTGCTTTTTAATTTTTAATCTTTTGTTTGTGTGTTTGAGAAGGTGGGAAGTGAAATAAATTTTCGTTTTGGAGATGGCTGACACGCGTAAGGCAGATGTGAAAGACATGATACATGGTGATATGCTGGTAGGCTCGGCTCTTTAATCTGAAAAGGTATGCGTTACACATTTAAAGATAACGTATGGCAGTTTGTTGGGTAACAGCACTTAGGTTAATTGCATTACTATTTGACTGCATGTTCAAGTTCCCGATACACACGCTTGTCTCCAAGAGTGTGAAATTGAGCTCAAAAAGTCGGTGTCCCCTCTGCTTTGCGTGAGCAATGACCTGGGGATGCTTCACGTGTATGTAAGGCTCTCCTCTGCTTTGCGTGAGCAATGACCTGGAGTTGTCCATACATACGTGCTTCCAGATCACCTTAAATAATATATAAAAAAAAAATAATAATAAAAAAAAAATTATACACCTAAAAGATGCCAAAGAGCACATCAAAAGAGACCCTCAAGAGTCCAAAACCCTCAGCCCTTGTCACTGATGAGAGCATTATTAAAATGTTTAAAAAATTCAGTTGACTTTGTATATTATACCCAAAAAATCTATGTGATCTATTCTTTCTCTTCTCAATCCGGTCTGGAGCTCAGTTTCAAACTTCTGGATCAGGTTGTGAAAATATGTGGTAGGGAATTTATATGCTTGATAGTGTGCAATTAAGTGTACCTAGGATTTGTTGAAACTCACTTGCTGTTCATAATTAATACACAATAAAAGATAATAAAGTGACAAACAGCCTGAATAAGAAAAGGGTGTGAGTTTAAAGTGGATCAGTATATTGGCAATCACCTGGACGTGGTCGAGTAACAGAAGCTGAAAAGGGTTCCTCGGTCAGATTCATACGGTTTGATCTCAAATAAAACCTTCTCGTTTAGAAATTTGGTATGGTTGTTTTATTTTTATTTTTCTTTTGTGTTATCTTAAGTTCTTATTGTTTATTTTTCAACCATGGCCAGGTTAATTTAAAGGTTTTTAATAAGTTTTATGGGTTTCATGCAAGAAAGTATCACCCCTCCAGAATCTCAGGGGAAGAAAATGTGAAGTGAGTCATTGGGTTCAGGGGAAGTGTTTAAAGGAAACTAGCAATCAATGTTTGGGGTTGTGATTAAGAATGTTGTTCTCCTGCTAAACCAGTAACCAGGTATCATATGCTGGTTAGTGTTTGTGTTTGTTCCATGTTGTGCTTGACAGGTTAAGTCAGAAAAAGACAACTCATGGACAAGAAGGTCAAGGACTCAGTTGTCCAAAGCAAGAACTCTGCTGACTGATCAAGTTGAAGAACCAGCCGGAAAAAAACTTACCCTATGCTTAGGGGAAGTTTGTTGGTTGTTCAAGTAAAGCTTCCAAAGATTCAAAAGACACTGTTCGTATGTTGAGGGGAAGCTAAATGAAGTCAGTTCAAGAACTACTCAAAAGATTGCCAAGATAGAGGTTTTCAAAATGTCAAGACAGTTACTACTGATTCAGCAAGGACTCAACATTGTTCAAGAAGGAGCAAGTATTTGAGAATCCTCCTCTCATTACATGCTTATCATTTGGAGTTCAAGCTGATGCTGATAAAGAGAGAGAGAGCCATCTAACATCCCATATGCTGCCCATTGAAGATTGTTAAAGAAAAGAATCTTCTTCAACCCATGCTCAAGCCAAGGAGAAGACTGCAAGTCTGAAGATTGACAGTAGAAGACATTTAATAGCACAAGCCAAGGGGAAGATTGTAAGGGAATAATTTGTGGCTTGTGTATTAAATCATCACTTGGCGGACTATTTTGAAGGCTTATGTGATAGAATAGGTGTAAAATAGTTGGGTTTTCATTGTATTGGGTCATTGGGCCAATTTAAACATGTTTGGGCCCAATTAGAAAGAGTTTAAGGGGTGTTTAGTGGGCCTGTTTAGCCTAATCCGAAAATTAGGTTTAAGATTTGTTTATCTATATAAACAAATCTTAATACCCATGTTAGGGGTTGGCTAGTTGAGAGAGACTAAGGAGGCTTTTCGGGTGTACCAGACGAGTTCTTTAGTGAATCGTGTGCATCGTTTTTTACAGGTTAATCGTTTTTAGTATTATTGTGTTTATTTCGATTTGTGTTTCTTCTCTATAATCTTGAATCATCTGATTGCTTGTATTCCGCACTCGTAATCGGTAGAGATATCGTGTTTGGTTGTTAAATCGATCCTTACATTTACGATTACGGTTTTGTACACGACAAGTTTACTTGTGTGCAAAGTTCAAGTGTTTATTTGTTTAATCATCGTATTCTTCGGGTTTCTTCTCTTCTCTATCTTGAATCAATCATAAACGAGGATTCCGCACTCGTTGGTGATATCAATATCGTGTTTTGGTAGATTTACTGGACCTACTATTGGTATCAGAGCCAAGAATCACAGATTCGAGGTTCTCACGGTATTGGATTCAAGTTTTTTTCAAAACAAAAAAAAAATTTAAGATTTGAAGATTTGAAGATTTGAAGATTTGAAGATTTGAAGATTTGAATGTTTGAAGGTTTACTATCGGAGTTTACTATCGGAGTTTACTATCGGTGTTTATGATTGAGTTTATGATTGAGATTCCGATTCTGAGTTTATGACTGGTGTTTATGACTGAAGGTGATTACGATCGTAAACAGGTGATTACGATCGTAAACAGGGATTATGATCGTAAACAGGGATTACGATCGTAAACAGGGTTGGTTTACGGCAAAAAGTCACTATTTCACACTTTCACGGAAACGGACGTAACTTTTGACTCGTTTGGAGTTAGAAGCTCAATTTTTAACACGACGTTCGTGACAACAACCCCTAGAATTACCCCTGACTAACGTACAGGGGAGCTCGTTGAGACCCCCAAATTCCACTTCGAAGGGCTCCGTTTTTCAATTTTAAGTTTTTGACACTATTCTTTGAATAGTACTTTTGCCGTTTTTGCCGATTCTTCAAAATCTTCAAAGGCTGCATATCTAAAGAAAGAAAATGAGTTCAGTGGTTGAAGAAAAGAATATAGTTGAGGAAAAAGATGATTTCGCAGATGAAGTTGACAAAACTGAGATATGCCCCAATCCCACTTGTGCTCGTATAATTCCTGGACTTAGACAAATCTGTAAAAATTATCAGCTAGAACTGTTTGAGATAAAATGTGAAAGGAGTTCTTTTAAGGGTAGATGGCTGTAGGTCCTGAAAAACTCCTGAAACACGATATTGATATCACAAACGAGTGCGGAATCCTCGCTTATGATTGATTCAAGATAGAGATAAGAAGAAACACAAAGAATACAATGATTAAGCAATAAAAACTTGATCTTTGCACACAAGAAAACTTGTCGGGTACAAATCTTTAAATCGTAAACAACTTCTCTCTCTCACGGGTTTATGATCACGATCGTAATCACCAAATGGCTGCTCAAAATCGTAAACCCGCAACCCTAAATAAGGAGGTCAAGTGGTCTATATATAGACCCCCATTGGGTTTACTATTGGGCCCCTTTTGGATCATAAACCCAATAGTAAACCCAAGCCCAATCATAAACTAGCCTACTAATCTAGTTAAACCCTCTAAGCCCAGCCCAACTTATTTAATATTACAAGCCTCATAATCTAGCCTCTACAATCTTCCCCTAGGCTTGTGATATTAAATGTCTTCAATCTTTGACATTCTTCTTGTTGACTGGCTGGCAAAGATGTTGATGAAGATTCTTTCCGCAGAAATCCTCGAGAGGGTTTCATGACTGGCTCTTGGGACTTCCTCTTGATCAGCATCAGCTTGAACTTCTTGAAATGAACAAGCAATGAAATGGAGGACTCTCATTGACTTGCTTCTTGAAAGAACTGGTTCTTGCTGAGTCTTCGGTAACTGTCTTGAATCTCCAAAACAATTAGAGGTTAAATTTTGAAAAACCTCTAACTGTGAAGAACTTGATTGTTGAACTTCAAACTTCATGAACTCTGACTGCTCTCTGTATCGTTTTCTTTTTCAATGATTGACTTGAAATCTTCAGCTTCCCCTAAACTTGTGAGCATTTTCTTTGAAAAACATTTGAAGATTTTGGATACTTGTAAAGATACCAACAACTTCCCCTGAACAGTTGCTTTTCAGATGGAAGTCTTGTCCGGTTGGTTCTTTAACTTGAGCAGCAGCAACATCTTTCTATCATCAACCTGTCTGACACACATTTGAAAAAATATACTCCACCAGACATTTGATGACTGGTCTTTGGGTTAGAAGGTAATTATCATCTGTTCAGTTGATTCAAATTAACATAATTTTAACCAAAAACCCTAATATAGATTACGGATTTTCTATAAAACTTCCCCTGAACCCAAGACCTCTAAAGACTTCCCCTTAGCTGATTACTTCCCCTCAACTAAGGACTTCCCTTGAGATAATACATATTATCCTCGAGTTCCCTTCGGATACTATGTATTATGGAAGTCTTTTCATTAGATAATAAGTATCATCCTCGAGTTCCCTTCGGATAATACTTATTATCCTCCCTCCTTCTGCTAAAAATTTGTCAAGATCTGACGGAGGAAGTCTTTTCCATTAGATAATAAGTATCATCCTCGAGTTCCCTTCGGATAATACTTATTATCCCATACTCCTTCCCCTAAAAATTTGGCAAGATCTGTTGGGGGCATATTGTCATACATTAAAACCCATGAAAAACACATTTTGACTTCTCAAATCAACCTGGCCAAGACGAAAACACACCAAAAAAGAACTTAACGACTCACACACGAAAGATATAAACTAAACAAATACTTACCAAACCAAACATGAGAAAGTTTACAAGGGATCAAACCGTATGAATCTGACTGAGGAACCCTTTTCAGCTTCAGTTACTCAACTAGTCCAGGTGATTGCCGGTATGTTTGTCCGCTTTAAACTCAAACCCGTTTAATCCCAACCGAATGCGTCATGTTTAATATAGTACATTATTACCGTCATGTTTAATTGTCCCCACACCCAAGCGTACACAGCAAAACCTACCCAACCTCAGAGTTTATTGAGGATTCACAAACCCCCAGCTTGAGGAACCATGCAACACCGCTATGACTACCACTTATTTTCATTAACCATCAGTTGGTGATCAGGTCGGCCGCTAAGCACGCAAAGAAGACCAACTGAGTGATTATTTTTCATTTTCTTTTCTTTTTCATTTTTTTATTTCTTTTTCTTTTTTTTTCTTTTCTTTTTATTATGTGGTGTTGTCATTTACAGTATAAACATGGCGTGTGAGAGAGTGAATACTAGGTAAATACCACTCTCAACCCATTTTTGCCGGGTCTCAGTTTTTTATACCATGCAACCTGGGATGGGAAACTAAACATATATATCTTTTAAGATCACTGCACTTTCATTGGAGGTCATAAGTTTAGGTCGAGCCTACCGAGCATATCACCGTGGAGCTTGCCTTTCACTTCCGCCTTACGCGTGTCAGCCATCTCCAACCCGGACATTCATTTTACTTCCCCTAAACTTCTCAAAAACAAGACACAAACAATTAAAAATTGAAAAGCACACTATTTTTGAGGGGTCAACTTTTTCTTCATCTTTACATTTCTTCCCCTTGCTTTTTGATTTTTAATGTCACAATCTTGTGAACATCATTTTTCAGTTTTTTCTTTTTCTTTTTTTTTTAAAATAAAACACACAAACACACTTAAAAGAACAAAACACAAAATTTTGCAGACATCTGGCCAAGCTAACTTTCAAAGTATTGATTTGAAAATTTTGAGAAAATTGGGTTTCATGACATGCACACTTCATTGCATTTGAAGTCAAACACATAATCAATCAACAGCTTAATTGAAACTTTAATGAAATAGGTTTGACTCAAAAGGCCCTTTGTTGCCTCATCATTCAAACATACAAGTTAAGAACAGTACCTTTCATGCTGATTTTGACCTTTTACCTCTCAATGAGACATACCTTCCATTTATAGATTACTTGACATGACATGAAGATACATCTCCTAAACTGTGCCTGGAACAATCACTTATCAACAAACAAATTAGTAATAAAAATGTTAGTGATAATCCTCCTTGATCGTTCCTGCACAGAGTGAGAGATTAGTTAGCCATTGGTACCCAGGCCAGTGTTTTTCTGGGTACACCTGAGGAATCAATAAAGGATACTTCTTGTAAGAACATCCCCTTTGAGAAATCAGGAAGTTGGGATGGAGCTGCCTTGATTTTTGGTTTCCAAATTCCAAGTGATTTAACATTTGTCTTAGTCACCTTTGGAGTTGTGACCTTAGGTATTTCAACCTTCTTCGTTTTAGATTCATTTTTCAAAACAGTTTTTGTTTTAGTCACCTTTGGAGTTGTGACTTTAGGTATTTCAACCTTCTGCATTTTAGAAGCATTTTCCAAAACATTTTTAGTTACCTTCGGAGGGGTAACCTTGGGTTTTTCAGACTTTGGTTGTTTTGAAAACTGTGTCTTCACCTGTTTTTGGAAATTTTGGTAACTTGGAAAGCTGTTCTTTTGATTTAAAGATCTTCTTTCAGCTTTGGCAGCGCCCCAATGTTGATCAGAGGGTTTAACCTTAGGAGTAACAGTCTTCATTGCCTTAGGTTTCTGCACCATCATCGGCTTAGACTTCATAGACTCCTGAGATGAAACCCTTTGACTTTGCGGATAGTAGGGTTCATAGTGGCGATAAAGACAGTTTCTAGCAATATGACCAGCAATGCCACAATTAAAGCAAGTCTGCTTCTTTAGATAGAAGTCAGACGTGTACCCATTTGTCTTTGGTGGCATATATGGAGCTGGTTTGCCTTGTGCCTGCTTCTTTGCTTTGTCTGCAACTCCAGATTTGACTTTCTGCTGGTTTGTCGAAGCCTGTGTCGAACCTGCTTTACCGTCTTTATGCTTCCTTGATTCTTTGACGTTGAAGCACCATTCATGCAATTACAACAGCAACTGCATGATCCAACTGAAGAAATGGGAGACACAGCTACTCCCTTGAGTTTTTCATTCTTCACTCCAGCTGTTGGTTTCATGCTCGGATGCTTGATGGTGATCTTTTGCTTCTCAACTTTAGCTTCACCGATCACTCCATCAGTTATTCCCTTAAACTTGGAGGAGAAGGACGGTAATTCATATCCTACATCTGGTTCTTGGTCAAACATTGATCCAGATGTCATAAAGATCTTTCCCTCAGGTCGTGTCGTCAGGATCACCTTTTCCCTTTCAACTTTGTCAATTACCTTGAAGTATGGGGTTTCAATTTCAGGGTATGGTTTCAACTCTATCCCAGCCTCATCAGACTTAGAGTTGTGACATCTGTTATACTCCTGGCACTTAGCATCATCTCTTGATACGTCCTCTATTCTCTCTTCACCATAAGTCATTTTTGTCTCATTGTCAATTTCTTCTTGAGTCATTGGTGTAGTTCCAACCAAGACACTATCAATAGGAGGAGGAGCTTCTTTATAATCAGATTTGGTTCGTTCAACTTGATCCTCACTAAGAATTATTCCTATAATGTCTCTGGGAACTGGTGGAGGAATAATGTTGTTTGCACCCAAGGCTTTATCAGTCTTTTCTGACCCAAATCCAGGTGTGTGTTTCCCAACTTGACCAGTCACAACAGCATGTGACAATTCCTTTCCAGCATCAAGCATTCTTTTGCTCCTCATTTGATTCATATCAAGTTTAACCTGCAACTCATTGTTTTTATGCTTAAGGTCATCTATCTGCTTACTAAGCTCAGCTTTTTCTAACTTAGCGTTGTCATACAGATAAGCGTTCTCAGTTGCAAGTTTCTTATATTTCACTATGTCCAATTTCTAAGCTTTAACCTTCTCTTCATTCTTTTGCCATCTACCCTTAAAGGAACTCCTTTCGCAATTTACCTCAAACAGTTCTGACTGGAAATTTTTACAGATTTGCCTAAGTCCAGGAATTATACGAGCACAGGTAGGATTGGGGCATATCTCAGTATTGTCAACTTCAGCTGCGAAATCATCCTTGTTCTCAACCGAATCCATTACGAAAGCTTAGGGAACTTAAAACTAACGTCCAAATGTCCAAAATATGAGATTACGATAAAAGACACCTGATTACGATCGTAAAAGGATGATTACGATCGTGAAAGCTGTTTACGATTGAACCTAAAATCGTAAACTCCTTAACCGCCACAAAATGTCGTAAACCTTATTACGATTGATGATTACGACCACCGGAGTCGTAAACGCCTGTTCCCGATGCTGCAAAGTCGTAAACTGTGTTTGCGATCCAACCAAATCGTAAACTCGTTTACGATAAACAAGTACAGTCGTAATTTCTTTCCTTCGAGTCGTAAACACCTAAAAATGTGATCTTGAAGTCGTAAACACACCGATGATGAAGATCTTCAAGCAACTCAGTCGTAATCACTCTGAAAACCCAGAAAACTCAGTCGTAAACTCCCAAAACTCGAAGAACACAGCAGCAGCTATGATCGGAAACACCAAAAACCTTCAAATCTTCAACAAAACTTGAACAAAAACCCAGAAAACACTTGAATCTATATCGTGAGAACCTCGAATCTAAGATTCTTGGCTCTGATACCAATTGTAGGTCCTGATAATCTCCTGAAACACGATATTGATATCACAAACAAGTGCGGAATCCTCGCTTATGATTGATTCAAGATAGAGATAAGAAGAAACACAAAGAATACAATGATTAAGCAATAAAAACTTGATCTTTGCACACAAGAAAACTTGTCGGGTACAAATCTTTAAATCGTAAACAACTTCTCTCTCTCACGGGTTTATGATCACGATCGTAATCACCAAATGGCTGCTCAAAATCGTAAACCCGCAACCCTAAATAAGGAGGTCAAGTGGTCTATATATAGACCCCCATTGGGTTTACTATTGGGCCCCTTTTGGATCATAAACCCAATAGTAAACCCAAGCCCAATCATAAACTAGCCTAGTAATCTAGTTAAACCCTCTAAGCCCAACCCAACTTATTTAATATTACAAGCCTCATAATCTAGCCTCTACAATGGCAAAAGAATGAGGAGAAGGTAAAAGCTCAGAAACTAGACATTGTGAAATATCAAAAACTTGCTACAGAGAAAACTCTACTGTATGACAATGCAAAGTTAGAAATAGCTGAGCTTAGGAAGCAGGTAGATGAGCTCACACATAAGAACAATGAGTTGCAAGTGAAACTAGATATGAATCAAATGAGAAGCAAAAGAATGCTCGATGCTGGAAAGGAATTGTCACATGCTATGGTGACTGGTCAAGTTGGGAAAGACACATCTGGGTTTGGGTCAGAGAAAACTGATAAATCTTTGGCAATGAACAACATTATTCCTCCACCAGTTCCCAGAGACATTATAGGAATACTTCTTAGTGAGGATCAAGTTGAACGAACCAAGTCTGATTATAAAGAAGCTGCTCCTCCTATTGATAGTGTCTTGGTTGGAACTACACCATTGACTCAAGAAGAAATTGATAATGAAGCAAACATGACTTATGGTGAAGGGAGAGTAAAGGATATATCGGACAATGATGCTGAGTGCCAGAAATAAGACAGGTGTCATAACTCTAAGTCTGATGATGTTGGGATAGAGTTGAAACCATACCCTAAAATTGAAACCCCATGCTTCAAAGTAATTGACGAAGTCAAACGGGAAAAGGTGATCTTGACGACACGACCTGAGGGGAAGATCTTTATGACATCTGGATCAATGTTTGACCAAGAACCAGATGTAGGATATGAATTACCATCCTTCTCCTCCAAGTTCAAGGGTATAACCGATGGAGTGATAAGTGAACCTAAAGTAGAGAGGCCAAAGATCACCATCAAGCATCCAAGTATGAAACCAACGGCTGGAGTGAAGAATGAAAAACTCAAGGGAGTAGCTGTGTCTCCCATTTCTTCAGTTGGATCATGCAGTTGCTGTTGTAATTGCAAGAATGGTGCTTCAACGTCAAAGAATCAAGGAAGCACAAAGACAGTAAAGACAGGTTCGACACAGGCTTCGACAAACCAACAGAAAGTCAAATCTAAAGCTGCAGTCAAACCAAAGAAGCATACACAAGGCAAACCAGCTCCATATCAGCCACCGAAGACAAATGGGTACACGTCTGACTTCTATCTAAAGAAGCAGACTTGCTTTAATTGTGGCATTGCTGGTCATATTGCTAGAAACTGTCTTTATCGCCCCTATGAACCCTATTTTCCGAAAAGTCAAAGGGTTTCATCTCAGGAGTCTGTGAAGTCTAAGCCGATGATGGTGCAGAAACCTAAGGCAATGAAGATTGTTACTCCTAAGGTTAAACCCTCTGATCAACATTGGGGCGCTGCCAAAGCTGAAAGAAAATCTATAAATCAAAACAACAGCTTTCCAAGTTACAAAAATGTTCAAAAACAGGTGAAGAAACCAGTTTCAAAACAACCAAAGCTTGAAAAACCCAAGGTAACTAGAACTGTTTTAAAAAATGACTCTAAAATGAAGAAGGTTGAAATACCTAAAGTCACAACTCCAAAAGTGACTAAAATAAATATTAAATCACCTGGAATTTGGAAACCAAAAATCAAGGCAGCTCCATCACAACTTCCTGATTTCTCAAAGGGGATGTTCTTACAAGAAGTATCCTTTATTGATTCCTCAAGTGTAACCAGAAAAACAATGGCCTGGGTACCAATGGCTAACTAATCTCTCACTATGTGCAGGAACATTCAAGGAGGATTATCACTAACATTTTTATTATTAATTTGTTTGTTGATAAGTGATTGTTCCAGGCACAGTTTAGGAGACGTATCTTCATGTCATGACAAGCAATTTTTTTATGGAGGATATGTTTCCTTGAGAGGTAAAAGGTCAAATTCAGCATGAAAGGTACTGTTCTTAACTTGGTTGTTTGAATGATGAGGCAGCAAAGGGTCTTTTGAGTCAAACCTATTTCATTTAAGTTTCAATTAAGCTGTTGATTGATTATGTGTTTGACTTCAAATGCAATAAAGTGTGCATGTCATGAAACCCAATTTTCTAAAATTTTCAAATCAATACTTTGAAAGTTAGCTTGGCCAGATATCTTCAAAATTTTGTGTTTTGTTCTTTTAAGTATGTTTGTGTGTTTTATTTTTTTTTTATTTAAAAAAAAGAAACTGAAAAATGATGTTCACAAGATTGTGACATTAAAAATCAAAAAGCAAGGGAAAGAAATGTAAAGATGAAGAAAAAGTTGACCCCTCAAAAATAGTGTGCTTTTCAATTTTTAATTGTTTGTGTCTTGTTTTTTGAGAAGTTTAGGGGAAGTAAAATGAATGTCTGGGTTGGAGATGGCTGACACGCATAAGGCGGAAGTGAAAGGCAAGCTCCACGGTGATATGCTCGGTAGGCTCAACCTAATCTTATGACCACCAATGTAAGTGCAATGAACTTAAACTCTATATATGTTTAGATTCCCATCCTAGTTTACATGGTTCAAAAAACTGAGTCCCAGCAAAAACGGGTTGAAAGTGGTAATTATACCTAGTATTCACTATCTCACACGCCATGTTTCTGCTGTCATGACTACACCACATAATAAAAAGAAAAGAAAAAGAAAAGAAAAAGAAATGAAAAAAAATGAAAAATAAAAGAAAATGAAAAATAATCACTCAGTTAGTCTTCTTTGCGTGCTTAGCGGCCGACCTGATCACCAACCGATGGTTAATGAAATAAGTGGTAGTTATAACGGTGTTGCATGGTTCCTCAAGCTGGGGGTTTGTGAATCCTCAATAAACTCTGAGGTTGGGTAGGTTTTGCTGTGTACGCTTGGGTGTGGGGAAAATTAAACATGACGGTAATATTGTACTATATTAAGCATGACGCATTCGGTTGGGATTAAACGGGTTTGAGTTTAAAGCGGACAAACATACCGGCAATCACCTGGACTAGTCGAGTAACTGAAGCTGAAAAGGGTTCCTCAGTCAGATTCATACGGTTTGATCCCTTGTAAACTTTCTCATGTTTGGTTTGGTAAGTATTTGTTTAGTTTTTATCTTTCGTCTGTGAGTTGTTAAGTTCTTTTTGGCGTGTTTTCGTCTTGGCCAGGTTGATTTGAGAAGTCAAAATATGTTTTTCATGGGTTTTAATGCATGACAATATGCCCCCGACAGATCTTGCTAAATTTTTAGGGGAAGGAGTATGGGATAATAAGTATTATCCGAAGGGAACTCGAGGATGATACTTATTATCTAATGGAAAAGACTTCCTCCGTCAGATCTTGACAAATTATTAGGGGAAGGAGGGAGGATAATAAGTATTATCCGAAAAGAATTCCATAATACATAGTATCCGAAGGGAACTCGAGGATAATATGTATTATCTCAGGGGAAGTACTTAGCTGAGGGGAAGTAATCAGCTAGGGGGAAGTCTTTAGAGGTCTTGGGTTCAGGGGAACTTTATTATCATCAACAGGTGATAACTGGGTTTTTTACAATGTTAAGTACCTTCTAACCCAAAGACCAGTCATCAAATGTCTGGTGGAGTATATTTTTTCAAATGTGTGTCAGACAGGTTGATGATAGAAAGATGTTGCTGCTGCTGCTCAAAGTTAAAGAACCAGCCGGATAAGACTACCATCTGAATAAGTAAGTGTTCAGGGGAAGTTGTTGGTTTCTTTACAAGCTTTTAAAAGATTATCAAAGAAGATGTTCACAAGCTTAGGGGAAGCAGAAGACTTCAAGCCTCGTTGAAGAAAGTGATGCAGAGAGCAGTCAGAGATCATGAAGATCCAAGTTCAACAATCAAATTCTTCAAAGTTAGGGGTTTTCAAAATTTCAACCCTCTAATTTTTGAAGATTCAAGACAGTTACCGAAGATTCAGCAAGAACCAATTCATTCATGAGAAGCAAGTCAATGAGAATCCTCCATCTCATTAACTTGTTCATTTCAAGAAGTTCAAGCTGATGCTGATCAAGAGGAAGTCCCAAGTGACCGTTATGAAACCCAATGAAGATTTTTGCGGAAAGAATCTTCATCAGCATCTTTGCCAGTCAGTCAAGAAGAAGATTTTCAAAGATCGAAGACATTTAATATCACAAGCCTAGGAGAAGATTATAGAGGCTAGATTATGAGGCTTGTAATATTAAATAGTTTGGGCTGGGCTTAGTGGGTTTCATTAGATTAGTAGGCTAGTTTTATTATTATGTTTAGGCTAGTTTACTATTGGATATGGGCATGGGCTTGGGTTTATGATTAGGGTTTGGGAGCCCAATAGTAAAATCATGGGATGGCTATATAAACCCCATGAGTTTACTATTCAAAGGGGATTGATTACGATTTCTAGAGAGAGAAGAGGGTTTACGATTACGGTTTTGTACCCGACAATTTTACTTGTGTGCAAAGTTCAAGTGTTTATTTGTTTAATCATCGTATTCTTCGGGTTTCTTCTTTTCTCTATCTTGAATTAATCATAAACGAGGATTCCGCACTCGTTGGTGATATCAATATCGTGTTTTGGTAGATTTACTGGACCTACATTTACAGAAAGGAAAGTGGGAGCATTGTATCATTTCTCTTCTTGTATGTAGATGATCAACTGATCATTAGAAACAACATACCCATGCTTATCGGGTTAAGAAGGCTATGTCTTGTTTCGCAATGAAGGATCTTGGTGAAGCCGTTTACATACTGGTAATAAAGATTCACATGAACAGATCTAAGCGCCTTCTAGGGCAGATTCAAAGTACATACTTAGACAAAGTAATAGCTTGATTCAACATGGTAAATTCCAAGAAAGGGAATGTCCATATGCCTAAGGGAACCGTTTTTAAAAATCACAAGCTCCCTCCATGAACCTTGAGATCATAAAAATGGAAGGAACTCCATATGCTTCAGCTATTGGTTGAATCATGTACAACATGCTATTTACTAGACCACATGTATCTATGCCTTGAGCATGATCAATCTTTAGCAATAGAGTCTAGGACTTGCTCATTGAGTCTGTTGCCAATAACATTCTGAAGTATCTGAGAAGAACTAAAGATATGTTTTTGGTATATGGAGGAATAGAATAGGACCTCACTATAAAATGTTACACATACGCTAGTCTTCAGACTAGCCAAGATGACTCTCGCTCGCAGTCTGAGTTCATATTCACTCTCAATGGAGGAGTTGTTTCATGGAAAAGCTCCAAGCAGAATGTTGTGGCAGATTCAACAACTAAGTCTGAATACATTGTTTTCTCAGATGCCACTAAAGAAGCTACTTGGATGAGGAAGTTCATTACTGATCTTAATGTGGTTCCTAGCATCAAGCAACCGATTGAGATAATTTGTGATAACACAGGAGCTATAGCTCAAGCCAAGGAACCAAGGTCTCATAACAGAGCCAAGCACATCTTGAGGAAATACCACTGTATTAGGGAAGTACTGAAAGAGGAGAAACCCACATAAGCAAAGTTGTGACAACCCGTGCATTCCAGGTATACATTAATATTATAAATACGTGCAATTAACTGTGATTCAATGTGCATTAGACTTAATTCGTCCAAATTAGGTGACTTTAAGTGCAAACCTAGACAACATAGGTCCGACTACATTTACCCGTAGTGGAAATCGATAAAAGTTTCGTGACTATTCAGATGGAACTTCAATAACAAGAGTTTCATAAATATGATTTGTGTAACTTAAATATAAAATAAACATTTTATATTTTTTCATGACATTATGATATGTCAAAACGTATTTCAACCGGAAGGTTTATTCAAACTACAATTCAAGTTCAAACAAAGACTAGTTTTATTTCTAAAACTATTTTATGACCAAACTATATTTTCATCAAAAACAAAATTAAACATTGTCGCCAAAGTTTCCAAACAATAAATGCTCATGTCGAGCGGGACTTTTATTTCTAGACTTTAGTACATCGTTAGTAAATAATCAAACGACAATAATCAAGACTTGTGACATTCCCGTTCATTCAAAATTAAATCGCGACACATATTTATTTTGTTGATTTATATGTATAAATCATCCGTTCTCGAGCCAAAAACCAACTTTTCACCCGTTCATCATTTTGACTGAAACGAAGTGTCGTTGGACTCATTGGATCGACCCGGACTCAACCCGACCCGACCCGAGACCCGGTTCAGCCCACTGAGCCCAATGGGCCTACCGGCCCAACTCTCTTACTTTCTCTCTTGTTTTCTTTTTCCGCTGCCCAACCCCCAGCCCATTTCCCTTTCTTTTCCGGCCCGGCCCACATCTTCCTCTCTTTTTCTTTCGGGCTGAAGCCCATCATTCTTTCTCTCTTTTCTCTCAGATCAAGCCCAGCCCGAGTTTATTTATTTATTTTTTTCCTTTCCTTTGTTCCTGAGTTCGAACCTCACCCCCCACCAATTAATTCTTTTCTTTTTCCTCTCCTATGAACTAGCTCATGTACACTCTCCAACTAAACACTTAACTAAATCTTTCAAGTAACCAATTCACTAAACACTTGTTGGTTCCTCTTCCCAATAATCACATGCCTATTTCAATTTGTCATCTAGATCCAAAACAAGACTCAATGGTTAAACTCTTTAACCATTTCCATGTCCTCTTGATACACAACAAGCTTGTCTCCCTAAGTACAAGGCATGAACCATTAACCATTAGGTAGCACCATTACACATTTGAGTGAGACAAATTTTGTCTCCCCTCCCTCCTTCCTTGTGACCGGTTTCTGTAGGTCCTGAATCAACAACTAAACACGATATTTTAATCACAAACGAGTGCGGAATCCTCGTTTATGATTGATTCAAGATAGAGAAGAGAAGAAACACGAAGAATACGATGATTAAACGTTAAAAACTTGATTTTTGCACACAAGAAAACTTGTCGGGTACAAAAACAGAAAATCGTAAACTCTCTCTCTCTCTCTAGTTTATGATTACGATCGTAAACTCAAGGAGGCTCCTCTTTCTAGTCGTAAACCAGCAATCCTTAAATGGTGAACCAATGGGGTTTATATAGCCACCCCATTGGGTTTACTATTGGGCCCCTATTGATCTTAAACCCAAGCCCAAGCCCATATCTAATAGTAAACTAGTCCACTAATCTAATTAAACCCTCTAAGCCCAGCCCAACATATCTAATATTACAAGCCTCATAATCTAGCCTCAACAATCTTCCCCTAGGCTTGTGATATTAAATGTCTTCGATCTTTGAAAATCTTCTTCTTGACTGCCTGGCAAAGATGCTGATGAAGATTCTTTCCGCAGAAATCTTCATTGGGTTTCATAACGGGCACTTGGGACTTCCTCTTGATCAGCATCAGCTCGAACTTCTTGAAATGAACAAGTTAATGAGATGGAGGATTCTCAATGGCTTGCTTCTTTTGAAAGAACTGGTTCTTGCTTTAGAGAACTTGATTGTTGATCTTCAAACTTCATGATCTCTGACTGCTCTTTGTATCATTTTCTTTTTCAAAGATTTGACTTGAAATCTTCAGCTTCCCCTAAACTTGTGAGCATTTTCTTTGAAAAACTTTTGAAGCTTTTGAAAACTTGTAAAGACACCAACAACTTCCCCTGAACAGTTGCTTATTCAGATGGAAGTCTTGTCCGGCGGGTTCTTTAACTTGAGCAGTAGCAACATCATTCTATCATCAACCTGTCTGACACACATTTGAAAAAATATACTCCACCAGACATTTGATGACTGGTCTTTGGGTTAGAAGGTAATTATCATCTGTTCAGTTGATTCAAATTAACATAATTTTAACCAAAAACCCTAATATAGATTACGGGTTTTCTATAAAACTTCCCCTGAACCCAAGACCTCTAAAGACTTCCCCTTAGCTGATAACTTCCCTTCAGCGAAAGACTTCCCCTGAGATAATACATATTATCCTCGAGTTCCCTTCGGATACTATGTATTATGGAAGTCTTTTCGGATAATACTTATTATCCTCCCTTCTTCCCCTAAACATTTGTCAAGATCTGACGGAGGAAGTCTTTTCCATTAGATAATAAGTATCATCCTCGAGTTCCCTTCGGATAATACTTAATATCCCATACTCCTTCCCCTAAAAATTTGGCAAGATCTGTCGGGGGCATATTGTCATGCATTAAAACCCATGAAAAACATATTTTGACTTCTCAAATCAACCTGGCCAAGACGAAAACACACCAAAAAGAACTTAACGACTCACACACGAAAGATAAAAACTAAACAAATACTTACCAAACCAAACATGAGAAAGTTTACAAGGGATCAAACCGTATGAATCTGACTGAGGAACCCTTTTCAGCTTCAGTTACACGACTAGTCCAGGTGATTGCCGGTATGTTTGTCCGCTTTAAACTCAAACCCGTTTAATCCCAACCGAATGCGTCATGCTTAATATAGTACAATATTACCGTCATGTTTAATTGTCCCCACACCCAAGCGTACACAGCAAAACCTACCCAACCTCAGAGTTTATTGAGGATTCACAAACCCCCAGCTTGAGGAACCATGCAACACCGCTATGACTACCACTTATTTTCATTAACCATCAGTTGGTGATCAGGTCGGCCGCTAAGCACGCAAAGAAGACCAACTGAGTGATTATTTTTCATTTTCTTTTCTTTTTCATTTTTTTATTTCTTTTTCTTTTTTTTTCTTTTCTTTTTATTATGTGGTGTTGTCATTTACAGTATAAACATGGCGTGTGAGAGAGTGAATACTAGGTAAATACCACTCTCAACCCATTTTTGCCGGGTCTCAGTTTTTTAAACCATGCAACCTGGGATGGGAAACTAAACATATATATCTTTTAAGATCACTGAACTTTCATTGGAGGTCATAAGTTTAGGTGGAGCCTACCGAGCATATCACCGTGGAGCTTGCCTTTCACTTCCGCCTTACGCGTGTCAGCCATCTCCAACCCGGACATTCATTTTACTTCCCCTAAACTTCTCAAAAACAAGACACAAACAATTAAAAATTGAAAAGCACACTATTTTTGAGGGGTCAACTTTTTCTTCATCTTTACATTTCTTCCCCTTGCTTTTTGATTTTTAATGTCACAATCTTGTGAACATCATTTTTCAGTTTTTTTTTTAAATAAAAAATAAAACACACAAACACACTTAAAAGAACAAAACACAAAATTTTGAAGATATCTAACCAAGCTAACTTTCAAAGTATTGATTTGAAAATTTTAGAAAATTGGGTTTCATGACATGCACACTTGAAGTCAGACACATAATCAATCAACAGCTTAATTGAAACTTTAATGAAATAGGTTTGACTCAAAAGACCCTTTGTTGCCTTATCATTCAAACAACCAAGTTAAGAACAGTACCTTTCATGCTGATTTTGACCTTTTACCTCTCAATGAGACATACCTTCCATTTATAGATTACTTAACATGACATGAAGATACGTCTCCTAAACTGTGCCTGGAACAATCACTTATCAACAAACAAATTAGTAATAAAAATGTTAGTGATAAACCTCCATGATCGTTCCTGCACAGAGTGAGAGATTAGTTAGCCATTGGTACCCAGGCCATTGTTTTTCTGGGTACACCTGAGGAATCAATAAAGGATACTTCTTATAAGAACATCCCCTTTGAAAAATCAGGAAGTTGGGATGGAGCCGCCTTGATTTTTGGTTTCCAAATTCCAGGTGATTTAACATTTGTTTTAGTCACCTTTGGAGTTGTGACCTTAGGTATTTCAACCTTCTTCGTTTTAGATTCACTTTTCAAAACAGTTTTTGTTTTAGTCACCTTTTGAGTTGTGACTTTAGGTATTTCAACCTTCTCCATTTTAGAATCATTTTTTAAAACAGTTCTAGTTACCTTGGGTTTTTCAAGCTTTGGTTGTTTTGAAACTGGTTTCTTCACCTGTTCTTGAAAATTTTTGTAACTTGGAAAGCTGTTGTTTTGATTTATAGATTTTCTTTCAGCTTTGGCAGCGCCCCAATGTTGATCAGAGGGTTTAACCTTAGGAGTAACAGTCTTCATTGCCTTAGGTTTCTGCACCATCATCGGCTTAGACTTCACAGACTCCTGAGATGAAACCCTTTGACTTTTCGGAAAATAGGGTTCATAGGGGCGATAAAGACAGTTTCTAGCAATATGACCAGCAATGCCACAATTAAAGCAAGTCTGCTTCTTTAGATAGAAGTCAGACGTGTACCCATTTGTCTTCGGTGGCTGATATGGAGCTGGTTTGCCTTGTGTATGCTTCTTTGGTTTGACTGCAGCTTCAGATTTGACTTTCTGCTGGTTTGTCGAAGCCTGTGTCGAACCTGTCTTTACTGTCTTTGTGCTTCCTTGATTCTTTGACGTTGAAGCACCATTCTTGCCATTACAACAGCAACTGCATGATCCAACTGAAGAAATGGGAGACACAACTACTCCCTTGAGTTTTTCATTCTTCACTCCAGCCGTTGGTTTCATACTTGGATGCTTGATGGTGATCTTTGGCCTCTCAACTTTAGGTTCACTAATCACTCCATCGGTTATTCCCTTGAACTTGGAGGAGAATGATGGTAATTCATATCCTACATCTGGTTCTTGGTCAAACATTGATCCAGATGTCATAAATATCTTCCCCTTAGGCCGTGTCGTCAAGATCACCTTTTCCCTTTTGACTTCGTCAATTACTTTGAAGCATGGACCCGGTTTCAATTTTAGGGTATGGTTTCAACTCTATCACAGCATCATCAGACTTAGAGTTATGACACCTGTCATATTTCTGACACTCAACATCATTTTCTGATATATCCTTTACTCTCCCTTCACCATAAGTCATTTTTGCTTCATTATCAATTTCTTCTTGAGTCAATGGTGTAGTTCCAACCAAGACACTATCAATAGGAGGAGCAGCTTCTTTATAATCAGACTCGGTTCGTTCAACTTGATCCTCACTAAGAAGTATTCCTATAATGTCTCTGGGAACTGGTGGAGGAATAATGTTGTTCATTGCCAAAGATTTATCAATTTTCTCTGATCCAAACCCAGATGTGTCTTTCCCAACTTGACCAGTCACAACAGCAAGTGACAATTCCTTTCCTGCATCGAGCATTCTTTTGCTTCTCATTTGATTCACATCAAGTTTTACTTGCAACTCATTGTTCTTATGCTTAAGTTCATCTATCTCCTTACTAAGCTCAGCTATTTCTAACTTAGCGTTGTCATACAGAAGAGCTTTCTCAGTTGCCAGTTTTTGATATTTCACTATGTCTAGTTTCTGAGCTTTTACCTTCTCTTCATTCTTTTGCCATCTACCCTTGAATGAACTCCTTTCACATTTTATCTCAAACAGTTCTTGCTAATAATTTTTACAGATTTGTCTAAGTCCAGGAATTATACGAGCACAAGTAGGATTGGGGCATATCTCAGTTTTGTCAACTTCATATGCGAACACATCTTTGTCCTCAACTATATTCTTTTCTTCAACCACTGAACTCATTTTCTTTCTTTAGATATGTAGCCTTTCAAAATTTTGAAAAATCGGCAAAAACGGCAAAATCACTATTCAAAGAATAGTGTCAAAAACTTAAAACTGAAAAACAGAGGCCTTCGGAGTGGAATTTGGGTGTCCAAACGAGGTCCTTTAGACGTTATTCTGGGGTAAACCTAGGGCTCGGTGTCACGAACGTCGTGTTAAAATTTGAGCTTCTAACTCCAAACGCGTCAAAAGTTATGTCCGTTTCCGTAAAGGTGTGAAATAGTGACTTTTTGCCGCAAAACCTGTTTCCGATCGTAAACACTGTTCCCGATCGTAATCTCTGTCGTAAACCCTCCGGATCGTAAACTCCTGATCATGAACACGTTTCCGATCGAGAACAATCGTAAACACCGATTACGATTAAGTACAGTCGTAAACTCGATTCCGATAACCCTTAATCGTAAACTCGTTTCCGACCCAGGCTGATCGTAAACTCCAATTCACCGGATCGTAAACTGATAAAAATCCAATCTTTAAGTCGTGAACGTGTTTCCGATGCAGATCTTCAAGAACAGTGGTCGTAAACACTCAAGAAAACCCAGAAAATTATCGTAAACCTCAAGAACAGCAGGAGTGCATATCGTAAACACCTCGAACAGCTACTAAACCTTCAAAAATCGAACCTTTTTCCAGAAAAAAGCTTGAATCCAATACAGTGAGAGCCTCGAATCAGTGAATCTTGGCTCTGATACCAATTATAGGTCCTGAATCAACAACTAAACACGATATTTTAATCACAAACGAGTGCGGAATCCTCGTTTATGATTGATTCAAGATAGAGAAGAGAAGAAACACGAAGAATACGATGATTAAACGTTAAAAACTTGATTTTTGCACACAAGAAAACTTGTCGGGTACAAAAACAGAAAATCGTAAACTCTCTCTCTCTCTCTAGTTTATGATTACGATCGTAAACTCAAGGAGGCTCCTCTTTCTAGTCGTAAACCAGCAACCCTTAAATGGTGAACCAATGGGGTTTATATAGCCACCCCATTGGGTTTACTATTGGGCCCCTATTGATCTTAAACCCAAGCCCAATCCCATATCTAATAGTAAACTAGTCCACTAATCTAATTAAACTTTCTAAGCCCAGCCCAACATATCTAATATTACAAGCCTCATAATCTAGCCTCAACAGTTTCCACCACCCACAAAACACCCATCTCGTTTCATTCTTCAAGCACTTGAACACAAGGAGACTCAAGTACTCAAGCCATAGTTCCCTCATCCTCTTCTCCTCTTCTTGTTCTCGGTTAGACCAACCCAACCGAACCCCCTCTTCGATTCACTTAAAACCAAGACCAAACACCACCACTTCTTATAACACCTAAACACCCTCATTTCACACTTAACACATTCAAGATCAAACACACACTTTTTCTATCAACTCTCTGTCTTGCTCTCGGCCCTCTCTCAAACCACCACCACCACCACTTTTCACCATCAACTACCACTTGAGTCAAGCTTAAAATACCTTCATTGTTCAAGGTAAATCATCTCTAACTTCTATTCCATCATTTTTCTTCCATTTCTTCCTTATATTCTTTCATGAGGATCTTTCTAATCTCTTGTTTTCTTGTCAAAATTCATGACCATTCTTTCATGTTTTCATCATCATCGTCCTAATCAAAGATCAAGGGTGGGTTAGGATCTAAATTGGAAGCTAATTTCAACAACCCATCAAGTCAATACCGATCCGGTTTAAGTTTAAGTGAGGAAACCTCTTTCTTTTCTTAACTTATCCCATGATTTATTCATATAATTAATGACACATATCATGTTCATGATCTAAGTCTTGATTGTGTTGTTGGATGACTTACTAGCAAACTTGAATGTTAGTAGCATTATGTGCTTTAATGGAAACTAGAATATTGTTTGAACAATTTACATGGAAGAATATAAACATAAAATGTATGTTTATGTTAAATGCTACATATTTTGTTACAAAGTTTATAAATCATAACATATTATAAGTTTTGAATGTTTTAGTATGTTTGTTTTGGTGGAAATTCATAAACATAATGCTTGGAAATCAAGTTTTAAAGAAAATATATACTATGTTAAAAGTGACAAAAGATGACACTCATTTTGTGTTTCATAAAAATGTAGTCATCCTAAAATATATATATTTTTGCAACCTTAGAAACACCTCATGAAAATGACTTAAAATCTTGAACCAAACTTGTCATAAGATGATTTTGAGTCACTAAAACTATTGTTGAAGATTTATCCATGGAATTCCAAAGAAATATAAAAATAGAATTTTTATGATATAAATATCAATTATTATCCATGAAAATTAAGTGAAAATACTTGTGACCAACAAATAACCACTTAGTACTTGTGAAGTATGATTTAGGGCTGCCAAAATTGTTTTCTAAACTTACAAAGTGATTTGGAAGTTAAACACTTGAAAACGGAACAATCGGATACCGTAATACGAATTTTCGACGAAAAATATAACTTATTTTCGAATAAGAATTGAATCTAGTCCAAAACATAAAACATACTCATTTTGGCATATAAAAATGTTTCCTAAGGTTCAAAAGTGGAAAAACGTGTTTTAGAAGTAAACCGGACCAAAACTGTAACTTTCGGTAACTCGAAAACGTCAATTTTACAAGTTAAACTCCCACCGGCACACCTGGCAACCTAAGACCCTAAAATACATTAAAAAAAGTCTATCAACAAATCCTAAGTGTTAAGGAAACTTAAAATGCCATAAAACGAGTAAAACCGATGAAACCGGCCAACCACCGGACGAACCGACACTTAACTTTGCCAAAATATAACTTCATATATTTTTGGAAACATTTCTTCATACAAATAAACATATTTTCAAATGTCAAAAATCATTTCGTAAGACGCGACGTATACCGTGTAATGACGCGCAGTATAACACGCGTGTTCGAACCTTAATAAATGAAGATTTTTATTTATTATATTAAAGGGTTCAAAACCTTACAAATATTTAATGAACTAAATATTTATAATTTTCATAACGTTTAATGAAAAATAATCCATATTATTCAATATTTATTTTTCAAACGCGAAAATCTAATTATTATTTATTTAAATAATAAATTCCATCAAATTCAATATTATATATTAGCCAATAAATAATATCCTAGGATTTCCATCACTGTTATCGGGTAATAACAGTCGAGACTTAACATTGAACATTGGGTGACGTATTCACTAACCCATATAGCCAAACCCTAATACGTCAAAACACTATCTTGTAGACGTTTGCTATGCTAAGTTCAACCAATCATACCTGTCAGACCATCTTCAAACAAGTGAGTCTTCACGACCCCTTTTACATTTCTGTTTTCTAACTTGGGGGAGAATTCAATGAATGCCTTTCAATTTCATTTTGTCAGATATTATAATAACTATAAGAACTATTGATTGCATGTTCGTTTCATATCCCCAAATCTATGTATTCATGTTGATTCATGTTATATGCCTAAGTCCCACTATTAATTGAGTTCAATTAGTTCGTTCGAAACGATAGCTTGTGAATAGATCTATTTGGGTTGACGACCCTGCCCTGACTTGGTCACTCCAGTCATGACTCCATGGTTATAGTCAAGGGGTACATTTGTTATTCTGGTCATTCGGTGTTCTTGGGGAAGAACATCAGGAGTGGGTAAACAGTTAGTTTTGAATTCAAGGTTCATGTTTGATCTCTACAACAACAGTGTCAAACAAACTAATATCATGACAGGCCAAACATTTTCAAACATAGTTTCCAATAGTTCTAGTGTCATAAAACCTATGAACTCACCAACAATTCTCTTGACTTTTTAAATTCTTGAAATTCTCAGGTGATTAGAGACTGCAAGTCCATGTTTTTCTGTTCCGATCCTGCTTGTCATATCATGGTCTGCCTGCCGTGTGCTCATGCATTTCATTTTGGAGATTTAGACGCATTACGCCTTAGGGTAGTTATGTTTATAAATCTCATGACATTGTCTTTTGAAAACTTCATCATGTAACCTTAGTTTATTTCCGCTGCCATGGTTTTAAATATTTAAATAAATGTTTGAGACTTACATTTTCGAAAGACAAATGGTTAATTTAATGTTCATTTAGAAATCAATCATTCGTAACCATGACCATGATGCCAAATTAGTCACATGCCCACATTCAGTCATTTCTCGGGGTGTGACAGACGTGGTATTAGAGCCATGGTTATAGTGAATTAGGATGCATCGGTCTGCACCTAGTCTATAACCTAAGCTCCACATCATTCATTTGTGTGTGTGCATTCATGCATTGCCTTGTATGTGTGCCGACTTGCAAACCAATGTGCTTTCTTTTAGTTGATTGCCTAATATAAGTATTATACGTATTATTGTTATAACTTGGAATTGTCACAGCATGGAAACCAAGGAGATCATCGTGATACCATCTGACTCTGAGCTAGAGCCGGACTACACTCCATCTTCTCCTGAGCAGGCACCACGATCACCGGAGTATACACCTTCTTCACCAGTCCTAGAGACTGCACCTTTCCCCGACCATTTGACTCAGACTGACACTACGAAGGACAACTGGGATCCGATTACGTTAGATGCCGAGTACTACGAGGATGAGCCCGAGGAGACCATTCCCGCTATATTCTACCCTCCCAGGCTGTGATGTCCATTCCAGACCCCATTGTCTCTATTCCTGACCCTCTTGTGTCTCACCCTCCTGCACATTTTCTTGACCCTTCGTCCTCTACCTCTGCACCGTCTCATCGCCTCTATTGTCTTGCTCCAGGTGGTCATAGGTTAAAACATACGCCTAGGTAATCAGTGATTCGCACTTATCCTATGTCTATTACCCCTGCTGATGAGGCTGCCCCCAAAAGGCAGTGCGCCCCTGAGCCACCCTTTGTTTCATCTGTTCATGAGGTATGAGAGTCATCTACCTCAGCTGCTGCTCGTACAGCTCCCATATATGATGGTGTTCCTGTCCTTTTGCCTGACCTCCTTCCATCCAGTCTCGTTTTTCTGGGCATGATGATGCCATTCGTCGTGTTTTTACTAAGCTTCGTTCATTGTTGTCTTATCATACTATTCAGACTATGGAGACACGTCTGACGTCCATCGAGGATCATGCCATTTCTACTGGTTTTGCTATGGATTCCCTACACGCAAACCTTACTGATGTTTCTAACTCGACCATGTAGATGTTCGAGATGCGTATGCAGGCTATGGAGGATACGATGATGATGTTTCAGACATTCATGGCTACACTCAGCCAGGCTGTTGGTTTGTTCTTCATGCCACCACTGCCGCCATTTCCCAGAGGCCCATACTAGTGATACCACCTAGTGATGCATTTGTATCGTGTTTAATTAGTGTATGAAAACTATGATGTATTTTGACAAATGGAGCTGCGCCTCCGACTTTTGAGACAATTACGGCATGTTCGTACTAAAATTGTAGTATTTTTCATGATGGTTGTTTTCGAATATTAATTAACTATGGTTGTATTACTTTTATTGTAGCTTCTTATGGATGTAAGGTTGTTATGGTTGTTATGCATGCATGGTTGTTCATATTAGATATGTAGACTATGTATTGTCATATATTGTCTAATTATATTTCTTGTTTACATTCGTGAATTAAGAAAAACATGTCTGGACGCCGAGGACGCCCGCGAGCTGATTCACCTCCACCCGCACCATTGAACGCTGATCAAGTTGAGGCCTTAATCGCCTAACGTATTGCTGATGCCATCGCTGCTAATGAAGCTAATTGCGCTGCTGGAGGCCACCCTAAAAGTGCTCCTGGTGGTAAGACCTTCGATAAATGTTGGTAATCCGAGAATATAAATTCCCCCGAATTGTTTTCAAGGTTATGTATAACGTTTCAGGTGCCCGTGAATGTACCTATAAGGCTATAAGGACTTCATGAATTGTAAACCTATCAATTTCAAGGGTACCGAAGGTGCTGTTGGTCTTATTATTTCATGGAAAGACCGTGGTTACTGAATTTCAGTTTCTTGAGGAAATTAGTCTTAGATGAAGCTCACAAGTCTAGGTACTCAATCCATCCTGGTTCAGACAAAATGTACCATGGTTTGAAAGAGTTGTATTAGTGGCCTAACATGAAGGCTGAAATCGCCACATACGTTGGTAAGTGTCTGACTTGCGCAAAGGTCAAAGCTGAATACCAAAAACCCTTTGGTTTACTCGTTCAACCTAAAACCCCAGAATGGAAATGGGAAGGAGTTTCCATGGATTTCATTACCAAGTTACCAAGGACTCGAGCCAGAAATGATGCCATTTGGGTTATCATCGATCATCTGACTAAATCTGCTCATTTCCTGCCTATTCAAGAATCCTACACCACTGAACAACTTGCCAAAATTTACATGAAGGAAATTGTGTCTCGTCATGGAGTACCTATTTCTATTATCTCTGATCGAGATAGCCGTTTTACAGCCCGATTTTGGCAAACCCTTCAGAAAGCTTTGGGTACTCGCCTTGATATGAGTACAGCATATCATCCTCAAACTGATGGCCAAAGTGAAAGAACTATTCAGACTCTCGAAGACATGCTTCGTGCTTGTATCATCGATTTCGGTAACAGTTGGGACGAACATCTGCCGTTAGCTGAGTTTTCTTATAACAATAGCTATCACACTAGTATTCAAGCCGCCCCTTTTGAAGCCTTGTATGGAAGAAAGTGTCGTTCACCACTTTGTTGGACTGAAGTTGGTGATAGCCAACTCACAGGTCCCGAACTAGTACATGAGAATTCTGAGAAAATCTCCTAGATTCACAACCGCCTGAAGGCTACCCGTGATCGACAGAAGAGCTACGCTGACAATCGACGCAAACCATTGAAATTCTTCAAAGGAGATCGTGTCATGTTCGAAGTAGCACGATGAAAAGTTGTTATTCGTTTCGGAAAGAGTGGAAAGCTTAACCCTCGCTACATTGGTCCATTTAAAATCATCGAGGAAATTGGACCAGTAGCATACCGTCTTTAATTGCCTCCTGAACTTAGTAAAGTTCATGATGTGTTCCACGTTTAGTAAAGTTCATGATGTGTTCCACGTCAGCAACTTGAAAAAGTGCTTGTCTGACAAATCTGCCATCATCCCCTTGGATGAAATCGAGATTGACGATCGTCTGCACTTCATTAAGACCCCTGCTGAAATCTGTGATCGTGAGATCAAACGATTGAAGAAGAGCTGTATTCCCATCGTAAAGGTTCGTTGGAACTCACGCCGAGGTCCAGAATATACGTGGGAACGAGAATATCAAATGCGCGAGAAGTATCCGCATGTTTTTGCCAATGCTGCCAACCCTGGTGGTTAAGACTAAATTTCGGGACGAAATTTCTCTAACCCGGGGAGGATGTGACAACCCGTACATTCCAGGTATACATTAATATTATAATTATGTGCAATTAACTGTGATTCTATGTGCATTAGAGTTAATTCGTCCAAATTAGGTGACTTTAAGTGCAAACATAGACAACATAGGTCCGACAACATTTACCCGTAGTTGAAATCGATAAAAGTTCCGTGACTATTCAGAATGGAACTTCAATAACAAGAATTTCATAAATATGATTTGTGTAACTTAAATAAAAATTAGACATTTTATATTTTTTCATAACATTACGATATCTCAAAACGTATTTCAACCGGAACGTTTATTCAAACGACAATTCAAGTTCAAACAAAGACTAGTTTTATTTCTAAAACTATTCTATGACCAGACTATATTCTCATCAAAAACAAAATTAAATATTGTCGCCAAAGTTTCCAAACAATAAACGCTCATGTCGAGCGGGACTTTTATTTCTAGACTTTAGTACATCGTTAGTACATAATCAAACGACAATAACCAAGACTTGTGACATTCCCGTTCATTCTAAATTTAATCGCGACGCTTATTTATTTTGTTGATTTATATGTATAAATCATCCGTTCTCGAGCCAAAAATCGACTTTTCACCCGTTCATCATTTTGACTCAAACGAAGTGTCGTTGGACTCGTTGGATCGACCCGCACTCAACCCGACCCGAGACCCGGTTCAGCCCAATGGGCCTACAGGCCCAACTCTCTTACTTTCCGTCTTCTTTTATTTTTCTACGGCCAACCCCCAGCCCATTTCCCTTTCTTTTCCGGCCCAGCCGGCCCGGCCCACATCTTCCTCTCTTTTTCTTTCGGGCCGAAGCCCATCATTCTTTCTCTCTTTTCTCTCGGATCAAGCCCAGCCCGAGTTTATTTATTTAATTTTTTTTCCTTTCCTTTGTTCCCGAGTTCGAACCTCACCCCCCACCAATTAATTCGTTTCTTCTTCCTCTCCTATGAACTGGCTCATGTACACTCTCCAACTAAACACTTAACTAAATCTTTCAAGTAACCAATTCACTAAACACTTATTGGTTCCTCTTCCCAATAATCACATGCCTATTTCAATTTGTCATCTAGATCCAAAACAAGACTCAATGGTTAAACTCTTTAACCATTTCCATGTCCTCTTGATATACAACAATCTTGTCTCCCTACGTACAAGGCTTGAACCATTAACCATTGGGTAACACCAATACACATTTGAGTGAGACAAATTTTTTCTCCCCTCTCTCCTTCCTTCTGACCGGTTACCACCACCCACAAACACCCACCTTGTTTCATTCTTCAAGCACTTGAACACAAGGAGACTCAAGAACTCAAGCCATAGTTCCATCATCCTCTTCTCCTCTTCTTGTTCTCAACTAGACCAACCCAACCGAACCCCCTCTTTGGTTCACTTAAAACCAAGACCTAAACACCCTCATTTCACAGTTAACACATTCAAGATCAAACACACACGTTTTCTCTCAACTCTCTCTCTTGCTCTCGGCCCTCTCTCAAACCACCACCATCACCACTTTTCACCATCAACCACCACTTGAATCAAGCTTTAAATACCTTCCTTGTTCAAGGTAAATCATCTCTAACTTCTATTCCATCATTTTTCTTCCATTTCTTTCTTATATTCTTTCATGAGGATCTTTCTAATCTCTTGTTTTCTTGTCAAAATTCATGACCATTCTTTCATGTTTTCATCATCATCGTCCTAATCAAAGATCAAGGGTGGGTTAGGATCTAAATTGGAAGCTAATTTCAACAACCCATCAAGTCAATACCGATCCGGTTTAAGTTTCAATGAGGAAACCTCTTTCTTTTCTTAACTTATCCCATGATTTATTCATATAATTAATGTTACATATCATGTTCATGATCTAAGTCTTTATTGTGTTGTTGGATGACTTATGTAGGACCGTTGATTACTCAGAGAAATAATCAAAACAAGAACTCTTTACTTGCGGATCACAACCATGCGGAATAAAGTTGTATCACACTTGTTTTTACTTAAGCTTTGTTTTACTCATACTTGTAGTTTGATTGTATTGATTGCATAAACTAGTGGACACAAGATAATAAATTTCTCGGTACTATTTGCATTAACTCAAGTTCAAACTGTTACAAGTGTAAGCACTAAATCTGGTACTTGTGAATGAACTAGCTAATAACTATATATAGTACTAAGGAGATCAACTACAGCTGTTGATCTCATACGAGCTAATCTAACCGTACATAAAAGTCAAACAATAAACTTACTAAAAGAACATTAGTAAACATACATAAGAGGAAATGTGCAAAATGCATTTATCTATAAGTAGGAGACGGCTAGGATGTGACTTTGGAGGATAAAAGTAGTTGCAGGCCTGATTTCTGCAAAAGTAATCTTTCAGTACTTTTCCGGTTGAACTCTTTATACTGTTGGATGAAAGAATTCACCCGGAAATGTTCTCCGCTTGAGCTTTTCCGGTTGACAAATCTTCCGCTTGAGTGTTTTCCGCTTGAACATATCTTCAACCGGAAATCTTCGTCTTGAACCGGTTGACTCAGATTTTCATTTCCTTACAATCTCCCCCTAAGATGATGCTGCCAAAATTTATCCTTTGTATGTTGTTCTTCAAAAATTGACTATCTCTAGAAGCTTTACTCTTCAGGAGATGGCGGCCTTTCAAATTGAACTTTTGTTTTGTTCAATTTTCTCATGATCCTCCTGGTTTGAAAATTTCTGGTTGAAAGAAAAGGTCTTTTTGCAATAGACTTCTTTCTTCCAGGTGAAACACCAGTGGCAGGATTGGCAGATGGTTTATCAGTTTCAATTGGGACTTTATCTTTCCCTTTATCTGCTTGAGACGATGCTTGAACAGAACTGGTTGCGGCTATCTCAGTGGGTTCAGAAGGTTTTGATGGTGATATGGTGGGTGGTTTCATGGTTTGTGTTTGTGAAGTTGAAGAGGTGGAGGTTTTGGATGGAGATAAAGGTTGATTATACTTCCAAGTAGGTGCACAGGGTTTAGGCTTGGCAGGGGTGATATCAGTCCATTTATCTAACCTCATTTTTGGTGGAATATATTTAGGTTTGGAAGATCTGGATCCCCTGGGCCATGGGTTCATTCCCCTGGGTCTATGGGAGTAAAATCTGGAAGATGGAGTGGGAACATAGGAGGCTGGGTGCTTGAGTCTTTCCAACAGGTTGGAAGGGAGAGACTCAGTAAGTAGGTCAGAGGCATCAACAGGTTCAGGCTTAATATATGTAGATGAGGGGTTACCTGTGACTGTCTCAGATGGCAGAGGCATTTGGAGACTTGGAATCACAGCAAACTCTGCTCCTTTCACTTGTTTGAGCAACTCATCTACAATTTTGCAAGTGTCTTTGGCCTTCATCTTCTCTACTTCAGCAGCAGGCTTGAGACATCTGATGATAGCACATCTCTTGATCCTTTCCAATAGCTCCAGGTTGTCTAAGCTTTTGTTCAAGACAGTTGGCATTCTGGAAGCTATATTGATCAGCCTGTTTTTCTCCTGTTCACTTAATTTAGGAAGGTCATATACCTGCATTCTCCATTCAGTTGACCTTTTCCTTGCTTCATCTACCATTCCTTCAACCACGAAATCATTTGATAGAAGATCCAGATCTGCCAAAAATTGTTTGTATTGCAAGTTTGATTTGGCATCCTCTGATCTTATCCTGGCTTGATTGTCTTCCCAGTCATGGACGAAATCTTCTTCAATTAGGTCATCCATGGTCAGTTGTTCTTCTGACTGGTCAGAATCAACCATAGTTTCTTCTATCCTTGGTTGAGGAGTTATGCAATCTTCACTCTCCTTCAGTCTGATCATCCTCCTTGGTTTGGTTTGTTTCCTTCTTTTGTAGTTCAAAGGAGGCTCTGAATCAGAGGTGGAGTGCAGTTGGATCAAGGTTTCAGCAATCTCAGCTTCAGTTGAGTTTTCTGGTTGAGTCTCTTCCGGTTGAGATTTTTCCGGTTGAGTCTCTTCCGGTTGAACTTCAGCCGGAGATTTTGTACTTAGATCTTTCAGTACAGTGCTCATATCCTCTCCTTCTTTTTCACCTTCAACTACTTCAGTCTGAATGACTGAAGCATCATCAACCACATCTTTATGAACCACATCAGCAACTGGTTCAGTGACAATGTTAGTTGTGACCTCATCCACTTTAGATTTGGCAAATGCCTCCTCCTGTGGGATAATCACATTGGTCAAGAAGTGCTTGACCCGCAGAATGCTCTCTGGCTGAGCACCTGCAACTAGCATTGTTGCTTCAAACATTCCCAACAGGCTTGGATCCTGTGGAAATACCTTCATGAGTGAGCTCATCTTCACTTTGGTTAACCCATCAGCAACTGAAAAGGGATCAATTTTAGCCAATTTGAAGGCTGTTTGCCTTGCATCTTCAGATAATGGCACTGTTTGATCATATTCTTCTTCTTCAGTTGTGGTTGCATCAGCAGCAATAACAGGTGTTGGAGAATTATTCTTCTCCCCCTTTTTGGCAGCATCAGCTTCTACAGCCTGACCTCCAAAAGGAAATGGGTTCAAAGAACTAATCTCAGCAGTTGATTGGGCAACCGGTTCAAACCTTGGTGTAGAGAAAGTTTCCGGTTGAGCAGTTGGAGCTTCAACTGGAATTTCTTGAGCTTGAGTAGCAGCAGGAGTGTTCTTTACAAGGCTAGCAACAGTCGAATTGTGACTGGTTACTTGAGCCTGTAGTGCCTTGTATAATGCCGTCAATTCAGTAAGTGATAAACTATCCTCAACTGGAGTTGCACCAGTATCATAGGAAAAAGATGGACCATCAACCCTATGTTGATCAAGTCCACCACCCTGGTGTTCTTGGCCTGATTTCAGTACTTTTCCGGTTGAACTCATTATACTGTTGGATAAAAGAGTTCACCCGGAAATGTTCTCCGCTTGAGCTTTTCCAGTTGACAAATCTTCCGCTTGAGTGTTTTCCGCTTGAACATATCTTCAACCGGAAATCTTCGTCTTGAACCGGTTGACTCAGATTTTCATTTCCTTACAACTTACTAGCAAACTTGAATGTTAGTAGCATTATGTGCTTTGATGGAACTAGAATATTGTTTGAACAGTTTACATGGAAGAATATAAACATAAAATGTATGTTTATGTTAAATGCTTCATATTTGGTGACAAAGTTTATAAATCATAACATATTATAAGTTTTGAATGTTTTAGTATGTTTGTTTTGGTGGAAGTTCATAAACATAATGCTTGGAAATCAAGTTTTAAAGAAAATATATACTATGTTAAAAGTGACAAAAGATGACAATCATTTTGTGTGTCATAAAAATGTAGTCATCCTAAAACATATATATTTTTGCAACCTTAGAAACACCTCATGAAAATGACTTAAAATCTTGAACCAAACTTGTCATAAGATGATTTTAGGTCACTAAAAGTATTGTTGAAGATTTATCCATGGAATTTCAAAGAAATATAAAAATAGAATTTTTATGATATAAATATCAATTATTATCATGAAATTAACTGAAAATACTTGTGACCAACAAATGACCACTTAGGACTTGTGAAGTATGATTTAGGGCTTCCAAAAATGTTTTCCAAACTTACAAAGTGATTCGGAAGTTAAACACTTGAAAACGGAACAATCGGATACCGTTATACGACTTTTCGACGAAAACTATAAACTATTTTCGAATAAGAATTGAATCTGGTCCAAAACATAAAACATGCTCATTTTGGCATATAAAAATGTTACCTAAGGTTCAAAAGTGGAAAAACATGTTTTAGAAGTAAACCGGACCAAAACTGTAACTTTCGGTAACTCGGAAACATCAATTTTACATGTTAAACTCCCACCGGCACACTTGGCAACCTAAGACCCTTAAACACATTAAAAAAGTATACTAACAAATCTTAAGTGTTAAGGAAACTTAAAATGCCATAAAAAGAGTAAAACCGGTGAAACCGGCTAACTCCCGGACGAATCGACACTTAACTTTGCCAAAATATAACTTCATATATTTTTGGAAACATTTCTTCATACAAATAAACATATTTTCAAATGTCAAAAACCATTTAGTAAGACGCGACATATACCGAGTAATGACGCACGGTATAACACGCGCGTACGAACCTTAATAAATGAAACTAATTATTATTTATCTATTCAAATAAATAATAAATTCCATCAAATTCAATATTATCTATTAGCCAATAAATAATATCTGAGGATTTCCATCACTGTCATCGGATAATAACAGTCGAGACTTAACCTTGAACATTGGGTGACGTATTCACTAACCCATATAGCCAAACCCTAATACGTCAAAACACCATCTTGTAGACGTTTGCTAGGCTAAGTTCAACCAATCATACCCTGTCAGTCCATCTTCAAACAAGTGAGTCTTCACGACCCCTTTTACATTTATGTTTTCTAACTTGTCAGATATTATAATAACTGTAAGAAGTATTAATTGCGTGTTCTTTTCATATCCCCAAATCTGTGTATTCATGTTGATTCATGTTATATGCCTAAGTCCCACTATTAATTGAATTCAATTAGTTCGTTCGAAACGATAGCTTGTGAATAGATCTATTTGGGTTGACAACCCTGCCCTGACTTGGTCGCTCCAGTCATGACTCCATGATTATAGTCAAGGAGTACATTTGTTATTCTGGTCACTCGGTGTTCTTGGGGAAGAACATCAGGAATAGGTAAACAGTTAGTTTTGAATTCAAGGTCCATGCTTGATCTCTACAAAAACAGTGTCAAACAAACTAATATCATGATAGGCTAAACATTTTCAAACATAATTTCCAACAGTTCTAGTGTCATAAAACCTGTGAACTCACCAACAATTCTGTTGACTTTTTAAATTCTTGAATTCTCATATGATTAGAGACTGCAAGTCCATGTTTTTCTGTTCCGATCCTGCTTGTCATATCATGGTTTGCCTGACGTGTGTTCATGCATTTCATTTTGGAGATTTAGACGCATTACGACTTAGGGTAGTTATGTTTATAAATCTCATGACATTGTCTTTTGAAAACTTCATCATGTAACCACTACTTTATTTCTGCTGCCATGGTTTTAAATATTTAAATAAATGTTTGAGACTTATATTTTCGAAAGACAAATGGTTAATTTAATGTTCATTTAGAAATCAATCATTCGTAACCATGACCATGATGCCAAATCAGTCACATGCCCACATTCAGTCATTTCTCGGGGTGTGACAAAAGTAGACACAGATCAAAACTTAGCTGATCTGTTCACTAAGAGAATTACTCAAAAGACTCATGATCGCCATAGAGATATGATAGGGCTTAGATTAGCTAATTACTTGTTTTTATTTTGTATTTAAATGCATGAACTTTAATAGTTATCTTGTTCACATTCTCATTCCATTTACTATTTAAAATGCAGTTTGAATTCCGTAAGTGTGTTCAATTTTAATATGTTTAAATCCTTGAATCAAGTATTTAAAAATTTTCTATAGTCTCTCAGAATCGTGGGAACGAATCTGAGTTAAGACTATTCTGACTTTTGGACCTCAAAGGGTTGACTTCCAAAACTCACATGCCTCATTTGAGAATGATGCTGGATGTGACTTGCATCAAATCATCTTCATGGATTTAGTTATAAGATGTATTTGACTAAATTGTATACTCATTTCTATCCTTTGACCTAAGTTACATACTAGACTACCATTTACCAAGACCAGTTCTTTGATTATAGTCCACTGTTGTCGCGTAACTGCTAGTCATAAAGGCTATCTTTGGAAACAAATCTGAAGTTTAATGGGAGTTGTATGTAGTCAATAAGGGATTCTATACTCTTGCATTTGTACAACAGTTAGACATCGCGGCGCCCTCATTTTGATTTCAAGTGTTAAGTGTGAGGTCTCACCCAAACTAATTATGTGTTTAATGGGATCACTTTGAATCTAGACCGAGAACTAAAATGATTGAACATCATATGAGAATCCATGTCTCATAGTTCAATTTATGTCTTATACTAAAAGGAACAATGACTAAGACTACCATTGCTATCTAGTTGTAGGAAAACTGATATACCTTGAATGATGACTTAAAGTGTCATAACTGGGTTATACAGTCATGTGCAGGTAGAGTGCGTCTGACTATGTACGTTAAACTTGTCGCAATCCGACCAAGTGTGACACTGTTGGATATGGTAAGTTCGGACCCGACTAATTATCGTGATCGGCCCGATTTCGACTCGTAAGAGTTACACAGAGGTCAATACGCTAAGACCGGTTAAATAGTTACCCGAAAATATACGGAAAAAATAATTATTACTATTTTATTTAGTAATAATTGGTGGATTAAATTACTGTTTATTTATTTAATAATAATTTGGTGGATTAATTCATTAGATTCATTAGTTAAACATTTGGGCAATTTTAAATTAGGTCTAATGTAATTAGGCTTATCTAGTTGCAGAGACCCATTAGGAGCTAATAAATAGACCTTAACTGTTGAGGTTTAGAGATTGATCAAATCATAAAACCCTAAAATTCTCCTAGTCTCTCTCTTCTCTCAATCTCACTGGCCCTCTCTCCCTCTCTAAGGTTATACCACCACTGTCGACCGCCTCCATCGGCCGTCGCCATGCCGCTGACCTCCAACCACCGTGTCGCTGCCCCATGAGCTGTCATGCTTCCACGATACCCATTCCCTCTCTCGGCGTATCTCAGCCACTCAAGTCAAGATAGGCCATGCTACCGAGAACCACCAAGACGCACCTGCCGCCTCCACCACTGATCACAGCAGGAATCGTTCCTGAGTCTGTCGATCGTCGCTGCCTCGCGACACGTGATGGCCCTACTTAGGGCATAGTGACACACGATGATGTATGGCTAACGTTTGGGTCGATGTCACCCGCCGTGGCACGCGACACACTTGTGAAACCTGTTGCGAAACGCGACAACCCGCTGGGACACAAAGTTTTGGTTGTCTCCCTTATACTTGTTGACGCCATCGAGGTCTATCACGACTGATGTATTCGTGCGTTTTCCTCACTAGCAACAGTGTATTGAATCCTGGTGTCTTAACGGTTGTTTAGATACTGCTCAGATATATCTAAAACATACTCTTAAATAGTTTGATTTTTTTCTTGTATTCGCATGTCTATGGTAATCTGGTCGTGTTGGTGTTTTACATTATCCGCAATAATTTTGAATCTGTTTAACCTGTTTTTCTAAAAACGGAATTTTAAAATGGGTAACGTGGATACCGCTGTAGAAGCCAACATGTGTCGCTTAAACCACTTTGACGATTTTGTTGTACTCCCGTCATTATGCCATTGAACTTGACAACCCTCCTTTCTTTTTTTGTCCCCTTGCCACTAAGTTTATCATGGTTATGATATACTTCTAGCTCCACGTAGGAGTGGAACCGGTCACTAATGCTAGCCTAAAATGGGCCTCTCACTCGAGAGTTGACTACAAAAAACAATTTTAAAAAAAGTAATTATTTTATAGATAGAATATTATTAATTATTAATAATAGTAAAAAAGTATATATAAAAGTATTTACCGACTATCGGGTCCTTGGATACGTCAACGTAGGCTTTGACCAAATTAAGTTCTTCGATCTAATCCACCTTTGTTGTTTAGGAGCCCCCGACGAAGACCCTTCAATGGATTGCTTTCTCCTACGTTTCCTTTTTAACCGGTTCTTGCGTCTCTAGTATGAGTTCGATATCGTCTTGATCGTCTTCGGTTTGAGTTCGCGTTTCGGTATGTGGGAGGACATGCGGTGGATATTGAGATGGTGTAATATGCCCCCATTAAGTATAGTTGGTTGGATATGAGGATTGGTAAATTCGTTGTGTCGACGATGGAACTTGACCCATATACAACGGGTTCGGCTGACCGGCATACATTGGCATGTTCCATGGGTTTAGCTTTTGGTTGTTTGGTTTGTTGGAGTTATTGGGGTTTATGGTGGCTAGAGAAAATTAAAAAACATGAGTAGAATGGAAGAAGAGTAGAATGAAAGGTGTAAAAAATGAGGTAAAAATTGGTTTATATAGAAGAAATAATGGCAATTTTTTAAAATGCTCAAACGGTCAAATTTATGATTGTTGAAAGGTCATATGCTCCCAAATCTTCTCCCTTTCATGTCGTGGCTATTCCCACACCAATGACTTGTATAACCCACTCAGGCAAGGCGGGGGGCAGTGTTCCGCGTTGTGGGTCTGCGCACAGAAGGGTTTAGCGAAGTATACCACACGATCTAAATGACGTGTTGGTTTTTGTTAAGTAGCTCCATGGTCTAAGCCCCCAAAAAACTAAAGAGTTATTTACTCTTTACATCCCCGTCGTTTGATCATTTTAACAATTTTGGTCTAAAATGAATTTTATAGCAAATCAAGGCATGTCGTTGTAATTTTTAACAATTTCAGTCCGTGGCACTGACTATGATAGGATTATCTGTTAACTATATGGGATGTTGGTCATTTTACATTTTGGTCATATAAAATAAAAATTAGTTAAAAAGACAATAAGAAAAATGTTACAAAATTAAGGTTTTTAAAAATTAAGAATTGGAGTCAAAACTTTAAAATTCATATTCACTCAAGTTTAACTTAGTTTTCTAAATTGCTTTTCTTATGTTACCAAAATCTACTGTAATTTCTTTTCTTTCAAATATTTACTACCATCACAATTTACTCCGATTTTCTAGAGTTCTTTTACTGTTTTTTATGATTTAAAGCTCGTACATCTGCCTACCACCTTTTTAATTTATCAATTCAGGAGGAAAACCACCAACTTTGGTAAAACCTCTCAAAGTCATGATAGAACTTGAGATCACAAGAAGGCATGTAGGTCTATTCTGATGAATCTAAACCTCTAGTTGAAGCTCACTTGAATCACCAGTAGCTATAATCGAGCTACGATGAAACAGCGATGATGATAACACGATTGAAAGAGTATAAATCAGAAGAAAATGTGTGAATTAAAGTCGAATCGCTGATTGTATTAGCACCAAATGATTCACTAGAGAGAGATAACTGCTCGTATCTCGATCCAGTAGCGTTACAGCTCAAACATAAATGACCTACTTAACCAAACTCCCAAACAGACACCATCTATATAGATATAAGTTCCGCGAAAAGTCTACACACTTTTCGTAGAACTTATTACAAAGTTCTTGCAAAAACTAACTACCATGCAACAACCTAAAATCTGGTTCCAACAATCTCCCCCTAGGTTGTTGCATGGGGGTCTTGATAAATGAGTAGCAGCACCAGCAAGTGAGACAATGTCTTTTCCATGAAGAAGATATGAATATTGAAACATTACAACCTGCTGAAAGGTTTTAGCATACTACTCATATTTTGCATCACAGCTGATACGGGTTTTACTCAACTTCTCAAGGTCTTTACGACTAAATTGCATCAACTCAGATGCGATATAAAGTTTGATGTCTTCCTGATTCTGCCTATATATATTTGCATGCCCACTATCTCTATCAAACCTCCATCCAGTGAAGCCTTAAACTTTAGATTTCGAACTTGTTGGAGGCAATTTAAAATGAACAGTTTTATGAAAATTTAGACACAATTTGCAAATATTTTTCACAAAAGAACAACTTCTCGCAGATTTCAAATTTGCGAGAGAATCAACGACATTTCACAAAAGGCAAATCGTCATTTTTGCAATTTTCTGAGATTTCTCAGAAATCGTTGAGACCAATGAGTGAAACGCGATGTTTCAAGATTTATTAGACAATGTTAAAACCAAATCGTTTCTATATGGAACACGATGTTGCAGAAGACGATTTCTCAAAACCCTAGCAATCTAAAATAGTTTGAAATACACTATTTAATCAAAAGAAAAAGGTTTATTGGATTTTAATATTCCAAGTTATGTCTGATTGTCCGATAATAATCCCAATTACGTTTATTCCCTATAATAATCTGAATTATTAAGGTATTGGAATCTGTTGCACCTCTGTTAAAAATACCGTAACCCCATTAGTTCTTTGCTGACGTGGTATATGACAAGGGACTATTTTTGTTATATCTTAAAATGAAAAGACTGTTTTGTAATTTCTATAAAATGAGTTCTTTTAAGAAGATTAGGTTTTGAAAAGAAAAGAGGAGGAGGAAGAAGGAGGCGTCGTTCACCTCCCCCTCTTGCCACCGCCTCCGGCGAGCAACCGACCCTTTCCCCATTAGTTTCTGGTTCGAATTCGAAGTCCTCAACCACCACCACCATCGCCTCCATCACAATAACCACCATCGTCGGCCACCCATCACCTCCTCATGTCGCCACATGCTACCATCCTCAACCACCACCACCGTCATTTACAACACAAAACCTATCACCTACTTCCGTTCACGAATTCACTTATCAAATACATTTTGAGCCTCTATGAAAAGTGTAAAAAAGGGGGGTTGAGAATTGAACGTTGAAGGGTCACGCATCAGGGTAATACCAGTTCTCCCAAAATGAACGATTTGATGACAAAATCATTCACCAGGTATGTTGATTTGAAGAAATACATGAAAGATTTAGACCTAGAAGCTGGTCCAGAGCTCATGAAACAGGATATGAACTCGATTTGTGAAACCCTCTTTAATCAACTAACCAGGTCGTGAAGGTCGCCTAAGTTCGCCGGCCGGAGGGTCTGCCGGATTGGAGTTCTCCCATATGAAGAAGAAGATGTGGTGGGTCAAGTGCCATATCAAGTGGGGAGGGAGAGAAGTGTCCGGATTGGAGTTATCGCCGGCCAGGGGGACTGGTTCTTTCTCTTGAACCCAACAACGATATTAAAGTGAGGAGAGAGATATGTGTTATATGAAATTATAGAAATAGTCCCTAATGTTTAGTAACATGGTTAAAAAATGTCAGGTCATATGCCACGTCAGCAAAAAATTAAAGGGTTAGGTTATTTTTAACGGAGGGGCAGCAGATTCCAATACCTTGATAATTCGGATTATTGTAAGAAATAAACATAATTGGGATTATTATCGGCCAATTGGACATAACTTGGATTATTAAAATCCAATAAACCAAAGAAAAAATAAAAACAAAAGCAATACCAAAGGTAGTAAATCACACAAAAGCAAAGTATAACGAGAATGAAAGAAAAATTTGATGATGGCTTGAAGAAGACAACGGTATTATAAATCATGAATTTTGTCGTCAAACATATTTTCAATAGGGTTTCAAAAAGTTTTTCGCAAAAATAAGAGTTTTCGCAGAAAAGTGTTAGCAAAAGGATTCTTAGTGATATTTTTGTTTAATTAAAAGAACATGCCTTTATATGAAAATTTTCTGAAAAACACAAACAAATTTTATTCTAAGACGACGATAATAGCAAAATTTTCCTTTTGAGACAAGAATTAACCTGAGATCATATTCATAAGAGTCAAAATCATGCATCTTTTTTGAACAAATACAAACATTCAAATGATGATTATCAATATTGTTGTCCACTTAAACCCATGCATTTTTCTTTTCAACATATGTCATGCGATATTTGTTTAGATTTTGGTTTATTCAGGAATATAATGAGAGCTACACTTGTTAAATCTATGACTGTTCTCAACCCATTAGCTAGACACACTCAGTAGGTATCTTGTAGAACAACTTTATATGTTTCAGCTCTTAGAATAGTCAACAATGTTTTTAACTTTTCCATCGCATCAAAGACTTGGGAAGAACAAATTATAAATCATAGAGCCACAAGTGCTTTCCTTTGCAAAAACAAGTTGAAATACTAAAACGTCCATCTTAAGGTCGATCTTTCAATACAGAGATAAGACCTTAGTTTTAGCAAAAATAAAGAAAAATAAAACAAGTTGAATATGTTCAATACTTTAATTCTCATGTCGATATCTTCATATACGCGGAGAGAATCCAAAGTTTGAATAAAACAGCAAGAAAAATAATGCAAAATCTCAAATACATAACTCTCAGGTCGATATTTTATATACGCAGTGAGAGTCCAAATATTTGAGAAAAAATAAAGAATATTAAACAAGTTTTATTTTTTCAAAAAAAAAGCAAAGGAATAAATAAGTTTTTCTCATGTAATAAAGATTGTACTCTGTCAACTTATGAGATAATAATGTCTGTATAGATTTAAACCATACAGAAATGTAATGAAGCAATATGATTTATAAGAACGTACAATGTCGCAGATCATGGAAGAACATTAATTCATCAATTAAATTCTTGTGAATCACAGACATAGATTACTTACTTGAATGCATTATCAAGTAAGACCTTTGACCTTATCGCAGACATAGTTTACTTTATTGAATCACAGACATAGTACATGATACATCATCAAGTAAGAGCTCTGGCCTTATTTACTCGATATCCGCAAGAGAATGAAAACATATAAATTTATCTATCATTTTTCACAAGATTAAAGCTTATATAAATCTCAAAAATATTTATTAGAACAAGAGATATTTTTCAAGTCATTCTTGCATTGCAGGTTCTTATAAATTACATTGCTTGATTATGTAACACCCCAAATTTCACAGGTACATGATAAATAGGTGTTTATATTATCACTACATGAGTTTAATTGATAAATATGGTAAACTATGCATTAGATAGATTGCATGTGTTAGAAATACGTATTCTATAGCTAAAATGATGAAAAAAAAATGCATAAACGGAAAAGTTAAACGGCAAAGAAAGTAAAATATAAGATGGATATGTGTTGGTACAAATAACATGATGATATATGTGTGAATTGATAGATGTATACATGTGAATACGTGTGTTAGTAGTTAATGAAAAAGTAGAAGGGCTAAAAATGTAATTTATATAAAGTTATCAACATATATGGATATTATACGTATCTATAACTATTATAAACATTTTAAGGCTTAGAATATAGTAAAAATATATCCTAACATGATCCATAACATGAAATAATAAGTATTGGAAAGTTTGAGGGGCCAAATGTGTAAATAATGAAAAATATATATAAATATATATAAAAATATATACGTATGTATACGTATATCATCGAGAGTGTCCCGAGCCTTAGAAACCCTTATAAATATGCCACATAATGTTTTAGTACATAAAATGATAGAAAGATAAGAGTTCAGGGGCTGAAAATGTAAATAAAAAGTCCAGGGGCCAAAACTGTCATTCTGGCAAAGATGCCAGGCGTATCGCCGGGATCCTCCTCCCCACGGCGCGATACGCGAGCCACCCTATGACGCAGATTCATGACAGCTCGCGTTTTTCGACTTGTTGCTCACGTTTGATCCAAATACTCACCCTTAACGTGTCGTTTTTGCTGCTGAATCACCCTAAACACGTAGCAGACCCTCCTGCGCACCTAACAACTATAAATACTGGATCCAATCGTTCGATTATGAGCACCAATTCACGAAATCATCTCCCTAAAAACCCTAGAACACGTCCGAACGTTCTTCTGCAAAATTGAAGCAATCGGTGAGGAATTAGAAGGCCATCTCCTGCAGTCCTACGTTTTTAGGTATGCTCTACAATAGCCCCATGTTAATTTCAGTTAATATCATGTCTAGAATAGAGATCTAAAACTATGCAAAAATTAGGGTTCTTGGATATAAGTCATCAAATTCGGGTGATCGGGTGGGAATTAGGGTCTGAAATTTTGTAAGTAATCCTAATTTAATGTGTTTTAAGAAAGCCCTAAGTTTATTTTACAATTGGAAAAGGTTTGGTAAAGGTTTTGTTAACGAGTCGAAATTAGGGTTTTCTAGACATTATTCTGCCCAAATCAAGTAAACGGTTTTGAATTAAGCTTTGAGCTTTTAAAGGGTATTATAAAATGTTATAATGGATGATACCCTAAGTTGGTTTGAATTAAAAATGAGTTTTGATAATAAAACAAGAAATTCATGAAATTAGGGTTTCTAAATATGATTATTTAATATAAAATAATCCGTAGGGTATGGGGACTCGATTTTTGGTTTGGTAATATGTTTATATATATAATAAGCATATATGGGTTTAAATGGATAAATAATAAAGTATTAATGATACCGAGTTAATCGGATATTAGAAGTTCGCGCGGACCGGAAGGGTAGGCACCTGTACACTGGGGTTTCTGGCAATAGCGGGGGTGTCGCCATCCCATCTGGGCAATGGCACCTCAACACTGGGCGATTCCGGAGTGAGTGTCTACTTATAGGAATGCGCG
>JBCNJP010000017.1:79517272-79587272 GCA_039602395.1 Deinandra increscens subsp. villosa | reverse complement strand
GAAATGGAAGTGCATTTACAGACAATTTTGAAGTACCGGTGCGACATTCCGAGGGAAAATTTAGATTTGGATTTATTAAACCCAATGCCCGCCCTACTTTCTTCAAAATCTTCAAAAGTTTAATCTGCATCAGAATCATTAACTGAGTTAGTTTTAGAAATATTGGCTAAATCACTTTGAGGATGGAAATCAGGCATTCTGGCGAAGTTATACGGTGGTGGAATGCTACAATATTCTTTCTGAGGCAAGAAACCGATTCCACTCTGACACTTCTCATAACTTTGATCATTCAAGCAATTGTTCAACTTGATGGATGCCATGTTCCAATTTCTCAATATTGCCTCAACAGTTGCTAAATCATGTTTGGTACTTTCTGTTTTTGCATTTAGCTCATCAATAAAAATAATCTTTAACTGCCACAAAACGTTTAAGTTTTTATTTTCTAAAACAGTTAAATTAAGTCTAGTTTTAAATTCGATTTCATTTTATTTAAAAGATTTTAATAACCTATTTAGGTTTTCATTCTTTGTGATGCGTGAAGCATTAGCGTCCCTGCATATGAAAATTTTAGCAGCACATATATTGTACAAGAACCAGAATTTACGCATCAGAATACGCTGCAGATAAATGGGAGTAACCTCAACCAACTTCACTAGCTTGATCAGCACCAATTTTCTTCTTTCCTTCACACTTTTCCCAAAATCAGCTATAGCCTTTACATTCTTTTCTTTCTTCATTTCTTCTCTGTCCCTTTGGATAAGCTTCTTTCCAACTCAGCCAACAAGGCTTCCTCAAATTCTGCCTCCCCCATTTCAGCACTCCAATCATTGTTGGTTTCACTAGCGAGAGCCTTTGGATTCTTTTCTTCTTTCTTGTTTTCAGCAGAAGACTTTCCAATATTTATCTCAACAATGTTCAATTGAGGACCTTCAATACTTTAAACTCCTTGCTTCTTCTTCAAACAATATCTTGTAAGGTGACCTAATTCTTAATAATTGTAGCATCTAATTTTGGACTTATCAAAATCGAGAGATGAATTTAGCAGTTGCTTTTTCTCGGTTCTTTCCATAGACCGTTTTGCTCTAAGGGAAATCATAGCCATCTGCCAGTTTAAATCCATCTCTTCAAGATCATTAGGGTTAATCTGATTCAAGTCATCATATTGAAAGGTTGCTGGAGTCAGCTTTTCGGCCATCAAAGCTTCATAGTTGGATATGAAAGATGTGAACAAACCAAAATGTTCACTATTGAATTGATAAACACTAGATTTTACAAATTTAGCACCATCAGAACGGGTAACAGTAGGTTGTGAAGCGACTAGTTGTGTAGGTTGAGCATTCACGGGTTTGCTTTGAATTGATTGTTTAGGAACAAAACTGCTTGAACCATAATTTCCAGGCACATAATCACCATATTCAGAAGCAACATCTTTTGAAGTTATTTCATTATAGATTCCCATTCCCGCATTTGTGGTAGAAGGATTTGGACCAGTAATACCTGAATAAAGAGCAGCACCACTGATCGTTGATATCTAAATCATAGGATGGGAAAGAGGCAACAAACTTAATCAGTGTTATCTCATCAAGACTAACGGTTCTTTTGATCATCATACATGGGGTACTCCAGGAAGGAGGCAATGCATTAAACAACTTCTTCACTTTTTTGTTTTTCAGATACTTCAACTCCCATCTTTCTCATCTTACTTAAAAACAAGTTAAATCTTGTAACTTGTGCATCAGAGATTCACCCAAGAGCATAATTGAATACATCAAATTGTCTTTGTAGTAGCTCATTCTTCCCTTCTTTCAGCTCATCATTACCTTCAAGTTTTCTAACAATGCCTTTCATAGACAGTGAGCAGATTTGTATCATCAAAGCCATTGTTATGATAAATCTTAAAAGGCAAAGCCATAGTAAGTGAGCCAAAAGTTTTATGATCTCTAGCCACCAACAATTTATCTTCATCAGTCCAGGTTTTTATATCTGAATTCGGCACCCTTCCATTATTTGTTTCTTTTGTGGGAATGTGAGGACCATTTTCAATAGATTGGATCAAGTTGTAATCAGTGTAGGAGAAAAAAGCAAACATCCAATCCTTCCAATTAGGTACATTGATGTGTGCGAGATGTATATCATTTTACCTGCAGAAATGACTTTTAAATTTATAACCTAAATTATCTTTCTACACATGCATATAGGAAAGCAGACCTATCGTATAGCAGCATCTAGAGAACTCAGGGTCGACCTAAGGAGCAATGGTGTAATCATAACTAAAAAATAGGATTCACTAAGACTCTATCACAATTCTTAAGGAGCATAAACAACTGAATATTTTAGGATTGAAAACAATAATAAGAAAACAGATATTATCTAAGACTGGCCACCAATTAGCTATACATATATATGACAAATGACTATTGCGGCTTAAACTAATCTGAAGGATAAAGGAATCGCTAAATAACCCAAATCAGTAATTAAACACCAATAGCCATAATGAAATATCCAACAACCCAATGACTTAGTTATAAGACAATGAGAACTAATTCTAAGACCTAGGATCATAGACCAATCCTATTCAGAATAAATAAGATGGACTAATAAATATAACCATACCACATACCATCACAGATGCAATGTACTTAGACACTTCACTAAACCTTAAACCCTAGACCTGAAAGAAAAGATCTATGAGTAAACAAAGACAACTATTATGCACCAAAATATACACATTTTTATAAGCAAATATCTCCGCATTTCGGTTGATTTATGATTTACTAACAACAACAAAAAAACCATTTCGCTTTCTTTTTAGTTTTCAGGTTTAACAAGGCCAAAATCCCAAAAGAAGCAGAAAACATCAAAAATATGAAGAAAACTGCTAATTTTAGGAAGCTTGACCTTGGCCACGGCCCCATACCTACCTTGGTACGACCCCGTGCCCGACCCAGAAGAATCCAAAAGATGCTCTTGAAAACACGAGCTCTTGCCACTGACTTAGCATGGCTCGTGCCACTGATACCTGAAGCATCACTCTCTTCTCTGAACAGCACGGCCCGTGCCACGGACATGGCACGGCCACGTGCTCACCCTTTTGAAGCCCATAAAAGCCAAGCCATTTCCTCATTCCAACTTGCTCACTTCTTCCCCCACTTCCTTAGAATAGATTTTTTCGTTTCTCGAGCCACTTAGCGTTTTCGTGTATTTTTATATGTCAAAGTTTGTAAGAACATGAACCAATTAAGTAAATTGCAAGCTTTTGTCTATGAAATCATCTTTTACTTATTGGAAAATCTTAAAGCTATTATTAGCTAAATTCTTACACTTCTTGGAAGAAAACGACATTTGGTAATTTCTTAAGTTGTCTTTATAAACTCGTGTTGAGGTGTGTCTAATGACTTTGTGAAAACCTTTTTTTATTGAAAGTTTATTATTAATCATTTTGAACAAACATGCTCTATGTATCACAGACAAGTTGAGGAGTCGAAATGTCATCAACCAGACTAGTGACACCCGGTAAGGGACGATACATGATCCTTCGGGTGAATAGCGTCTCATGCTACGTGATACGTTCAGGGTCCTTATGTCTATGTAAGCAAACCCAGCTAACCACGCGTGTGCGGGCTGAAAGTATTTGGTTGGGAAAAAGGATTCATAATATTTTGTCACCTCACGGAAACCGAAAGGTACGTGTAGGTGAACTTGGCTCCGATTACGACTTATGCGGATGCGCGAGAGCGATGCGTGGAAGAGACGGGTCTTAGTCCCTTAAATAGATCATTTTAATAATAAAATAATCTGGCGCACAAGGTTGTTCCCCTATTGGTTCATGATGATGTGTCGAGTGTAACGGTTGCCCGACCAAGCAGCCCTACAACTAAGTAGCATTATACCACTACATTTGTTTACTAGCAGCACAGTTCCCCGGGGTTTGTACCTTACATGGCCGATCACCCTGGAGAGTAATGATACTAGATTAAAGGCTGAGAGGTGGTCTAGTTGTCTGCCAATAAAAAATATCAAAACAAGGCTATAAATAAATAACTTGTTAAGTTCATCTTCGGTAAAGTCCTTCCAAAGAATATTAACTACGACCGCTTAAGTCCAAAAACCCACTTTATGTTTATCTTTGTTTTATTTTATTTTTAACTAAATGATAGAGTTAGTTAGACACGCGTTAGTATAGGTGAAGTATCAAGAGTTCTCATTTTTCATTGTGTCCTTGAACGATCCCGATTCAACTTGCCACTACTATACTGTTCCACGATGAGTGCATGATGTACACACATTTATACATATTTTTATACTAAAATATTCCCACATTTCGGAAAAAAATCTAGCTACTAACATAAAAAAAATTGATTTTGTTTTCTTTTTCGTTTTTCAGGTTTTCCAAAGACAAAATACCAAAAGGAGCATAATCTAGCAGAAAGGTGAAGAAAAATTGAAAAACCGTATACGCATCGATTCTATGGATGAGACGGAAGTTTTGTTATTGATTCGTGTCGAATGATTACATAACGAAGGAGTATACAAACGTTTAAGCTCTGGGGGAGGTCGGACAGAACCTCCCCTCTCAACACACAGACACAAGACAGAAACTTACAAAGAAATACAAAGACGAAACTATTTATACTTCTTCATTCTGTCCGAACTGGGTAACCTCCGAACCTGCTTCGAGCTTCCTCCGAACTTGGAGTTCGGACCACCTTCGGACAACTCCGAATCTGGAGTTCGGCTGAGGTTCGGACCTCAGTTCATGTTTCCGACAAATCAGTCTGTTTGACAATTCGAACAGTAACGGCCACACAAGGTTCATGCATCAACAAATTCCCCCTTGGACGTTACTGTCGAATCCAGACAATGATCTTCTAGCAATCTTCAGTCAGCTTGCTGCAGACACCTCTATCTTTAGCAAACTCCCCTTGACCGAATCATCAGGTATGCAGGAAATAATTCGAATCTTGTACAATCTCCACAACCAATAAAATTCCCCCTGGCTTCAAGCACAACCATCCAATTGGAACCGGCATGTATGATAATGGTTCACTTCATAAGTTGTATCCGGAAATTGTAAAGACACACGAACATCACTGCATCTTTATAATAATCTTCAATCTTCACCGAATTGTAACATATTCTGATCTTTATGAAAACAGACACGATCAGCATCTTCAATCACGGAAATTCCCCCTCAGCATCAAATCCATCCCAATATATTACTCTGGTAAACGTATATCTCGTTGCAGACTGGAATCTGATCAAGTCTTTCGACAACTCAAGAAAGTATCGGGCATATGACAAAAAGTTCCAAACCATAATTGAAAACTTTGACATATCGGTTCGCACGAACATCAGAATATACCACATTTCCATGAAGATCAAAAACCACCATCATCCCTGAACTGATTGCTTTTGAATATTCACTTTTTCAATTATATAACTTTGAAAGTTTTATGGTCCCCAATTTCCCCCTAAATAAGTGACATATTCAAATCTTCAATATTCTTCTGATTCCAACCTCGCATTCTTGTAGTGGAATGATAAACTCAAGTAGCCCACAACGGAATCTTTAATCTCATTCAATCTTCAGTTTGTGTAGAAAGATAATCTCCGACAAATGTTCCCAAGTAATCATAATCATGTCTCCGAATCTCTGTCCATCATCAGAAACACGTATTCTTGAATCTCTGTCCATCATCAAGAACAATGACTACCCACAAACCCATTTCTTGAAATTCGATCACTAACTCGTAACAAGTATCGGAATCTGTATTTTCTTCAAACATAACACCCCACAGCTATCAAATCAAGGGTAAACTCGATAACTGATCCGCTTTCTGTAAAATTCCCACCTAACGGGGGTTCGGGGGCAGCACCCCTGAGAAGCGGGGTCCAAGGGGCGGCAGCCCCTGGCGGGGTCCAAGCGGCAGAGCCCCTGGCTGGGTCCAAGGGGCGGCAGCCCCTGGCGAATTTTTTTTTTCTTTGAACAAAATTGCTTCATCAAAAATGCATCCGAGCTCGTCCGAACCTTGTCCGATCTACCTCCGAACCCGATCCTCCGAACCCTCTCCGAAACTGACCTTCGGACCTAGTCCGAACCTGACCTTCGGAACCTCCTCCGAACCTGACCTTCGGACGTCCGAACCTGGAGTTCGGAGCGGTTATTATTCAGATCTGTTCTTCGGCCGAACCTTGTCCGAACTCGAACTGGAAATTTTTGAAATCACACCAGATTCAGAATTTAATTGAATTTTGATATCCAGATACTTCTATTAGGTAAAAACATGACTCAGGAATACTCGATTGATTAAAAACCAAACAGAAACACTTCCAATCACCCCTAACTGAAGGTTTAACGTCTCAAAATGAAGAAAACCGATAGATTTCGACCATAGAAAGAGCCAACAGCTCTGATACCAACTGAAAAACTGTATACGGATCGATTCTATGGATGAGACGGAAGTTTTATCATTGATTCGTGTCGAATGATTACATAACGAAGGAGTATACAAACGTTTAAGCTCTGGGGGAGGTCGGACAGAACCTCCCCTCTCAACACACAGACACAAGACAGAAACTTACAAAGAAATACAAAGACGAAACTATTTATACTTCTTCATTCTGTCCGAACTGGGTAACCTCCAAACCTGCTCCGAGCTTCCTCCGAACTTGGAGTTCGGACCACCTTCGGACAACTCCGAATCTGGAGTTCGGCTGAGGTTCGGACCTCAGTTCATGTTTCCGACAAATCAGTCTGTTTGATAATTCGAACAGTAACGGCCACACAAGGTTCATGCATCAACAAAAATGCAAGTTTTGGAAAATTTTGACTTTAGCATGGCCCGTGCCTAGCCCAGCACGTCCCATGCCCAACCCGGATCTATAGAATCTTCCCTCTGAGTTAGCACGCCCCGTGTCTCTGGCCACCACGCTCCGCGTTGAAGCCTCCTGACATTCTCTGACCACCACGCTCTGCGTTGAAGCCACCATGGCATGAGTGTGCACTTGGTTTAGCTGATCTGTTGAACTCTTCTTAGCAATTATGCACTTCTGCAAGTAGTGAGCCAACATTCTCCAATAAGATGGAAGGAGAGCCTTCATAGTAGGTGGGTAACCATTCCTTTATCCAAAGTCATAGGATCAGCAGCAACATCTTTCAGTCTAAGAGCCTGTCTGAAATTCTCTTCAGTCAATACCACAGTTTTTCCTTGTATCTTGGCAATGATCTGCTTCCCATCATCAGAAACAAACGCAGTCTTCCAGAACTCCTGTTGCATCCGCTTGCAGATAACAGTATTTGCTGTGAGGGCATAGTGTAGACAGCATCTTTTCAACCCTTTAATCATTGACTTGTTCTCTGTACTCACCAGGCGGGTCCAGCAAATAAGCCACTGTATTATGATCCTTGATAAACTCTAAATCCCTGCACTCACAAACACAGAGAAAATCCAAACCAGACATAAATTTATTAGTCATAAGAATTTCTCGAAAAAACGGGCAGCATAACGGCTTAAAATTGGAAGAAACCCATTTGAAACACGTCATCAGGTACCTTTCCGATTGAAAACTAGGTTTTCAATCGAAAAGCATCCATCCGATCGAAAATCCGCTGGTTACCGAGAATCCCGATCGAAAAGTGTAGTCTTCGATCAAAAAGCCTAAGCTCCGATCGAAAAGCATAGCTTTCGATAGGAAAGCTCAGTCGCTTGATCAAAAAGTTCCATGTTGTCGGTAACCATCGATCGAAAGTACCGGGGGCTGATCGAAAAGCTTCTCAGTTTGATTGAAAAGCCCCTAGTTCGATCGAAAAGCGTCATCTTCTTCAATCAGCACCTACAAGCCAATCAAATAATGAACTATCGATCGTTTTAACACATAGAATCAGTCCCAAACCCCTGCGACTACAGATTTTCACCCGTCCCAACCTGAAATTTCAAGAAAAAAACACATACTCGAGTCGATCATGTGCGGGTCTAGCTACGCGCTTCAAACGGGGCGCCATTGCTCAAAATCAACACCGGGATGGTGTCCGGTGATGGATTCCGACTGCAAAGGTGGCGTCGGATGGTGGTTTTGGTGGCGGACGACGGCGAATCGAGGAGGGGCAATGGCGGCAGCGATGTGAGTAAGGGGAGGTGTTTCAATGGAGGTTTTCGGCGATGAAGGTGGTGGTGAGGTCGGAGACTGGTGGTGAAGGTCGTGGTGGTGTGCGACGGTGGTGGTAGCGGTAGATGGTGAGTGGCGGTGATGGTAGGAGGAATTAGGGTTTAGTGTAGGAGAGCGGGAGAGACGGTAGTGATGAAGGGGGAGGGGCCGAACCCTCTCCTTTTGTTCAAATTTTTTTTTTAAAAAACTTACATTATCACCCCCTCTAGATTGAAAGTTGTACCCTTGACACACAAACTTTAACAAACCAAACCTTTTTCTTAATTTTATCATCAAACAGTCAAACTTAACCCCGTTCTTTACTGAAGGCTTCCCCTGAACTCAAACCCGAGAGTTTTATATCTGACAACTTAGCAATAATTTGACAGAAAATAAATAACAGTAAAACAAAATTAAAATAATAAAAAAAATAAAATAATAATAAAAAAAAACTAAACAAGTTGAGTTTTGAGTGAGGAGGTATATAAGGGATCATACCAGATAGTCTGTGACTGAGGAACCCTTTTCAGCTTCATTTACTTCGCGTGTTCAGGCAATTGCCGGTATTTTGGTACATTTTAAACTTGTGCCGCTTTCGCTTACTCAGGCAGTTTCATCACATGATTTATATTCTAGGGTTTATTAATTCTGAACATCTATCCAGGTCACACACATAAGTCCTAGGTATAATTTGTACACTCTATCAAGTACACCTGGTTTCCGTACAACATTTTTCACGACACCTTTCCTTAAGCCTAACATCATGCTCCAGACTGGGTTGAGAAAAGAAAGAATAGATCACAGAGGTTTTGTTGGATATTTTACAACGTCAACTGAATTTTTGAAACATTTTTTTTTTATAATGCTATCATCGGTGACAAAGGCTGAGGGTTTTGGACACTTGAGGGTCTCTTTTGGTTGTGCACATTGGCAACTTTTGGGTTTATAATGAATGTACAAAGTGATCTTAGATGTACGTGGATCAGGGAGGTTCCAGGTCTCTGCTTTCGCAGAACAGAGGAGTCCTGACTCACGTACAACATTCCCAGGTCATTGCTTACGCAAAGCAGAGGGAACATGAGTTTTTGAGCATGACATCAAAACTCAAAACCGGGCGTGTATCTTAGGATTCCTGGTACACAGTCAGATAGAAATTGTACTGACCTAAGTGTGTGCTTCCTATCTAGCATCATACGTTATCTTCAAGTGTTGTGATAAACCATACCTTTTGATTGATTTAAAGCAGAGCCTACCAAGCATATCAGCCATGAATCACAGCTTTTCACATCCACCTTACACGTGTCAGTCATCAAACACCTGGAAATTTATATCACTTCCCTACCTGGTCAACCAAAACCACTAAAAAAATATAAAAGCACACAAACTAGAGGAGGCATGACATCAGACATTTATTTTATATCTTCCCCTTGCTTTTAGATTTTTCCAAAGCACAATCTGACAATAAAAACACTATTTTTTGGTATTTTTGATTTTTTTTTTAAATTAGAAGAACAGATAACAGTTGTCGGATTACTCATCAAAGGCTATCATTCGGAGGCCTTTGAGACACATTTCAAAATTAGCACTGGAAAGGGGTTTTGTGAATATCTCCGCCACATTGTCATCCGACTGCTCCCGTTCTAAGTGAATGAGCCTGCGTTCATAGCAGTCCCGAATGAAGTGCGTTTTTATGTCAATGTGCTTGGTTTTAGAGTTCTGCACGGGATTTTGAACAATTTGCAACGCATAATTATTATCACAGTAAATGGGAGTGTCAAAGAAATTCAAACCGTAATCTCCCAGTTGATGATGCAACCATACCACCTGTGAGCAGCATGCAGAGGCAGCCACATATTCTGCTTCGACTGTCGATTGTGACACCGTATGCTGCTTCTTGCTTTGCCATGCCACCAACTAATCACCTAAGAATTGAGCTCCAGCAGATGTAGATATCATGTCAAGCTCATTGCCACCATAATCTCTGTCAGTAAAAGCATACAAATTAAATCATGACTCTTTAGGGTACCAGAGGCCCAGCCTTGGTCAACCCTTCAAATATTTAAAAATACGTTTAACTGCAGATAAATGAGAGAGTTTACGATTACCCTGATTACGTGCGCATTGGCACACGACAAGCATGATGTCTGGGCGGCTAGCTGTCAAGTACATTAGTGAACCGATCATCGACCGGTACATATGCTCGCTCACTTTCTGACCATCTGGATCTTTGGTAAGAGCAGGCCTGGCCGCCATAGGTGTGGAAACAGGCTTTGAATCCGCCATCTTGTATTTTTCAAAAATCTCTATGATGTACTTGGCTTGGTGAATGAGGATCCCGTTGTCACTCTGCTTCACTTGCAATGCTAAGAAGGATTACATTTCCCCCATTTGACTCATCTCAAAGTTTGTCCGCATCACCTTCTCAAACTCTTTACACAAGTCTTCGTTTGTGGACCCAAATAAGATGTCATCCACATAAACTTGAACCATGATTATATCATTTTCCACCTCCTTTCTAAATAGCGTCTGATCCACTATTCCTCTCATGTACACATGTGCTAAAAGATGATCAGTCAAAGTCTTGTACCATGACCGAGGGGCCTGGTGTAAGCCATACAAGGCTTTGTCTAGCTTGTACACATGATAAGGGTGTTCTTTGTCAATGAACCCAGTGAAAGATAATGGAATGCGTAAATAATCGTTAATATTATTGATAATGAACACTCTTTATATAGGGAGAATACAATGACTTGTACGAGAAGATAACTACAAATTAGGAATCTAAATCAAACTATTCCTATCACAATATCTCTAATACCTCTCTCTCTCTCATATCTCAATAAATTCCATATATTCCAATACCCAGGAGGTTGAGTAACATACACCTCTTCATCCATCTCAGCATTTCGAAAAGCAGTTTTCACATCCAATTGGTAGACAGTGAAATTCATGTAGGATGCATAAGCCAAGAAAACTGTTATTGCCTCAAGTCGAGCAACGGGCGCGTATACTTCATCATAATCAATTCCTTGGATCTGCTTATGCCCTTGAACCACCAACCTGGCCTTGTTTCTGACAATAATGCCATTGTCATCCTTTTTATTCTTATAAAGCCATCGAGTTGTGATAACCTTTTTTTCAGAAGGCCTCTCCACTAGCCTCCAAACTTGGAGCCTTGAGAATTGATTCAGCTCCTCATGCATGGCTTTCTACCCAACTAGGATCAGTTAAAGCCATTGTGATATTTGGGGATTCAATTTGCGAGATAAAGCAAGAATACATGCAATGATTAATATCCTCATATTGACTTCTGGTTACCACCCCTGAAGCTAAAGGACCTATGATGTTATTCAGGGCGTGATATTTGTGGATCCTTGTTTCAGCAACAGCTTGAACAGCTTCTCCTTTTGCATCAGCTTCCTGAGATTGAACAGTAGCTGTGCTGGGGTTGTTGTCTGTCTCATTATCAACATCAGCATCAACAGTTTCCTGTACTGGTGTAGTATCTGCATCAGATGTAGTGACCGGAGATTTTGTAATGAAATGAGTTATTAACGGTCCTGAGATTGTGTCATCAAAAAGTTCTTCAGCTATGACTGGTTCCAACCCTAACAGAAGGAAAAATTCATTGTGGTCGAAAGTTTAGGCGGGACCCACTCCACCATCTGATGGATTTTCTTTAAGCCAATCCACATTGGTAGACTCCATTACAATCCCGGTTGTTTTGTTGAACACCTTGTAGGCTAAGTTGGCAGAGTAACCTACAAAATAACATTCATCAGATTTAGTAGCAAACTTTGGTAAATCAGTATTTACTAAAACAGTGCAAAGACACCCAAAGGCCCGAAGGTGCCCAATTCTGGGCTTGTCATGGTAGATCAATTCGTAAGGGGTCTTTTGCTGCCCCTTATTGATAAGAACCATGTTTTGGACATAACAAGCAGTGTTAACTGCCTCTGCCCAAAACATCGTCGGCAGCTTAGAATCACACAGCATGGTACGAGCAGCTTCAATTAGAGTTATGTTGCGTCGCCCTGCTACTCCATTTTGCTGAGGGGTGTAGGGAGCACAATACTGATGTTCAGTTCCTTTCTCAGCGCATAAATCATCAATGATGCGATTCTTGAATTCCGTCCCGTTATCGCTCCTGATGGACTTCACCTTCATATTCAACTTATTTTCAATAAGCTTGAGGAATGCAATCAGTATGCCTGCAACATCACTTTTCTTTGACAAAAAGAACACCCACGTGAAACGAGAAGAATTATAGGATCGGTGTTAAACAAATTAACTTAACAAGAAACCCTTCTACTTGCAAATATAACCCTGCAGAATTAAAGTTATATTTCAGTCTACTTAAGCGTATATTAGTTCTCTTGTAATAATGTGAGCGCTTGATTGCATAAAGATAGTAACAACAAAGTAACAAATACTCGGCACTATTTGCATTAACTCAAAGCTACACTATTACAAGTTGTTCAAGAACTGATGATGTGTAAACTATGAGCTAACTAAGCTATATATAGTGCTAATGAGATCAATGACAGCCATTGATCTCATGCGATCTAATCTAGACCGTAAAATATAAAGTCAAATACAAACTACCAAAAGCATAAATATCGACATTTGGAATATCTTGCGTGTTGGCAGCAACATACTACTTTAGGAGAGCGGCTTGAATCAGATATAGAAGCATACGAGAAGCTTTTGCAGGATTGGACTTGCTGAAAAGACATCTCAGGAAAAGTCCGGTTGAACTCATTATCTGGTGGATAATCGAGTTCACCCGGAATATTCGCTAAGCGACAAAACTGCTTATTTCCGCTTGAACTGCCAGTTCCGCTTGAAGTGAGAATTCCGCTTCAACTTCAACTTCAGCCGGAACATAACAAAATTGGCATTCAGCCGGAAATCTTCCAAACGCAATATTCCTTACAATCTCCCCCTAAGCTGATGCTGTCAAATTATTCTTCGATTCCAAAGTTCATCTTCAAAAACTGACTTGTACCCAAAAACTTTCTTCTCCTTGACCTACTTGTCGAAGAACTTAACCCCTGCATTCACATCCTTTGAGAGAACACTCATGTTAGTCATGGTGACCTTGACATGTTTCAGAGCTTCCCAATCTTGTTCATTCCACTGTTCTTGAACATTGATTGCTTCATGGGTTATGAAACTGCTATCTGCCCTGTGTACATAGAAGAGCTTTTCTTCTTCTTCCTAAATTACAAACTTGATCTGACTGGTTAACTCTTCTTCAGCATCATCATCAACCTGAGTTTCAGAAAGCAATCCATGCTCGAGCACCTTCGGTTCTATGCTCATTCTTAGCAGGAGCTCTACTCTGGTTGGACTTATTATGTTTCTCAGTTTGTCATAGATGTCAGTCAGTTGGAAGATATCAAGCATTCTGGTGGCAAGATGAGCATTCACTACTCTTGTTGTGTCATTAAGGAATTGGAATTTGAAGTCAAAGTTGTCTTCATTAACTGTCCACCCAACGATTTTGTTTTGCCTGGGTGGGCCTCTTTTCCTTGGCTTTTTTTCTCTCTTTCTTTTGTGATGCAGCAGTCTTTTCTTTCTTATCTTATTTTCCTCATTGGACTCATTTGTTGATTCTATTGCAGTTGGAGCTTTAACCTTTAAGGAATGAGAATGAGGGCCAGGTTGAACTTCAGTAGGTTTGGTGATGGTGATTGTTGGTTCTTTGAAGGTGAGTGGAGGTAGGGAGGTTTGAGTTTGTGGTCTACTGGCTTCTGGTGTGGGACTTAAAGGTGGAGTAGGTGGGAAAATGGTCTGAAAAGTCCATGGTAGGTGGAGGCTTTTTCTTGAGAGGACCAATTGGTGTAAAATTGTATGTTCTATATTTGGGGTTGGCAAGCTTGGTGGCTACTTTCTTGGAAATAGAAGGTGGTTTGTAGGGTATGATGGCAAGTGACTGTAGAAGTGATGGAACTGTTGTAGGTATGGGATTTGGGTTGTAGGTGAAAGAAGGTGGAGGAGGGATATCTGCATCATCAGGGAGTTCAGGTTTAACATTTATATTAGTTGATGTACCTGAGATGAGCTCTGAAGGTGAAGGCATCACTAAATTTGGATTCACCGCAGCTATATCCCCTTTAAGCTCATGAAAGATAGAATCGATCAAGCTGCAAAGTTCCCTGACTTGCATCTGAGCTACCTCTTCTTCTGTCTTCAAATCTAACCACAAGAGCCCTTTTTACCTTTTTCACATGGTACTATCATTTCTTACCTTGGTAGGCATTTGAGAAGCAATAGAAATCAGCCTCTGCCTATCAACTTCAGTCAATGCTTCCAAATTGTAGTCCTTTAATCTCCAGTTGAAAGATCTTGTCTTAGCCTCTTCAAGCAGGTTCTCAAAAACTCCATTTTGTAAGTACAGATCAATTTCCTCTTGAAGTTCTTTGGCTAACCTCTCATCTTCTGCTACCCTTTTGGCATCTTCTACCATTTTCAGCATAGCTTCAGCTTCAGGAGTTTGAACCACCTGTTGAATGGTTCTAGGAGTTTCAGTTTGAACAGGTTCTTCAGCTTGAACTGGTTCTGTACTCCTCAAAGCTATCAAAGTTGCAGCTATGTCTTCAGCTTCTTCACTTCCCTGTTCTTCCGGTTGAACCATAGATGGCTGATCAGACCCATCAATACCAAAGATTGATTTGCCAGGGCCATAGACTTCCACCTGGGTTACTGTTTGAGTTTCCGGTTGAACAACCAGTTGAGCTTCCACTTGAATTTCCGGTTGAAGTTCCGGTTGAACTTCCGGTTGATCAGAACTTAGGACTTCAGTCACCACCTGAGGTTGGGTGACTTCAGGTTCCTTATCAGTTAACTCCAACACCTCTGTGCCTTCTTCTTCACCAATCAAGTTTTCATCACCACCTTTAGTCATAGAAGCAACTGCAACAGTTGCAGTGCTTTCTTCAATATCAACAGCTGCCTTGCTAGTGGAAGCAATATTTCTATCCACTTGATCACTGGCTCTTTCAGCCGGAAAGATGACATCTTTCAGAAGTGTTGTGATCATGTTTATGTGCTCAGGGAGAGCACCAGCAATCAGCATTGATGATTGAACTAGCTCAGTAAGGTTGGGGTCTTCAAAAGGAGAAATGGCAATCAGTTGACTGCACTTCATGTTTACCCAACTTTCTTCAACTGTGAAGGAGTTGACACCAATCTTTTCACAAGTTGTGGCTCTAACTTCAGCCGGTATCCTCTGAGTTTCTTCAATTTCGGTCATAACAGGCCTTGAGGGCATCTTCTCCCCCAATTTGACAGTATCAGCTTCATCAGCTTCAATAGCTTCATTAGCTTCTCTGAGAGGGTTTGAAGGGCCTGCTTCAGTGTCAGTAGGAGCAGCTTTCACCAAGTGAGCAACAGTTGCATTCAGTTTATCAACCTGTGCTTGGAGAGTAAGGTACAGTTCCGTCAATTCTGGTAGTGTATAACTGTCCTCAACTGGCCTTTTACCAGTATCCTTGGACAAAACCAAGTTATCAATCCGAGATTGATCAACTGTGGTACCCATGGCTTCTTGGCACCTGGGATTCTCTTCATCTGTTTCAGCAACCCTTGGTTCCAATGAAGGACCCTCGGGTGCTGATTCAGAGAAGATTGTCGCAGTTTGGGTCTTACTTATGTTACTGCTAGCACCAAGATCCAGTGGGGATACTTGGGCAGCAGCAGCCCTCGCTGCATGAATCTCTTCATGACTCCTGAGACTCACCTCCGGTGAGGAATGGGGGTTCAGAGCAGCAGTGTCCTGATCTATCAGAATGTTCTCATGTAATGAGGTAGGTGAGTTAATAACACCTTCATTTAGATCAGGATTAATTGCACTGTCATTCCTAGGTGATAGGGGTTGTAGGGGTGAAAAATGTTCAGATGGGGATTGTACATCTGCTTCTAATGACTCCCCCTCAAATGAAGGTTCATCCCTAAGAGAAAATCCCAGTTTAACCAGTTTCCGCTTGGGCTTTTTGCCTTTTGCGGGGTTTGAAGCTTCGGGTTGGCTTGTGGTACTAGGTGGAGGAGACCTAATAACCACCTGTCTCTGTCTTTTGAAAACGACAGGAAGGGATTCAGCTGAGGAAGTGGCAGTGGTAGTTTGAGTGGAAGCTTTCCTCTTTTTGGATTGAAAGGTTTTTAAAGTAGAGGAAGCAGGGACAGATGTGGGATCAGAAGCTATTGGGTTGCTAGCTCTGTCATCTTGAGCATGAGGCTCAGTTGCTGCTACAGTTTCCGTTTGAACCTCAGCAGGAGCAGGTTCATCAGGAAACTGCCTTGGAATTGGTAAGGGATAGTCAGTGTCCCTTCCAAGAAATGCAGTCTTATTTAAAGCTAAATTGGAAAAAGTTTTCTCTGTTAGGTGTTTTGGTTCCAAAACTTTACCATTTAAGACAATTTGGGGGTATTCCTCTTTGAGAATACATGTCAAAAACCTTGGGTACAAATAGACATAGTCTGGTGAGAGGTTTGATTTGAGACCCTTAAAAATCAGTTTAGAAAAGTTGAAATTTTGACCTTTGACCACAGCATAAAATGTTGAGGCTTGTTCAGCAGCAAGTTCATCGGAACCGCCTTTCTTGGGAGTCAGGCAAACCAGAAGGGTGTGGGCTAGAAATCTCCACTTGTAAGGCAATTGCCCCTTCTTGATGGTTTTGCTTCCCATTGAACCGCCATATCCAATATCTTTAAACAGCTTTAGATACACCGATGAGTCTACAAATACATATCCATCTTCGTCCCTTAGTTTCAACACTTTTCGAATTGTAGCTTCAGTGATTTCCACTATCGTGCCCTGAACTGTAGACACAATTGATTCACTACCATCGTCGGCTTCGCCAGTCACAGCATTTGACCAGAATTCTTCCATTATTTCTTTATAGATTACCGCTTCAACTGTCAGTGCATAGTGAAGATGACAGTTCTTGAGGAAGTCGATCATCCCGTTGTAGATATCGGTTTTACTCGGTGGTTCTAGGTACGCCACTAAGTTGTGCTCTACAGGAAACTTGGAGTCACCGACGGGCTTCTTGCCACTTGACTTTGCTTTAGGAGCCATTGTTGATGATCGATTTGAGCAGGGTTGATGTTTTCTTGGAAGTTATGGAGAGGGTTTGGGAGAAATTTGGAGTAATTTCGGAGTGGGGTTGAGAGAAATGAGGAATGTGACGGTAATTTAGGGCTTTTACCTTTGACGTGGATGACGTGGAGGAGAGAAGTTTTAAACAGACGGTTCAGTAACTGATGGGACAGATGCTTTATGGGTTATACGGTACAACTTGGTAAAGCATGTCTTTATCCAAAAGTAAATTTACTGAAACCTCGGATATTAAACAGTTAAAAACTTAATGGGTAAATAAATGTGTATCCGCTTAGAAAGTTGTGCCTTCCGGGTAATTAAATGAGACTTTGACTTTTGTTGACCCGGAAGTTCAAGCGGAACCCATTTTCTCCTTTATTTTAAAGACTAAAATTCTTCCGTTTGAACTTCAAGCGGAGAATTTTTCCGCTTGAAAGAATTGTCTTAAAAAAATTTCCACGTGAGTTACAAAGCATTGTTCCGGTTGAAGTTCACCCGGTGATTTTCAAAGTTGTTTTTCTCACAGGTTGAACCGGAACTTGAAACTGAACAACAAAACACATGATTTTTGAAAATTTGTGATAATTTTTCATAGTGTAACAGAGGTTACTGACTATGAACTGAGATGATGTCTAATTATCACAAGAAATTTTCTTTTTCTTTTTCTTTTTGTATCAAGAGACGGGCTTTTAAGCACATGCCTCTCTTTTATTTGAAAATTGTGAAAGGTTTTATTCAAAATTCATCATCCCAATGGCTGTGATGAGATAGAAAAATCTTGCCTCATCAAAAGCTTTTGTAAACAGATCTGCCAATTGATGATCAGTGTGAACTTTGAACAATTTAATCAGATTCTTTTCTGCACAATCTCTAATAAAATGATACCTTATGTCAATGTGTTTGGTTTTGGAGTGCTTTACTGGATTGTTGATGATGGAGATGGCACTGTTGTTGTCTGCAAGAATAGGAGTTTCCATGAATGTGATCCCATAGTCAAGCATCTGATTTTGGATCCAAAGAACTTGACTGCAACAACTTGAGGCAGCAATATACTCAGCCTCTGCAGTTGAAGTGGAAACACATGTTTGTTTCTTACATTGCCAAGATACAAGCCTTTCGCCCAAGAATTGACATCCACCTGATGTTGATTTCTTGTCTATGTCACATCCTCCATAATCACTGTCTGTGAATGCTCTGAAAGAGAAGTCAGAGTTCTTGGGATACCACAAACCTAGTTTTGGTTGCCCCTTCAGATATTTGAAGATTCTCTTAACAGCTAGCATATGTGACTCCTTTGGTGAGGACTGATATCTAGCACATAAGCAAACACTGAACATGATGTCAGGTCTACTAGCAGTGAGATACATCAGTGAGCCTATCATTGCCCGGTACATGTGCACATCCACTGGCTTGCCACTTAAGTCACTTGTTAACTTGTGGGAAGTGGATATAGGAGTTTTTGCACTTGAGCATGCTTGCATATCAAAGCTCTTCAACATGTCTTGAATGTACCTTGATTGGTTCACAAAGATTCCATCTGTAGTTTGCTTCACTTGTAATCCTAAGAAATAATAGTTCTCCCATAGAGCTACATCTCAAATTTGTACTGCATCAAAGTTTCATACTCCTTGCACAAAACAGTGTTAGATGAACCAAAAAGTAGTATCATCTACATAAATTTGTACCATCAACATATCCTTACCAATAGTTTAGACAAAAAGTGTTTTGCTCTAATTTCGAAGATAGTTAGAAAGAGTTTCATACCAGGTTCTAGGTGCTTGTTTGAGACCATACAGAGCTTTGATTAGCTTGCACGCCTTGTTAGGATGGTGAGGATCCTCAAAACCAGGAGGTTGTTTGACATATACTTCTTGTTCCAGTAGGCCATACAGGAAGGCACTTTTGACATCCATCTGAAATACTTGGAAGTCTTTGAAGGCAGCATAGGCTAAAAAGATTCTGATTGCTTCCAATCTAGCCACAGGTGCAAACACTTCATCATAATCAATGCCTTCTTCCTGCACATAGCCTTGCACTACCAGTCTTGCTTTGTTTTTTTATAACAATTCCCCTGTCATCTTTCTTGTTTCTGAATACCCACTTTGTGCCAATTGGTTCTGCTCCATCAGGCAGATCTACCAATTCCCAAACTTTCTGCTTGTTAATTTGAAATAACTCTTCCTGCATTGCCTCTACCCAACTGTTATCTTCCAAGGCATCTGTTACCTTCTTGGGTACTTCTTGAGACAAAAATGCAGCATGCAAACAAATGTTTGCATTAGCAGATCTACTTCTTGTCAACACAGGTGCTGACACTTCTCCAATAATATTCCTCACTGGATGATCTCTGTTGATTCTTCTGTCAAGAAACATAGGGAACTCATGGCTTCTTCCATTTGAGGGTATATTGAGCTGAGGAAGTCTGTGATCAAGCTCAATATCACCAATTTGTGATACAGGATCCTGAACATTCAACTGTATTATGAGAGCTATCCTCTGAAATGTGGGTCAGATGCTCAAAACTCAATTCATCATTTGAATTTTCAGGTTCAGTTGACCCGGAATCAGTGTTCTCAACAGTTTCTGAAATTAAGTTTTCCGGTTGAACTTGAGCCGGAGAAATTTCCGTTTGAACTTCGACCGGAACTATGTCATCTTCAATTTGAACTATTTCAGAAGGTTTCATTCCTTTGCCTGGCAAGATAGGTTTGATGCTCATTGAAGAGAAGAAGGTTTGCTTCTCAGTTCCAGCAGTGTTGCTCTTCCAATGTTCATCAGCTGACCTATATAAGTTATGTTCCTACACTAGAGAGCTCACGGGCTTATCAACAGTTATGTTGAAAGCAGTGGTTAGTGCGTCAATATCAAATAACCAAGTGGGTTGAGATTCAAAATTGTTGGTAGATTTTTCATTAAAAGAGACATTTATGGTTTCCTCAACAATTTTGGTTCTCTTGTTGTACACTCTGTATGCTTTAGACATACCTGAGTATCCAACAAAATATCCCTCATCTGCCTTTTCTGCAAATTTGGGCAATAACTCATTGGTTATTAATATTGTAACAGGACAACCAAATGGCTTAAAGAAGTAAATGTTTGGCTTTCTTTTTCTCCAAAGCTCATAGGGTGTCTTGTTTTTTCCTTTGACAATTAGAGTCCTGTTTTGGACATAACAGGCAGTGTTCACTGCCTCTGCCCAAAATATCACAGGGAGCTTGGAGTCTGCTAACATAGATCTAGCAGCTTCAATCAATGTCCTATTTCTCCTTTCAGCAACACCGTTTTGCTGTGGAGTTCTAGGAGCACTGAATTGTCTCACAATTCCCTTTTTCTCACAAAATGAATTCAGAACATGATTTTTGAATTCTGTGCCATTATCACATCTGATTGTTTTGACCTTAAGATTAGACTGATTTTCTAAATTTGTCACAAGTGTTTTCAACAATTCAGCAGTTTCATCTTTTGTTTTAAGAAAGAAAACCCAAGTGTATCTAGAAAAATCATCAATTATGACAAAACAATATGACCTTTTCCCTAAACTCATCACTCTAGTTGGACCAAAGAGATCCATGTGCAATAACTCTAGAGGTTTTGAAATAGAAGACTCAACTTTTGGCTTAAAAGAGGTTCTGTGTTGCTTGCCCTTGAGACATGGCACACAGTTTTCAGAACATGCAAAATGCTTGTTAGGAAGACCCTTAACCAAGCCAAGATTGACAATTCGATTCATATTCTTGTAGTTTACATGCCCTAACCTTCTATGCCACATATCACTTTCATCAACAGAGGCTTTGGATACAAAGCAGGCAGTGCCACATGAGGGTGTAGCAACTGACATATCCAGAATGTATAGCCCATCTCTCCTAGGTGCTTTAAGCATAATTAACTCATTAGGAATTTTAACACCAGGTTTGAGAACTATAGCCTCTCTCTCATTAAACATCAAATTCAAATTCTTGTCACACATCTGTGAGACACTAAGCAAGTTGAAATTTAATGTATCAACAAAATTGACTTTGTCAAATTTTACCAGTCCATTTGTCACATCACCTTGTGCTGTGATATGGCCTTTTGTGCTTCCAAAGGCAACTGGTCCTCCATTAATTTTTTTTGTATTTTCCAGAATTTGCTTATTCCCTGTCATGTGGCAAGTGCATCCACTGTCAACTACCCATAGGCTATTTTGGCCTTTATTTTGCACCTGCACACATCAGAATTGATTAGTTTCTATAGGGGACCCAAGCCTGAGTGGTCTTGGGTCTGCCATAAGCATCATTATACTTGTACTCCTTGAGTACTAAAGTATTTAGAACTGGAGCTTCATTAAGCAGATCATCATTGTCAAAACTGAAGTTCTCATATTGAGTACTTGTTTGACTGAATCCTTCACTTTTGGTGATTTTCCTTTCAGCAATTTTTCTTTCCCTGTACTCCTTAAATTTTCTTTGCTTGTTGGTTATTTTCTTAGATTTTTCATTGCCTTGATTAACCAACTTAGTTCTTTCAGGGGATTTAAAAAATCTTTGAGGAAAGTGTTTGTTTTTGCTTGAACTCTCCCCCTGAAGTGGAACAGTGTAATTTCCGTTTGAACTAGTAGCAAATTCAATTTCAGGTTGGTTAGACTTTTTGCTTCTTGAAAAGTTTTCTCTAGAGGTGGTCTTTCCTCTAGAGGGATTTCTTCTTCCTTGAGCTTCAAAATGCTCAAACCCATCAGCAAAGTGTACATGTGGTCTCTGCTTTGGAGCAGTAGCTGATCTGGGTTGAATTTTGTTTTCCGGTTGAACTTGAGTTCGAGCGGAAAAGTGTTCCGCTTGAACTTCAGCCGGAAAACGATTTTGCCTTAGAACAGAAAAACTTCCATTTTTATCATTACCAATTAAGACCCTGTTGGAGTCAGATCCAAAATGCTTCATTGTGTGGCTTTTCACAGGTGAAATTCTTCCTGTGAGTTTCTTTTGAAAATTAGCCTTTGGTTGCAAAACGGGTTTTGGTTTCAAAAATGGTTTGGTTTTACTCAATGGGTTGAACTGGCACACAGCAGCTAAGTGGCCTTGTTCACCACAGAACATGCATTCAACAAGTTTGGTTTCAAATCTTTTGGGAGACTCATGTTTGGTCACTTGGTTGAAAGTGAGTTGACCAAACCTTTGAGTTTGACTTCCCTTTGGTTGCTCAGGTTGTTTCCCTCCAACTTTTGAGTCTTTAGGCTCATAAATAGTTGGTGGTGGAACAACAATTGAAGGTTTCAAAATGCTTGATTGGTCAGCTAATGCAGAAGTGCTTGCATCAGTGACTTCAGTTTCCTTTGACACAACAGTGTTTTCAAAACTTGACTGTAATGAAATGTCATCAACAGTAAGACTAACTTTACATTCTGAATTCAAAGCTTCAATTGGTTTGATTACAGGTGAGTATTCAATTGGTGGTTCAACACTATTATACCCAACACCTGCTTTACCATACATCCCTCCCATCCACAATTTCTCAGCCTTTTTATTTGCTGTTTGAAATTTGGCACAAGTAAACAAAGCATCTTTTAGTTTGATATCAAGAACATCAATCTCAGCCTTAGCATCTTTAGTTTCATTTCTTGATTTATCAAGTTTTGACAACAAGTCATCAATACTGTGTTTCGAGAATTGAGTTGGTTTGTTTTAACTGTTCATAATTTTTGGTTAACTTTTCAATTTTTGAAATGTATGATGATTAAGTTTTCTTAAAACATTCCTTTACCTCATTTAGGTTTGAGACCTCATCAATCAAGTCAGTGTTGTGATTTTGATACTTTGCCACTTGCTCTATGCAAGCAAAGCTACATAGGTTTTCTAAAATATTCTCAGGGATAGATTTTACATGATCTGAGATGGAGTCTTGTTTGGCCATCAAGGCATGATTGATAGGCTCAAAATCAGCAACAAAATCTTCCCATTCAACACATAAGGTTTGATTGGCAACAGCAGCAACCACATTCTGGTGGTTTTGACTTCCGGTTGGCTTTGGTGGGGTAGGTTGATGACCTGAGTAGTTACCAGAATTGTTGTTGTTGGAATTGTTTCCACCTTGATTCTTTCCTTAGACATGACCCTGGTTTTGTCCTTCTCTTCTTGGCTGTGGGCATTCTCTTGCAAAATGACCAAGCTGATGACAATTGTAGCACTTTACCTTGCTCTTGTCTAGGCCTATGTGAGCGCCCTTAGCTCCTTTGTAGGTTCTACCAGTTCTTTTATAGAACCTTTGAGCTCTGACTGACGCCATAGCAAGTTGGGTCAGGATATCCATTTCTTCCAAATCATCAGCACCTATGCACTCAAGATCCTCACGAATGAAGCCTTGGTAAGAGTCAGTTGCTACATGAGCATTATGAGAGTTGTCAAACAAGTTTGAAAAGCTCTCTTGACACCTTGGTGTCTCAGGGAAACTGACAATAGGTGACTGGTATGATGATGAATTTGAAGATCTTTGATTGTTAAAATCGGTAGTTACTAGTGCAGTTGAAAATAGCTAAGTTGACTCAGAAAATGAGTTTTGTTTAAGGTTCAGTTCCATTTCATAGGCACTGAGTATGCCATGAAGTTCACTGAGTCTCATCTTTTTCAAATTCTTACATTCCCTGATTCTCACAGTGTAAACTGTCCACACAGAAGGCAAGGAACGAAGGAATTTTCTGTTTACATCTACCTAATCTAGTTTTACGTCTACCTTTTGCAGTTCATCAAGTAAAGAAACAAATCTCAAGTACTGGTTTGTCATTTATTCACCAGATTTGAAAGTAAAGTTCTCATATTTCTGTTTTAAACATCTTTCTTGTTTTCTTTTACTTCACTGGTTCCTTCATACATTTCACTTAAGGCATTCCACAGGTCAAATGCAGTTTTGTATCCTTTAAACCCACTTAAAAAGGAATTAGGAAGTGCAGCCTGTAGAGTCCAATATGCCTTGTAGTCAAATTCGAGAGCAGCAAAGTCAGAATCAACGTATTTTTCTAAAGGTTTAGGTATTTTGACTTCTGCATCATCAGCAGATGAAACCATGGGTGAGTAAGGTCCTTCAGTAAAAGATAGCCAAATACGACGGTCTAAAATCCTAACAAAACCTTCCATCCTGAGTTTCCAGGTACCAAAGTCATCAGGAGTGAACATTGGCGGTTTGTTGGCACTACCGTTTGGACAACTTAAACTGAAATCAGTCATTTTGAAAAACTTTAGAAAGATAAAACAACAAAGCTTGTAGAATGAGCAAGTAGAGTATCAACTTTGAAGCACTGAAAGTCTTCAAAGCGAGAGCCAACGATCTGATACCACTTGTAGGATCGGTGTTAAACATATTAACTTAACAAGAAACCCTTCTACTTGCAAATATAACCCTGCGGAATTAAAGTTATATTTCAGTCTACTTAAGCGTATATTAGTTCTCTTGTATTGATGTGAGTGCTTGATTGCATAAAGATAGTAACAACAAAGTAACAAATACTCAGCACTATTTGCATTAACTCAAAGCTACACTATTACAAGTTGTTCGGGAACTGATGATGTGTAAACTATGAGCTAACTAAGCTATATATAGTGCTAATGAGATCAATGACAGCCATTGATCTCATGCGATCTAATCTAGACTGTAAAATATAAAGTCAAATACAAACTACCAAAAGCATAAACATCGACATTTGGAATATCTTGTGTGTTGGCAGCAACATACTACTTTAGGAGAGCGGCTTGAATCAGATATAGAATCATACGAGAAGCTTTTGCAGGATTGGACTTGCTGAAAAGACATCTCAGGAAAAGTCCGGTTGAACTCATTATCTGGTGGATAATCGAGTTCACCCGGAATATTCGCTAAGCGACAAAACTGCTTCTTTCCGCTTGAACTGCCAGTTCCGCTTGAAGTGAGAATTCCGCTTCAACTTCAACTTCAGCCGGAACATAACAAAATTGGCATTCAGTCGGAAATCTTCCAAGCGCAATATTCCTTACAAGAATCGTCAATAATAACGCAGCTCCAGTACTAATGAGATTCTATTCAACACCTTTGGCTTGTGTGGGCGTTTGTGCTGCTTCCCCTTAGCACATGCCACACATGTCTCCTTGAGCACAAAATCTTTGATTGGAAGGTCTTTAACAAGCCCTCCTCTTGCAAGACGATTCAGATTCTTCAGATTCATGTGCCCCAACCGCCTATACCACAACTGAGCATGATTCTCAGCTGTTTTAGAGAAGAGACAGGCCACCTCGGTTGTGGGGGGCTTCTGCAAGTTGAGAACATAGGAGTTGCCATATCTTGGTGTACGCATTAACACCCAATCGTCAGGAATGGAGTACCCTGGTTTAAGAATCAGACATATCTTGTTATTGAAAAGAACCAGGTACTCTCTCTCACAAATTTGGGAAAAACTTAACAAGCTGTGTTTCAACTGCTCTACGTAGTTGACATCATGGAAGCTGAGACATCTGTTTCTAACTGTTCCTTTCTGACTGATATAACCACCAACTCCTCCTGCGAACGATACATATCCTCCATCAAATTGCTCCAAGTCTTGTAGAAGAGATATGTCGTCCGTCATATGCCGGGAACAACCAATGTCAACATACCAAAGGTTATTTATAGTCCTCGTTGGTTGTCCCTGCACTCAAAGGAGATTAGTTAGTTTTAGGTACCCAGGCCTTAATGGGTCTGAGTGAAAGTTGGTCAGTTTTGGCTGAAATTAAACTGTCCTTTGTGTTATCCAGTCTGGGAAGGTGATTTTCTTTCTCAAGATCCTGAGGCCCTTTTGGTGGTTTTTTATTTTTGTTTTGTTTTTGAAAATTCACCTCTTGGAAATAAGTAGAGTGTTTTTTGTACACCCCAGTAGGCTTGAAGGACAGGTTTACCAGTTTTGGAATGTTCCACCTGTCATCCCTCATACAACCATTTGATTTAGATAAACCAACTGGTTCAAGTGGATGGGTGATTTAGAAACAGATTTTAAAACAGATTTTAAAACTGGTTTTATGGATTCAACAGATTTTCGTCTCCAAACTGCTTTGACCGATTTCTGAGGCACTTTGTTTTCTTTAGAAATAGTCTTTGGTTGTTGCTTAGGAGCTTGGGTTTTTGAAGTACTCGGTGACTCTGAGGTGCCAGTTTCTGCACCTTGGGTTTTGAAGGACCGGGCCTTGGAGTTGGGTCACTTTGTTTGTGGTCCTTTGGAATGGGCTTCTGATGAACCCTTTTGGGATAGAAGGGTTCATATGGCCGGTGTAAACAGATTCTTACCACATGTCCTGGTCTACCACAGACATGGCAAGATTGTTTCTCTGGATATGCGAGAGCCTGTTGTTGGTTTCGCCCAGTGAATATCCAAGTTGGTTTTGAACAATTTTTGTAGATCCAATGGGTTTTACCATGGGGCTTTGTGGTTAAAATGTACTCCCGCTGAACCTGCTGAAACTGGTCATATGTAAAAATGATTTCTAGGTACTGGACAAAATCATGAGGTCTAATGTCCCGCACTTTCTACACATTTTGGTCACGACTTACACTAGACAAGCCATCATTTGTGGGGTTGGGACCAGCAACCTGTGGTCCCCTACCCCTTCTTAAAATCTTAACAGTTCTTAACGGTTTCACAAGTTTAGCATCATATTTACCAAAAGTAAACACACCACAATCAGAAGTTTTATCACACAAAACAGACTCAGAAGTTTTTGACTCAAACTTAACGAAAGATTCAAGTTTCTCAATATCAAAGTCTTTATAAAAATCATCATAATTAGACTTCATGGGACTCTTAGAAAACTCCTTGCAATTCACTACCCCTGCTTCTTTATTACCTTTTATCTGCACAACAAGTAGAATTGTTAGTAATGTTAGAAACAGGAGCCGAAATCTTAATAGGGCAAGCAGCAAGTTTTTTGTCAATTTCTGCCTTAACTTCTAAGGTAGTCTTAGAGATTTCATGATCAGAGATCATCTCATGCATTAAAGGCATTGGGACAGAGTTCATGGATTTTTCATTATTATCATCGACACCAAAACCTAATCATGTGTTCCCTTTAACATGCCTCATTCTAGTATCTGTATTGTAAAACAGAGAACTTGCCTTCAACATTTCAGACACAATCTTGTCATTACGTTCAATTTTGTTTTGAGAGGTTCCTAATTTTGCTTTAAGTTCATCTACCTCTTTGGTTAACTCTTCAACTTTTGAGTTAGCAATTCTAAGACATGCAGTTTTATCACTAACTTGATTTTGAGGACTTTTAATATCTAATTTTGCAGCTTCCAGTTTTTCTCTGAATGTCCTACTCTTATCCTTATATTCCCTAAGATCTCTAGCAGTTGATTCATGATTTAGAGTTTCATTGATGAACTTACGTTCTCAGTCTTTACATTCATTAAACACAGATTGACATTTACCTCATTACTACTGGCTTGAGAACCTGGAGTGATGTCTACCATGAATGCATGGTGAAAGACTTCAGCAGCTTCCTTCTGTGCTCCTTCTTCTGCAAGGAGGGCCACATGATCAAGTGTCAGACTCAAATCTTCCACTTGTGTTGTCCAATCATACCCTGGTGTGTGCTGAACCACTAGTGCCCTATCATTCTTCCATGTCTCATTCCTCATGCCTCCATTTCTATCCTCAGTTCTAACATCTCTCTCAACCTTTGGCTTGGTGCACTCTCTCGCATAGTGTCCATACTCGTTGCAGCTGAAGCACCGCAGGTTTGCCTTATTGAAACTGAGCTTTATACCTTTTCCTCCATTCCAATCCTTCTTCCCTGTCTTGGCCATAAACTGCTTAGCTCTCAAAGCTGACATTCCCATCTGATAAGAAATGTCCATGTGTTCCAGGTCTTCTGGGTTGACTTGATTAACATCATCTGGAGTTAAATCAGCGTGTAGCAGAGAACATGTAACGAGTGCCTGATAGCAACTCATGATACCTACACCAAGAGAAAAACTGGGGTCTCTGGTTAGATTATTTATATCCACAGAAATAAGGTTAGATGATCCAGATGAGCTTGACCCAGTCGCTTGTGCAATAAATCCCATCTGATTAGAGTGTGAGTTGCTAGGAGCTGCAGCTGGTTGTGAGATGAAAGCTTGATTCACTTGGTTCATTAAAGATCCGTTGCCCAACTTTCTGGCCCTCGTCTGCTTCTTTTCTTTGTAAGCTCTAATGGTTTACATAAGCTCACTCAATGGTGATGTATTCATTTGCACAGTCTTCTCTATCAACTTAATTGAACTATCCCAATTAGGTGGAAGTGAGTTCACTAGCTTCTTGTTTACATCCACCTGTGTGTATGTGACCCCAGCATCTTTCATTCCTTAACAATTTTGATAAACCGCTGTAGTTGGGTCCCAATGTTTTCACCAGGTATTTAATTAAATTCATTGAATTGCTCCCTTAGGTTTTCCCTTCGAGTCTCTTTCATGTCATCATTTCCTTCATAAGCTGCAACTAGAGCATCCCAAAGTGTCTTGGCCGATTTGTACTCTTTAAAGGCTTCAGCTACCTCTGGGGAAAGGGCCATAGTCAAAGCAGCCAGGGCCTTTCTATCACGTTCTACCTTCTCCCAATCTTCCCCACTCCATTCTGATTTTGCTTTGGGTTGAGGTTCCTGACCTGCTGTTGGGGTTACCTTTGGAACGAAGTTTCCCACCTCGACGGATTGCATGATCTTGGGATCATTATAGTTCACGTAGTTCACAAACCTGTATTTCCAGCTCATGAAGTCTTTTCCAGACATCAGACGAGGGGGTCTAGCATTGGTTCCGATCTTTGCGTCCATCTCCAGAGTCGCACTTGACAGATTTGACATGTTGTAATCCATTGAAAACAAACTGAGTGACAAAACAAGGTTTTCGAATGAAAAGAGGTTGGGTCGAAAAGTGGTTTTCGGTCGGAAGACTTGGTCGAAAAGCACTTTTCGATCAGACAGGGTCACAGTCGAAAAGCACACTTCTCGATCGAAAAGGTGTGAGCGGATCGAAAAGTCTCAGACGAGACTTTCTGATCGTAAAGAGAGGCTGATCGAAAAGTCATAGGGGGACTTTCCAATCGAAATGGGCTGATCGAAAAGTCACAGGGGGGACTTTCCGATCGAAAGAAGGCTGATCGAAAAGTCACAGAGGGACTTTCCGATCGAAATGGCTAATCGAGAAGTCACAAAGGGAACTTCTCGATTGAGTTAGGGCAGATCAAAAAGTCTCAAAGGGACTTTCTCGATCGATGCAGCGCGACAGTATGAACTTTTCGATCAGAAGGACGATCGAAAAGCCTTGAATCAGGTTCGAAAAGTCTCCAAATCACGAACTAAGCACCTCGAAAGCTCCTGTCTTGAATCAAAACCTGCAAAAGTACTTCCGAACTGTGCTAAATGCTGGAAAACACCACAAATACTCAAATCGTTAGTTACCAAAGATTTGAATCGGATATCGCGAGAGCCTCGAAACTTACGTTTCTTTGCTCTGATACCAATTGTAAGGATCAAAATCTCTCCTCACGCGATATCAAGTCTACTAATCACCGCTCGGAATCCGGTGATTAGTGATGATTCAAGTATAAATGAAATAACCAAGAACGAATGAATATAAAAGCAATAAAGAACACAAACCGATTGAGAATACTTGAATGAATCCGATTGCTAGTCACCTTACACAAGTCGAAATTCTCAATGAGAATTTCGAAACACTTGATCACCAAAAACACCAAAAGAAGCAACCCTAAACAAGGTACCTAGTTATTCCTTATATAGTGCAACCTAACCTTGGTAAACAAGAAATAAAATTCGGCCCACATGGCCTATTTACGACCGGATTCTAAAGCCCACATCATCACACATACTAATTAGCCCAATCACATTTACATAGCCCAAAATACTTTCTAATGCAAAAGCCTTACAATATTATGGTCTCTACACAAAATCATTTATCTCAGGAACAGGAATGATCCACGGGAAACGAATAGGAAAGCAAAGAAAGAATAATGAAATCAACATTAGGCCAGAGAAGTTATTCTCATTATTATGAAAATAATAACCCTCAGCCCAGGTAAGTGTCATGATGCATTTTCACCTCGTTTTGATGATCCAAACACATTAAATGTTAGAATTTTCCCATTTGATAGCGAAACAGCGTCTAATTCAGAACGAGTGACTGAAAAAACATCTAACGAGGCAATAAACCAGGTCTAACTTACGACCTGTAAATAAACAAAATTGTCTTAATCTTTAAATAAATAAATAAATTTGCAAAAAATGTATGTTCAAATATGTTTATCTTACATGCTCACTTTTCATCACCAGAGAAAATTCTAGAAACCGATACGCGTATGGAGGTAATTCAAAAAAAATGGGTTGCAGACACCAGCACGACCTATTCCCAACTTTAGCATGGGGCCGTGCCGTGTCGGGCAGAACGTGTTCTTAGGGGTGTACGCACCTCATTCCGACCTCATTTCTCACGGGTTGTGCTCGGGAATCTCTCTGGGCGATTTTCAGTTTTCATCTCCGAATTTCTTCACTTTCATTACCATTCCATCATGTAAGTCAATACATCTTGATCTAAACCCTTGTAGATTTATCTAGGTTTAGTGTTCTTCCCTAAATTTGGGGCTAAATCCAGATTTCTTAGATTTTGCCCAAATTTGTTAAAATCGTTAGTATAATATGTGTAATAAGTGTCCTACAATCATCCTCTATTGATAATCCATGTCAAAATACTCAAAATCATAGGATTTTTTCTTGATTTCTCCAAGAACACTCAAATGGGAAAACTTAGATTTAGGAAGTTTGAGTTGTAATATGGAAAAACCGTCTATAGGGTTCTCTTAATCTCACAAAACCAAGCAGAACCATATAAAATTTTTCAAGTTTGGTGATGGTCGATTTAGAGCCCGATTCGAACCTGTTCAGAAGCTCGACACAGGGTCGTGCTGAACTTCAGCACGGGGTTGTGCCGACCTACCTGGACACGGGGTCGTGCTCACCTCAGCACGAGGTCGTGCTGACCCCACTAATCAGCAAAAAAAATCATTAATGTGTAATTTCACTTATGTTGATGTGCTTTTATTTCAGGACTAACTGGACTACCTTTTCGAGCAGACGCAATTCCATCTCACACGCCCGGTTATCAAACCTCATCATACGGGATGAAGAAGGATCTCGTGTTGCATGCACCCACATGCTCAACGCCCTAAACGAGCTCGAACGGTACCTTGACTTTGTACCAGTTCAAATGCAGAGGCTTTTCAATGCTTATAGGATGGACGGCATTAAGGAGTGCACCATTAAGTTCTTGGCTTCATTTTAGTTTGAGGGGGAGGTTTTTGACGTGTGGAGGAATGGGACCATCCTGTTCAGATTTGGGACGACCTGGTATAGCCGCTCTATGGCTCAGTTCATGATTGAACTCGATATCTACAAGGAAGAGGAGACGGACGGGTTGATGGATGCCCTTCACTGCTTCCCTGACGCGACTTTCCGTAATCATCTGGAGCACGGAACCATTCGTCGGGCATTCTGGACCGCATCGGCCATGGGCACTACTCTCCTAGTAGTACCAAGAGCAGCAAGCTGAGACACCCACTTCACATATATATCCACAGATGCTTTAGCCGATCCGTGTTCCAGAGAGGGAGTACGGAAGGGGTGGTCAACTTGAAGGACCTGGTGGCCTTGTATTGTTTTGATCAGGAGGAGCAGCTCAACCTCCCCCATGTTTTGTGCAGCCAGGTCCTTGTTGTCGCTTCTGCTAACCATAGTTGCCCACTTCTTTATGGTGGTCTTACTCATCACATTTACAGGTCCTACCGAGTCGCCATTCCTGATGAGTTTGAGAGGACTACCGTCACCCAGCCTACCGATGTCGCCTACTTCCGCAGCTTTCACATCATTACTGACCTCCCCCACGGGGTGGTCCGCATGAGGGACGAGGCAGGAGTAATTAGGGACCTCGTGCCTAGTGAGGCACAACCCATGTAGTAGGATGATGATGACGATGATGATGATGACCATGCCCAGCAACACTCTCCACCTCACCAATAGCATGACTAGCACCAGCATGCCCCTAGTTTCACCTCTATGATGGACCTATCCCAGTGTCTGCAGCAGACCCACACCACAGTCCAGACCATCGATGATTTCACCCACGGTATGCAGATCGACATCTTTGGGCTGCAGCAGGACATCACCTACCTCCGCCCGACTGCAGATATGTGACCCACGTCAGGGTTAATCGAGACAGAGAGGTCAGGGAGGTTCACGTCACGAGTAGGGCGCCACGTATTTCTCAGCTCTTGACTTAATCTTGCATGATAATGTATGTGCAAAATATTTGACATATGGTTTGATACATTTTATCTTTATTTTGTGTGTGATGTGGTTGTTTCAAACAATTTACATTATGTTTGTTTTTATTTTTAGTTTGTATGGATGATGACACTAGTATTAAGTATGTTTTTTCTTATGTATTGTGGTTGAATGAGTAGTTTAGAACAGGTACATGGCAGTGGAATGGAGCGAAATGTCAGAATGGCATCGCATGGTAACCATTCCACGGGTAAAATGTTTATTTTTAGGGGAAACTATGTCAAACTTTTTCTAGCCCTGAACTTTTCTTTTACAGTTTCCTAATCTGAAAATATTCACACACATTGAGGACAATGTGCAATTTAAGTGTGGAGACGGGAAAATTTTGGGATACTTCTGGGATCCAAGCATTGCTTTGTCCACTTCTCAAATCTTACACAAAACTCCATTGGAAAAAATGGCCGTTGTATTACCCAAAATTTTTGAAAAATTTGTTGTTTTAGAGAGAAACTGTGTTAATAAAAAGATTTCCTCCATCTACCTACTAACTTAAGTTCCATTAACTTGTAAAATTTCAAAATTTTGAAGCAAAATCTTTATGACAAGAAGAAACCAAATTTATTTGAATATGAGCTTACTTTTTTCCTTTTTCAGTGAGAATTTGAGCCATTATAGTATGATCAACTATAACCATGCTCTTCTTTTCTTTGAGAGAAACCAGGTAATGAAACAGAGGTAGAACTTGACATTATAATACGTCCCGAGATTGACAAAATCAGAGGACACAATATTAGGCACCTAGGAATTCTAACTTCTCATCCACCTTTCTTTACTATAAACACCCCCCCCCCCCTAGTAAACTCCTTTTAGCCTAAACCTTTTCATTTCTTTAGCCCAAACAATTTTGCAGAATAAATCCCCTCTGTAAAAATAACCTTAACCCCCCCCCCCCCCCCTTTTTTTTACACCACCTTATTTTTAAGTAAAAAATGGTTCTTTTCAAAAATCCTAAAAGTTGCAACTACTTTTCTCCTACTCAATAAAATGTAAATTCCAAGACGGCCCCTGGATTTTACGCCCTTTTGTCTATAAAAAGATGATGAAATAAAGGGACAATTCCCTTCAAAAGCAATCCAGGGTGGAAGCTTTTGGAAGATTATTTAGAAAATAGTTGAGAAACCCAAAACAGGAAATCACAAAAGACCGTTGTTTACGCTCGTTCACCCCTTTTTCAAATAAAAATATCCTTACCATCACCCCAAGCCTACCTGTTTAAGCCCTCGTGATAATCTTGTGACTTCTGGTAAGGTCTGTGCATGTTCGATTTCGTGTCAAGCATATGCTCTCTACTCACTTTTACCTTGGTACAAGTGTCCACCCCCAAAATACACATATCTTATACCCGAGAGTTGAATGACCACTTGTGAGGCATGTAAGTAAATCTTCAAATAAATTTCTAAGTAGGCTTGTCATAAATAATTTACTTCAACAAAAAGATAATGCAAAATTAATAGAGCGAAAGTTACAAATAGAGGAGGCACAACATTTATAGCTAGGTTCTTAAACAAAAAACAATAACAAAAGACTCTTGGGATGTGTCAGGCCACAGATTATTGAGTTTTGCTTGAGGTTGAGGAGAAGCAAATGTTCAAGTGTGGGGATGTTTAATATGCACAAAAATATACACATACTTATAAGCAAATATCCCCGTATTTCGGTTGATTTCTGATTTACTACAACAAAACAAAGCCATTTCGCTTTCTTTTTAGTTTTTCGGGTTCAACAAGGCCAAAATCACAAAGAAGCATAAAACAGCAAAAATAGGAAGAAAACTGCTAATTTTGGAAAGCTTGACCTTGGGTACGGCCCCGTTCCAACCTTGACATGACCTCGTGCCCCGACCCAGAAGAATCCAAAAGATGCTCCTGACAACACGACCCTATGCCACTTACTTAGCACGGCCCATGCCACTGACACCCAAAGAATCTCTCTCTTCTCAGACCAGCACGGCCCCGTGCCGACCCTTTTGAAGCCTATAAAAGCCAAGCCATTTCCTCATTCCAATTTGCTCACTTCTTCCCCCACTTATTTAGATTAGATTTTTTTTTCTTTTCTCGAGCCACTAGGCATTTTCGTATCTTTTGTATGTCGAAGTTTGTAAGAACATTAACCAATTAAGTAAATTTCAAGCTTTTGTCAATGAAATTTTCTTTTACTTATTGGAAGATCTTAATGCTATTGTTATCTAAATTCTTACACTTGTTTAGAAGAAAATGACCTTTAGTAAGTTCTTAAATTGTCTTTATAAACTCGTGTTGAGGTGTGTCTAATGACTTTATAAAAACCTGTTTTTATTGGAAGTTTATTATTAATCATTTTGAACAAACGTGCTCTACGTATCACAGACCATTTAAGGAGTCAAAATTTCATCAACCGGACTTGTGACACCTGGTTGGGGGACAATGCATGATCCTTCGGGTGACTCGCGTCCCATGCTACATGATACGTTTGGGGTCCTTATGTCTATGTAAGCAAACCCGGCTAACCACGCGAGTGCAGGCTGAAAGTATTTGGTTGGAAAAAACGGTTGATAATATTTTGTCACCTCACGGAAGCCGAAAGGTACGTGTTGGTGCTGATTACGACTTACACGCATTCGCGAGAGCGATCGTGGAAGAGACGGGTCTTAGTCCCTTAAAAAGATCATTTTCAAAATAAAATAATTTGGCACGTAGGGTTGTTTCCGTGCTGGTTCATGACGGCGTGTCGAGTGAAATGGTTGTCCTACCACGGAGCCCTAAAACTAAGTGGAATTATACAACTACATTTGTTTATTGGCAGTACAGTTCCCTGGAGTTCGTACCTTACATGGACGATCACCTGGAAGGGTAGTGATACTAGATTTAACGCTGAGAGACGGTCTAGTTGCCTGCCAACAAACAATCTCAAGACAAGGCTATAAATAATCAACTTGTTAACTTCTTCTTCGGTAAAGTCCTTCCAAACAATATTAACTACGACTACTTAAGTCCAAAAACCCATTTTATCTTTATCTTTATTTTATTTTTAACTAAATGATAGAATTGGTTAGACGTTAGAAATTGTAAAGCATAAAGAGTTCTCATTTTCCATTGTGTCCTTGAACGATCCCTATCCAACTTGTCACTACTATACTGCTCCACGATGGGTACACTTGCCCGTGAATGTGGTGAAATAATAATTGTTTAAGTAAAATCGTGTTTATAAATTTAAAAGCTTAAATGTTAGAAAGGTGTCACTAATATGGAAATATTTTATATACACCACAAGCACACCAACAACCTTCAATCGTTTTGCACTATTGAGAGACCACTATCAATGATTCATATCTAGGCTCACTAGAGTTCCTAGACACATATTGAGATCGTCAAATAACAACTAAGAAATAACATCTGATAAATAGAACACGTCTATCCTACAAACTAAACCAAGTACTACTAGGAATCAAATCAAGCATTCAATCGGCAATACAAATCTGATATGCAATATGAATCATACGTATTATACTCAAATCATTATGTACGTGATAGAATAAACATCAAATATAGATATAAAACTAAATTGGATCACAATGTCTTAGTGTCAGGACCGATTTCACATCAAGAATCCCGACATTGAGCAAGAACGAAGATTAGATGAGGAGACCGGATGATGAGAATCTAAGAACATCTATAACAAAAATGATAAATCAAACGATTCATTAATTATTACTAAATGTTTACAACGAACCGAATGATTACAAACTCGTCATAGGAAATCCATGGTCATCTTGGGTTGAGCTCATACCCAAGATGAGACTCTCTCTCTCTAAAAATGATAGCTCACATCACTCAAGATCATCACCTTACAAATGGAGCACATCTCCCCTATATATAGGAGAGCCCATGTGCTCACTAGCCCATTAATTAGCAAGACACTTATAAAATGAGCTAAATACAAATAAAAATAAAATAAACAAATATTAATTAATTCAAAGTTGATTTAATTAATTATTAAGTCTTCAATCTTCATAACCCGCGTCTCTGAATCAAATCACAATGCATTCTTCAACCGAATTATTCGAGAATAGATTTGATGGCGTCAGTCACACTTATTTGTAGTTCCAACAATTCCCTCTTGACTGACGCTGTCAAATCTGTCATACTGGTGAAGAACCGCTTTGTCGTACATCTTCAAAGAATAACTGATAAACCCAAATCTTTCTGTTGTAAAGATCCCCCCTTTGAATAAGCTTCTTCTGTTCTTGTTTCTCCAGTTGGGAGCCAAGTGCTACCGCTCACTCGGTTCACACGGCCGAGTACGATTACTAAGAATGCTGAACATCGGAGTCAAAATCGCAACAAAATGAATCAGATAAACCAATCAAACACTGAAAATGCTCTAACTTCTGATAATGGACCCGATAATCCAAATCCATAATAGTTCCCCCTTTTCTCTAGATCCCTCTGAAAACATCTAATGCGGAAGCGGAAAATCAGATGCAGAGAGTGGAACCGTTCCGCACAGTTCCGTAGAGAAAACGGTACTAAAATCCTGAAATCGGACAATCTTGCGAAAAACCGGAAGCCCGATGCTGATAGTTGTGAATGATCCATATATACTGCACTTGTTCTGCGTGACTGGGTTGGATGCGAAAATAAAATTTCAAATCGGAGAAAAACTAAGATCCCGAGCGAAAATAATCATAACTGGAGTCTTCGTAATTTTGAGTCTTGAAAAACGAGCTCAGAAAAGTATTTCGTCAAGATTCCAAGTTAAACGGTGCAATTTGGAATAAATCTGAGAAAACCGTCAATTTTATTCAAGTAACGGGCCTTACGTTAGAGATTTAATGGAATATTCCAATATTTAACTGAGATTCAGTTAATTCGGTTAGATGACATCAGCGCTACATCAGCTACACAACTTGGAGTGAGACGTAACGAAAAAGTCACATGCTTAATCGAAAAGCGAAACTAGTTCGTCAGTGGTCGTTAGCTAACGTGGTCTTGACGTCACCAAACGAGAACCCCAATAAATAATTAGAATAATTCCTTGACCAATAAAAATATTCCACAATTCCGTTCTGGTGTTATCTCGTTAATCTTGTAAAAGACTGATAGAAAAAACACCACATTTAACAAAAATAATGCTAAAATTTTATTAGTGGTGAAAAATCCCTCAAAAAGACACAATCCGTGTTATTGAATGCACCAATCAGAATTCAGCACCAAAGGACCACAATCCGAGTGAAATAGCTTGGACCAATCAGATTTCAAAGTTCACTTGATCCAACGGCAAGAAATGAGTTGATCCAAAAGTTGAGGAGGCACGATCCGTGGGAAACGGGAACAGCCAATTAGAGGCTTAACTCGCTAAGAAATTAACGGATACCTTGGACACAAGGGCCCACGCGTATTTCTTATCCCAACCAATGAGCTGGCGACAGCCAGGAGCTCCTCAATGGTTCTTTCAGCTTGGCGGTCCCACAATCATTCCCATTAACCAATCACATTTCGACAGGAAAAAGGAGTGTCAAATTTTGACCGACAATGGAGAGGGAAAGAATTCTCCTCCAGCCAATCACGAAAGAACACGTCATGTCGTCTTCTCTAACCATGCGGAACCCGTGTTCACCGGAAAATCAAAGCTAGTCGCCGGAAAAGCAATGGATCACCGGAAAACCGCAAATCAACCATAACTCGGTGAATACTTAACAAAAATTGACGATTTTTATGTCCCTGAACTCCTTATTCGATCCTCTACATTCCTGGACGTTGAAAATTCACTGAAACTAATTTGAATGAAAACCCATATGTCGAGATAAGTCGAGATCGCCAAGATTAGTTCGAGGTTGCCAAAGGCAAAAACGAAATCGCCAAGAACAGAGTCGAAATCGCCAAGGTATACACGAAATCGCCAAGAACAAACTCGAAATCGCCAAGAACTAACTCAAAAATCGCCAAGAAAATCTTCAAGTACAATCGAAATCGCTAAGAACATCTTCAAGGACAACTGAAATCGCCAAGAACATCTTCAAGAGCTGTGAAATCGCCAAGGCAATCTTCAAGAAAAATGAAGAACACCAAGAACACCGTGAAACATACACTACTGTGTGTTTTTTCAGATCCGCCCAATCCGTTGCGTTTTAGACAAAACTCATGCTCCGAGTGGATCCGAAACGCGTTTTCCATCAATATTCATACTTTATTTCATCCAAATCCATCAATAATAGCACCAGAAACTCGAGATCAAAGCTCCAAAATCTTCAAAAACCCCCAAAAACGAGAAAACCCTCCAGTTACGAAAAACAGCTTTGATCTCGCATTTTTCACTTATTTGAACAATTTGAACACTAAACACATCAAAATGAAGTCCCCAAATATGAATCGAACATCCATATCATCAAGAATCCATCCAAAAATACAGAAAAAAAATAAAATTATTCATCTCCTAAGTGGTTTTCAAATTTGCACTTCATTAGAGCTCAAAATCAAGATTCGAGTGATCAGATTCGTCGTGAGACGCGATCTGATCGGTATCCGCTCTGATACCATTTGTCAGGACCGCTTTCACATCAAGAATCCCAACATTGAGCAAGAACGAAGATTAGATGAGGAGAGCGGATGATGAGAATCTAAGAACATCTATAACATAATTGATAAATCAAACGATTCATTGATTATTACTGAATGATTACAACGAACCGAATGATTACAAACTCGTCATAGGAAATCCACGGTCATCTTGGGTTGCTCAAACCCAAGATGAGACTCTCTCTCTAGAAATGATAGCTCACATCACTCAAGATCATCATTTTACAAATGGATCACATCACCCCTATATATATGAGAGCACTGTGCTCACTAGCCCACTAACTAGCAAGACACTTATACAATGAGCTAAATACAAATAAAAATAAAATAAACAAATATTAATTAAATTAAAGTTGATTTAATTAATTATTAAATCTTCAATCTTCACAACTCGCGTCTCTGAATCAAATCACAATGAATTCTTCAACCGAATTATTCGAGAGTAGATTTGATAACCTCAGTCACACTTATTTTTAGTTCCAACACTTAGATAACATCAATAGAGTTAGCCTGTCATTATCAATAAATAGAACTCAGTAGTAGAAACAATAAAACTAAACATCATGAATGCAACCCAAAACATTAAACGTGTTGAATCTTCCATCGGGAGTGCTTCGGGACTTGAAATCTTCTTGATATGGCTTCAATACTTGAGATTAGACCTTCTCTGGACGGAATGAACCTTCTCTGACTTCATACTACCGGCCTCCTTTCGAACTCTTGAAATGGTTGTAAACAAGTTGTATTTATAGTGAAATTTAGGGTTTTCGGAAATGCGTACGCCACGAGTCGTTACGGCTGTAACGGGTCGTTAGTGCCGTCGGAAATCTACGGAGTAGGGTTTTTTGCTTCAATCTTGTAACGGGTTGTTATGCTATAACGATCCGTGACGTGGAGAATAAACTAATATTCCGAATCTTTATCAATTTTCACTTCAAACCTCCTAATTTCCGCAATTCTCACTTAGGCGACCTTTGAGAACATGTTTATCATATTCTAAACCAAATAAAGGTAAAATTGACCAAAATATTGCATAAACTATCAACAAATAAGGGCGTTTAACTATAAAATAGATGTATACTTTAGGATACATCAAAAATAATTTGTCTTCTAGCCGTGAAGGCTTGTTTCACGTGCTTGATCACTTTAATTAAATCAAATTTTAAAACAGACTGACCTATTATAGAACACTACACTTAATTATTATTATTATATTTTTGAAACTTGTTATAAGGATTTGTTCAACTTTTCTACCATAAAAAATTCAGGGTTTTTTTTATTTATTTTTGAATTTGTTCCACTTTTCTACCATAAAGATTTCGGGGTTTTTTATTTATTTTTTAACCGGTTTACATACTAAAATATTTTATAGAAATATAATAACCAATAATCTAATACTAATCACTAGGTCAATTCAAACTAAGAAGCATCGTCTTCTGTTAATTAATATCAAGGGCTATAAATATCAAGAGAAGGTTACACGGGTAAATCATATAATACTAATTATCCTTCTAATGGCCCTTCAACTCTACCCACCAATCTTTCTCCAAACTTCCATTGAGCTACGTAAACCAAAGCCAAACATCCAACAAATAATAGAAACAAAGAGGAGGCAAAATCGCTTGATCTGCTGTGGAAGTGGAACCAAGACCAAAGTTTCTCAAAACGATAGTCCCTTGCCCATTTACAACCCAACCATATGGAGTCATGATTATATTCAATCCTTAGATGATACTTTCCCGGTAACATATCATACTTTTGTTTCATTTTAAAACAAAGTTTCTAAAATTATATTTTATAAAAGTGCTATTTTAAAAACAACACAATGCTATTATCATGTTGCTATAACTATACAAATCACACAATACAGTTATGAAATTAATATAGCACTGTGTTCTTTTTATAATAGCACTGTTATATAACATATCTTTGTAAACTTTTTAAAATATATATTTAAAAATATAGCAATATTATACACATATTAACGATAAAAATATGCTTCAATTTATGATATAATTTTTACAAAAAAAATATAAAGTATATAATAGTTATTTTAGTTTAAAGGGTTATTGGCTTGAATTAATCCCAACTATCACTTATTGGCCGGGATCACTCCCAACTAAAGAAATCACCACCGCCACCCCCAACTAGGGGTGTTCAAAAATATCCGAGTCCGAATCCGTATCCGAACTATCCGAAATTCCGTATCCGAATTATCCGAAAATTTTGGATATCCGGAATTTCGGATATCCGAAACTCGGATATCCGAAAATTCGGACTTGGACTTGGACAACAATTTACAAAATTTTCGGAAGTTTCGGATACCCGGTATCCAAAAATTTAAATAAATTTTATATTAAAGAAATAAGGAATTATTGAAGACTTAGACTATTTTTATTTGTTTTGTCGTTTTTTAGGTCGAACTTATGCTTATTTGTATTTGAAGACTTGGACTACGTTTATTTGTTTTGTCGTTTTGTCATTTTTTTTGGTTAAATTGTGATTTTTATTTAAAAAACAGGATTTTCGGATATCCGTTATAACTATCCGAGTCCAGTCCGAAATTTCGGATATCCGAAATTTCAGATATCCGGAATTTCGGACTTGGACTTGGACAGCGAAAACTGATATCCGAAATTTTCAGATACCCGAAATTCGGATATCCGAAATTCCGGGTATCCGGTTTTGAACACCCCTACCCCCAACTATGAACCTAATTTCTGACAACACTCCTTCATGCACATTTTATGACACGCTATGCACATTTTATGACACGATTTTTTAACGGAGGGAGTGTTGGCAGAAATTAGGTTCATAGTTGGGGGTGGCGGTGGTGATTTCTTTAGTTGGGAGTGATCCCGGCCAATAAGTGATAGTTGGGATTAATTCAAGCCAATAACCCTAGTTTAAAAAGTTAATAGAAGTTATATTTATTAAGAAAAGTCAACGGTTCACGTGACAGATTTTTATTGGTTCTTAGGGTTTCTATTATAAAAACGGTTTGTATTTTATTCTACTTATATATATATATATATATATATATATATATATATATATATATATATATTTATGATACTATTAGACATCTAGCTTATAGGTGAAACGCATCAAAACTACGTAGTTTTGATTAAAAGTTACATAAACTTTATTTACTTCTAAAAATAAATCGATGACGTAGTGGACGTCGGATAGATTTTACAAGAAATTTTAGTGGAAATACATAATTAATTGTATATATAAATACTTAAAAATACCTAAGAAATAAAAAAGAACTGAATATATATTTCTAAACAATCCATGTCTAAAATATTTGTTTAATAAAGTTTAGGAAAAAAAAGTAAAAGTAAAAAGTATCAAAAATATTCTCGTAAAGAGAAAGATAAAAAAAATTAAAAATGTTGAATTGGAAGAAAAAAAGATTTTAAAATTTGAACTTAGGAACCTATAAAACACAATAATAATATTCAAACCACTATATGTACTATCTATACTATATTATAATACATATTGGTTAAGGGCATTTTCGTCATATTGAAATGTTCATAATTTTAAAACGCGTACAACTAAATAAGCCAAATGTAAAAGTTCATAACGCATAAACTAAGCTGAGTTTGCTCATATCCCATATTGATTCTTAGATAAATTTTTAAAGTTCTTCCTCTCTATAAAATGAGAGAAGTGAGATTACATCTATCAAGATCTCAAACCTACAAATTGGCTTGTGGAGTGACATGGATTGGTTTATCTCACATTGAATGTAGGATGAAAATCCCTTATCAAGTATTTCCCTATAAAATGGTGAAGTCTTTTTAACTTAACCACACTTTTTAATTTAATCACAAATTTCTTTTAGACTTTTTATTATGATTAAAGTAAAGCATTGTTTATATTGAATTTTTCTGGGCTCATAGATTTTCATATTTTTGTAATAATAGAAATCAGTTAAAATTATGTTATCATTCATCACTTGCTTTATAAATAATTTGTTTCAACGTGTAGCTTTCTTCAAAAAAGAAAAAAAAAATAGTTACCAGTGGCTACTGTAGTACATATCCCTCGCCAAAAAGTAAGTAGGCATATCTATACTATATTATAATATATATATTGGTCAAGGGCGTTTTTATATTGAAATGTTCTTAATTTTAAGACGTGTAAAACTAAATAAGCCACATGTACAAGTTCATAAAACATAAATTAGTTGAGTTTACTCATATTCCACATTGATTCTTAAATAATTTTGTAAAGTTCTTCCTCTCTATAAAATAAGAGAAATGAATTACATCTACTAAAATCTCAAACCTACAAATTGGCTTGTGAAATGAAATGGATTGGTTCATCCCACATTGAATATAGAATGAAAATCTTATCAGGTATTTCCTTATAAAATTGTTAAGGCTATGTTTGGCGCACTAGCTGAAAAGCTAGCTGCTAGCTGATAAGTTAGTTGCTAGCTGATGAGCTAGCTGATAAGCGAGCTGCTAGCTGATAAGCTAGCTGCTAGCTGATAAATTATAAGCTAGCTGATAAGCTAGCTGATCGAAAATAACGTTTGGTAAAAACTAGCTGAAAAATATAAATGATATAAATGTACATGTATATAAATAAATTAAAGTTTAAAAACAAAATATTAGGAAAGGGTAAAACTGGAAATATTATAAAAGCTAGTTGAAACGCTACTCCAACTATCTTTTCAAAAGCTAGCTTATAAGCTAGCTTTTGGACATTACCAAACGGGGCTTTTAAAAAAAAACTAGCTTTTTAAAAAAGCCCCGTTTGGTAACGTCAAAAAGCTAGCTGATAAGCTAGCTTATGACGCGCCAAACACGACCTAAGTCTTTTTAACGTAACCATACTTTTTGAATTTAATCACAAGTCTCTTTTAGACTTTTGTATTACGATTAAAATAGATCATTGTTTATATTGAAATTTTTTGGGCTCGTTGATTTTAATATTTTTGTAATAATAAAAATCAGTTAAAATTTTTTTGTTATTCATCACTTGCTTTATAAATAATTTGTGTTAATGTTTAGCTTTCTTCGCAAAAGAAAAAAATAGTTAGCAGTGGCTATTACTATGGTACATATCCCTCGTCAAAAAATGAGTAGGCATATCTATACTATATTATAATACATATTAAATAGAAAATCTGGGCTTTGCAACCACACTCGGTTCATAACAATTTGAGGCATAGTGTTTAAACTTCTGGCAGTTATAGCATTTTACCTTGCTAAAGTCCCTTCCAAATTTCTCATTTTGTTTTGATTGTTACTTCTATTCTTGTACGTACTTTATGATGCATTCACCTCTCTTCATTGTTCTATAAAGGTATCATTTGAAAGATTTCTTATTTTCCTTCTTACCTAAACTTTTCATTATGCTAATTTTGTATTCCTTGTCCATGGTTGTCGAAACGTCTTCCGTGACCTAAATTGTTGTCTTGATGCGTGAACAGAAGTTTCTCTTGATTGTCCCTTAGGGTTCCTTTCTTCAGTTCGATCTATATTAGAGTATTGTTTGATAGTTGCAACAATTTGAATATACCTATATGGTAAGGAATTTAAGAGTTTTCGTACTAGAGTTGTTGGTTGATCAATAGTTTATCATAATCCACTTGCCCTAGTGACGATGTTATTCAACTTTGCGCTAAAGGAATCAATCATGTCTTCTTCCTTCGTCTACAACATCTCAAACTTCTTTTGAGTGTTTGCAACTATGCCTTCTACACTCGTTCAAATCCAGCATGTCTTGTCTTTTGTGCTTCCCATATTTCTCTTGTACTCTTGCACACCCAATGTTGTCCTTCTTGATGTCTAGTTGCATGTTTGTAGTTGGTTTTATCATTTCCAATAATTCATTTGACACTAGTATTGTTTTTGTTTTAACTTCCCACACGGTATAGTTTAAGGATATTAATATTGGGCATTAAAAATGGCGTGATGATATCGTTTCATTATGTATAACATCATTATTTTCTTTCTGTGCCTCCCATGGTTCCTCAGTTTAAACCAAAACAACGATTCCAATATACTGATGAAAATGTGAGTCCCCAGTTCTGTATTTCACTTTGTGTAATCTTCGTATTCCCTTTGAAATTTATTGCGACGATAAATGTTTTCACTTTCTTCAATTTCTTCTTGTAACATATAAAACGGGACTTTTTGCCCTAGTTATAGTTTCTGACTTAGACTACCCCAAATAGTCCAAACTCTCTGATTTTGCGACCACCCTTCACTAACGAACACTCCCTTTATGATGAACAGAAGACAACAATATATCCATGATTGTTTCTTTTTTAACGATTTGTACAAAAAACCAGAAACGAACAACCCTTGAAACAAATAGCCCTCCTATGGCTTTTTATTCTTGATCTTTTTCAAACAGCCACAACGAAACACAAAAACTACAATTTTGTATCATGTTCTTCGAATAAAATATAAGTAAATACCCACACAATTGCAATTAAATTTAAAACTAGCTTTGAACAACCCTTCTAACCTTCGAATTTTTAGTAACAATAAATAACATGCAACAAAAACCAAACACTTTTGTCATCGTCTTCTATGCCTCTATGGTTTACACTAATAATTTATAACATACCAAAAACCAACACTTCTGTTATTATCTTCAATGGTTTAGGCATCCCCTTTTTTTACTGGTACGTTATTTAATGTTGGAAAACCGTTCGCAATTTAAATAAAATAAATACTTTTTATTTTATTACGATTAAAACAAAGAGAATAAACCATACACTATTACAATACAATCAAGATAAAAGTAATCTACTCCTATTACAATACAAGGAAAGATAAAATTAAAGTTACAATACAATTACAAGAAATGAAGAAATACAATACATAGAAATGAAAAGCAATAAAATTAAAGAATACAAAGAAGAAAAGATTACAGTGACGAAAAATTTTGTAGAATGAAATGAAACTTTTAAATTAATTTAAGAATTAAAAGGAGACAGAAAACTTAAATGGTTTTGGAAAAAGAATTTTAGATGTTTTGGGAAAAACAAAACAAGGATTAAGAAATCCTTTGGCGAAGGCTTCGGGTCAAAACCCGGGTCCCTTAAAACAAATTACGGGTCTACCGAAGATCCGTTTTGTTTTCCAGGGTACAATCGCCTAAACCGTATTGAACGGTCGGGATAACTCTAAGCTTGAAGTTACCTTGAAGCTTGAAGAAATGAAGAACGAAGAGGAAGATTTTGAGAGAAGGTATGAGGACGAGAAGAGAGAATTATGTGTGAATTCTGTGTGTTTAGCCTCAACTAATGAGGTTGTATTTATAGTGGTGGGAGTGGCTTGTTGAGCACACAAAAATAATTCGTAGTCAAACTTTGTGTTAAACGCCTATAATGCAAATTGATTTCTAATTAACACGGAATTACCTTAATTAGCTCAAAACACGTTTACAGATATCATTCCGGAGAAATCTCCGCGTAACAGCTGTTTTCCGGAAGAACTGGTCTTCCGGATCAACTTTCGCTTGAACTCCAAGCAAAACTCCTGTCCGCTTGAACTTCAACCGGAACAGTATCCGACTGAACTCACGCATTGTTCCGCTTGAACCAGTTTTTCCGGTTCAACTCACATTCCGCTTGAACTTCTCCGCCCGGACCACACAGGTCCGCTTGGACTTCAACCGGAACAACTTCCGATTGAACCCAAAAACAATAAGGCAGCTCTCAAGCGGCGATGCGAAGTGCAAAGTGCGTCATCAAAGCGCCACATTGTGCCTCATAAGCCCACGCCACGCACGCGCGCGTGTGCGAATGCGAGTTAGGGGTGCTTCGCACCCCTCAGGGTCCAAGGGATGTGTCCTACTAAAGGAAACAATAGTTGGTAAGTTTCCCACCTTATAAACCACTTTTGGTTTCATTCCCCAACCAATGTGGGATGAGTTAACATGTTATACTTAGCATTTTTCTCTCTAATTTTCACAGCTTCACATGTTGCGAGACCTCAACTTTGAGCTTCGATATCTCATTCATACAAGCTCGAATTTGGACGTGGTTTGATGCGTTGGAAAGCCCTCACAACGTACTACACAAACCCATAAAATACAGAGGCAACAACCTATGTTTTCTGTATTTTATTTTAGTCCAAAGTTGGTGAAAAACTCATTTTCACGTTTAGTGAAAAAAACACATTTTACACTAGTTTTTCTCCCAAAATTCCAACATATAATTATATTTATTTTCGGATTATTATTATTATTAATAGTTTAGAGATTAGTTGGTCATTAGAGTTAGTTAGAGGGTGTTTATGTAACTTACATTGTTATTTATCTAATGTGTATGTAAGAACGTGATTAGTTTTGAAACTAAAATCATATTCCTTCTCCATATATTTCTCTCTTCTAGATTAACTTTGTCATATCTCTATCTTCTTCTCACATTCTCTTCATCTAATCACCAATTATCTTTGGTACGTATCAATGATCACATTCTCTTCATCTAATCATTGATTATCATTGGTACGCATCAATGGCTTCAGATCCATTCGAACTCTCGGATGTGGTAATCAAGCAATAATGGGATTTTTCTTGGTAGAATGGAGGTCACTGATGTGTGTGTTCGTATAGTAAAAATGGATGATACTTTTGTAGACTTTGAGTCTTAAATTGATATAATCGTTACTTATGAAAACCGACTACACACGAAGGCAAGTGCACCTATAGTAAGAGTAGTATAGTTTGACAAGTAGCCAAGTACTGATCAAAAGACTCGGGAGCTATCAATAATCAACTTTCACTAGATCCTAGCCGATAATTAAGTTAGTTTTGTTTGTTTTCAGTAATTAAGTAAACTAATGATAACAAAATAGAAAGGTAACGATCAACAAGTATGGAGAACTATCACTCGGGCTTGAAATACTCTTGCTAACTCTCAACAAATTATGGTCAAGGTTTAACAAGTTGTCAAAAACAAAGAACGAAGACAATAATCAAATCACATGTTCAAATGAAATGAAGTAGACCTATGTCGTTAGGGCACAACATTGATCTCTCGGTAATATTGCAAAGCAATACACTATGGTCATATATATGCCACCATAATACCGGCATAAAGACATCAAACTATGTAGCAAAGATAGTCTAATACACTAGATTTATGGTCCTATCATAGTACATCAAACCGATATGCTAAAAATGATCCAAATGCTATAATCCCTAGACGTATGGTCATGCCATAGTTCTTCTAACATAGACCTCAAAACAATATAAGGGTACCCGACGTATGGTCATTCCTAGGTAAGAAGATTAGAAAATAAGTCATGGATAGATTTGTGTGACATGTCACTTTACGTATGGTCATGCCTAAGCTTCTTGTCACACACCCATCTCAACAAGCTAAACTATAGAGGTCATAGCATGCCAATGTAGGCATATCCAATGAGCTATCATGCTAACACACTAGACGTAGGGTCATGCCTAAGCATGTTAGCATCACCACATCACCTCTCTAAGCTATGGTCAAAGTTAACATGATAACATGGCTTGAAACACTTGAAATAAAACACCCAAACCTCTACCACCCAAACACATTAAGTGATAACAAATATTACATACATAGACATACAAAATAAATGAAAGCAAGTGCATGATAAGGGGCTAAGTCCCATATTACATATCATTTTAAACTTGAGGTTAGGAAGAGCTTAGTTCGAATGTTAGCTCATCTTCAATGATGAGAAGGTTCATATCTAGATGTTGCTAACCATGGACTTTTGTTAAACCATAACAATAAAAGAATATTTAAGAGCACCTCAAGATCGTGTTTACCCAAGTGATATAAGAAACTAGCCAATCATGGCTATAACACAATGAACAAAAGTGTAAACAAAGCAAGACATCATAGTTAAGCAATTCAACTAGTCAAGAAATTACATAAGTGTTCAAATATTCTTCCTCACTTGGGAAATTGGAATCCTTTCAAGAATAAATTAACTAACTATATTAAACTAAGAAAACATGTAGGATCGTGGTTAAATCACTAATAACCTAACAAGATTACTTATTCTTCACTAATACACTCACTTTGTTATATATTAGTTATACGTTGATATTGCTTGAAGTAAAAAAGTTAATTGCAAGTATATGAGAACATAAGTATATAAAATTCAACACTATATTGCATTAACTCAACAACAGATTACAAAATGCAAGTTGTGATCGGATACCTGGTTCGCTGTGTACTACCATGCTATAAATAGTGCCAAGGGAAATCAAGGAAAGCCCTTGATATCCATAAGGTCATCTAAGAGCGTTAACTACAGCAATATTAATGACTTAATACTAAGGAACATTCTTCATTGGACAATGTTGTTTCTTAGACAGTTTGACTTGATCTTCTGAGGAGAAATCTTGCTTTTAGTGACTCAAATCTGCACTGATTGACTTTTGTGTCAGACTGAGAAAAAGACAGTATAGTTGTTTGTTTTTCCAACTGAACTCTCCTTCCGGTTGGAACTCGAGTTCATCCGGAACTGTCTTTCTTCTGGTCCAATTAATCTTCCGAGTCAACTACCGCTTCCGCTTGAACACTTGATCTTCCGGTTCATCTTCAATCAACCAGGACTCTTTGTTCTTTCATCATATTTACTTCCGCTCGATCTCCATCCGGAACTCCTAACTGATTAATTTCTTACAAAACAGAAGAAAAATTCAGAAGAAATCAGATGTAAGTGGTGGTGGGTGATCCCTTGCAAATGTGAAGTGAATTGGTATTTATACCCAAAATCATATGGTCGCCCATGGTTGTGCTTGGGGTGCACACGACCTTGCCTGTACTCGGCTCTCGTCATCTCGTTGACCTAACATCTTATCTCTGTACGCTGACGTTTGCCACGACCGTGTTCAAGATGAAAACGGCCGTGCTTGAGCATTCCACGGTCATGGATAAGTTAGCACATGACCGTGGCTATTGGGTGAAGACAAATATGTCATTTTCTTTTATCAGATCTGGTCTGGTTTACTTTTCGTACGGACGTGTTCTTCATGGGCATAGTTATGTGTCAACTAACACAACAATGTCTGTAATTAAGAAATCTTCTATACGGCTGTGGTTCAAAGGCATATGGTCGTGGAGCAGGTCGACACGACCGTGGTCATCAGGGCACACGGTCGTGCTAAATCTTCTCATTAGATTTTCTATACTTTTTTGTACATTTGACCTCGTGAAGCTTCAAGGTTTATAAATTGAAAATAAAAAAATTATGAACATATTTAAGAACTCCCACAATCATAACCGACCAAAACGAGGGATATATAATGGATTAAAAATGTGTTATTTAGTGCACCTCTATCACTTGTCAATATATCTATAAAGATCAATAATCAAGTAATGATGGCACTAGGATCGGGTCCAATTGATGTAAATCGGGGACAAGCTTCATGTTCATCATGCACATCAACACCACCTCTAATATCTTCCAAAAAAAGGTGTCATCCACACCACCACTGCCACCAAAACACGCCTCACCCACACCATCGCCAACATCTACCCCAAAACCCACCTCAAAAATACCACCAGTTGTGTCACCTACACAAAACTAGCCAAAACAAACAAACCAACATCATTGAAATCAACTCCTTCAATCGCCCCAAACCCACAACGGAAACAGGCACCAACAACAACACTCATATTTGTGCTAGAGACTGCACCATTGATGGTTCCAAACATGTCGAAACAAGCGATGACACCAATAGATGATGCAACCACCGACCATGGTGTCTAGTTGACACATCCCCAAATGCCATCGGATAAACCGAATGGCCCCCACCTTGGAACTAGTCGAACAAAGGAGTCCTTGGATGCCGCAATTTTTTATTTTTATTATTTATTTGTCCATTTTTAAGATCAAGAATCTTTTAAGGCTCGAGTATTGCTACTTAATTTAGCTATATATTATATGGGATTATTATTTATCTAATGTATACGTAAGAATCGAGTATTGCTACTTAATTTAGCTATATATTATATGGGATTATTATTTATCTAATGTATACGTAAGAATGGCATTAGTTTTGAAATAATATTACATATAACTAGTTTAACTCTATCATATTTCTATCTTCTCCTCACATTCTCTTCATATAATCATTGATTACCATTGGCACGTATCATTGACCTTTCATTTGCCTTCGACAAACTGGACAACACTAAACCAAAATAAGTTCGTATCTTCTTGATTTTGTGACTAATTTTCCGAATTCAAACACACATTGTGGTCTGGTCTTTTTACGATAAACAGATAACAAAAATTAATGAATTTGTTTGTGTTTTTCAAACTCAACGACCTCATTTGATACCTCCTTCATGACCGAAAGTAAACAATGGATTCCAAACACCTTTAGTGATGACCGGTTTCCCAAGTTTGTATATTTTGATATCTAAGGCTATGTGTAGTGGATGGAGCCCCTTTGGGGGGTTATGCGACATTTGGCATCCACGTCATCGGGAGGGGCTCCATGGGAAAAGTGGTGTAGTGGGGGGTTATGAGGAAGGGGGGTTATGAGATAGGAGAGCCAATAGAAAAAAAGCAAAAAAAAAAGAAAAAACAATCAAGACTTAAAGGGGCGTTATGTTAATAGCGCTTCTTCCGTTTTCTACCAATATGGCGCCTAGGGGGGTGGGGAGGGGCTCCATGAGGGGCGTTATAGTTAACATGGAGCCCCCATGGAGCCCCACTACGGATGGCCTAATATCAAAATAAAGAACAATGACCAAACTCTTATTGTTTGCTTTTCCCAAAACATAAATCTGTTTTCAAACAGCAAGGCCTAGACTCTGACACTTACTATTAGCCCAGATCTGCGATGAACGCAACAAACAATCTAAAAATAAACTAAATGTTGATTAATGATTCCATAAGTATATGGGATTGACTGCGTGGTTTTGGTAGTGAAGAACGATTCACTCAAGAGGTTTTATATTTAAAAATAAAAAATTTCCATAAAACGACTACACGCGCATATAAGCAAGGGTACCTATCGCACCTACGGTATAGTATCGATAAGAACCAAGTATTGATCCATGGGACACGTATCTAATACTAGACCTTTGCCAATCTTCAGCCGAGAGATAATTACGAATAGAATAGCTAATCTAACTGTCATCTAAACTAGTTAACTAACTAACCTAATAACTAAGAGATCTATAACTAACGTAGTTGATCAAATTAAGTAACAATCAAACCTAAATGACTAAGAAATCACCACTTATACTATAGAAAACTTATGTAAGAAAAACTATCACCCAGGGTATTGAATCCTCTTGTCTTCTGAATAAATCACATGAATGAGTACATTTGATGCTTTTCTAAAGATAACTAAGACTCTTTCTAGAGAAACACTCAACATCAATTAACACATCAATTATATTGAAACGCTAGACGGGGTAACTCTCGCTAGAGAATGAAACCCTCATAATTAGAGAACTCAAGAATGCTAGAGACACACACTCCAAGACTCTAATGCAAGCTCATCAATCTCACATTCAATCTTCAGACTAGAAACCGCTCACCAAAGCACCTAACACACCTGGTGCTAACGAAAATATGATAAACACGACAAGGCAAGTAAGATCCCTACGCACACCCAGAACCTGCTAAGGTCACTAGTTTCAAATAGCACACTTAATACTCAAATCTCACCACCAATTGATCTAGACTCTTTCGATGATCTAGCCCCATATCACAATCCTAAACCCAATGATCTAAGAATAATAAAATCGGAATACTCAAGTAGCGACCTCTTACACCCCGATAGAACCACACCAATGGTATCAAAACTCAAATCAACAAGTACACAAACGTATCTTTAGATATCAAGATCAACAAAATCAAAGTTCAAAATAAATCATAAGCAATGTTAAACGCATGAGTCAAATATTAGACAAGAATCATACAAACCCTAGATTATACATGAATCTAGCCTAACATACTAAAAATAAAAAAGTATTTAATCTTAAATATTGTTGGGAATTTAAAGAAAACAGAGATCGAATGTAAACCGAATGGAATAGAGTGTAGTAACGTTAACCAAATGCTCAGATCTTGTTTCGAATCTTCCCTTATGCTTCAAACCTCTCTCTCAGACCCTTCTGGCCGCCTCCAGGGTGGAAAACCAACTCCTCTAATGCGTTGGACGTCACATGTATTTATAGGCCAAAATTAGGGTTTTTTCCTACGGGTAGCCCATAACGCCCCATTACCACATAACGGGCCGTTGCACAAATGACTTCTTCCATCAACTTTGATTTTTTCAGCATTTACACTTCAAATCATTATAATTTATTCGTTTTTCATCGTTTCTTCACCCGAAGCTCTAGAAACACAATATGAAGTATTTAAGTAACATTTTTAGCCAAATCATATCTAAAACCATTCAAAGTGATGGGAATAATTGACTTAAAAGATGTGTATTTAGAGACACATCAAGGATGATCCTAAACGTGTTCATCTTTGACATTTTATACAAACAAGCATGAAGCGACGCATTCACTTGCTTAACGTGGTTTAAGATGAATACAACTTTGGCCTAATCACATGCTTAACATGATTTAAGAATATTATAGATCAACATTGTAGGTGTGGAAATAACACCCTACTTTCATCTCATATTAAGCTTTTGCACATAAAACTATTCTATGTACATGCGTATAACTTACACATAGTAATAATCCTTTTATGAATAAATACAGAACAACTTTAAGGACAAGGTGTTGAAGCTAGAGAAGAAAGTAAGGGCATTGAATGTAGATGTCGAAAATGATAGTTTTCGTATGTTGGAATTGCTTGAACACATAGATGATATCGAAAGATTGGGACTTAGCCATCGCTTCCAACACGATATAACAAGAGCACTAGCCATAATCACATCTAATGTTAGGCTTGAAGAAAAGGAAGATGATCTTCATGAGGCATCTCTTAGATTCAGGATTCTAAGACAACATGGTTATAATGTGTCCGAAGGTACTTCTTTAGTTTTTCCATTTTATTTACATTGTGCCCTTCTCTACTATAATGAAAATCTAATATCACACTACCATATAGTCAAATCACATACACTCGAAAAAATGGCTAAATTTTGTCAAATGGTAGTTTGACTTTTCAACTGTTTGAGTGTGTCAAACTTTGAAAAAGTTATTTCGCCATTGAAGAGATTGAAAAAGTCAAATGGTCGTTAAATTTGCTGCAAATGGTTATTTAAAAGGGGTGTGAGATCGGGTGGGGGAATAGACCATCCCATTTACATATTCCCACCATCATCAACTCATTGATGATTCAATTGAAATATTTAAACACAGATTTTCTTAAGAGATTTAAGGACATTCATGGTGGCTTTATTGAACGTCTGGAGACCGATGTGAAAGGACTGATAAGTCTATATGAAGCTTCGCATATTGCTTTTATAGAAGAAAGTGATTTGCATAAGGCCAAGTTATTCGCGATGAAACATTTGCTAAAACTTAAACATGGAGAAAATGATGCCCAAGTCCATGAACACATACACCACACTTTGGAAGTCCCCTTGTATCATAGGGTGCATAGATTACAAGCAAGAAGTTACATTGATACATACAAGAAACGACAAGATGCAAATCTACTTTTCCTGGAGCTTGCAACATTAGATTTCAACATGACTCAAGCAGCTTTCAAAACAGAACTTAAAGAAGTATCAATGTAAACCATAATATGAATGTATATAAAACAATCTATTAATTTTCATCATAAGATCAAAGCACCCTAAATTTCTCCCATTATATATATAATTGCAGGTGGTGGAAGAATATAGGCCTAACATACAAGTTAGACTTCGCTAGGGACCGACTCATGGAATGCTTCTTTTGGGCAGTTGGAATGGTTTTTGAACCTCAAAATCATTCTTGTCGTGTATGGATAACAAAAGCATTCTCGTTAATTACTGTCATTGATGATATCTATGATATTTATGGTTCTGTTGATGAGCTTGAGATCTTCATTGATGCTGTCAAGAGGTTTGCTATTTTGAAGTATTATATATATATATATATATATATATATATATATATATATATATATAGAGAGAGAGAGAGAGAGTGGAAGGATAGAATGAAAACCTCTTCGAGTTTGGAAAACCGTGAAAACCAAGCTAAAAAATTCGTTTTTTGTTCCGATTTTTTTTATGGTGACTCTCTAAGTTAAAAAAAAAACCCCTTTATGCAAAAAAGTAAAAAAAACGCCTAGTAAATTTTTTTAAAAAATATATTTTATAACCGATGTTACATATGTAACATTACCCTGTTACATATGTAACATCGGTTATAAAATTTATTTTTTTTAAAAATTACTAGGCGTTTTTTTACTTATTTTTTGCATAAAAGGGGTATTTTTAACTTAGAGAGTCACCATAAAAAAAAATCGGAACAAAAAATGAATTTTTTAGCTTGGTTTTCACGGTTTTCCAAACTCGGAGATGTTTTCGTTATATCCCTCCCATATATATATATATATATATATATATATATATATATTAAGTATCTCTAGATAGTTCAAGTTCCATAATTTTGTAACTTCCAACTTTTTTAGGTGGGATACTGATAAGGTGGAACACATGCCGACGTATTTAAAAGTAGGCTTCGAAGCTCTTCACAACACAGTTACTGAAATGGGTTCTAATACTTCAATTGGGCAAGGAGAAGACATCACAGCAATCCTTGTAAAAGTGGTTAGTGTGTGTGTGTATATATTAAAAGTTATCATTATAGTAGTACTTCTATGGACTTGCTATAAAATTAGGTCATCATCACTCAATTTTGATAGTGGGGAGAACTACTTGAAGCGTTCCTTGTGGAAGCAAAGTGGACTCGAGACAAATACATTCCAACACTTCAAGCGTATCTTGATAATGCTTGGCGATCGGTGTCAGGGGTGGTTTTACTTACTCATGGATACTTTTCAATCAGTCAAGAAATGAAGATAGATGTAGCTGATTCCTTAGAGAAGTATCATGATCTTATGAAATGGTCGTCGGTGATTTTCCGACTTTATAATGATTTGGCAACTTCATCGGTATGTTTTAGATTGGGTACTCTGTTAATTAAACTTGTTTGTTCTTGTATTTTCTTAATATTTTTTTTTTGTTTCTAAATAGAATGAGATAGAAAGAGGTGAAACAGCGAATGCAATATCATGTTACATGCATGAGAAGGGCGTCACTGAGGAAGTTGCGCGTGAATATATAACAACTTTAATTGATGAAGCGTGGAGGAAACTAGTCAAAGTGCATGTGGCTTGCTCTCAAGAGTTTCCAAATCCATTCGTTGATATGGCAATTAATCTAGCTCGAACTTCACATTGTACGTACCAATATGGTGATGGGCATGGAGCTCCTGATGCTCGAGCCAAAGATAGGGTTTTATCCGTGATTATTGAGCCCATTATAATTGCGGAAAAGGAGCAGAAGTAGACTTAATTTGTGCATGGCCTAACACATGTTATGTTAGTAATAAGCTAAAACTAGGGTTCGTATATAGTAGTTTCTCAACCCTTATCGTGTGAGGGTGCAATGGTTGGTATGTTGTTGTATGTTTATGAGTTCCATTTCTTTTATGTATCGTCGTTGGTTCTGTGACTAATAAAAGGAATATGTGTTAAAAATAGAATACATTGCATGTTTTTCTTCTTTCCAAATCCAATAGAGTGGTATCACACACAACACTCCAATTATTATGTGAGTTAAATGTTCCTGAAAATCCGCATGTTTGAAACAAAAAAATTATTGAAATGGTGATACTTTGGGAAATTTGTTTAACAACTATACGTATGAGAAAACAAATTGAAAGAACGAGTTAACATGGAGATCTAACGATGGAACTTTCAAATTTTAGGAGGCCATATGACACTCGAGAATAACCAGTTCAACATCTTTCGAATGTTTCTTAGGCTATATGGTTGTTAACATGTAGTATTTTGGTTCAATATTTCCTTGCTCTTCTCATTGATACAATACCAAATAAATAGATACAAACTATTAAGATGTGTACACCTAATATCCTTATACTTTTGAATATTTAAAATAATGACTAGATATAACTTAGTTTAATATACCCTATCAGTCTAAGGAGGAGGATATTGGATGCTTAGACTAGACCGAAAATCATCAAAGAGTACCTGTGGTAAAAATATCCGCAATCTGGAATCGAGAAGGCACATGAAGCACACGCACATGACCAAGTTAAACTTTCTTCCTAGAAAGTGTATGTCAATCTCATTGTGTTTAGGTATGTTGATGCTAAATAGGATTCTCTGTCATATAAATTGAAATTACATTGTCATAGTACACGACCAAGGTCTGAGAAGGGGGATGGTCAGGTTCCAACAAAATGTTACGAAGCCAACATTTCTCAACGACAACATGGGCAACGCCATGATACTCTACATCTATGTTGGAACGAGAAATAGTAGGTAGGCATTTGGAGGACCATGAGATGAGATTTTCTCCAAGGAAAATACATTACCCACAGGTGGAGCGACGGGTGACAGGGCACCCAACCCAGTGCGCGTCACTGTAGGACGCCAAGGATGAGATCGGACTACGACGAAGCTAAAGACCCATAGCAATAGTACATGTATCATTCACCTATAACATACCAAAGAATGTGTTTAAGATCATTCATATGTCTTGTCCTCAGATCATGCATGTAGTAGCCCAAGCTAACCGTACCAAAGATATTGTCTGCTTTGCTCCCCGATGGACGCCCATCCAAGAACTCACGGTTTTGTTTTCACCTAACGAGTTGCTCACCCAGGGAAAATGCATCTTGGTAGAGAAGGTTTTCACCTACTTATAAGGAAGGCTTCTTTCTGCTCTTCAACCAATGTGGGACTTACAACTCCACCCCCCTTAGGGAGCCCAGTGTCCTCGCTGGCAGTCTGGCCCGACCCTTGGCTCTGATACCATTTGTAACGGCCCAAGCCAACTGTACCAAGATAATGTCCGATTTGCCCCTAATCTATTTCCCATCCAGAAACTCATGATATTGTTTTCACCCGGTGAGTTTCTGGCCCAGAAAAAATGTCCCTTTGTAGAGAAGGTTTACACCTCCTTATAAGGAAGTCTTTGTTCTCCCTAACCAATGTGGGACTTACAATGCATGTGCATACACACCTATTGCACAACGTAAGAAATACCTAAACGTGTAAGTGTCAAATATTGGAGAGCCCCTATGAGACTGCGATAAAGAGTAGGATCCATAATGGGCTCTCCTATAGAATAGCCAAGTTTACATGTAGTATCAACCGGTGTGCGAGATGGTTAGAGTCTTCTATCTTTTCCACAGATAGAATGTCACGAGTATATTTCTGCTGAGAGAGGAACATGCCCTAATGATTTCGAGTGACAAAAATCCCAAGAAAAAATATGAGTGGGCTGAGGTCTTTCATCGCGAACTCCTTAGCTATATACTATATAAGAGTCTTCTATAGAGTAGGCCATGACGCACTAAGAATGATATCACCCCACATACATCAATTGATATGCAGTATCCGACCCATGCCTATAAATAAATAATGAATGGTCATTTAAACAATGTTGAAACCCGATTTTTTAAACGAAGTCTGAATTGTTGGCGCCACGCCCGAGGTTCCTGCTTTAAGCCATAGAGATACTTCTTCAATCGGTAGACATGATTTTTTCAATTAAATATTTAGCAAGGAATTTTGATTTTTACTAAGTTATATTCTCAAATGACATTTTAATGATCCAAAATCAGTTTTCAAATATACAATATCCAAGTGGTTAAATTTTATGCAAATTGATTTTCAAGAATGAGATTTTGTACTTAACCGTTGAACTCGGTAAGTAACCGGAAGACTCGTATAACTCATTTCAAACATTCATTTATCTTTTATCAAAGTTAAAGATTTTAATTGTATGGTTATGATTTGGTTTTGCTGCATTAAAACGAAAATAAAACAATTCGTGATATTTACGCGTTTTCGGTTCACGAATCGTCGTAACTAAGAACCCATAAATTTGAAATATTGTATTTTTCTATGCCATCATGTTTTTTATAAGTTTTAAGAAACTTGGTTGCAAATTTGTAGCAATATCGAGTTGGAATGGTTGGCGAACGAAAGCGCATCGCAAAAGGAAATAATATATATAAAAGTTGGCACCCACAAACCGCGAGGGGTATTACTCGGGACTGTCGCGGTTTGTGGACCCCCTGTCTGCAACCTTGTTCGATCAGCTCGCAATCTGGGCTCGTTTTTTTACCTCCTTGACCATCCAAAAGTCGTTTTTAACTAAAATTATACCCCCAATAATGGTCCCTTATCATGTATAACCATCTTAGAATTTTCTAGAATCCATATCTCATCCAAATTCGTTTTGATTTCAATTATTAATGATTGTCCAAATATATTTGAACTTGTTTTATCTTGTTTTGCCTCACTCTAAACCTTAGTCGGTTTCTCTATTATAAATACATGTTTTATGGCTCTTAGAAACCTCTGATCAACCATCACCAACCATCAATTTCGTCTCTATTGCTCTCGGTCGTGATTTCAAAAGTCAACTGATCAGAGTTTGATCAGTCGATTTCGTCGTCTTCCTTCCGTTTTCACAAGTAAGTTTCTTCACGGAAAAAATGTTTGTTTTAATATTTTCTTCAAGTCCCTACTCTTTGTTTCTGTTCATGTTGACTATATCAAAAAGTCAACTCGGTGTTCTTAATATATAATTGAGGGAAATCAATTAAATTCGATCCAACTTTGTTTGATGATTCTAATCAATTCTCCATCTTACCCACGTGGAGCCGTACACTTGCATCCACGGAGGTTTTAACCTCATCAGATACGATCTTTTTAACTTCTGCTAGCATGGTTTCCGTCAAAGCTCCACCTTGGTGACCTTCATTCACCATTGCAACTAAAAGTTTATAATAGGTTAGCATTATCTTAACAAATCCATGCTTGTCATGTTGAAACAAGATTCAACATAATTGTCCACTTGTTATTACAAGTAGATTATTTATCACCACTCTTATTTATTTCAATCTTACCCTTGTTGTGAATATCACAATTGGGGATTTTTAACATTCTTACATCTTGTTCACCCCTCTTATGTTAACCTGACCCCTTATTACATTTTTACACTTGGGTATGATGCTTTTAGCATCACCCCTTGTGCTTAAGTCCATCCCTTCTTTTACACTCTTACTTAGATTGCACGCATGGTGCTCGTCCATTTCATACTTGTTCACATAGTGTCAACAATATTTATAACGTAATAACACTAAATTACTTACCGGGTCACATGATTGAGCTTTGAACCGAACACTTTTTCCATTCTCCGAGCACTCGGTTTGAGTTCAAGTGTCCCCACAACACTTGAATCCCTCAAACCATGGCTCTGATACCAACTTGTAACACCCCACTACTTCTTTTAATGGGTTTTAGTATATAGAAAGTAGACCCAGAAAATTTTCTTAAAAACGGATCCATACTTGACCAAAATAACCATCAACATCCATTAGGTTAGTTGTTATCCATCCATAAGACATTATATCAGAGTACGTAGCTGAGATTAACAAAATGTAATATAACGTGTGCGCTTCACAGAAACTCCATTTGGTGTTCGGTTCTTCAACTAGCATGCTCAATCTGGACTCGTTCCCACTCTTTCCTTGTTACCTGTCACCATTCACCAGTAACGTATTAGTAAAGGATGACCTATACAAGAATTCAAGATTTACCTACAATACCTCAAATCCATACATCTAGTCAAATTAATAACTCCTTCTCATTAGCTTCCCATATCCAAACCTATGAATCAAACGTGTGAGAATCTAATCATCAAAATCCCAACACGTGTGACCCGCTTCAGAAGTCCATAATGGGTACACACTTTAATAACTCTACCCAAATACATACTTGGAATTGCGTCACGCACAATTCCTCATTTTACCCGAAGGTCGTTCTTATGGAATTATAACTTCCGTCTCTTACCCCAAGGGGGTCAATTCTACCTATCTTATTCAAACGGGTCAATATGCAAATTTCATTCGTTCTTACGAATTATAAGTTTCATCTCTTACCCCAAGGGGGTCAATTCTACCTATCTTACCCAAACGGGTCAATATGCAAATTTCATTCATTCTTACGAATTGTAACTTCTGTCTCTTACCCCAAGTGGGGTCAATTCTACCTATCTTACCCAAACGGGTCAATATTTAAATTTCATTCGTTCTTTCGATTTATAACTTCTGTCTCTTTTCAATAATTAGCAACCCCATACTTCCAACAACTAATGCGACATGTACTTACGCATTAGTTACTTTCATATAGATATGCATAATCTAAATAATCATACGTTACCACTTCATGCTTAGCTTTAACTCAATCGTTTAACATACTTCCCTTGACATGAATGTCCCATGTCAAGGATCACACTTTAACCCGAATGTACTACTTAGATTGTGAATGGCCATAATTCTCCATCTTACCCGAAGGTTCATACATAGCATATCATGCCTACGTACATCTTACCCAAACGGGTCTCCTTACATATCTAGTATATCACACATAGGTGATATGCATACCTCTTTACCCCAACGGTCAAACCCCACCTTTAGTATATCACACATAGGTGATATACATACATCCTTATCCAAACGGGTCAAAACACATCTTTAGAATATCACACATAAGCGATATACATACATCCTTACCCAAACGGGTCAAACACATCTTTAGTATATCACACATAAGCGATATACATACATCCTTATCCAAACGGGTCAAACACATCTTTAGTATATCACACAAGTGATATACATACATCCTTACCCAACCGGGTTAAACACACCTTTGGTATATCACACATAAGTGGTATACATGCATCTTTACCTAAATGGGTCAAATCACAACTTTACAATACGTCTACTCTCATACATTTATATTATCCCAGACGGGTCATATTTATTTACCATATAAACACACTTTCATTTATCTCGATTAACCCAAATGGGTCATAAAACATACTCCACATATTCACATACTTTCTTATATCTATATTATCCCATCGGGTCATAGATTATACTCCACATACGCATACTTTCATGTGTTCTTACTTGGTGTTGTAGCTATTATTTAACTACAAACATCATTCAAAAATAAAACTTACTACTTATGTGTTACCAGTCTTGCCCAACAGGCTAAATCGTACAATCACATATCACCATACTTTACATTTATCATCCCTCTTATCTTCTACTCGCATTGGATCTCGGGTAGTTATTCAAACTAATAAACAACTATACCGTTTACATACTTTGTAACAAAATTTAACAATCTTAAACGTTACCTCAAAATCTTTAATTTTGCATTCCTTGATGACTTGAGCTCCCACCACTTTTACTTATAAGTTACTTGATTATTTAGATTGGTAATTACCAATATGACCAACCATAACACTCAAGTATTATTCCACTTAACAATTCAACTATTCCCACCTACTTTCAAATTCAACACCTCATTTAGGCATTTTCACAAACACTTGGTGTGCATAAAAATGCTTAATCTATCTCATACACTTTTAGCATACCATTTAACCATTCTTTACATACTCCCACTATAATATACATACTTTAAGTAAAATTAACAACCTCCACTTCATTTATAAACATACTTTAAGTCTAAATGACAAATTCAACCCCCACGTCTATATGTAAAACGATAACAAGTCATGGGGTTTAACACATCCTACAACTCCACTAATTTATAAACAAGAAGAAAAGCATGCACTCTTAATTTCGCACTTTATTTATGTATACAAGTCACATACTAACGATTTCTTAGACCAATTAGACAAGATGATGTGTTTCATACATAACCACACAAGTAAAGATGACTTATTTGTCAACTTAAACCATCACGGAGAAGAAAAACGGGTGTAGGTTGTAGAAATCCGCCCAAATTCGAACTTCCCCAACCAATCCTACTAGATTTTGACCTTGAGCACCCAAATTGATCAAGCCCTAGCTCCATCCCCCTCTGCCTCTTCTTCTCTGCGTAATCCAAAAAAATTCCTTTTAATCATTTAAGTGCATATTGCCCCCCTCTACTTTGGCCATTTTGATAAACTTAACCCCTTACTTGCATTTTACACAACACACCCTTATCTTTCTTGATTTTATAGTTAATTACTATTAACTTAGTAACTAACAACATGTCAACAAAATAAACATCAAATTATGTTCTATGAGGCGTCATTTAGAATGCACTTCACCCCGTAGCTCCTCGTGTCATAATACAATTTATTTTTAAATCAAATCCGGTTTTGGAATGTTACACCTAAACCCAAATAATCCCCATGTCTAAACAGAAGCACAAACCCAAAGAGGCACACATCGCCATCAACACCCTAAAGCCCACCTGGTGAACAAATTGACTATAGGCGTCATGGACATGCAAATGCAGCACCTAGCAGCAGGGGAATAGAAATATCACCAAAATTATAATTGCAAGTGGGCCGATCCATTCTCAATAAATTACAAACCAAACAACCTAGTGCTAAACAGATTCAAGCGTCAAAGCCCACCACTCTAAGAGTCTTGGACCAAATGTCGCCCAAAGAGGAGAGGAGAATAACAAAACATCAAAATAATTTATTTTTTATCATACTATTATATAAAAGAAAAGTTTTTAGGACACTTGTCATCACCATAGCCTTTCTCAACCTTATTTTCCCGCCCTTTTCATTGGCTACGTTGTGGACCTCATTATACCCGGCCTGTTTACATTATAACCCAATGTCACAGAACCCACAATTTCCTATCATTCAATCCGTGCGTTTCCTCCCTCCCTCTCGAAAGCGATTTTCATCAACATCAAATCTTCCACAGCCGTAAACAACTTCAGAAATCAGAATCGATCAATCGACTTAGGTAATGACTTCTTTTAACCTTGATCATCGACTTTTTTCTTGATTCTTCAATAACCCGATAAACCCTAATTTTTTTCCCTAAGAACCATTCAAGTTTCTGCCATATACCCACATTTAATCAACCTCTACCAATAAAAAGTTCATTGTGTGTATTGGGTTATCTTAACTGAACTTGGTTTAGTTAGAATTTCTACCTGACTTCGGATTTGTCAGGTTTCGATTGGGATGGAAAGGTTTCGATGGATCCGTGGCAGGATTGCGAATGTTTTGATGGATCTGTGGTGTGTGTTTAGGATTGTGATGCCTTAAGTTTTTGGTTGTTTAATTTTTTTTTCTTTTTGTTTATTTGATTTGAATATTTTTTTGAAATTTTCTTTTGATTGGTAATTTACTTTCCTGCTTGATTGTAGGTACTGTGTTTACCATTTGATAGCATAAAGTAGTCTGATGAAGGTTTGTTACTCTGTTAGACAAATAATTGTTTTTCATATCTGCATGCTTATCATGATTAGCTTACGTTGCCTTTTAGTTTGCGGGTTTTCATAAGGTTTCTCTTTGCTCAAATTGTTATGGTCGATCAAAATTATAGGCCAGCTAATTCCTTTGTATAAAATCTTAGGTGGCTTTTGGTTCACGGAATTCAATGGAATTGGAATTGATACATTTACCTTTTAAAATTGTTCTTGATTAGGTAACAAAGGAATTTGAAATGTAATGAATTCCTTTAATCAATGGAATGTGTGGTCATGTTTGTGTATGTGTCTACTATTTGATTTTATATTGCTCAATTTTTTTTGGCCATTGATTTTGATTGAGCATTCAAGTTGGTGTATGGCCAAGTGGGTCAGAAAAAATTCTATACGTGCAAGTGGTTGCTATTTTACATCTTTAATTTATATATAAATGATATAATAATTGGTTGCTGTAGTTTCGAAGCAATAATGGAGTTTTGCAAGCAATAGTTTGAGCAAAAGAAGGGTGGGAACTTGTGAGGAGTAAAAAGTCAATTTCAATGGAAAATATGAAGATATGTTTGGTTGTATGGGCTAAAGAGGTAATTTGATTTTGCCTGATTTTTAGTTCTAAATTCAGAATGTTGATATAAAGTATCATGATTAGTATCAACTATGTGATCATAAGGCAACTCAACATAAGGTGTTATTTTATACTATTAAAAATAGGTCATAGAATGTTGATATGCTATAGTTTTGTCCTATTCTTTTATTTTTTAATTTTCTTAGAAGCTTAGTGTCTTTTTAAATTAAACCTTAAAATAAACTTACAGGAATATAAGAATTATATAGGATAGATGTTTTATATATAAAGCGTACAAATAATAATGTTCCAGTATTCATATAGATGTTCAGCAGACACGACTTATTTTTACTACAGTCAAGAAAACCCATTTGTATCTATATTATAAGAAAATAATAAAATCTTTTATATATAGGATGATTATGTCGCTATAAAATTGGCCACAATTCAAATTTATCCCAACATAAAATGAAAGTTGATTATTAGTATCTTTGAATATTTGTATCTGGAACTCCACATAATAAACTTCTTGCACTTATTGCATTTTAACATTTAATTTTGATTGTTGATTATTTGCTGTCATTTACACAAACATATTGATCAATTTATATTGACAATGATATAATCTCAAACACTCATGTTTTTTACTTTTGCAGTTTGTGAAGCAGTTATAGGATACATGTAAGTTCCAACGTATGTTAAGGCATTTAACATAAAGTACCATCTACATTATTAGATGAAAGTGTCAAAATAGTAATTAATTGTTTGGGATTCATATGAATCATGGTTGGTACCATTTATGTGTCCATGGTACTTCACTACTTGGATTCATGGATGTTTTATGTTATATGCAATATGGTGATCTTTTTAGTCTTTAGTAACATGTGATTTATTGTTCTTATATGTTTCATTAAGGAAGTTATTTCATACCCAATAGTTGATACCAGCAAATATTTCTCCTTTTCATCGTTCTGTTTAGTATTCCTTAAGGAAGTTATTTCATACCTAATAGTTGATTCCAGCAAACATTTAGTTTCTGGTTTAACTTAGTTGGTTATATTTGATTGTTGCTTGCTTTGCTTTACTTGTAAAGTGTTTTGAGGTTCATGTCTTATATTGTTTAGCAATTAGAACTATTTTCATCAACATCAAATCTTCCACAGCCGTAAACAACTTCAGAAATCAGAATCGATCAATCGACTTAGGTAATGACTTCTTTTAACCTTGATCATCGACTTTTTTCTTGATTCTTCAATAACCCGATAAACCCTAATTTTTTTCCCTAAGAACCATTCAAGTTTCTGCCATATACCCACATTTAATCAACCTCTACCAATAAAAAGTTCATTGTGTGTATTGGGTTATCTTAACTGAACTTGGTTTAGTTAGAATTTCTACCTGACTTCGGATTTGTCAGGTTTCGATTGGGATGGAAAGGTTTCATTAAGGAAGTTATTTCATACCCAATAGTTGATACCAGCAAATATTTCTCCTTTTCATCGTTCTGTTTAGTATTCCTTAAGGAAGTTATTTCATACCTAATAGTTGATTCCAGCAAACATTTAGTTTCATTTTCATTATTCAAGAGCCTTTACATTTGAGTACATTATTATTGTTTTTATTACAAGAAGTGTTTTAAACCCAGCCCGTGCGATGCACGGGTATCAAAAACTAGTATCATTATATTGACGCGAATGAAAAGAACTTGACACTAGTTTGAGCTTTTATTTTCCACGTCTTGAAATAGTTCCAAATAATTTGTCACGTTTATTTTTGACAACTTTTGTTAAAGCGTTTGTTCTACACATTGTTTTTTTAATTTTTTTTATGATTTGTTTTAGACTATTAGTTTAAAGACCCAAAAGTCAAAACCGTAAAACGAAACTGAAGCCAAACCGTTGCTAATGGTTTAGATTGGTTCAGTTTCAAATCTAAATGGTTCGGTTTTGGTTTTCAATAATAAAAAATCACTATCAACAGTTTGACTACGGCTTGACCTAAAAACCATACAAACCATACAAACCAGACTATGAACACCCCTAATACATATGTTTTAGGAAGCGAAAATATGTAATTGATCTTTCCACCTTACGGAATATGTAATTAACAATATTAGAAAGACAAAATACCTAAATGCCCCGAGACTATCACGTCATGTAACCTACTTATTAACCGAACATGTTAGTGTTAAAGTGAATAATACTTTTAGTTAACCGGGTCATGTTTAATTTTAGTACTCATCCCGGCTCATGTTCGGTAATCATGTTAAACAAATCATGTCATGCTTGATCTGTTTAATAGAACACATGTTCCGACTTCCAGTTGACAAAAGTAGAGAAGATGATAAGGGTCCTATCTCACCAACCCTTAACCACCTGTTACCATATCCATTTTGCAGAATATATATAAAAAAGTTCAAACTAATGAAACCGTCAAAAGTCTTTCCAAACAAGTGAGAACACACATTAACAACGGTCCTAATCTCTTTTGTTGAAGAGGAGAGGAAAGAAGTGGTCCATATAGAAAAAGAAGTTCCAATATATTTTGGATGCTCTTAAGGAAGGGAGGTCAGTTTACGCATAAAGATCGAGGCCCCAAAACTTAGCAGGGTTATTGGTTCGGTATTTCCTGTCCTTGCTCTTGATGAACTCCATATCCTCTTTGGTCAACTCAAAGTCAAACACTTTGAAATTCTCTTCAAGTCGCTCTTGTTTCGATGATTTAGGGATGATTATGGTGTTTCGTTGTATCCCCCACCGGAGAACCACTTGCGCTACAGTTTTCTTGTACTTCTCAGCCAAGCCCTGATAAAAAACAAAAACTAAATTAGTCAACTCCCATTTTGACATTTCAAATTTTTTGACTTTTAAAAGCATTAGTGTAAACACCATTTTAATTGACAGAAGCACATTGGAATATTCGTAAACAGGTCGTTATAACTTTTATTCTGTCAGTTGATTTGATCCGATTCTGTTAATTTTGACAATTTTTTTGGGCAGAAAAGCCGACTATGGTTTTAGAAAACAATAAATCATACAGACCAGATACGTTTGGTGGGCAGGATTGACGAAAACTCCCCCAGTTTGGCTCTCTTTTTCAAATTCGCTAGATCGTGTAGACTTTTTTTTTTTAAATAAGATTGGGTCGTGAATATTAAATTTAAGAAAAGTTCACCCCAAAAGTCAAACTTACTTTGAGATCTGGGTCATCTAAGCACGAAACCGAACCAAACCACTCTGTATTAGCCAGCGAGCCACCAAGCGGGGTGTGGGCTGTAACTGCAATTCCATGCTTCTGACAGAACTTGACAAGAGACTCACGCTGGAAATAAGGATGTGTTTCGATCTGGTTCACAGCTGGCTTTATCTTTGAGTAAGCTAAGGCATCTCTGGTCAAGAAAATGTCATAGTTGCTGCAGAAGTTCGACCAAAATTAGTCCAAACAGTATTCCCCTTGTTTCATTAAAAATTTGATTACCAAAGTCAAACTAACAGAAATTGATAGAATCTTAAACTGCTATGATAAAGTTTCAAAAACAAACTTGTTAGATGTTGAAAAAGTATAATCAGAAGGTAACGTGTTTCAAGTCAAATGAATTAATCCCCAGTTTCCAATTTGATACGAATATTTAGTTTCAAGAAACAGTTGAATATTATGTAAATGTTGTGTGTGAATACAAAAACCGCAAAAATGCTTACCCCTCAAAGTAAAGGGTTTGAACTAGTAAAGGGTTTGAACTAAAGGTTAAAATGTACAAGGTGACATTAAAGTGAAATGAGCTTTCTTAAATTTTAGAAGTTATTACCGAGACAAATGTGAAATTAACTAAAAATACAATCCCAATAGTCAATCTGAACATGCAAAACCCAACAACCCCGAGATTGAAATGAAACCACCCATGTATGAATTAGGTATCGTTTGACCTTAAAAGTCAAACCGGTATGGATGGTAAAAATAGTGCAATTACCTGATTCCAATGCTGCGAACCAAGCCCATGGATACTGTTTCTTCCATGGAATGCCAGGTGGTCTCCAATGAAATAGTGGTGTCAATATCCAAAACACCATCTTCATCCATTGCACTTGCAGTAGTACCAATGCCTATAAAAAGCAGAAAAAAATATTAAAAACTACATACTTTTGACTTTTAATAAATTAAAAAAATAAAAGTAACCAAAAACATATAATCTATCAAATAATGTCATGGTTAATACCAGTGTGCTTTGTTGCAATCGGAAAGTGAACAAGGAAGAGATCCAGATAGTCTAGTTGAAGCTTTTTCAAGCTGGCTTTGCAAGCCTCCACAACATGTCCATGATCTGAGTTCCATAGCTGAATTCAACAAATGATCAATAACTGTATTTATATAATAAACCAATATTTAACATTTGAGTACACTACAGGTGATTTTGAAACTGTTCAGTCTGTTTTCTTTGTAGCTAAACGTTGGGTCAAAACAGATCGGCTGGTAAGGTTGACTCACCAACAATTTTTGTCCAACTTTTTGCTATATAAGTATTAGATAACATTATATACTTTTCAAATATAATGATTTACGAGATTGTAAGCATTGGAATACACTCTCAACATCATTGACCACTTTGACTTGTTTCTTTTATCAATATAAGGCAGTTCGCATTCACCGCGTTTTGATATAAGTGGGTATGAATTATCACCTCTCGTTAGACCATTATCAATAAAACATAACTTTTTAAAACGGTTTTCATATAAATGAGTTGAAATCGCAATATAGCATTAAATAAGCCACAAAACCTTTGTAGTGATGAAGAGATCCTCCCTTTTCACCAATCCTGTCTTGAATGCCTCAGCCAGTGCCTCCCCAACTTCCCCTTCATTTTGGTAATC
>JBCNJP010000017.1:79489572-79516772 GCA_039602395.1 Deinandra increscens subsp. villosa | reverse complement strand
CGGTGACTATAGACTTGGATATCGCGTGAGGGGCTTTATTGATCCTTACACAGATCCTTCATGGGAAATCGTCATTCTCCTTGTAGTTGATTGGATGGTTTGTTGATCCTTGGCAAAGGATATCTGCTTCTCACCGACAGCTTCTTTATCTTCTTGCAGTCTACGCATATTCTTGCCTTCCGTCCTTCTTGTTGAAAGTGCTGGAGCATCCTAAGGCGAGGTACTTATCCTAAAGAAATTTCGTTGCTTCTAACGGAGATAAATGACACGGTGCTTCCACTTCTAGCGTTGCTTCTGGTATTGCTTCGGGTGTTGCTTCTGTCGTTGCTTCTGGCATCGAGTTGATTTTGGAAATCCATTTCTTGTTCTGACGAGCTGCTCATTGGGTATTCTGAATAATTCGTTCGGAAATTGACGTGTTACTGATACGTTCTTCAGCTTCTTGGTTTCATCTCCGAGTCAATGGCATACGTCGAGTATGACTTACCTCTTGACTCATGCATTTCCATGTCTTGATTATATAAGTAATCTTTACTGCTAAGCCATCACGATCCTTGCATATGAAGTTGAGCCTTCCTCCGGTTATAGACGATTTGTTCGTAGCATCCCACGAGTTAATACATTCTCAAGCCAACGTTTTCAATATTACCTAAAGTTATTTGGGAATAACCTAACAGGTAATTTACGCAATCGTAACATTTCTCTCTAAGGCCATTTCAGTCTAGAAGGGTTTCCTTGTTCTAAACGTAAGCAATTATATATAACCTACGTAATATAATATTGGAGTCTTGATAACACAAAAGCGGCGCATTATCGATGTACGCATACCTGAAACTATACTGGATGTAAACTCAAGTTTTATGCCTGCAATACTAAGAGTCCTTACTCCATTCTCTAGAGCTTTGAGTGCTCCATCGGCTTCACACCTCTTTTTCATCTTCAACGGATCCTGAGATTTCCTACTCCTAAGACAGTCCGCTCTGTTTTGTCCTAAATTCTCGTATTCGTAACATTTCTTCAGCTCCACACACATGCAGAAGAAGTGATCGTCCTGACCATAGTCGTAACAACGGTTTGATCTCCACGTGCAATCCTTATGATGACGTTTCTCGCACATCTGACCTATCGACTTTATTTCTCTAGAAGCTCCCTTAGCCTTCTTGTGGCATCTGCCGTCATTGTCTTCAAGACTTTCTTCAACCTCGGACCATTTCCGTTTTCCGTTTATCGAGAATCTATTTCTACTAGAAGCTTCTTCGGGACAAGCTCCACTCATGGAGGCTTCATTAGACATTCTTCTTGTCAAGCCTCCAGAAGTTGATTAGCAATTAATAGTAACGTAACCTTTAATGCCTCTGCCACTATTTCTAATATGGCGGCTTTCATTTCTTCGCGGAAGGTACTCGTCTTTACATTTTTACTGACATCAGAATTAATATCGGATGTCCTATATGAATTCCTATTATGACTATGATCTCTATTCATCTCCTGATCAAAATAACCCGACACTTCAGAACTCATGTGACGTGAAGTCTCTAGATTTTAAATTCATGATAATTAGATAAGTGCAAGCGCTATACAATTATAAAATTATGATGCGTTCAAAACCCAGTTATTCTCATCGCAATCATCCTTAATGTCCATACCTTTCCTTTCATTCCTTTACCGGTGATTCTAAAAACTAGTCCTTTAAAACTGCCTTTCTCTAGACATTCTTACAAGTTACTAACCATGTATCTTACTGTCAGTCGACCTACCCCGCACTTGACCACACAATAGTTAAAACCTATGATATGTTCATTTGGGTAATACCAAATTGCAGTAGCTAATTGCAATCGGGTATTCTCCGCACTTACATACCCTAAGTCTTACCTCCTATATTCCTTGTGCAACTTCTTTCCTATGGGCATAACTATCCTGACTGGCATTTACATTCCCTATCTTACCTTACTTTGTTTACCCAGAGTCCTAGTTTAAGTCTAGATACCGCGCTAGTATCTAAATCTCTTATACCAAGGCTCTGATACCAACTTGTGACGCCCACTCCCAGACTTGACACCAGGAGGGGTCACTAATTGGATTTACTCATGAACACATGGTACATCAGAGATAACTAAGCAGCCGGAAATTAAAAACTTTTCATTTATCTATAAGCCAAGTACAACAGTAAGGGAGATACAACATAATCTAACAACTAGATCTTATCTATGTCTATTACCAGTCTACTACCAACTCCTTTCCTGATAGCTTGCCCACCTAGTCCGTTCTCACAAAAGTCCATTCCTTGCTACCTTAAACATCATCATCACCTGACATACATATGTTTTTGGAAAGGTCAGCTTATGCTGGTGAGTTCTACGTTTTTCAAAAAGCGTTACCTTTGCCTCGAAAGTTTATTCCAACGCTTGGGCCTAACGGCCCCCTTTTATCAAACAGTTTATCATGTATAAAACATAACAGAATTATACTATAACTTTAAAACCATTATTCTTTAAACATTTATTAGGTATAAGAATTATACCAAAATATAAGCTTTAAACATTTATCAAGTATAAAACGGAGTTATATCAAAACCTTCATTTATTTGATCAATTAACCATATCTACATTTAACCATTTACCCGTTTAATCGTTTAACCGTTGAACCTTTTTAACCGTTTAACCATTTAACAGGTATAAACATAACAGTGTTATATCAAAACATAACCTTTAAACCGTTTAGTGCCCAAAGTACTCTGGGTCTCCTAGACCCTCTCTTGTGCAAATAATCATTAGGTATAAAACATAAAAGAATTATACGAAATATTATAAGCAGTCATTTATTTACTAAGCATTGTCTATTGGAACCACGTTAGTTCCTCGGGCAACCGTCACCACTCGAATATCAGTCATAGAGCAGCCGTCGCTACCCCAGAGAACCGCCATTCCCCACTTCTAGTTGTACAACCACAGTCTTCCTTCTTACATAGACAATATCCGCTTAGATTAACACCTTTTCAACCTTTTAAACCTTTTCATCTTTTTCAAAAAAGTCTATTTAAAATAACCTTTGTATTTGGACTCATAACCTTTTCAACACCAGTCCATCACCCGTATATGGAAATAAACGTTTTATAAATATAATGTTATGGGTCTTTTTAAACTTCAGTGAAGTACAGCGGCGTATCCACCACACCTTAAATACAAACGGATATGATATAGAATCATCCCAGTATAGATTACATCTTACAATCACAACAAGGCTAATAAGATCATATTTACCCGACACTTATTCACATACATAAGCTTAGACCAAACATTCACATTTTCTATTTCTCAAAACTTTATATAAAAGTTTCGTCCTTTACATTATGCGTTCATTATAACCATCCCGAAAACAGTTTATAACAGGTAAGCATCATTTATAACAGTTATAGGCCTTAAAACATTTCACGTATATGTAAAAGGCATTTTAACCCATTTCCATAACATTTCTCATATATATCAATCCTAAAGCAATTTAGGAGTTTTAACCGTTTAGGCCATTTCACCCGTGACTATTATCACAACCTTTTCACGTATATTTCAAATCAACAACCATATAGAAGTTTAATACTTATAACATTTCATCAATAATCATTTTCATAATATTTTTATAACCTTTCACTTACATATCAATCAAAAACATTTTTGAAAACGCTGGAGCGTGTGGATTGGTTCAGTTCGACATCAATTACGTGAATGATAACAAGAACAACGGTGTAAATAAACTACTCAATCTCTCATTAACGAATATCATAGTTACAAGAGACTTAGAGTACAAAACACACTAGTTCTCACACACAAGCTCACTCTCAAAAACTAGTAAATTACAAGACAAACAACCTATTTATAAGCAGCCAAAACACGACCTCCGAACCTGGTGTTCGGCCAGAGTTCGGAGCCACCGAACCTTGGGTTCGGCCAAGGTTCGGCCAACATAAAACTAGGTTGAAACTTTTGTCTTCAAAACTCTATCTGATCCAGCCCGTTGCCACATATCATGTACCAACACATGTTTTGGGCAGAAGCAGTTAACACAGCGTGTTATGTCCAGAATCGGGTGCTCATCAATAAGCGGCAGCAGAAAATCCCATATGAGCTGATTTACCATGATAAGCCTAGAATTGGACACCTTCGGGCTTTTGGGTGCCTCTGCATAGTTTTAGTAAATACTGATGTACCTAAAATTGCTGCTAAGTCTGATGAATGTTATTTTGTAGGTTACTCTGCCAGCTCTGCTTACAGGGTGTTCAACAAAACAACCGGGATTGTGATGGAGTCCACCAATGTGGATTGGCTAGAAGAACATCCATCAGATGGTGGAGTGGGTCCTCCTCATGCTTTTGACTATAATCAATTCTTCCGTCCGTTGGGATTGGAACCTGTCATAGCTGAAGAACTTTTTGAAGATACAGTTTCAGGACCGTCATTACCACACTCCATTACCAAGGCTCCTGCCAATGCCCCTGAAACTGAAACCACACCAGTACAGGAGACTACTGATCCAGTATATGATCATGCAGCAGACGTCTACCCCGCGTCAGACACTCCTCAAACACAGGGTGCTGATACAGAAGGTGCAGTTGAAACAAATGATGAACCCGATCAATCAAATTTGCCTCCTGAAATCCCCGTTCAAGCCGTTACCGAAACCAGGATCCATAAATACCACCCCTTGGACAACATCATTGGTCCGTTAGCATCCGGGGTGGTAACAAGAAGCCAATCAGGGGACATCAATCATTGTATGTACTCCTGTTTCATCTCACAAATTGAGCCCCCCAACATTACTATGGCCTTGACCGACCCTAGTTGGGTAGAGGCTATGCATGAAGAACTGAATCAATTCTCACGGCTTTAAGTTTGGAGGTTAGTAGAAAGACCTGCTGACAAAAAGGTCATCACTACTCGGTGGCTGTATAAGAATAAAAAGGATGACAACGACATCAGTGTCAGAAATAAGGCCAGGTTGGTAGTTCAAGGCCACAAACAGATTCAAGGAGTGGATTATGATGAAGTGTATGCACTGGTTGCCCGATTAGAGGCAATAAGAGTCTTTTTAGCCTATGCATCCTACATGAACTTCACGGTCTACCAGTTGGACGTGAAAACAACCTTTTTATATGCTGATATGGATGAAGAGGTATATGTCACTTAACCTCCTGGCTTCATTGATGAGGAACACCCGTATCATGTGTACAAGCTAGACAAGGCATTGTATGGCTTACACCAGGCCCCTCGGTCGTGGTACAAGACTCTGACTGATCATCTTCTAGCACATGGGTACACAAGAGGCATAGTAGATCAGACACTTTTTAGAAAGGAGGTCGAGCATGACATAATCATGGTGCAAGTATATGTTGATGACATCATCTTCAAATCAACCAATGAAGACTTGTGCAGAGAGTTTGAGAATGTAATGCACACAAAATTTGAGATGAGTCAGATGGGCGAGATGGAGTTTTTCCTCGCATTACAAGTGAAGCAAAGTGACAGTGGGATACTTATCCATCAGGCCAAATATGTCACAGAAATTTTGGAAAAATACAAAATGACGGATGCAAAGCCTGTCTCTACACCTATGGCGGCCAGACATACACTTACCAGGGATCCAGACGGTCAACCGGTGAGCGAGCACATGTACAGGTCTATGATCGGCTCTCTGAAGTACCTAACCGCCAGCCATCCAGATATCATGCTAGCTGTGTGCCAATGCGCATGCTATCAGGCTAATCCTAAACTCTCTCATCTGTCTGCTGTTAAACGTATTTTTAAATATTTGAAGGGTCGACCTCGACTAGGCCTTTGGTACCCTAAAGAGTCTGGATTTAATCTGTATGCTTTCTCTGACAGTGATTATGGCGGTAATGAGCTTGACAGGAAATCCACATCTGCTGGAGCTCAATTTTTAGGTGACAGGCTGGTATCCTGGCAAAGCAAGAAGCAGCACACGGTGTCCCAGTCGACAGCCGAAGCCGAATATGTGGATGCATCTACTTGCTGCTCACAGGTGGTATGGTTGCAGCACCAGCTGGGAGATTACGGTTTGAATTTCTTCGATACTCCCATTTTTTGTGATAACAATGCTGCATTGCAAATTGTGAAAAATCCTGTGCAGCACTCCAAAACCAAACACATTGATATAAAAACACACTTCATTCAGGATTGCTATAAACGCAGGCTCATTCACTTAGAACGGGTGGTGTCGGATGACAATGTGGCAGATATGTTCACAAAACCACTGCCAAGTGCCAATTTTGAAATGTGTCTCAATGGCCTCCGGATGATAGCCTTTGATGAGTAATCTAGCAACTATTCTGTTTTATTATTGTTTAAAAAAATTGAAAAAAAATCAAAAAAATTGAAAAATTAAAACAAAATAAAAAATAGTGTTCTTTTTGTAATTAAAAAAATCTAAAAGCAAGGGGAAGATATAAGATAAACACTTGATGAACATTTCCTCTAAATTGTGTGCTTTTAATTTTTTTTTACTGGTTTTGGTTAACCAGGTCAGGAAGTGATATAAATTTCCAGGTGTTTGCTGACTGACACGTATCAGGTGAAGGTGAAAAGCGGTGATTCATGGCCGATATGCTTTGTAGGCTCTGCTGACAATCAATCAAAAGGTATGTTTTATCACAACACTGGAAGATAATGTATGATGCTTGAAAGGGTGCACACACTTAGGTTAGTACAATTTCTATTTGACTGTGCATCAGAAATCCTGAGACACACGCTCGGTTCTGAGTTTTGATGTCATGCTCAAAAATCCCATTCCCTCTGCTTTGCGTAAGCAATGACCTGGAATGTTGTACGTGAGTCAGGACTCCTCTGTTCTGCAAAAGCGGAGACCTGGAACCTCCTTGATCCATGTACGTTCAAGATCACATTGTATATATATGATAAACCAAAAAGATGCCAATGTGCACAATCTAAAGAGACCCTCAAGCGTCCAAAACCCTTAGCCTTTGTCACTGATGAGAGCATTATTAAAAATGTTTCAAAAATTTAGTTGACTCTATATATTATCCAACAAAACCTCCGTGATCTATTCTTTCTTTTCTCAACCCAGTTTGGAGCATGATGTTGGGCTTAAGGAAAGGTGTCGTGAAAAATGTTGTACGGAAGCCAGATGTACTTGATAGGGTGTAAAAACTATACCTAGGACTTATGTGTGTGACCTGGATAGATTTTCATAATTAATAAACCTGAAAATATAAATTAATGTGATGAAACTACCTGAGTAAGCGAAAGCGGCATGAGTTTAAAAATGGACCAATAATACCGGCAATCGCCTGAACACGTGAAGTAACTGAAGCTGAAAAGGGATCCTCAGTCACAGACTATCTGGTATGATCCCTAATAATGCCTCTTCACTCGAAACTCAGTCAGTTAAGATTTTTGTTTGCGTATTTTTTATTTTTTATTTCGTCTTAATTGCTGATTTTGTGTGGTTTGTCTTATTTTATTTATTTAAAGTTGCCAGATAATGAAACTCTCGGGCTTGAGTTCAGGGGAAGTTTTCAGTATTTAACGGATTTGTGTTTAAATGTTTGGTGATAATGTTAACAAAAGAAAATGTTTGAAATTGTGGGTGGAAAATAAATTACAAGTTGAGGAGGCCAAAGTGAAACTTTTAAATTTTTTGAAACAAAAAAAGGGGAGAGCCGGCCCTCACCCTCACTCTCCCTCGTCTCCCTCTCTTCCTCTCAACCCTAACCACCGCACTACCACCTTCGATCATCACCATCACCAGCCGCTACCTCCACCACACACCACCACTGTGCTCGTCACCACCCTGTGACCACACTGCCACCACCGGACCACTCCCAATCACCCACGTCACCGCCGCCGCAGCCCACCTTCAATCCGCCGCCTCCGCCACTAACCACAGCCATCCGACACCTCTGCCCCCGTCGGAATTCACTGCCGATCACCGTCCCACTAATAGTTTGAGCCATGGCCCCTCGGTTGAAGCGTGCAACGCGACACCCTCAAGACCGACTCGAGTAGGTCTTTAGAATTTTTGTGATTTCTCGGTCGAATGGAATGGATAATGGTTTGGGTGCATTAATTGATTGAAATCATGATTAAAACACACATGTATGCAAGTTTTAACTGAGTTGCAGGTGTTAAATGAAGAAGACAAGGATTTTCGATCGAGCCAGGGGCTTTTCGATCAACCCCCAGCACTTTTCGATCATGGTTAATCGATGACCTGAGACTTCTCGATCGAAAGACCGGGCTTTCCGATCGAAAGCTATGCCTTTCGATCGGAACATGGACTTTTCGATCATGATCTACACTTTTCGATCAGGGATCTCGGTAACCAGTGACTTCTCGATTAGACGGATGCTTTCCGATCGAAAACTTTGCTTTTCGATCGGAAAGGTACAAGATTTTTTTTCAATGGTTTTTTCAGTTATTGTTAAGCCGTTATGCTGTCCGTTTTTCAAGAATTTTGTAAAACTAATGAATTCTTGTTTGTTTTGGATGTTTATCTGTGTTTGTGAGTGCAGGGACCTAGAATTTATCAAAGATCACAACACAGTAGCATACTTGCTGAATCCACCTGCAGAGTATCGTGAGAAGTACCAGTCGATGATTGCAGGACTGAAGAAATGTTGTTTACACTATGCTCTTACAGCGAACCCTGTTATCTGCAAGCGCATGCAACAGGAATTTTGGAAGACGGCGTACGTGTCTGATGATGGAAAGCAGATAATAGCCAAGATACAATCAACAGCAGTGGTCTTATCAGAAGAAAATTTCAGACAAGCTCTCAGGCTTAAAGATGTTGCTACAGATCCAATCACTCTGGATAAAGAAATGGTTTCTCAATGCCTAAAAGAAATGGGTTATCACACAGTATCTCCTCCTACTATGAAGGCTCTCCTTCCACCATACTGGAGAATGCTGGCCCATTACTTGCAGAAGTGTGTGATTGCCAAGAAGAGCTCGACAGATCAAGTGAACCAAGTGCACACCCATGCTATGGTGTCACTAGTTAGAGGGGTTCGATTCAACTAGTCCAGGTTGATATTTGATGATGTGAAGGCGGTAGTGACTAGAGATAAAAAGTTTGCAGCCGTTCCGAGGTTCATCCAGTTAACTCTGGATTCTAGACATCCAGCCTTGAGGAAGACGAATGACACTCATGATACTAAGCCTATGGGCATTGAGGTTTTCCTGATGATTAATCCAAAGAAGAAACTGACTGACAAGGTACCGTTTGGCAACAAGTTTGGTGAATTTGCTGAGATAACAAGAGAGCAGGTTCTTGTGCAAAGAAATGCAGTTATTGAAGAAGAACACAATGTGCATGCCTCTAAGAAGCCAGTTACTGAACTCACAGATAGTTCAGATTGGGAAGATTTTGATCTAGAAGACGTGCAGATTGGTGCGTTGAATTTTTAAGGTGAAGAGAATATCAATTATGATACATATCTTGATGAAATTAATATTGAGGATGTTGAGACTGAGAATGCTGAAACTCCATTGATAAGAAAGTGGAAAGCCACTGAGGAGCCTCCCCTCGGTGCTTCTGTTACCACAGAACTGACTGATGAAGTAGAGACTACTACACAACACACTGCAGAAACTCCTAGTGGCCCAAGAAGAAGAAGATTAGATCCGCGTGTGCCACCAGTGACTAGTACCGGTGCTGGTCAATCATCTTCACAACCCACAGCCCAAGACAAAGGAAAAGCGGTAGAGACACCCGAGTTCAGATTGGAGAAGGAACTCAGAGCTGAAATTGCTCAATTAAAGGCCCAAAACACTGCCCAAAGTGAGCTGATTGGAGATCTTGTTGACATACAGAAAATTCATACTACTGAACTGGAGAATCAGAAGAAGGTCAACAGACAGTTTTCGAGTCAGCTTAAAGAATTGCATAGAATGATAAACAACTTACTTCAGCTGGTACAAGTGAGTCAAAGAAAGATGACAAAGGAGATCCAGGAAACAAAGAAGGGAGTTCAGGTGCCGGTGGTTCGTCTCAATCACCAGTATTTGACTTTGAGTCAGATATCCCTGACACTTCTGGCCCAGTATTACCTGAAGCTGCTGATAAAGACACAAGAGACAGGACTTATGACTGTGCCAGCTTCAGAATTTGATGGAGGTTGGGAGGCTCAGACGTATGCTTATCCTCCTGAAAGGTATTTGATTCAGCTAGGAGAGCATTATCATGACAAAAGAGGAATCACTAAAGAAATCAAAGCCTGGATGTTTGATGCAGAGAAGAATATGTTTGTTGTGAGAAGAAAGGGTCAGTGTCCTCTGGAATATAACAAAAGCTGGACCCAGTTTTATTCCTGGACAAATGTGGACCTGAAGATGCTGTATAAGGCCCCGTTCACAAACCCATCACAGAATGAGCAGGCTAAGTACTTTTACAGAAAATTGGAGAATGCAGTGCTTAGCAAATTCAAAAGGTTTGAAGACTTTCCTCACAAGAAGTCATATGTCAAAAAATACAGAGGTGTGTTCAAGTGGGATGGGAAGAAAAGTGTGGATGGAAAGAATAGTGGCTATAAGAAGCAGTTCACTAATGTGTTGTATCCTCCAACAGAGAAGACGAAGACAATACCTCTGCCGATGCATCATCTTGAGGGTTGTCTACATGACTTCCAAACTTGGGCATACAGTGATTACTCAGGTGAAGCAAAGATTCTCTGCAAATCAAAGACGATGAATGTTATGGAGGTTCATGACCTGATGAGATTTCATAAGAAGGATATTCTAGTTCTGGCCAAGCATCAGATTGAAAGCAACAAGGAGACAGAAGAATATGCTAAATGCTATACGCGAGCTGTTGCAGAGATTGTGGTGAAAGAGTTGTGGTATGATCCAGCAACAGTGCAGTTATCCAAGAAGTTCCGTATGTAAAGACTGCTGTCTAATGCTAAAGCCTAGGGGAAGATTGTAGAGACCATAATTGTTGAGGCTTTTGCATTATAATCTTTTGGGCTAGTTTAATTGTAATTGGGCTTAAGTTGTATGTGGGTTGTTATTGGATTTTGGGTTCGGTGGACATAGGGCCTTGTAGGCTGAAAATTTGTAGCTTGTTTTACAAGCATAGGGTTTCCTATATAAAGGGAGCTAGGCTAGATGTTGATTCTCCTACGGTTTATTGGTGTTTTCTGTGAATTAAAGGTGTATCGAATTCACCTTGTGAATTCGACAATCAAGTGTGTGGTAATCAACTCTTGTTCAAGCATTCGTAATCGGATTGTGTTTCCTTTATTTGTCTCGTTGTGTTTGCTATACCTTTTTTATTTAAATTTGAATCACCTCTAGTCACCGGATTCGCACGGTGACTATAGATTTAGATATCGCGTGAGGGGCTTAATTGATCCTTATAAATGGGTAGAGTTCCATATCTTCCGCCGTTGGATCTATCATGTATGCTATGACATGTACTCGTCTTGATGTATCTTTTGCTTTGAGCATGGTTAGTCGTTATCAGGGAAATCCAGGTAAAGCTCATTGGGTAGCGGTTAAGAATATTCTCCAGTATCTGCGAAGGACTGGGTCCTAGTACTTGGTGGCTGTGATACATTGAGAGTGACTGGGTATAGTGACGCCAGCTTTCAAACAGATAGGGATAATTCCGGTTCTCAAACTGGCTGGATCTTTACCTTAAATGGAGGAGCAGTTTCTTGGAAAAGTTCCAAGCAAGAGACAGTGGCTGATTCTACTTGTGAATCAGAGTACATAGCAACAAGTGAAGCATCAAAGGAGGCAATCTGGCTGAAGAATTTCATCGGAGATCTTGGAGTCGTGCCAACTATCAAGGAGCCAGTGGAACTTTTCTGTGATAATGAAGGAGCGGTTGCTTTGGCAAAGGAAGCAAGAGATAATCAGAATTCAAGGCATATCGACAGAAAATACCATTTCATTAGACATAAAGTAGAAGAAGGATACATCATTGTGAAGAGGGTATCATCAGAAGAGAATCCTACAGATCCACTGAAAAAGGGTCTGAGTAGGGTCAAACACCATCAGCATGCTAGGAGCATTGTTCTGAAGGATGATGTAAATTTTAGTAGTTAAATAGTTAGGTTGAAACTTATAACAAAGTAAATGTAATTGACTTTTGGTGATTAAATAATGGATAATTATTTATGAGTTTGTTTACTACCTTTTGTCAAGTGTTTATTGTGTTTCATTTTTTTCATGTTTTACTTCCCGAATTATTAGATTATTCAAAACTCCACAGTCGATCATACTTTTGGAAGTAAGTAGTGAATTAAGACTGTCATGAATGGAATTGTAGATTGTCTAAGGAGTTTTAGACATAGCAATTGTATTGCTGCAGTGTTCATGAGTACTTCGAAATGGAGATTTAAGTATTGTATTAACCCACACTCAGATAATTACTTCATGGAATCTATCACGAGTAATTCTGAGTCGATAATATCTTATAATATTTAAACGGAGATATATGAGTTGTGGTTTACAAGTCAGTTGTGCATTGATGATGCGTAAACACATCAGTAACTTGATGCTATAAAACGTGTTGTTGTGCATGATTTGATGAGTAGATGGTGCAAGCATATAAGTCAAAGTTTATTCGTTCCTTTTGCCCTAACGGGAAAAGCGATATCTTTGGGCCCCTCGGTGATTTGATGTTGACTTATAGTGTTGCGCCCGGCCAGGACTGAATTGATGTGTTTAATTGGAAGTTCTATGTCATTACAAATCGGAAATCGAGAAACAAAGTACTGGAAAATGAGATTTATTATATTCCATGTCTCATGTTCAAATGATATCTTATAGAGCGGAGGATTATACAATCTCTTATCATAGGACACATTACTGACTAGGTCAAAATTCAAAAGCATTCATTGGAAGCTACAATTTTCTGATCGGTTAGGAAGTTATAGTTATTAGACTTATCTAAGCTGGGGACTGTTAGATTATGTGTCTAAGTCCATAACTATAATTGATAGCAGCATAGTCCTTTTGGGTTGCCCTCAAGACTCAATAAAAGTAGAATTAATAAATAAGGGAAAAGGGGAAAAATAGTTTATTAATTATTATGGTTAATAATTAAATGAAACTATTTAGGAGGATATTTAACGGTTTGGTTAATAGAAGGATTGAATAACAATTAATCAATAGTTGATTAGTTGGGAAAAATTCTATCCCACATTGGAAATTTTGAAATCCTCCTTTTTGCCAAGGGAATTTTGAAATTCTCTATCCCACATTGGTGGGATAACTAAACTAAGGAGAATATCCAAGGCTATAAATAAGGGCCTTGGTGGTTCATTCCAATTCGATTATTTGGCTTGAGTATTCGCCTCCTTCTTTCTCTCTCCTTGTGGAAGAAATCCTTATAGTTCATCCCACCTTGGTTAAATATTCTTTTTCGAGTCCTTGGGTGTGATCCCATCATAGGCACGACGTTTGTGGTGCTAGATTCCTTGAAGTCGAGAAGGATTATTATAGTTGTTTACTATAACAACTAAGAGGTATGTAACCCTATTTGTCTTAGTAGTTTATGTATTTATTTTGATTGTTTGCTAGGGTTTATGATATGTTCATAGTTATAGGTTCAATTGTGAAAACATAGATCTTGTTTTAGGTTGCATGCACCCTTAATTGTTTAAGTTTGCTTGTAATGCCTGAAACCCAACAATTAACTCACACATAGGTATAATCATTACCGATTAGGCCTAGTGGAAAAGGAAATTGCAGCAGTAGTGTTTACACTCAAGATATGCAAAACACTAAACGAGATTGTGCACTAGGATTAGTCCCGTGCAGGCTGATAAATGTTAAACATACGCAGAAGGTTAAATCCGAGTAGCAGAAGCTTCGCGATAAATCTCAACCTTGACGAATTTCGAAGCACGTTCCGGTGGAGTTCATAATTAAGCTACCATATATATATGTTTTTGCTGGATGTATTTTACCCTAAACCTATATATATATATATATATATATATATATACATATATAGGGTTGGGGTATTTTGGAACCCACTTTGAGTTGGAGAATCGTTGGAACCCGGTCAAAAACGTGGTTAAAAAAATGTTTTTTTCTCTTAATTTTTTTATGGTGGTTCTTTATGTTATAAACTACTCTTAAATGAAAAAAAAATCAAAAAACCGCCTACCAGAATTTTTTTAAAAAATATCAAAAATGTCTAGGTTACACATGTAACTTTTGCGTAACAGCAAATATATGCATAAAAGTTACAGATGTAACTTTTTTCGTAACTGAAAATCTACTAGGCGTTTTTTTGTTTTTTTTCATTTAAGGGTAGTTTATAACATAAAGAACCACCATAAAAAAATTCAGAAAAAAAAAACATTTTTTTTACCGCGTTTTTGACCGGGTTCCAACGATTCTCCAACTCAAGGTGGGTTCCAATTTATCTTTTCCCTATATATATATATAGAATAAGGATCATTAGAAAACCCTTTAAATATTGGAAAACTTGGAAAACCTAATTCAACCAATCACAACATTTCATTTAATTTTTTCTTTTTCTTATAATTAAAGGGTAATATGGTATTTTCAACTATTCTATTTTAGTAAACTCTTTTCCAATTTTAAATTCATTCAACTGATTTGATGATTTCCAGGGAATTAATTACATTCTCTTTCTTCTACTATCAAACCCTAATCACGTTCAACACACCCAGATCTTATGTTCGTCTTTTTTCTTTCCAACGCCAAAGACATGCAAGATCAAGATCACAAAGGAAAAAATCAAGATCGGGAAAAAATGACTTTTAATCCATCTAATCAAGATCACAAAACAATTGGAGTGGAATGTTCCAGTCCTATTCGTGAATCATTCAATCATAATCATGATCCATTTTATACCCCTTCGAACGAATATAATCTCGATCCTTGTTCTTCGATTGTGATGGCTAATGAATATAATATTCTACAGCCCCCGACGGCTCTGAAGATCAACAATTTAGGTGTTTTTTAATCCGCGGATATTCCTGGAGTTCATCATGAAGGTTTGAACGCTCACTCAGTTAATTGTTACACTGATGTAATACCGTATCGTTGTCAGGTTATAGTTTCTGAGTAAATTGCATTGTTACACTGATGTAATACTGTATTTTTTCTCATGCTATAGTTTATGAGTGAATTTCATTTGTTACACTGATGTAATACTGTATCGTTGTCAGGTTATAATTTATGAGTAAATTTCATTGTTTCACTGATGTAATAATGTATCGTTCCCAGACTATAGTTTCTGATTAACCTTTATTGTTACACTGATGTAATACTCTATCATTACGAGTTATGAATTGATTACACAAATGTAAATGGGTTTTTGTTAGTTTGTACAATGTTTAATTTGGTTAAACATATGCAAAATTATTATTATACATATGTAACCTTTAATTTTTTTATTGAATAATATACATGAAATTATTGTTACACCTATGTAACCACAGTGACGATAGTGATGATCTGATGATAGACGTTTTTTCATGTTGCTTATCAACGATTTTTTCTTCTTTTGTACAAATAGGTTTGTTTTTTTTCTAAATATTGACCTGGAAATTTTAAATTAAATGAGAGAAAGAGATATTTTAGGAAATAGGAGATAGGAGAGAGAGAAAATTAATTTAAATATTTATTAATAATATTGTGATACGTCTATTATGCCCTTCATTAAATGATAACATTTTACAATCTTGCCCTCATTTAATCTGAACCATCAATTTTAAATCAATGGTTAAAAGATGGTTTTTCAGGTTTTCTAAAGAGATGAGGTTTTCCATGGATCCCTACCCTATATATATATATATATACATATATATATATATATATATATATATAGCTAAGAGTTTTGACACCACCTAGATCATATTGGATTGATTAAGGAAATAGTTCCTTTATTTTGAGAAGTGTATTTCTCTCAAAACGTCATCTAGATCGTTCATTAGAAAATTCTTGCCTAAAAACATTAGTATCTATTATGGAAATACGGTCCACATTCTAAAGTGGAACGAATTCCGTGGATAGAATAGTTAAAGTATTACCTTATAAGTAATAGGGATAAATGATAGATTGTCATAGAAAGTTTGTTGCGACATTAAAATCGTAGCCTAGGAACCAGGTGGTTCATATGAAAATGATGCATTAGATGCGTGAGAAAAGGTCCCGAATTAATCCAGGAAAAGAAAGGTGAAAAGGTAAAGATCTCATTGTGAGTTAATCACAGTTTGAGCCGGTTTCGAGGACAAAACCCTATTTAAGGGGGTAGAGTTGTAACAACCCAAAATTTCATGATTTAAGTTATATACGTGTGCTATATGTGTTAAGTAGCTAAAACGTATATTGATATGGTTTATGGGTTGATAAATAGGTAAAGGGTAATGATTTGCAAATGCTATACGTGTTTATGTTATAGATACATATGATATATGTGTTAGATAGCCTAATGTGATGAAACGTATGGAAAATGCATGTTTACCTGTTAACGGGTAATGAATTGATATAAAGGTAGTGTTATATGAATGATATGCGTCCCGAGGCTTAGGAGTTATTATAAATGTATCCTAAGATGATTTGGAACATAAAATGATAAGTATATGAGAGTAGAGGGATTATAACGTAAGTTAGTGAAAAGTATATATAAATAAAAACATATATACATATGTATATAAACATTATCAAACGTATCCCGAGCTCTAAAAATATTAGAAATATGTCCCAATGTATTAGTACATAAAATAATAAAAGTTCATGGGGCTAAAATGCACAAAACACAACAAAATGGTTAAAAATGAAAATTTGTAAAAGTTGGGCGGGAACCTGGTGGCTCACGGACCGCGAGCCACATGCACGAACTTTGTCGCTTCCGCGAAGAAGCAGGTGCGGCAGAAAAATATACAGGTTCCAAAAAGGCCTCGTTTTTGAACTTGGAGTGCAAGATTCGACCTCCTAACGCGTCATGGACATTTTCTACAACCTCCTACACCTCTAAAATGTATAAATAGCGGATCCATCAGCTCCAAAACACTCACAGTTTCATTAAATTCTTCACCTAAAAACCCTAAAACGAACCCAGATGTTCTTCTGTCAAATTCGCAGAACTCGTTTGGATTTAGGAGCTCAAATTCAGCAGCCAAGCATCATTAGGTATGATTAACAATTACATATCTCAGTTTTTTAAATTCAATCTCTAAGTATGATTTTTAAAAATGCATAAAATCTAGGGTTCTTAAGCTTGTTTTGCCAAAATCGGGTAATCGGGTTGACATTAGGTTCTGAATTTTTGTAGGTAATCATAAAGTAATGTGTTTTAAGAAATCCCTAAGTTTATTTCACAATTGGAAAAGGTTTGGAAAAGGTTTTGTTAACGGGTTAAAATTAGGGTTTTCCTAATGTTGTTCTGCCCAAATTGAGTAAACGGTTTTGTATTAAGCTTTGATATTTTAAAGCACATTATAAAATGTTATAATGGATAATACCCTAAGTTGGTTTCAAATAAAAATTATTTTTGGTCAAGAAATGAGAAAAATGAGAAATTAGGGTTTCTAAATAAGATTATTTAATATAAAATAATCCGGAGGGTATGGGGACTTCAATTTTGGTATAATACCATGTTTATATATATAATAAGTATATATGAAGTTAAAATTCATAAATAATAAAGTATTGGATATACCGAGTTAATCGGATATTTAGAAGTTCGTGAGGACCGGAAGGGTAAGCGCCTGTACACTGGGTTTCTGGCAAAGCGGGGGTGTCGCATAAATCCCAACTAGGAATTGGCATACCTCACTAGGTGATCTTGGAGTGAGCGTTTACTTATAGGAATGCGCCTCTTCGTATTATCGTTAAAAGAAAAGCATAACTGCCTAAAGGGCATTTTGGTTATTTTGACCTTTAAAATGGAATGAACTTAATAATTGAATATTATTAAGATAATAAGATGTTAAAATAAACATAGGAAGTGTTTGTTATATTAGACCTTGCGCTAACGCCATACAATACGTGATTAGGTTTAATTGGTAGGCATAGCGGAGGTTTTGCCTGAATTAACTGCTTAAAAGAATAAGGTGTGTTCTATGAGCCCACTCTTAAAATGTTTTAAATATTTTCGGGCTGATATACATACAAATGTTATGAAAATATATTCAGATGGTTTATAACTGATATATAGTCTATTTTACCTTTTAGAATTGTTAAAAGGTTTTTGATTGATATATAAGTGAAATGTTATAAAAATATTATGAAAATGATTACTGATGAAATGTTTTATAAGTATTAAACTGCTATATGGTTGTTGATTTGAAGTATACGTGAAAAAGTTGTGATAATAGTCACAGGTGAAATGGCCTAAACGGTTAAACTCCTAAATTGCTTTAGGAATGATATATATGAGAAATGTTACATATACGTGAAATGTTATAAAGCCTATAACTATTAGTCTATTATAAATGACGATTATTGTTATAAACTTTTTCGGAAGGTTATAATGAACGGATAATGTAAATGATGAAACTTTTATCTAAAGTTTTGAGAAATGGAAAATGTGAATGTTTGGTCTAAGCTTATGTATGTGAATAAGTGTCGGGTAAATATGATTTTATTAGCCTTGTTGTGATTGTAAGATGTAATCTATACTGGGATGATTCTATATCATATTCGTTTGTAATCTATACTGGGATGTAAATATGATTTTATTAGCCTTGTTGTGAGTACTAAACAGTTTAAAGGTTATGTTTTGATATAACACTGTTATGTTTATACCTCTTAAAAGGTTAAACGGTTAAATGATTAAACAGGTAAATGGTTAAATGTAGAAATGGTTAAATGATTAAATGAATGAAGGTTTTGATATAACTCCGTTTTATACCTGATAAATGTTTAAAGGTTATATTTTGGTATAATGCTTATACCTGATAAATGTTTAAAGAATAATGGTTTAAAAGGTATAGTATAATTCTGTTATGTTTTATACTTGATAAACTGTTTGATATAAGGGGGCCGTTAGGCCCAAGCGTTGGAATACATTTTCGTGACAAAGGTAACGCTTTTTGAAAAACGTAGAACTCACCAGCGTAAGTTGACCTTTCCAAAAATATATGTATGTCAGGCGATGATGATGTTTAAGGTAGCAAGGAAAGGACTTTGGTGAGAACGGACTAGGTGGGCAAGCTATCAGGAAAGGACTCGGTAGCAGACTAACAATAGACATAGATAAGATTTAGTTGTTAGATTATGTTGTATTTTCCTTACCGTTGTACTTTGCTTATAAATAAATGAAAAGTTTTTAATTTTCGCTGCTTAGTTATCTCTGATGTACCATGTGTTCATGAGTAAATCCAATTAGTGACCCATCCTGGTGCCAAGTCTGGGAGTGGGTGTCACAAGTTCATCTTAGAAATACACAAGAAAGTGCTTTTATAATTTATTTTTGGTTTTTGAAATACTTTAATAATTTTTGTTACACATCTTTTAATCGTTTTAAATGTTTTAATTTTATACGTTCACATAACTTTTTGAAACATTTAAAATATTATAATACTTTTAGTAGTTTATATTAAAGTTTCTGAAAGTTTTATCAAAGTTTAAAATGATATTAAGACTAATTAAAAAGTTCCTGACTGATGAAGTGGAAGTTTAAAATTTGTTTTTATAATTTTTTCATAGTTTCTGTAAAATTGTTAATAAAACATTTTTTACTAGATTTCTGAAATGATCTAAAGTCATTATATAATTATTTTTTTTAAAATAAAATCCTCGAACAGACACGTCTTAAAACAAACTAAAGAAAAATATTCTTTAAAACCAAAACCTTTTATACATAACAATATAAAAAAATTAAAAGAATCACAAAACGTAACAGAAGTTTTTATAAAAATGCAGGATACAAAAAATAGAATTTTGTTTTTTTGAAGGTTTTCTTTAACATTTATAAAATATTTTTTTTAAGTATAGATTTAAAATTCATCCAATGAAAGTTACAGAGAAAATATTTTAATATTTTACAAAACACTTGTTATGTCTTTCTCAATATCTTACCCTTATCATGATGCCAATTGAAAAACTTATTTTAATTTAACATGACGTTTTCTATTTTGTTATACCCGTGGCGCCGACTAAAAAGTCTATTATTTTATTGCTTATATATTCCAATATGAACTTAGAGGCTCCAACCCTACCTCCCCGATTGATTTAGACCCAATGGGATTAACATAAATGTTGTTGTTGTTCCACATTAACGTAAATTTATAAACCTTACAAAAAGATACGACATATGTTACAAGTATGACTTTTATTTTGTTCATTCACGTATACGTACGCACGCCCACATTACAGTATAAAATACAATCGTATAATATACGTGATGTATAGTATGATACAGTCGTCGTTTCAAATCATAATAAAATAAATATAAAATTTATGTTTATAATAATAATAATAATAGTAATAATAATAATAATAATTATTATTATTATTATTATTGTTAGGTAATCATTGGTATGTAATAATAGTAATATAACAATGAAATATTATGTATGTACTAATCATTGTTAGGCACACCACTCCATGCGAACCATTATCAGATACATCATTACATGCTAATCATTGTTAGGTACACCATGTGTACCCAAATTAGGTACACATGGTGTCCCTAAGATTTCCTAAAAAGAAACCTACACGAGTACACGTATGATCAGCTTCAAACTAAACTAAACAGTATTTTTATAGATGATCGGGTGCAAAATATGAAGGACCTATTTCGCATCTTTTACTGGGCTACTTTTCGCACAATGACATTTTATAGCATATCTATGTAATGTACTAAACTTTTCACACATTTCCAAAAAACATATCTAAGAAATATGAATACAATATTATGTTTTTCGAACAACGAAAGAGAAATTTTTATTCAACCTAGCTAGGAGCTAGAACAAACGACATACAACATTCGGTTTACAATAGAACATAATACCCAACAAAATAAACAACATTACCAAGCCAAATTAAATTTAGACCACCCACTCCACTCGTTTGATACTGAGGAACGATTTTTAACCCAGAGAAAGGTCAAAGATTTAACCTCTCCAATTAGTTGTTCTAGAGAAAAGGTTTTATTTTCATAAATTTTCGATCATCGAGCCTTCCAAAAAATCCAAGTTGCTATATAGATGATGGCATGGACCAGTTTCTTTTGCTTTTGACTACCATGAACCCCCCCCCCCCCCTCCCTGTGGAAAGTGACGAGGTCACTCATAGAGAAAGCATAAATCGGGAATGTTTTAAGCCATGAGGAGACCTTAGCCCAAAAGTTTGCCGACCACCCACATTCCGTGAACAGATGATCCGATGTTTCAATATGCTCGGCGCAGAGTGGACAGAAAACTGATGAAACAGAAACACCTCTACGAGAGAGAGCATTTTAAGTTAAAATTTTACCTTGGAGAGACCTCCACATAAAGATGTTAACCTTTAACGAAGTCTAGTTGTTCCACTCAAACTGAACAGAATCTAACCTAGCCTCCGACTCCTCTATCTTTTGCCTAATGTGACTGGAATGAAAATATGCCCCTAAGTTCTATATGCATTCGTTTAGCTTAATTCATTTATCTAGAAGAAGTTTTTCAGTCTTCACGATGGCTTCCAAAACACCCGAGACCCCATAATTGATCGGGACTGGGTCTAAAACGTTGTTCCTGGTCTTGTGTATGGCTGAAATAACGCTTCACCAAAGGTTGTTTCCTTCTGATGCGTACCTCCAGTGCCATGTAGAGAGTAGTGCAGTGTTTGCAGCTTTAAGAGATCCTAAGCCCAAACCACCTTATGCTACTACCTGAGACCATCGGACCCGATGAATTTTCTTCAACTTTTCGCCTCCACCCCATGGAAATCTCCTGTTGATTTGTTCTAGCTTCTCATTAACATTATTAGGAGCCCGAGAAATTGAGAAGAAGTAGAGTGGGAGACTAGAACAGACTGACTTGATTAACGTCACTCTCCCACCAATAGAGAGGGATTTGCTCTTCCATAATGATAGCTTCTTCTCAAAAGCTTCGATAACCGGGTTCTATGATCTCAGAACATTCATTCTCCCCTCTTAGGAAGCCCCGAGTATTTGATTGGAAAAGCTTCAACTTGACACCCAATTAAGCCCACAGTTCTTGCCGTATCTTGCTCCGTAATGCCAATGCCCAACATACTACTTTTGGACAGGTTGACCCTTAGACCTGAGATAAGGAAAAAGCAGCGTAAAATTCTTAATAGATTAAGGGAATTCTGATTAGAGAACTGCCTCATGAAAAGTACGTCATCTGTAAACAAAATATGCGTTAAGGTTGGGCCTCTATTGGGAAGACCAACCCCATGGAACAGTCCTGCCAAGCTAGCCTTCATCATCACGTAGGAAAGAGCCTCCATAGCTAGAATGAAAAGGAATGGTGATAGATGATCCCCCTGATGGAGACCCCGAGATCATAACACCTCGTTAGTTGGAGAGCCATTCACCAAAATAGATACATGAGAAGCTCTAAGGCACCCATCAATCCAAAGACACCATCTTGTCGGGAAGCCTATTTGGAACATGATTGACACTAGGAAACCCCAATTCAAACTATCCAAAGCTTTTTGCATAGCTGCCTTAAACACAAAAGCCTCCCTTTTATTTTTGCACCGTCATGACTTAACTTCATTAATAATTAATGGGTCGTCAAGTATGTTCCTGCCTTTGATATATGCGGTTTGTTGCTCTGACACAACCGAACCAATCACAAGTTTTAACCTATTGGCTAAACATTTCAAGATAACTTTTTGGATAACACCAATAAGTCCGATGGGCCTGAAGTCCTTTGGCTCCTGCGAGTCATTTATCTTCGGAATAAGAGTGATGAATGACGAACTGCATGATCGATGGATAACCCCCAAGTCATAGAAATTGTTGAGAATACTATAAAAGTCATCCTCAAATAAGTACCAGAAATGCTTGATGAATCCAAAAGAAAATCCATCGGATACTGGTGATTCGTTTGATCCACACTCCCAAACTGCTTCCTTGATTTCATTAAGAGTAAAAGGCCTGATTAGGTTATCACATTGAGGCAAGCTGAGTTTTTGAGGTCAGGGTCAAAAAGAGATGGAAGATTAACGAGGTTTTCCTTGAATAGATCACCAAAGAAACTTTGTGCACATTCCTTGACTTCTTGAGGATTTGTCACCAAAACATCATTAGATTGGAACCGAGAAATCCTATTAGACTTTGAGTTAAAATTCACTAAGTTATGAAAAAAATGTGGAGTTCTCATCACCCTCCATACTCCATTTAACTCGTGCTTTTTGCTTGGCATCTCTAATTTGGTGTGTGGTATATATATATATATATATATATATATATATATATAATATATATATATATATATAAATACTAGATTATATACTCGTGAGCTTCACGGGCTATGTATAAAATTTTATAATACATATTAATCATTAAAGTAAGACAATTTTGATCAAATTATAGTTTCAAATCAAAAAGGAAATAGATCGGTATAATGTCGGGTCGGGTTGATATTGAAGATTGAATGGTTGTTTTATTTAAGATAATAGATCTAGTTATTTAAAAAAAATGAAATACAAAACACATCTATGAAACAAAAAAAAAATTCTCGTTATCGGATTAAAGCGATTTAACTACAATTGTTTGACGCAACAAAATACATATAGAAATACTAATACAAATTAAAGTAATCAAAAACTTCTTTGTATACAATATTAGATGTCTTATTAGTAAGGTTACAATCATTCTCTATCTCTATAGTATACAAAGAAGTTTTTGACAAAGCCACGTACCTGAGTTTATATGACAAAGTCACGTACAGTTGAGAAAATTGAAACAAAAGGTTAATTACGTATTCAGATATGGATCTAACAAAACATAGCAAACCGCTTACGAAAAAAAATGCATGTAATGAGTACAAATTACAAAAGACTTTCTGCTTTTTGTAATGAGTACAGCTATCTTAGAAACAAATGAACTAGATATACAATATTTATATAAGGTGTTAAAACACATCTCTCTACTATTTACAACATTGTTTAATCATAACATAAAGACATAAGTACACTAGCTATAATTAGCAAAAAAAATCAAAACATGCATCATCCATGTGGGAAGTAACCAATTCATTGCCTCTTCAACCCCAACATTTGCCGTGTTAATTGCAACCTTTTGATAGTGAAGATGATTAAGTCCCATTGAAGCAAGTTGAGGAACAATATCTTCATGAACATGCTCGCCTAAGATTCTTAATGAGCCTTGTGTTACACCCGCTCTGAGTTCCTTTTAACCATTCAACCACTCCAGAAATAATTGCACCGTGGCTGCATTTATTGCAGCCATAAAACTTGTCTAAATGACAACCTTATAGTGTGATCACCTCGATGAAAGACAACCTTATGCACTCGAGAAGGCATCTCCCATCCAAAATTTTGTTTTGTAGGATACCATGACCAAAAACTAAAATGTTGTGTAATTCCAGGGTATCGTCTAAATATTACATAGCCTTGTTAGTAATAGAACAATTAATATGAGAACATACCTTTGGAGTTCTCCATAATTTCCTTAAATAGTTTATCAACTTCAAATAATTTGTTTTTGCAGTTTAGGAATATCTTCCTTTGGTCTAGGGATCATATATTACTCTTTAGACTGCTTTGTGATGTTACTGATCTTTATTGTATCCTAAGTGAAACCAAAGAAATTTTAGTGTTTAATTTGTTAACTTCACTCAAGTGGAGAACTATAGCTTACCTTGTTTCAACTTTCTCATCCATTTCTTCAACCTTTTGTAATTTTGTTTCATGTGCTTTTAGTTTCCTCTCCATTTCGCATCCTGGAGTTCAAATTCCTTGAAATCATCCTTGCATAATTGTACTTTCAATTATAATAACAACTTTTCTTACTTTTATATTGCACTACTTAAGGAAGTGGAAACACATAACACTTATCTTTCGATGTACTTTACCATTAGGAGGTAATTCATACATGAGAGTGCTAATCGAACTGTAAGAAAGAAAGCACAAAATCAAATTAGCTCTTTATAGTAAAAGAAGGAAGGTAACAAAGACAGAACCAAAAAATGAATTTACACGTGGATTTAAAAGGAAGACCAGTTCTCTTCACACATGTAATCTAGAAAATAGAAAAAAGCAGCATCAATAGCAGTGAAGAAACGAAATCAAGAATCATTATAAACGTTAATAGCAACAAATTTTATACCACAATGAGAATCGATTCACATACAGTGAGGCTAGCAAGCAGAAATAAGAGACACATACTGTCAAGAACATCAATCAAAGTAGAAGGATACGATACTAACCTTTAAAGCTTCGAATTTGATGGCAAAGAATCATTAGGGTTTACATCTTAATCGAGAAAAATTCCGTTGATTTGCTTTTTGATAGAACCCAAATCTAAGCAGCCTAGGCCCATTTATTCAAATTTTATAGTGATGAAGGAATAAATCGTGAGAAATTAAAACAATTCGTTGAAGAAGAAAGAATTGGGAGGAGGTTTGGGGTCTCTATAGAAAGAAGACGACTTTGCATATCTGGTATGTAGGTATGTATAAAGTAAGACATATTTTGAAATTCAAATTTCAATCTCCATTGAGATCTGATGAACCTAAAAGTACGCCAAACTGATTACTTGATTAGGGGAGATAGATGAAAAGGTAATTACAGACTTGCTTTTTAAGTTTCAAATATCAAATTATTTCTTCTAACCCGCCGTTTCATAGTTTATCAGGTAATCATAGATTAATTAAAAAATTAAAATTCTAAGAAAATTACAAGTGTCATTATATGGGGGGGGGGGGGTTGCTAGATTGATGCCACCTTGGATTTTTTAACTTCCCTTATTATTTAGGAAGATAGCAATATTAACAATACCTTTTTAGCAATAAGCTTTTAAATTTATAAACACGATTAACTCGAACAACTACTATTTCACCACATTACACGGGCAAGTGCACCCATCATGGAGGGGTATAGTAATGTTAAGTTGAATCGGGATCGTTCAAGGACACAATAGAAAAGGAGGTCTCTGAGTACTTAGTCCGCTGTTATCATCTAGTCAAATCTATCTTTAAAGTTTATAATGTCTAATTAACTAAAAGAAAAGAAAATCTAAATAAGATGAAGTTTTTAGTAATGTAAATCAAAGTTAATATTCCCAGGGAGAACGTAGGAGTGGCTGGTGAAGGCAAAACTGGTTGTTCATAAGCTTTTTAAAGATTATTTACTAGCAGGCAACTAGACCGCCTCTCAGCCTCAAATCTAGTATCACTATTCTCCCGTTAATCGCTCTTTGTGGTACGAACCCGGGGGAACTGTGCTGCTAGTAAACAAACAAATTGGTTTTAATGCCATTTAGTTATAGGGAATCTTGGTCGACTACCGTTACACTCGATACGCCGTCATGAACCAGCAGGGGAACAACCATGCATACCGGATTATTTTATTATGAAAATTATCTTTTTAAGGGACTAGGGTCTGTCTCTGCCACACACCGCTCTCGCGCATGCATGTAAGTCGTAACCAAAGCCATGTCCACTAACACGTACCATCTCGGCTTCCATAAGATGACAAAATATTACCAACCCTCTTTCCCAACCAAAAACTTTCAGCCGTGCATGCGTGACAACCGGGTTTGCTTACATAGACAAAAGTACCCCGTACGTATCGTGTAGCATGGGACGCGAGTCAACTTAAGGATCATGCATAGTCCCCCAAGCGAATGTCGCAAGTCCGGTTTATGAGATTTCGATTCCTCAAATGGTATGCGATACGTAGAGCATGTTTGTTCAAAAATGTTAATAATAAACATTCAATAAAAAGGGTTTTCATAAAGTCATTAACACCCACCTTAAAGCGAGTTTATAAAGCCACTTACTAGCCCGTCAAAGGTTTGTTACTTCCCAAGTAAGTATAACAACAAAATTCCCATCTTACCCGAAACGGGTCAATTTCCCCTCTTATCTAAACGGGTCCGATTTCATCTTGCCCAACCGGGTCAAAATCAATCTTACATAAACGGGTCAATTATCATCTTACCTCTTGTTCCCTTTTTGGGGTGGTCATCCCAACCCGCATTCTATCAAATTACGAACTATGCCTTTCAAGTAATAAGAATGCAATACTAGTAAGTAA
>JBCNJP010000017.1:79447338-79489072 GCA_039602395.1 Deinandra increscens subsp. villosa | reverse complement strand
TTCAGTGAGGACCAACAAGCAGAAATCGTAAACTCCCAATTCTGATCAAACAAACTCGTAAACACCGATTTCGATTAAAGGAGTCGTAAACACCGATTACGATCCCTGTTTCCGATAAGAATATATCGTAAACACCCGATTACGATCAGAAAAAATCGTAAACTCCGATCACGACCCAAGTACAATCGTAAACACACTTCTCCGGATCGTAAACACGATAAAAATCGAATCTTGAACTCGTAAACACGAAAACTATGCAGATCTTCAACCGTAGCAGTCGTAAACACCGAAAAACCTAGAAAAATGGATCGTAAACACGAAGAACAGCAGCAGCAGAACTCGTAAACTCTAAAAACCCTTCAAATCTTCAAAAACCAGCACTTTAACCCAGAAAACAGCTTGAATCAATATCGTGAGAGCCTCGAATCACAGATTCTTGGCTCTGATACCAATTGTAGGTCCGAAATCTAACCAAACACACGATATCTAATCACAAACGAGTGCGGAATCCTCGTATGTGATTCATTCAAGAAGTATGTAGAAGAAAGAGACTAGATCTAAGGTAAAGATCAATTCTTGAATGAGAAATACTACACACTTGAAGCTAAGAAAAACCGATCGGAAACACCAAGAGAGATGAAGAAATCGTGAATGTAATTTCAAAGCTTAATCATAAACAAACAAAGAGAGGTATTTATACCATCTCATACAAACCCCAGGGCCAATCATAAACACTATAAGCCTAATCATAAATACAAATAAATCGGCCCACATGGCCCAAAATGTAAACTAAATAGGCCCAAAACTAATGATAAGCTAGCCCATAACTAATGTTCATGCCTCTAATAAATATAGCCCAACAACAAGATATCAAGATTCTTGTTGCTGCACCTATTCTTCGAATTACAGATAATGAGGAAGATGATGATAAAGTGGATGCATTCTCTCTTGCAGCCAAGACGATTGTTCAAAAGAATTGGTGGAAGACCAAAAAGGAACATGCCTTTTCTTTCAGCTTGCCTTGAAGTTCTAATGCCGTAAGCCCAGGGGAAGATTGTAAAGGACCAAAATGAAGGTTTACGCATTAGATAATATTTCTAGTTAATGGGGTTATAATTGTAATTAGTAATTGGGCTTAGTTTGTGATTGTGGCTAAATTGTAAATGGTTTTAATGGAGGGGGCCGGTCGAACTATAGGGTTTTGGGGTTAGAGTTTGCGAAATCTATATAAGCAAACTCCATCCCACTAGTTTAGGTTGTTGATTCTAGATCTCTCAACCGGGTTGTTCTTTAAAGGTGTTAATCGTGTTTTGGTTGTTTATACACTTGTTTATGCGATTTTGATTTTAATCAAGTAAGTGTTTAATCATTATTGTGTTCTTCATTGTTTATCTCATTCTTGAATCATTCACGAGTCGTTATTCCGTAACCACTCGTGTTTCTGATATCGTGTACGATCTGTCATCGATCCTACAATATCCCCACTCGCAGACTTCCCAACCGGCTCCTGGGGAGAGTCAACGATAGGTTTACCATCCTTGTTGAAGTTTTGAAGGTTAATCCAGATTTTATTTCCTCCGAGCACAATGCCTTTCATACATCTCTCCAACTCGCTTTTGTGCTCCACCTTTTGAAATTTAAAACCGAAGACCGCACCACCTTTGTTCCTTTTCCTCGATACAAAAATATCGAGCAAACAACCAAATCACTTGAAAGCTTCATCCAACCACTCCACTTGACACCCCTCAGGGAGGCGAGAAAAATAAAAGGACACCACCCCCATCTCTTCATCCGGGCGTCCTTTGTGCAGACCCTTACTCTTTCTCAGAATGTCAGACCTATCTTCCTTAGCACCGTTGGCTTTAGAGACTCGCTCTCTCCATTCCATTTTCCTTAAAACTAGCAAACTTTCAGTTGTTTTCATTTAGCGAGCAAATACTTGATACAAACACTTTTATTGCCAAACACACTATACGTTGTTAGATCCAAGGTCATTATCTTTTACATTTTTTATGTACTAATATACATAAAAATTATACATATTTTTGTATCAAATATTTCTCACAATTTAGGGTAAAACTGACTAACTATTAACAAAATAATACGTTATTGTTTACTTTTTAGTTTTTCGGCTTGTTCTAGGTTAAAATCACAAAAGAAGGAAAAATAAAGAATTGTGATTCTTGGCCAAGAGCACGGCCCGTGCTTACCCAAGCACGACCTGTGCCCTACCTAAGTAAAGCTCCGGACAAGCTTCCTTCAAAAAACTGACAAGCACGGCCTGTGCCCCTGACTAACACGACTCCTGCTCCTGACCTGTTGAAGATACTGTAGGATTTATGACAAGCACGACCTGTGCTCTCTGATGAGCACGGCCCATGCTCAGTCCCAGATTTTGCCTATAAAGCCAGCTGAAGACTTCATTCCAAACCGCTCAGTCCTTTTCTCTCTTTTTTTAGTTTAGAACTTTGTTTTTCTTTTGTGCCACTTGTTCTCGATGGTTTTAAGCATTCAACATCAAGTTTGTAAGATAAATTAACTTAATAAGATCTTGTTTAAAGTTTGTCTATAAACTACTTATTTTCTTTTAAGCAAATCATTATGGCCATGCTTGGCTAAACTCTTACACTCACTTGGGAGTAAACAAACATTTTTCGGATTAGTAAGATGAGTTTATAAGCTCACCTTAAGGTATGTACGATGACTTTATGAAAACTCTTTATAGTGAAAGTTTATTATCACCTTTTTGAACAAATGTATCTTGTGTATTGTGGACCATTTGAGGAGTCGAAAGCTCATCAGTCGAACCTGTAACACCCGACTGGGGGACGATGCATAATCTTTTTGGTGACTCGCACCCCATGCAAAATAATACATTCAAGTGTTTTATGTCTATGTAATCAAACTCAATTTTCACGCATGTGCGGTCTTTGGTAATGGTTGGGATGAAGGGTTGATAATATTTTGCAACCGCCCATGTATGCGCGAGAGCGGTGCATGGAGGAAACAGACCATAACCCCTTATAAAGAACATTTCATAATAAAATAATCAGGTGCATGGGTTGTTCCCCTGCTGGTTCATGACAACGTATCCGAGTGTAACGGTACTTTGACCATAAGACCCTACAACTAAATGGCATTCGCGCAGACTACATTTGTTACTAACAGCACAACTACTCCTGGGATTCATACGAAATGGGTGATTAACAGGAGGAAAGTGAGATGAGATTTGAGGCAGAAAGGCGGTCCCATAGTCACATGGAACACGGTACGATCCGGTACGCGAAACGGAAACCGGTACGTGGTTCGTACATTCCTAAAATTCGGTACGAGGGAGGGTAGGTTCATTCAGTACGCCAATTCAATACGTGGTACGGTGTACCATATAGTCCGATACATAATATCTTATACAAAACATATTTCATAAAATTTTAATATAAATTGTTTCTAAGTTGTAATTTCTATCTGATTATGATTATGAATTGTACTTATAGTAGAAAAATGGGGTAAATCCGTAAATATCTGTTAAATTTTGGTGGGAAAAAGGGAGTGCTCTTCATATTTCAGACATGTGGGAGAATTAGCTTATTAGAATTTCAAACAGGGGAAGAAGGGGGTACGTGATTCAGACGAGTACGATACAATTGAAAGTAGGAACGAGAACGATAGAAATTACCGATCTAGATCGCGTACCACCGCCGACCGGTACGCTTTTGTACCGTGTTTCGGTACGGTAAATTGGATACGTGGTTCGTGGGCTATCTAGTGTTTCTTGTGACTATGGGTGGTCCCTTCGTCTATTAGTAACAATCTTAAGGAAAGTTTATAAATAAACAGATTGCTAACCCCGCACCTGGTGAGTCCTCCCAAGTAATATTTTCTTTGATTGCTTATTAAAACCCATTTTATTATTATTATTATTATTATTATTATTATTATTATTATTATTATTATTATTATTATTATTATTATTATTATTATTATTATTATTATTATTATTATTATTTTTAGATTAATTTTATATCTTAAAACTTAAAAGTAAGTTTAGGTTGGCTGTTGACAAACACAACATATCAAGAGCCCTCAATTCCATACATTGTGTTTTTGGATGACCTCGTATCTTACCTTCGCTATACTACACCACGATTGATACACTTACCCGTGTATGTGGTGTTAGTAATCGTCTGTTATCGTGTTTTATAAATTTAAAGTTAATAGTAGTGTTGAAACAAACACATAATTATAATATTTTCATATACACCCACATGACAAACATGTACAAAAAGTATACATGGTTCGTACTTCGTAGCATTTATGTAAAAGGTAATTCTCACGACAAGTGCACTTCAGTTCGACACTACATCATCATTAATGTTGCTGCCAGATAATAATCATTTCTTCTTTTATTTCTTTTTTTTTTGTACCAAAGGAACTTGTTATTGCTGCCAATACCATACCATTATAACTTATACTAACTTATAACATGTTTGTTGTCCGGCTTGGATATAAAGAATTGGAAAAAAAAATATATGTTCGCTTGAAAACTGGACATGGATACATGTATGTTGACAGCAGGAAAAAGGCATATACAACACTCTTAGACCGACAACACATACAAACTCCCAAGTCCCACCAACAACACATACACTCACAAATGCCTGTCAATAACAAGGACATCCAAAGATCCAACACTCTAAGGTTTCATGTTATTGGGTTAATGTCCTTCATCGTTTAAACTGTTACAATCGATCCCATTTTCTCAATTATAAATTGTTTCTGTCTCAGGGAATTTCTGCAACCAAGAAAAAACAAAGCAATTTTCCCTCGACACACCTTAGGATTGTCATCCATTAACCAATGAAGATTACATGGTTAATCTATTTCATGTTTATAAGCTAGCATAATTCGTGTTTAGAGCAAGGAGCTATATGATCAGCTTGCTCCTGTTATATGTTAACCACTATAGACATAAGACCGCCACAACACGCGAGTGCATTATCAATTTATATACAAAAGGCATATGTCGGTTGTAGACACATTTGCTACGAAATGAAACCGCCGCAACACAATGGGTCGGATTATGGTTTATCTTTAAATATTAACACTTTCCTCTCTAAAATATAAATACTACCTTTTTAAAAATCTTAAATGAGTTAACATGTCTAACACCTTTAATGAATGTATCGTGTTCAGGTTGACCTTCTTAAACAGGTCATGTCCGGATTGACCTATTTGATAAACATGTCATTTTATCATAACCAAAACTCATTTTCTCGTGTTGTGTTCAAATCATGTTTCGGGTCTTGTCAAGAATTGCCGCACTAATACTAGCAATGGGCGAGATACGCCCAGCTACAATACATAAAAAAACCAAAACACTATTGAGTTACAGATAGGAAAAAAAGTATAACAGCATGAGTTCCATTTCGGTTGCACGATATATGATTTTATTTTAGAAGTTCATCCGAAAATCTGTTGCTTACAAATTTAGCTATCTTCCATGAGGTAACATCATAACCACTAATAATTATTATGAGACCACAACAAACTTCATCACGAGAAATTAATGTTCAAAAGCTGGAATTAGAGCAAAAACATGAACATGACAAACAACTAACTGACGCCATGTTCATTGCTCACTCACATTCTTAATCTGCTCTGGACTGACCCGCACGGGAAGATAAGATGATACCAACAATCAGACCATATAGGGCGAGAGCTTCAGCAAAGATGAGAATAAGAATCATACCCACAAAAAGCTTTGGCTGCTGTGCATTTGCTCTGTAAAATAGCCATAAAACTTGATCAATTGTCTGTAATATGATACTATTAGAATCGAGGTTCATTCAGGTAATCTCACCGGATAAAAAAAAAAAGAAAGCTAGAAAAGTTGGCTAAAATCAGAAATGTAAACATAATCCTACAAAATAGTAGTGTGATATGAGTTATGATAATCTCCTGATTTTCGTAGTCGGCTAGTTTCGTATATTAAACCAAAAAGTTCTCTACCTGAACTGGCCAAAAAGCAGCACAGTAATGAATTAAACCAAGCATGTTATGATGTGCGTTTTTTTTAGGCTTGCGAGTAGAGTCTAGGCAATGAGTGAACCCTTTGGACCTCTGACTGTCTAGTGAAGAAACATAAAGTAAGCTTTTGTACCATTTTTCTTATCCTTTTTTCATTTGGACAAATAATGATGGTGTTTAGCCTTATAGATTCTAGAAGAGATAACTAGTTCAAAAAACAATAGAACTAAATGTACGTATAACAGAGATTAAGATGCTATTCCTTAGGCATAAGTATTAATAAAGCTGAACTGATCTCTCACTAATTACAGTATTGGCTTCACCAATCAATCTCTATTCGCTTGATTATTTCCGCCTATTATTATATATAAACGTATTAGTTGTTTTATTTTTCCTTTAATCTTGTGTATTTTTCAAAATTATTCTCCTCCTTAACAAAAACCTTCTATTATTTGGCATGTTATCCCTATTCCCCAAGTGTTGTAGGTCAACACGGTCAAAACACCAATTCTCCAAACAACAGAGGCCACAGAGAATTTCATAATTTTTTTTTTCTTTCTATCATCATAATTAGCCTATGCATCATGTGATGTAGAGGTGGCAAAATGGACATGTGGGTAAAGGTCAAAACTATGTGTCTAGTAGATGTCTAAATGGGTCCAGTGACTCCACTCATGTTAACCAATCAACATTTCTTGTCCCTTTCTTAAATTTTATACATAGTTAATGTGTTACATTTGATTATAATAATTATATTACTGAAATAATAATCTGATTTTCAAATAAAGCAAACAAGAAGGTTGTAACTTGTAAGCATCTAAATTCTAAATACGCTTTGGCAATTTTCAAACAGACCAGTTTGACCCAATTCCTTCTCAGCTGAAATTTGCATACTTGCGCAATCTTCAACACATTTATAGGTAAATGACTCAAAACTACCACTTCTTCTTTATATGGTATCCATCTTTCTTATATATACCAGTCGATCCTAAAGCCATCTTCATCGAAAGCCACTGATATCTACCAAACACTAATACGAATCTGTAATAACAATTTATTATATCAGTTATGAACGGAGAACAATACCTAACACCGGCATCACCAACAATTCCGATAGCCATTCCGGCAGAGAGACCAGCAAGCCCACAAGCCAAACCAGAGGAAAGGTGTGCATAGCCATCAAACAGGTAATATGATTTTGCCTTAGGGTTAATCCCTGTACTGATGATGACAGCAATAATCAAACCATAAATACCAAGCACACCAGCCATAACCACCGGAACAATCGACTTCATCACCAGCTCAGGTCTCATCACACCCATAGACGCCACTCCGACACCACTCTTTGCAGTTCCGTATGCAGCTCCCATACCTGTAAAAAATCAATCAATCACTCACTAAAAACATAATTTGATTTTTCCAGATCCACAATTCCAATATTGGCAATAGTTAAGTTTCTAATCATATAAATATATATATATATATATACAAATCAGCAATATCAACCATCACAAATATATTGAATAGATTGGGGTCTTTGAGAATTACAAATTTACAATCGGTCGTTCCATATCCAAATTCGTGATTTTGAGGTACGAATCTGTTGAAAACGATGCCTATTATATGTGTTTTGAGGTAATTAACAAGAGAAATTGATAAAAAAAAATAGAGAATTAGGGTACGTACAGGAGAAGACAAGGGCAGCAGCTGCGCCGAGGAAACCAAAGAAAGGGGCGGTTTCATCACCGCTGAATCCTGAACCTGAAGACATTGTTGTTAGGTGATGTTCGATTAAATCGATCGGAAAGAGGAAGAGTTTTAGATCTGTATGTGTTTGTTCTTGAACGCCTGTCCTTGTGGATCACGAGAGGACGGGGATTTTGTCAAAGATAAAATCATCGATTGGATCTATGGAATTATTATTATTTGTATTTGGGGTATTCAAATAATTCAGCATTCTTGAGACGGTTGAGAATATCAACTAATTTTTAACCTTTTTTTTCTTATAACAACTCCTATTAAAGTTTTTGTGATTTTGTGCTTTAACCTTTATTGGCATTTTAACCATACCTATCTTCCTATTTCCATCTTTATTGGCATTCTATTTTGATCCCACATGTAGTTATTTGCTTGTCTTACACAGTAGTAAAATTTCACATGTAATTATTTTATTTTGACCACTTTTGAGCAGATTATTTAGTTTGACTCTAAATGGGAGATGGTTATGTAGATTTTATAAAACACCAATAAGAAGATTATGGCCTGATCATCAACACTCGGTCAAACGTCGTCCAATTAACAATCAAGTATAATAAAAAATTAGATTATGAAAGCTACTTAAGGTTAGCTAAAAGCTCAATGATATGTTATTGTTTTGGTATAAAAATCTATATACACTGACACATACAATTTTGATGGTTTAATTGAAAGAGGTTACAAATAATTACCTATTAAATATTAAATATGTATCTTGTTTTCTCACTTTGTTCTGTTGAGAAATATGTAACGGAGCAATCTTTATCAAGCTTGATTCCCATGGCAACTGTCAACAAATGTGTAATATCCCGCATTTTTATAATGTTATCCTAATAGATTTTGTTGCGTGTTAGTTGGGTTAAGTTTAGCATGTGATAAAATTTTGTGACTAGATATATAATTTAGTGGCAATAGATAACATTTGAAAGATGAGGGTTTTGGGGGTAAAATAAAAGGTTTAACCCAAAAATTAAAAATCTATAAAAGAAGAGGGGTTGAAATTGTAAATGGAGTGGTAAAACAAAAAAAAATATATATTCTGGAATCTCCCTAAGGAGACTCACGTACGCGAGCAGAGAGAAGGAGAGGGGGGGAGGGGTTGTTCTTGACCTAATCCATCTCAAATCACTGGGTGTTGGTGGAATTTTGGAAGGGTCGAGGCTGGAATTCGATTAAGGGAGGTGTCTAGGCCTCAATTCCATCATCAATTTTTGTTTTCCTATGTCAAGTAAGTGTTCTCCATGATAGGTGAATGTATGAGTTTCATGTAGAAGGTAAATTGGCATAGGAAATTCGTGTGTATGTGCATTCTATGTATGGATTAAGCTTAGATTCACTTTGCATGTTCAAATTATGTGGGTTCTAGCAAGGTTGTGATGGGGGTTATGACCCATCACATAGATATCGAAGTCTAGGGAGAGGATGGTGTATTGAAATTGGTTATGATGCATAAAAGCTATGATTTTTATGAAAGATTGTAGGTTGTTCATGAAGTATGATAATTGTGCATTTATGATCAAGATGGGTCAAAGTGAAAAGGAGGAATGATACATGATAGTAGCCATGTCAATTGTGCACATTATGTGTTTGACAAAATACCAAGGTGAAAAATAGTGAAAGATTAATGTGTTTTCTTATGCCAAACTTGTTGTGTCATGATATATGAATGTGACTGTGTATGTGTATATGATAGATGTCAATAAAAGTTAGGCTTTTTGATGTCCATCATGTGAATTTGTTAGATGCTATAAAAGAGGACAGGAAAGCCAAGTGTGGCAACACGTGGCATTGATTTAAATATGTTAGTGAAATGTTAGTTATATGAATATTTATGATCATTTAATAATCGTGATAAAATAGGTGAAATCGGAGGAAGCTCAAGTCACTAACAAGCAGTAAAGATAAAGCCTAAATTACTAAGGTAACGTAAGAAGCACATACACCTCCCATGTTAAACATGGGTGATCTTACTTACTAGTATTGCATTCTTATTACTTGAAAGGCATAGTTCGTAATTTGATAGAATGCGGGTTGGGATGACCACCCCAAAAAGGGAACAAGAGGTAAGATGATAATTGACCCGTAAGATTGATTTTGACCCGGTTGGGCAAGATGAAATTTGCCTCGTTTGGGTAAGAGGGGAAATTGACCCGTTTTGGGTATGATAGGAATTTTGTTGTTATACTTACTTGGGAAGTAACAAACCTTTGACGGGCTGGTAAGTGGCTTTATAAACTCGCTTTTAGTTAGTGTTAATGACTTTATGAAAACCCTTTTTATTGAAAGTTTATTATTAACCTTTTTGAACAAACATGCTCTACGTATCGCAGACCATTTGAGGAATCGAAATCTCATAAACCGGACTTGCGACATTCACTTGGGAGACTATGCATGATCCTTAAGTTGACTCGCGTCCCATGCTACACGATACGTACGGGGTACTTATGTCTATGTAAGCAAACCGGGTTGTCACGCATGCACGGCTGAAAGTATTTGGTTGGGGAAGAGGGTTGGTAATATTTTGTCACCTTATGGAAGTCGAGATGGTACGTGTTGGTGGACTTGGCTTTGGTTACGACTTACATGCATGTGCGAGAGCGGTGTGTGGCAGAGACAGGCCCTAGTCCCTTAAAAAGATAACTTTCATAATAAAATAATCCGGTACGCATGGTTGTTCCCCTGCTGGTTCATGACGGCGTATCGAGTGTAACGGTAGTCGGACCAGAATTCCCTACAACTAAGTGGCATTAAAACCACTTTGTTTGTTTACTAGCAGCACAGTTCCCCAGGGTTCTTACCACAAAGAGTGATTGACGGGAGAGTAGTGATACTAGATTTGAGGCTGAGAGGCGGTCTAGTTGCCTGCTAGTAAACAATCTTAAAAAGCTTATAAACAACCATTTTTGTCTTCACCAACCACTGCTACGTTCTCCCTGGTAATATTAACTTTGATTTACATTACTAAAAAACTTCATCTTACTATTTAGATTTTCTTTTCTTTTAGTTAATTAGACATTATAAACTTAAAAAAGATAGATTTGGCTAGATGATAACAGCGTACTAAATACTCAGAGACCTCCTTTTCCATTGTGTCCTTGAACGATCCCGATTCAACTTACCATTACTATACCCCTCCATGATGAGTGCACTTGCCCGTGTAATATGGTGAAATAGTAGTCGTTCGAGTTAATCGTGTTTATAAATTTAAAAACTTATTGCTAAAAAGGTAATGTTAATATTTATATCTTCCTATATAATAAGGAAGTTAAAAAATCCAAGGTGGCATCAATCTAGCAAGCCCCCCCCCCCCCCCATATAATGACACTTTTAATTTTCTTAGAATTTTAATTTTTTAATTAATCTATGCTTACCTAATAAACTATGAAACGACGGGTTAGAAGAAAGAATTTGAAATTTAAAAAGCAAGTCTGTAATTACCTTTTCATCTATCTCCCCTAATCAAGTAATCAGTATGGTGTACTTTTAGGTTCATCAGATCTCCATGGATATTGAAATTTGAATTTCAAAATATGTCTTACTTTATACGTACCTACATACCAGATCTGCAAAGTCGTCTTCTTTCTATAGAGACCCCAAACCTCCTCCCAATTCTTTCTTCTGAAAAAGCATATACGGATCGATTCTATGGTAGATAATATCGAGACGGAAGTTTTGTCATATATCGTGTTGAATGATTACATATACCGAAGGAGTATACAACAATTAAGCTCCGGGGGAGGTTGAACAGAACTTCCCCTCTCAACCACATAGACACTAGACAAAAACCCGTGAAGAAATACAAAGACGAAACTATTTATACTTCTTCATTATGTCCGAACTGGGAAGCTCCGAACTCCCTCCGAACTTGGAGTTCGTCCAAGGTTCGGACAACTCCGAACCTGGAGTTCGGCTGGGTTTCGGACCCACAGTTCATGTTTTCGACAAATCAGTCTGTTTCACAATTCGAACAGTAACGGCCACACAAGGTTCATGCATCAACATCTTCTTTAACGAATTGTTTTTAATTTCTCACGATTTATTCCTTCATCACTAAAAATTTGAATAAATGGACCTAGACTGCTTAGATTTGGGTTCTATAAAAAAGCAAATCAGCGAAAATTTTCTCGATTAAGATGTAAACCCTAATGATTCTTTGCCATCAAATTCGAAGCTTTAAAGGTGAGTATCGTATCGGCCTTCTACTTTAATTGTTGTTCTTGACAGTATGTGTCTCTTATTTCTGCTTGCTAGCCTCACTGTATGTGAATCGATTCTCATTGTGGTATAAAATTTGTTGCTATTATCGTTTATAATGATTTTTGATTTCGTTTCTTCACTGCTATTGATGTTGCTTTTTTCTTTTTTTTAGATTACATGTGTGAAGAGGATTGGTCTACCTTTTAAATCCACGTGTAAATTCATTTTTTGGTTCTGTCTTTGTTACCTTCCTTCTTTTACTATGAAGACCTAATTTGATTTTGTGCTTTCTTTCTTACAGTTCGATTAGCACTCTCATGTATGATTTACCTCCTGATGGTAAAGTACATCGAAAGATAATTGTTATGTGTTTCCACTTTCTTGAGTAGTGCAATATAAAAGTAAGAAAACTTGTTATTAAAATTGAAAGTAAAATTAGGCAAGGATGATTTCAAGGACTTTGAACTCCAGGATGTGAAACAGAGAGGAAACTAAAAGCAAATGAAACAAAATTAAAAAAGGTTGAAGAAATGGATGAGAAAGTTGAAACAAGGTAAGCTATATTTCTCCACTTGAGTGAAGTTAACAAATTAAACACTAAATTTCTTTGGTTTCACTTAGGATACAATAAAGATTAGTAACATCACAAAGCAGTCTAAAGAGTAATATTTTATATCAATTCATTACCCGTTAACACGTAAACATGCATTTTTCATACGTTTCATCACGTTTGGCTATCTAACACATATATCATATGTATCTATAACATAAACACGTATAGCATTTGAAATTCATTACCCTTTGTAGGGCTATTATTTGTAAGGCATGAACATTAGTGGGCTTTTGTTAGTTAATTGTTTTGGGCTTGTTTAGTAGTTATCTAGTGGACTAGTTAGTGTTTATGTTTGGGCCATGTGGGTTTCACTAGGTTTACGATTTTGGCATGAGGCCTATATAAGCCTCACTTGTAACCGTTTATGATTAAGCTTTTCTAATACAATATTCAAGGTTTACGATTTCTTGTTCTTCATTCCATTTACGATCAGCTTCACAAGTGGGTTCTTCATTCAAGATTGGATCTTTACCTTAGATCTAATCTATTTCATCTACTTGTTTCTTGAATCAATCGTTCTTGAGGATTCCGCACTCATTTACGATTAAATATCGTGTTCTTGGTTTGATTCCGGACCTACAATTGGTATCAGAGCCAAGAAACCTTGTTTCGAGGCTCTCACGATATTGATTCAAGAGGTTTTTTTCTGTGTTTCTGGGTTGTTTTCGAAGATTTGAAGGTGTTTTTGGTGTTTCCGATCCTCACAGCTGCGTTGTTCTTCGTATTTCTGGGTTTTTGGGTGTTTGCGATTGGTTTTGTTTGAAGATTGGCCTTTTACGACTTTACAAAAAGGTGTTTGCGACTGTACTTGGGTTTGCGACTCATTGTACGCGTGTTTACGACTTGTCTCTGTCGTAAAAGGTGTTTACGAGTCTGTTCTGGTCGTAAAAGGTGGTTTACGACTCCGCTATCGTAATCGGTGGATCGTATTCGGTGTTTGCGATTTAGTTGAGGCGGTGGGTGTTTGCGACTGCCACGTGGATCGTAATCGAGTGCTTCCGATCGTAATCACTGCTTTTGGATCGTAAACAGTGTTTGTTGGACTTTTGGACTTTAGGTTACTTTTCCTAAGCATTTGTAATGGATTTTGAGCCGAGCATGTATCAAAAATTGGACTTCGAGATCGGATCTATTACTCGTCCACCTAGACTTACTTCGGCAGATAATTTTTTGGAATGGAAGTATAGGTTTGAAAACCACTTGAAGAGTGTTGATTTAAGGTTATGGAGAGCAGTGCTGAATGGACCACACATACCTATGCATGGAGCGGGAGCTAAAGCAGGAAAGGCCAAGACTGAAGATGAGTTTGAGGATGAAGACTGGGAAAGATGTAACAAGGCTGAGAGGGCCTTTGCGATAATGACCATGGCATTGACACCGGACATTGCTCAAGGGTTTAAGCATTGCAAGACGGCAAAGGAACTATGGAATGCATTGATAGTGGCTTATGAGGGAAACCCAGACATCAAGGCAAGTCGAAAGCAGATGTTGAAGCAAAAATTCAATTTGTTTAATCATATCCAGGGTGAATCCTTCGAAGCACAAGTGCAAAGATTTGTCTCTCTAATGGCCGAGATGTCAAGTTATGGAGTGGAACCGGAATTGGAAGATAAAAATTTGAAGCTTCTAAACAGCTTGCCAAAGTCATGGAACACCAACATTTCAATCATTAAGGACAACAACAGACTGAGTGAGCTGTCTTTGGATGAAATGATCAACAAGTTGAAGTCCAAGATGATTGATGATAAGCAGCGTGAGTTGAATCATATAAGTTCTCTGAGTTTGGCAGGGAAGTTGAATCAAGCTTTGTTGTCTGAAGAGGTTGATGAGAAGCAGAAAGGAAAGGCTGTAGCAGGTGGATCAAGTTCAATGAGTCAATCGAAGGCATTTGTGGCACAACCCCAATCAGGTTCAAGTGGAGGCGATACTTCTGAAGCTAACAACGATCCCAATTTTGCTCTGGGTATGGGATTCATGAACAGTTACCATGCTTTGATGGCCGGAACCCTAATTCCCTCTGAGATTCTATCAGGGGAACTTAATCAGATTAATCCAGAGGATGTGGAGATGTTGGACGTCTCGTGGCAAATGGCTATGGCAGTGTTCAGGGCTAAGAAGTTTATGGCTACTACAGGGCGAAATGTTTGGAAGGATCAAGACAAGATCAGAATGGGGTTTGATAAGACAAAGCTCAGATGCTATAATTGTGATGAATATGGTCATTTTGCTAGGGAGTGCAGCAAACCGAGGAAGGAGAAAGCAGATATGAAGAAGACAGATGATGGGAAGGCTAAGGCAGAAACAAGTGCCTTGATAGTGCAGGGAGGAGGAGGTTATGACTGGACCCCCCAGCTGAAGGATCTTAGTCTGACACATGCTATGATGACAACTATGGATGATGATGATGAGGAAGAGCATGCTTTTGTAGTTACTGAAGATGAACCTGAGGAGAATGAAGCAATGGCTGCAGATCACACCAAGGTATGTTCTAACCCTGCTTGTGATCATATAATTACTACTCTTAGACAATATTGCAAAAACTTTGAATCTGAATTGTTTGAAGTAAAATGTGAAAAGAGTTCGTTTAAGGGTAGATGGCAAAAGAACGAAGAAAAGGTTAAAGCCCAGAAACTAGATATAGCTAAGTATAAGAACCTTGCAACTGAAAATGCCTATTTGTATGACAACGCTAAGTTAGAAATAGCTGAGCTAAGTAAACAGATAGAAGAACTTAAGCATAAGAACAATGAGATGCAGGTTAAACTTGATATCAACTTTATGAGAAGCAAGAGGATGTTGCAGGCTAGTAAATCGTTAGACAATTGCATAACTGAGGTTAGAATGGGAAAGGACAAAGGTGGAATAGGAATCAGCTTTGCAACCAAGAATGTTGTTCCTCAAGACAAAACTAGAGATGTCATAGGAATGATCTTAGAGGAGGATCAGATTGATAGATCGGCATCGGAAATGCATGAAGAAGGACCTCCCTTAGATAGTGTCTTGGTTGGAGTGAAGCCTTTGACTGAGGAGGAAATTGAGAATGAAAAACACATGACTTATGGGTTGGGTAAAATGAATAGAGTGATGACAGACCCATGTGAAGCAGGCCCATCCAATACTTCAATGAATAACTGTGTGAGTACTTCTGATGTATCTGTTTCTTGTGCAGATGAAGTAGAAATCAATGACATTTCTGAGGAAGATGAAGAGTGTCGGAGAGTGGATGAGAGTCATGCGTCTAGTAGTTCTAATAGTTCTAGTTTATGTTTACCTAAGGATGATGTAATGGCACTTGTGTCAGAACTAGAAACATCCAAGTCAAAACAAGTAGCTGTATCGATGTTAAAAAATGTTTCAGAATCTAATGAAAAAGTGTCTGGTTTTAAAATTCGTGTGCCTAACACAAAAATTGGTCGTGAAACTAAGCCCAAAGACTTCGTTGCTTATCCCCAGGTTGTGTCAACTTACAATAGAACTGATAAATCAAAATCTGAACAATTTTGTTTAATAACACAACCTGAAAAACATTCAAAACGTGTGATACACAAATGGGATGATCAACCGGAATGGAAGTCGTCTTACCCAAGACGCTCATACTTGTGTAGCAACGTCAATGGGCCTAGACAAATGAATTGTTTTGAATGTGGTCAACCAGGTCATTTTGCTGCTAATTGTATGAACAGACCCTATGAGCCATATTATCCGCAGAACAAGCGGACAAATATGCTTGAGAAAATGATGAGGGGTGAGAACAGAACTCAAAAGCAGCAAGCTTCGTCACAGGGGAAGCAGAGTTCTGAACCAATGAAGACTCAAAAGTCTAAGGTTCTAAACACAAAAGCCCCAGTGACAAAGCATGTCAATGAAAGGAGAGATGTGGGCCAAACTTCAAAACCTGCTCATGCAGCTAAAGAAGTTTACAACAGACCTAACAAAGTTAAAACAAAGCCTTTTGAGAAACAAGTGCAAAAAGTTAATCAGACTGCTGAACCTAAGGGTAAAGCAGTTATGGAACAACCAAAAACTGTTACTCAATCAAAACAAATGGTTTATACCAAATTAAAACTTGAGTGGACACCGGTTGTTAAAACAAAAGGTAAAAAAGCTGCATCTCCTCCAAGAAAAACATCACTCACAAAGAACTCTGCTAGTAGTTCAAACTCACAAAAGCAACCAAATTGGAAGCCAAAAGTTAATGCTAAAACTATGAATCAACCTGAATCAAAAGCAGGAATGTCTTTCAAAATGGTTAACTACATTGACTCCAAGGGAGTGCCCAGATCTGTTATGACCTGGGTACCTGACTCTAATTGATCTCTGATTTGTGTAGGGACAGCCTAGAAGATCTGTCAACAATCTCTGGTATGTTGATAGTGGTTGCTCCCGACACATGACCGGAGATCTGTCTCTTTTGGAAGATGTAGAGGATTTCAATGGAGGTGGAGTTTCATTTGCAGGGGGAGTGGGTGGTCGAATCAGTAAGAAAGGTGTGGTGCGGAGCGGTAATCTGTCATTTTCTGACGTTCATTATGTGGAGGAACTGTCGCATAGTTTACTGAGTGTTTCTCAGATCTGTGACAGAGACTTTTCTGTGATGTTCAATAAGAAGGAGTGTATTATTCTGAAGCCAGGTGTGAAGATACCCGAGGAGTGTGTACTTATGCGCACTCCAAGACGTTCAAACTCATATCTTCTCAACATGAGCAATCCTCCTTCGTCAGAAGAAGCTTGCCTTATTTCAAAACAGAATGAAAATCTTGCATTGTTGTGGCATCGTCGTCTGGGACATGCAAACATGAAGAATTTATCCAAGCTGGCTAAAGGAGAGCATGTCAGAAACCTTCCAATCACAGATTTCACTTCAGTGGAGAAGTGTGTGGCATGTGCTAAGGGGAAGCAGCACAAACTGCCACATCGTCCAAAGGTTACAAATTCTGTCTCTTCTGTGCTTCAACTCTTACATATGGATTTGTTTGGTCCTATGCAGGTACAAAGTGTCAGCAAGTTCTCATACTGCCTCGTAATAGTGGATGACTACTCGCGATTTACTTGGGTCTTTTTCTTGTCAAACAAGTACGAAACTCCGGCCCTAGTAAAGCAGTTTGTGACTCTTATTGAAAATCAGCTGGATAAAAGAGTGAAGGCAATCAGATCAGACAATGGGACAGAATTCAAAAATGCTGAGCTGAATATGTTTTGTGGTGAAAAGGGGATTGAAAGGCAGTTCAGTGCCCCTTATACTCCTCAGCAGAATGGAGTTGCCGAAAGAAGAAATAGGACACTCATCGAAGCAGCTAGAACGATGATGTGTGAGGCAAAATTACCAATCTTCTTTTGGGCAGAAGCTGTGAATACCGCTTGTTATGTTCAAAACAGAGTTCTTCTGAACAAGCGTCACGAGCAAACTCCTTATCAGATCATTTATGGAGAGAAACCGAAGGTGGGTTACTTCAAGACGTTTGGGTGTCCATGCACGGTGCTGATTCAGTCCGATGTAGGGAAATTCGAAGCGAAGGCCGATGAGTGCTATTTTGTTGGTTATTCAGCGAATAGTGCTTATCGTGTGTACAACAAGACCACTGGGTTGATCATTGAGGCATTCAATGTAGATTGGATGGAGGACAATCCTACTGATGCGGGAACTGGACCTAATTGGATCTTCGACTATGGATCATTGTTTGAGGGATTTAATTTCTCGAATGTTTTCCACAATTTGGGCGAAGAAGAAGACATTGTAGCTCCCAGTACTGATGTAAGACCTCAAGTGGATAGAGCATCAGCTGAATCTTCTCGGAATGCAACTGCCGATATTCCAGAATGTTCAGGAACACGTGATGCTCCAGTGGTTGCTCAAGGCTCAGGTATGTCTGAAAATGTTGTTAATACTAATCTGCCTGTTAATGTTTCAGTGCCTGAAGTCCAAGAGAGCAGAATCAACAAGGATCATCCACTGAGTAATGTTGTTGGGCCAGTGACAGCAGGTGTCACCACAAGAAGCCGAACAGGACACATCAACTTTTGTATGTTTTCCTGTTTCATCTCCCAGATAGAACCTCCCAATGTGATGGTTGCTCTTAAAGATCCAAACTGGATGGAGGCCATGCACAATGAACTCAATCAATTTTCAAAGCTGGGAGTGTGGCGTCTTGTGAAGCGGCCAGAAGACAAGAAGGTGATTCCCACGAGATGGTTGTACAAGAACAAAAAAGATGACTCGGGGATCATTGTGAGAAACAAAGCAAGGCTGATAGTACAAGGGCACAGGCAAGTCCAGGGTATCGACTATGATGAGGTTTACGCTCCGGTGGCAAGATTAGAAGCAATTCGGATCTTTCTTGCTGTAGCTTCGTATCTCAATTTTACCGTACATCAGATGGATGTGAAGACTGCCTTCCTGTATGCAGAGATGAACGAAGAAGTCTATGTTGCTCAACCACCAGGGTTCATAGATGAAGAAAATCCGGATCACGTTTATCTGCTGGATAAGGCTTTGTACGGTTTGCATCAAGCTCCTAGAACATGGTATGAAACGTTGTCCAATCACCTGGTGGAGAATGGATATACAAGAGGAGTCGTTGATCAAACTCTGTTCAGGAAAAGGGTGGGAGAAGACATAATTATGGTGCAAGTGTATGTAGATGATATTATCTACGGATCGACAAACGAAGAATTGTGCACCGAGTTTGAGGAGATCATGAAGAAAAAGTTTGAGATGAGTGACCAAGGCGAGATGAGTTTCTTTCTTGCACTTCAAGTCAAGCAGAATGATTCCGGAATTCTTATTCATCAGGAGAAGTATGTGAATGAGATTCTGAACAAGTTCAAGATGCAGGATTGCAAGCCCATCGCCACTCCCATGGCATCCAGACCACTCCTGTCAGCGGATCTTAACGGGGAGTCAGTGAGTGAATTCCAGTATCGGTCAATGATTGGATCACTAATGTACTTGACAGCAAGCAGGCCAGACATCATGTATGCAGTTTGCGTGTGTGCTCGATATCAGGCTAACCCTAAACTCTCTCATTTAGCTGCTGTTAAGCGTATCTTCAGGTATCTGAAGGGCAGGCCTAGGCTTGGTCTTTGGTACCCGAAGAACACTGATTTTCAATTATATGCTTTTACTGACAGTGATTATGGAGGTAGTGACCTTGACAGGAAATCTACTACTGGAGGATGTCAGTACTTGGGAGATAGGCTCATCTCATGGCAGAGCAAGAAGCAGCATACCGTATCCAAATCAACTGCAGAAGCTGAGTACGTGGCCGCATCTGCCGGTACTTCACAGGTAGTGTGGATTCAAAACCAGCTCACGGATTACGGTATGGAATTCGTTAACACTCCAATATTTTGTGATAATGCTGCTGCTCTTGAGATTGTGAAAAACCCTGTCCAACATTCCAAAACCAAGCACATTGATATTAAGGTACATTTTATTCGTGATTGCTTTGATCGTGAGCTGATTCAGCTACAAAAGGTAAGCTCCGATCAGAATGTTTCGGACATCTTTACAAAACCCCTTCCTCGTCCTAATTTTGAATCTTGTGTTGAAGGCCTGAAGATGATTGCCTTCGAGGAATGATCTGATCACCTATGTTTTTGTACAAAGTCTTTGGTTTTTCAATTTATTATTAAATAAAAAAAAAAAAAAAAAAAATTTTGAGTCTTGTTTCAAAAGCCTCACAAAAACAGGGGAAGAAATGGTGCTGGTTAAACTGAAAGGTTTTTATGATGTCTTTTGATAGGACTTAAATGCTTAAAGACGGTTGGAGACTGACACGTGTAAGGCTGATGTGAAAGACTGCTCGAAGATGATATGTCGGTAAGCTCAACCAAAACAATGATCATCTAAGTAAGTGCAGTAATCTTAAACTCTATACATGTTTAGTTTCCCATCCTAGTCTACATGGTTTAAAAAACTGAGTCCCGACAAAAATGGGTTGAGAGTGGTATTACCTAGTATTCACTCTCTCACACGCCATGTTAATACTGTATAAGACAACACCACAAGAAAAAGAAAAAGAATTCAAAGAATTCAAAATTGAAAATTCTGAAAAAGAAAAAGAGAAAGAAAAAGAAAATAAATTATTCAGTTGGTCTTCTCTGCGTGCTTATGCGGCCGACCTGATCATCAACTGATAATGCATGAAAATCATAAATAAGTGGTAGTCAAAAGCAGTGTTGCATGGTTCCTCAAGTTGGGGGTTTGTGAATCCTCAATAAACTCTGAGGTTGGGTAGGTTTTGCTATGGAAAATTGGGCGTGGGGACGGTTAAACATAACGGTAAATCTGTACAATATTTAAGCACTTTACTGGATGTGAGTTTCTGTGTTCAAACCACCTGACAATTGTCTAGAGTGTCTAGTAACGGAAGCTGAAAAGGGTTCCTCAGTCAAAGACCTGTCTGAAATTATCTGTGAAAAATACCAGCATCAGGTATGTAAATATTTGAAATTTCTGAGGTAAGTTTGTAAATACTTTAATTTGGTTTTGTTTTTATCTGTTTTATCTTTTAATTTTTCATGATCATGATCGGATACTCGGGCATGATTCTGAAGGGAAGTCTTTTGTAAAATTCTCAAAGTGTCAAATATTTCAAATGTTTTTGAGAAGTATCAAGTTTGGGGTGAACTTGAATGGTTTTGAAAGTTGAAAGGGCTTTGTTTGAAAATTTTAAAGTTTGCGATTTATTAGAGGGGGTTAAGTGTAATTTATTCATATAAATATCTTGTTTACGGGTTGATGAACTTATTTTCGATCCACTCCCTCACTTCTCCGTTTACGACCCCGCCGCAGAAAAGCCCTAGCTCCGTCTGTTGTCGCCGGAAACCCTCACCCGCCCGATTCCGTCCACCATCTCACAAACAAACCTCACCCTCTCTCTTGTCACTCGATTCCGACCATAACCCATCTGATAATCGACTGTTTCGATCATTGTTTCTCGATTGCACTTTTCAAACCCTAAATCCGCAATCGGTCAAAGTATCTGCTGTTTTTGAGTCGATTTTGTGCATATCGAAGTCGGACTTGTGTTTAGTATTGATTAAAGGTATTTATTTGAGATGATCTTGTGATTTTGTGGTGTTTGATGATGTTTACAAGCTTTTGCAGGTGTAACAATGGAGTTCACAGCGTTTACGATCTTCTCGGTGTGGAAGATGGAGATTGAATCGTTCACGATTCGGATCGTTTTCGATTCGGATTGTTTACGACTCCGGGTTTTCGAATTGAGTGTTTACGATCCGGAGTTAACGACAAAAAGACTTGGGCTTTTACGATTGGGCCCAGTTGAAATTTTTCTGCTGTTTACGATTGGTGGATGTGATTGTGATCGGGCCTTATCTGAGCCGATCGTAAACCCAATTAAAGTCTCGTAAACACTTTTTGTCTATCGTAAACACACATAAAATGTGTATTTAAAATGATAAACACATGGTTTAAATCGTAATCACACTTTAATAAGAATTTAAGGACTTAATCACTTAATTAAATTTGAAATCTCATTAAAATTGATCGTCTTTGAGATAAAATTTGTCGATGATTGTAAGCATGTTCTGAATTCAATTATTTTCCCGAAAAATGTTCAAATTGAAATTTTGTGAAGTTAAAAAGGAAAATGTTATTGTCAATTGAACACGTTTAGGGTTGATAATCATAATTGCTTTCTCATGATCAAATCTGATGCATATGTCTTGTTTGTCTCAGATGGCAGGAAATGTTATTGACGAACCAATCAAATTTGATGCTGATCACTGCATACCAGCTTTCTTAGAAAACCCACCAGAGCATCACATGGAGCTATTTTACTCTCTGGTGGCGGGGATGAACATCTGCAAGATCAACCATGCTCTGAGATCAAGCGTCTTGATAGATGAGATGCTGGTAAGAGAATTCTGGGGGACTGCACGGGCGAGTGCTGATAAGACGAGAATCACTGCTACAATCCAGAATCGTCAAGTGGTCATTCTGGAAGATGATATTAGAAGAGGCTTGAATATCAACGATCGTGCTACCGATCCGGTTGATTACCCCAAGGAAGCCGTCCTGGCAGGTGCCCAATTACTGGGATATGAAGGCAGATTCCCGCCTATCATGAAAAAGCAGCTGCCGCACTACTGGAGGTGCCTTGCCCATTTCATGCAGAAATCATTTCTGGGCAAGAGAACGAGCTTTGACCAACTGAACAAGTTCCACGGCACTGCATTTGTGGCATTGGCCCTTGATTGGAATTACAACTTCTCCAAGATGTTGCTGCTTGATTGGATCGGTAATGCTAACTTGGGTGCTCGTGAGCAGTTTCTGATGACACCAAGATTCGTACAGATGGTGGTCATGCTGAAATATCCTATGATTGAGGAAAGGATACAGAAACTGGATATAAAGGTGATGGGTGCTGATGTTTTTGGTCTCCAGACTCAGGATAGGAGTGGCAAGTTCATGTTTGAGGGTAGGTTAGAATGGTCTAAACGTGGTGCCTTTCCAGAGGTAGCCCGTGAACAAGTGATGGAGGAAGATGAGCCAGCTGTGAATGCCATTGTGGCAGAAGATCAAGATGCTGAAGCCACTCAAGCTGTCAATGCTCAAGAAGATGATGTCATCCCCTCCGATGAAGAAAATATAATGGATGACATCCTCACTGGCCAGGACTTAGCTGAAGATGACATTTATGGGGATTTGGAGCCGCTAACCCATAAAAGATCAAGAGACGATTTGATTGGGTCATCTGGCAGTGATGATACACCTCCTGAGCTGGAGTTAAACACTGATGAAGCCTTCGTGGAAGAACCCGTCCCTGCTCGTGAACCCTCTCCACGAAAGAGAATTGATCCTAGGAGCATACGGTTCAGGTTCACCAAGACCAGCTCAAGCCTAATGATTGTGGAACCAACTGGACCCAGTTCTGCCGGTGCCAGTGGTCAAGAAGAATCTGTTAATGAAGCACTCCAGGAGCAACCGTCTCTTGCACAGACTGAAGGTGTCAATGATCAACCTGCCCCTGTGCAGCACAATAGTCCGTTTCTGAACGTGCAAAGCCCTGTACGTGAAGAAAGGCAATTTCTGGAGGTTGATAGCACATTCGTTGTTCCAAGTCCGGTGAGAATAAGCCTCTCTACCGTGACAAGCCAACCTCTCGCTGCTCCAAGTTTCCGCCCGTTAATGGCTGCTGAGCTTCCAGTTGATCTGAGGATTAGTTCTGATCCTCAGATTAACTTCCTGATCTCTCAGAACAGAATAAGAGAAAATGAGATAAAGACTCTCAAGGATGAAATCAAAATTTTGAGAGAGAAGGAGGAAGCAAACAGAGATTATATGAAAGGATATGAGATAGCTGACAAAGAAAGGATGGAATATCTCTTCAATATGATTAAGGGGCTGAGAAAGAAGGTTTTTGAGCTGACAGGTGGCGCAGGGCCTAGCAACACAGGTGCCTCAGGTCAGAGTTCATCTCAAGCTGGAGAAGCTGTGGAGGCAGATGATGGAGATGAAAACATAGAAATGCCAGATTACGCCCGCTGTGGCAGGATCATCTCAAAGGCTCCAAATTTCCACGAAAACTGGTTCAAGGAGTTCTTCCAAGGACCAGCTCCCATTCTTTACACCATAGATGTTGGCAAAAGCTCAATTGATAAGCGTGGGAGTTGTGAGGAAATCCTCTGTTGGCACTACGACATGGAGAAGAAGATCTTTGCCGTTATCCGTGATGGCTACAGTCCAGTGGAGTACTATCAATCTCGTGCTCAATTCCACTCCTGGACTGAGCCTGAGATAAGGAAACTTCTGAGAGCTCCATTTATCAACAGATGGAATGGACCAGAGGGAAATCAGATCAGAGATAACCTGCTGAGCCACATGCAGAATGATTTCAGGGATTTTGAGCTGAAAGAATTGAGATGGAGAGAGACAGGAACTGACCCTGTGACAGGGGAGCCAATAGGAGAAGTACGGAGGCCACCGACCAAGCGCACAAGGGTCATCAACATGTTGGATGAGATCGAGGACGGAACACTAGTACGAAACTTTGACTGCTGGTACTACGATCCAACAACTCATGAGGTGGTGGTTCTCTGTAAACCGATGCGTCAATTCCGATTTTATGACCCGGTGGATCTTCTTCGATTTGGTGAAAGAGATATAAAGCTTCTGGCCACCCAACCTATTCTTGCAGACGAGTCTGATATGGTAAATGCGGTAAGGGTTGGCATCTTCGATGGTGCAGCTAAGAAGATTGTTGAAAAGGGATGGTGGTTTAACAACGTGCAAACCTCATTTAGATTTGACTTGCTGCTGCCGTGAAGAGGACTAATGGTTCATGCCTAGGGGAAGATTGTAGGGCTATTATTTGTAAGGCATGAACATTAGTGGGCTTTTGTTAGTTAATTGTTTTGGGCTTGTTTAGTAGTTATCTAGTGGACTAGTTAGTGTTTATGTTTGGGCCATGTGGGTTTCACTAGGTTTACGATTTTGGCATGAGGCCTATATAAGCCTCACTTGTAACCGTTTATGATTAAGCTTTTCTAATACAATATTCAAGGTTTACGATTTCTTGTTCTTCATTCCATTTACGATCAGCTTCACAAGTGGGTTCTTCATTCAAGATTGGATCTTTACCTTAGATCTAATCTATTTCATCTACTTGTTTCTTGAATCAATCGTTCTTGAGGATTCCGCACTCATTTACGATTAAATATCGTGTTCTTGGTTTGATTCCGGACCTACACCCTTTACCTATTTATCAACCCATAAACCATATCAATATACGTTTTAGCTATTTAACACATATAGCACACGTACATAACTTAAATCATGAAATTTTGGGTTGTTACAACTCTACCCCCCCCCCCCCTTAAATAGGGTTTCGTCCTCGAAACCAGCTCAAACTGTGATTTAACTCACAATGAGATCTTTACCTTTTCACCTTTCTTTTCCTAGATTAATCTGGGACCTTTTCTCACGCATCTAATGCATCATTTTCATATGAACCACCTGGTTCCTAGGCTACGATTTTAATATCGCAACAAACTTTCTATGACAATCTATCATTTATCCCTATTACTTATAAGATAATACTTTAACTATTCTATCCACGGAATTCGTTCCACTTTAGAATGTGGACCATATTTCCATAACAGATACTAATTCTTTTAGGCAAGAATTTTCTAACGAACGATCTAGATGACGTTTTGAGAGAAATACGCTTCTCAAAATAAAGGAACTATTTCCTTAATCAATCCAATATGATAGGTGGTGTCAAAACTCTTAGCTATATATATATAGGGTAGCTTGATTATGAACTCCACCGAAACGCGCTTCGAAATTCCTCAAGGTTGAGATTTATAGCGAAGCTTCTGCTACTCGGCTATATATAACATAGGTTGTTGCCTCTGTATTTTATAGTTTTGTGTAGTACGTTGTGAGGGATTTCCAACGCATCAAACCACGTCCAAATCCGAGCTCGTATGAATGAGATATCGAAGCTCAAAGTTGAGGTCTCGCAGCAGTGAAAGCTGCGAAAATAAGAGAGAAAATGCTAAGTATAGCATGTGAACTCATCCCACATTGGTTGGGTGATGAAAACAAAAGTGGTTTATAAGGTGGGAACCTTACCAACTATTATTTCCTCTAGTAGGACATATCCCTTAGACCCTGAGGGGTGCGAAGCACCCCTAACTCGCACTCGCAAACGCACACGCGTGCACGCATGTCGTGAGCGTATGAGGCGCAATGTGGCGCACTTTGCACTTCGCTCGCATCGCCGTGAGCCGCTTGAGAGCCGCCTTATTGTTTTTAAATTCAACCGGAAGTTGGTCTGGTTGGAGACCAAGCAGAGAAGTTGAAGCGGAATGTGAGTTGAACCGGAAAACAGGTTCAAGCGGACCTGTGTGGTTCGGGCGGAACGGAGTTTAACCAGAAAATGTTTCGGTTGAAGTTCAAGCGGAATAGTTGAACCGGGAACGGTTTAGGCGGAACCTGTGTGTAGGGCTGTTCAAAAAACTCGTAGCTCGTGGCTCGCTCGAAGCTCGCTCGGAAAAAACTCGAAATTAGCTCGCTCGAAAATCAGCTCGATTATAAACGAGCCGATCCAGCTCGGCTCGGTTTCTAAACGAGCCGAGCCCGAGCCAAGGTCAGCTCGGCTCGTGGCTCGCTCGTTAGTTAGCTCGTTGGCTCGCTCGCTTGGCTCGTTTAAATTTAAGCTCAATTTTTATTATATATACATATATATAACCGAAAATTATGAGTTTATTATTTATAATATAACTTTTAGTTAATTACTAAGTTTCCTATAGTATTTTACTTAATAAAATATTATATTAAAATAAGAAATAAAACTGATATGATACTTTTCAGTAAGAACTATTTGTTTTTATTGAAAAATAAATAAATAAACATCGAATTTTAAAATTTCCATTACGAGTATGTCAAAAATTATGTTTTAGTCATGTTATATATCAATATGTGTAAATAATATAAATTTAAAAAAACAAACTAGCTGGCTCGACGAGCCGGCTCGGCTCGGCTCGACTTTTAACGAGCCGAGCTTGAGCTCAATATTTTAGCTCGTTAAAATAAACGAGCTGGCTCGGCTCGGCTCGGTTTCTAAACGAGCCGAGCGCGAGCTTACCCTGGCTCGGCTCGACTCGGCTCGTTTACAGCCCTACCTGTGTGTGTTAGAACATAATGTAATTGTAACACAAAACAGTCAAGTATAGAAGAAAAGATAAGATACATCCTTAAAAGAGAAAGGATACAAAAGTCTGTATGAACTACAAATTCCTGCATGAATTCTGTATTCATACAGAACTACTCCGGAATTTCCAAAGTAGTTCTGTACAGACTAAAATCTACAGAAATCCTCATTTCTGTAGTTAGCTTCTAATGGGAAGCATCAACAGTCTTCAAAGAAGAATCCAAAAGGAGTTCTGGATTATCAGAAGATGAATATTACGAGAAGAACAAATTCCATCTTTGTGTGAAGAACAAGCAAAAAGAATGTCAACTTGGCATTAATCAAGAAGGTAGTTGAAGACAGTTGACAAAGAGATAAATTGAATATGTTCAATTTATCTCTATATACTCTGACACACTCCAACATCAACCGTCCTCAACCACCTTATCCAAATACAACTTGCTACTTCTGCCTATAAATAGCAAGCTGACTTCACCAAACAAAGCAAGACATCAAGCATACAATTCAATATCTTCTCAAAGCAATTCCAACATCACTCCCATAGAAAGTTATTTCAGTTGATACATAGTCATACTATAAACTCGTGTAAACCATTATTTACATTTGAGATATACAGAATAACCCTTTTATGAATTGCCGTCTTCCAATTTGATTTACTTTCCGCAACTTATTTATCCTGTTTAAATCAAATTGTGCCAACATTATTAAAGAGCCATTTAAGGGACCTAACAATTGGTATCAGAGCAGATTGAATAATCAATATTCAAAAGATCCTGCTCTTTAAAATGTCCTTAAATCAGAACAATGGAAAATCTTTTGGCTCACTTGCTAACCTCCCTATGCTCGATAGGGAGGAACATCCATAGTGGAAATCTAGAATTACCAACTCCTGAAAAGGAGTTGATGATTCCCTGATGGATTGCATAGCCAACAAGCTCCATTATTCTGAGATAAAATTTTCTGAAATCATAAGGCACAAAAAGGAAACTCTTAAACCATTTCTATGTCTTATTACAGAAAAATCTTTACACAACAGTCAAAAGGATCAAACTAGACGTCAAGAACATCACATACAACAAATCTGGTATTGTGACTCTGGATGCTCTACCCACATGACTGGGGAAATAAAACTGTTAAACAATTACGAAAAGAGAAAAGGAAGATCCATAACCTTTGGTGATGGTATAAAATACAAAACCATTGGATATGGAACCATTACTAACGGTGAAGTCACAATTGAGAATGTGTCACATGTCCAAGGGCTAAAATACAACTTATTAAGTTGTGGACAATTATGTGATAAAGACTTCAAACTTACTCTCTACTCCAATAAGTGTGAACTTGTTGGATTAAATGACAGTAAAATTTACTTAACGGGAAAAAGAATAAAACAGAGTCTCTATTTTATAAACTTCAACAATCTTGTTTCAAATGAGTCTCTCTGTCTCGTGTCAAAGTCCTTTAACAAGGAGTCTGAGCTTTGGCATAGAAGACTATCCCATCTAAACTTTAGAACAATTGCTGAACTAGCAAGTAAAAAGATGGCAAAAGGTCTCCCCACCACTCTTTCTAAATCTGAAGAAATATGTGAAGATTGTCAAATGGGAAAAATGAAGAAAACTTCTCACAAAAGTATTCAAGAAATATATGGAAGTCAACCCCTCGAACTAATCCATATGGACCTCTGTGGACCCGTAAGCACAGAAAGTTTTGGTGGAAAGAAGTACATCCTAGTTATGGTGGATGACTTCTCCAGATATACATGGGTCGAATTTTTGAAATCAAAAAATGAAACAACAGATCTTATCATTAACTTTATAAGAAGAATACAAAAATTAATGAACTCAAAAGTAAGAAGAATAAGATCTGATTATGGAATCGAATTCAAAAACTCAAAACTAGACGCATATCTAGTCAGAGAAGGCATATCTCATGAGTTCTCTGCTCCAATAACCCCACAACAAAATGGGGTGGTAGAAAGGAGAAACAGAACTCTAGTAGAAGCTGCCAGATCCATGCTTTCTTCAGCAAATCTTCCCATCTACTTCTGGGCTGAAGCTATTGCAACAACATGCTTCACTCAAAATAGATTTGTCATCAACAAGAGGATCAATCAAACTCCTTACCAAGCAATTAATAAGAAAACTCCTAACTTAAAAATTCTTCATGTCTTTGGATGCAGGTGCTACATACCGAATGATCAAGATTATCTCGGAAAATTTGACAGAAAAGCCGACAAAGGAATCTTCATTAGATACTCACTCAAGTCAAAGGCATACAGAGTTTTTGTCCTAAAACTCAAGTGGTAAGAGAAAGTATAAATGTGTCATTTAGTGATGATAAAATGGCTATACATGTTAGCACCACATCTTCAAATAAAAAGGATTGCATCCCTGGAATAACAATCTCAGAAAAAGAAAGAGAAGCATCCCACAATTTTTTCGAAGAAAAATCTGATGATTAAAATAACCTTCCCATGTTTTCTCCTCTTTCAAAAACCACTATCACAAAAGATCATTACAAAGATAGCGAAGAAACCTTGAGTCAGAATGAAATTACCCATTTAAAAGATAAAAGTAATGAAATCTCTATTTCTCAACACTTAAATAAAAAGGGAACAACTACAGAAACATTACAGAACTCCACTTCGGAGCTCCTAAATGAGTATGTAACTGAGATCTAGCCCTCAGCTGACAGTCCATCAGCTGAGGGGGAGTGTCAAGACACTAACAAAATCGAACCAATGCTTGGGAGTGAAGAATTAGCCACTCTTCCTCTAGCAACCAAATGGATAAAAGATCATCCCATAAATTTAATCACTGGTGATCAAAACAAAAATGTCCAGACCAGATCAGCCTCTGCCAATCAATGTCTTTATGCTGGATTCCTCAACATAATAGAACCAAAAAATTATGAAGAAGCCCTTTAGGATCCTCACTGGATCCTAGCCATGCAACAAGAACTAGGACAAATTGAAAGGAACAATGTGTGGAATTTAGTTCCAAGACCAAATAACAAATCTGTTATAGGAACTAAATGGGTTTTTCGTAATAAAATAGACGAAGAAGGTACCATAATTAGAAACAAAGATACACTTGTAGCAAAAGGATAATGTCAACAAGAAGGATTAGACTATGATGAAAAATTTGCCCCAGTCGCAAGACTAGAGGCTGTTAGGATATTTCTAGCCTTCGCAGCCTTCAAAGGTTTCAAAGTCTATCAAATGGATGTTCAATGTGCCTTCCTAAATGGAAAAATTGATCAGGAAGTTTACATTGAACAGCCACCAGGGTTTGAAAATGAAAAATTTCCAAATGACGTTTGCAAACTCAAAAGGGCTCTGTACGGTCTAAAACAAGCACCTAGAGCATGGTATGACACCTTCTCTGAAGTTCTTTTATCAGCCAACTTTAAAAAGGGATCCATTAACACCACATTATTTTTAAAAGAAAGAAAAGGACATCTATTGATTGTATAGATCTATGTAGATGGTGTCATCTTTGGATCCACGTGTCCATCATTCTGCAAAGAATTTCAGGAACTAATGACAACAAACTTTGAAATGAGCATGATGGGAGAACTAAATACTTTTTGGGAATCCAAATTAAACAAACTCCAGAGGGAATTTTTATAAATCAAGCAAAATACATTAAAAATCTCCTCATTAAGTATTCTCCCCCTAACTGCTCCCCGTTTAAAATACCAATGGCCACAAATGTGAAAATTGGTGCTGACAAATATGGTAAAAACGTTGATGAGCACACATATAGAGGAATGATAGGCTCCCTTCTATACCTCACTGCAAGTAGGCCTGACATCTTGTTCTCCACATGCTTCCTTGCCAGATATCAATGTAAACCCAAGGAGTCTCACCTATTAGTTGTCAAAAGGGTTTGTTTAGATATCTAAAAGGATCAGCTGACCTAGGTCTCTGGTATCCCAAGGACACTGATTTCTCTCTAACAGCCTACTCAGATGCTGATCATGCAGGTTGTAGACTAGACAGATGAGCACATCGGGAAGTTGTCAGATGCTAGGAGGTAAGTTGGTATGTTGAACATCAAAAAAACAAAACTGTGTATCAACTTCAACCGCTGAACCCGAATATGTTGTTGCTGCCAGCTGCTGCTCTCAAGTAATATGGATGAAGACCTAACTCAAAGACTACGAGATGAATCTCACCAAGATACCAATTTTCTGTGATTCAAAAAGGGCTATTGCCATCACATCCAATCCTGTTCATCACTCAAGGACAAAGCACATCGACATCAGGTATCACTTTATCAAAGTCATGTTGAAAAAGGACACATTGAAATGTACTTTGTCCCAACTGAACTCCAGCTTGCAGACATCTTCACTAAACCATTAGATGAAAAAAGATTCTCATTTTTACTAAGCAAGATGGGGATGCTAAACATGACTGTAAACTAAAAATTTAAATTTAAAAAAATAAAAAAAAACAAAATAAAAGGGGGAAGGGAGTCAGTTGAATAACTACCTGTCATTTTTTCTACCCCTAAATAACTTCTCTGAAAAGTTGACTTAAAAGGCTCAAATTTCTAGAACCAAAAACATCAACGAAGACCTATAAAAATAGGCTGTCAAATCCATCTGTTATCTTCCCTATTCATCTCATCATCCCAACTTACCTTTAAAAGAAGCAAAAGAGAAACCTCCAAGAAAATCAAAAGAATCAACCATGCCTTTCAAAGAACTTTCTCCTCCATTACCTGAAAGCACAACTTTCCCTGTTCCTTACCTTCACAATCTCATGCTTTACACACCCTGTGGGAACAGATTTTGGTCCTATCAACCAATGATGAAATTTCTCAAAAATTGCCCCATAGGGTATGCACTAACTCTTGATATTCTAATCAACTACTCTCTACTTCAAGAATTCTGGAGGAATGTTGTTCTCATTGTCAAGGATGGAGACAATGCCTTAATAAGTACATATGTCTGTGGAGTAATGTTTGTCTTTGATCAACATCTACAGACCAGGTACGCATATAAATTTTTGCAATTTTCCATGGGGTATGACAACTATTTAGAACACAACAACCCAGTTCTTCACAAATATCTCATCAAAGCCAACAAGTTCAAATCAAATCCTGACCAGTCACACACTTCAACCAACACCACAACATCACCATCAGAAGAAATGGCTGATCACAACCCATCCTCTCCTTCACTACAACAAAACTCACCACATCAAGAAACCCCACCATATTCCTCACAAACACCACATGAGCCAACCTTCTCAGCCCAACCCTCTCCAAATAAAAGCCAACATTCATCACCACAAGCATCCCTCCAAGAAGCCTTTGCCCAATATCAAGCCTAAGAAGCTAAATCACCTCACCTTGACATTCCTATCATAGCCACACATCACAAGATCTTCTCAGATTCAGTAAGTGAAGATGATGATGTAACAACAAGTGGAGACTCTGGAAGTCAAGGAAACTTGGAAAAAGGAAGCACTGATGTGTTTAGTGCAAGCTTACAAGAGACATCCTCACAAAGACAAACAACACAACTGTCTAAGGACTCTCTAAAAACACATGAGGTAAATCCAACTCTGGATGAACCAGTGAATGTGGAAGACCTGTATACACTCACCATAGCTGAGTTAACATGCACTGGTAGAAATCTCAAGGAGAAATCAACCAGTCAAACAGAGAGACATGTGTTGTTCTGTGGTATGTTACCCCCCCCCCCCCGGTGCTGCATCAAAATCTGATTTTGAGCAATTTTCGAAATCTCTCACTGATCTGCTCAATGAGTTCTTAAATGAGCAAAAACAACAAAATACAGAACTACACCAGAATTTCTATAGTAGTTCTGTACAAATCGAAGAATTGTCAAAACAAACAGAAAGCAACAGTCAGAAAATAGCTGAGCTACAAGAAGAGCTGAATTAATGAAGAAAAACAGTCTGCAACAATTCAACCAGATTTCCGACCAGTTGAAGGAATTACAAACAAATGACTGGCAACTGACAGGAGGAAAACAAGAATCATTACAACATCAATTGAAAAAGATGGCTCAAAAGGCTCTGCAATTCTATGAAGCCAAAGGAGAAAAGCTGCTAGACCAGATCAAAGCAGATTTCAACCTTCTACACAAGGAGATAAAAGACGAAGACACAAATCTGATAAAGATAAATTCAGATCAGATTCTCCTGGAGAAAAGAATGAAGAGGTTATCTACACAAGTAACAGAAGCCAATCCACTTGAAAAACCCTAAAAAAAAGGTCACAGCTCCTCCAGTCACCAATCTTGATGATTCTCCACCCAGCTCAAAACGAAAGGGAGCCTCTGATGAAACCAAACCCTCTCCCAAAAGAAAGAAAAGTGATCAATGCAAACCCAACTTAACTCCTCATCACTCAATGCCACCACCACCACCAAGACCACCCACACAGAAACCCAGCCAGCCAGTACATCCACCCTCATCAGGTACCTCCAAAGCTCATGTTGCAGGAACATCAAAGTCCCCTAAGGATTCTGCTAAAGGCAAGGAGAAAGCCTCAAATCCAGGGGGAGACCTCAATGCCCCTGAAATGTCCATAGCCTCTCAATCTCTATTTGAAGACAACTACGGAAAGACAAAAAAGGGTTGATGAGAAACTATGGCATGAAAAAAGGAGATGCGAAGACATTTTCCTCAAAGAAGGCGAGCAACCTCCTCAAATGAGCCCAATGAGCAGAAAGATCTTTGAGGAGAAAATCAATAACATGTCATTTGAAAGAGACTGGATCCACTGAAACACCACCATCCCGGAGATTGATGAAGTCAATGAAAGGCAACAAAAGGGAAATCCCTTCACACACTACTTCAACTCCTACATGATCACAACCACTGCAAACAACCGCCAACCTTGCACATTCACTGACGCAGACCTTGATCAACTCAGTGAAATGCACATTATGTCCCTCATTGAAAGCTTCATAGCAAATGGATCAACAAGCATAAAAAACAGACGAGCAATACATCGGCTCAGAGAGGCGGGAAAGAAAATAAATACAACAGGTTTGGACAGGTTGACTATGAATTGGCAATATACACAAATATGAAGAAACTTGCCATCAAAACTACAAATGAAGAGCTTCCCTCAGGATTAAAATGGACAGGATCCAAAGTAATTCCAAGCATCGGCGAAATAGGAATCTGCTTCAGAAATCATGACTCACAAAATAGATTCTTCAGAATTAGCCAGTGTCATGCTTACTTGGATACCTCTCTAGACTTCATCACATTCCTACTGAATGGAAACAGAGAGTCTGAACCAGAGACTATAAGAAGAAAGGAACTCATGCTCAAAACAATAAAAGATCTGAAGACACACAGAATGCTACAAAAGGAATTGCACAAAGCCTGTTGGAGTCCTCTTCCTAAGAAACTACGTGTTAGAGAAGACTTTGTAACTGGACTCCTTTCTTAAAAACTGTATTCAGAGTTCCATGCATTCTGATGTCCTTTCAAAAATTTATAGTTTAAATTTAGTTTCTCTTTTTATTCATTTTCTTCAAATACAGAACTACTTAAAAGAGAAATGATACAAAACAGTCAAGTATTAGAAGAAAAGATAAGATACATCCTTAAAAGAGAAATGAAACAAAAGTCTGTATGAACTACAGATTCCTGCATGAATTATGTATTCATACAGAACTACTCCGGAATTTCCGAAGTAGTTCTGTACAGACTAAAATCTACAGAAATCCTCATTTCTATAGATAGCTTCTAATAGGAAGCATCAACAACCTTCAAAGAAGAATCCAGAAGGAGTTCTGGATTATCAGAAGATGAATATTACTAGAAGAATAAATTCCATCTTTGTGTGAAGAACAAGCAAAAAGAATGTCAACTTGGCATTAATCAAGAAGGTAGTTGAAAACAGTTGACAAAGAGATAAATTGAATATGTTCAATTTATCTCTATATACTCTTACACACTCCAACATCTACCGTCCTCAACCACCTTATCCTAATACAACTTGCTACATCTGCCTATAAATAGCAAGCTGACTTCACCAAACAAAGCAAGACATCAAGCATACAATTCAATATCTTCTCAAAGCAATTCCAACATCACTCCCATAGAAAGTTATTTTTTTTGATACATAGTCATACTAAACTCGTGTAAACCATTATTTACATTTGAGATATACAGAATAACCCTTTTTATGAATTGATGTCTTTCAATTTGATTTATTTTCCGTAACTTATTTATCCTGTTTAAATCAAATTGTGTCAACATTGTTAAAGAGCCCTTTAAGGGACCCAAGAGTGTGGTTCAGCCGGAAGGTTGAAGCGGACCTGCGTGGCTCCGCTGTTCGAGCGGGAACAAAACGGTTTAGGCGATTGTACCCTGGGAAACAAAACGGATCTTTGGTAGACCCAGAATTTGTTTTAAGGGACCCGGGTTTTGACCCGAATCCTTCACTAAAGAATTTCACAATCCTTCTTTGATTTTCCAAACTATTTCAAAAGACTTTTCTCAAAACCTTTCTATAACTTACTGTCACCATTTTCTTTCATTCAAACATTTTATTTTCATTATAAATTTGTCTCTATATTTATTTCATTGTGTAAGATATAGATAACATAGGTTGTTGCCTCTGTATTTTATAGTTTTGTGTAGTACGTTGTGATGGCTTTCCAACGCATCAAACGACGTCCAAATCCGAGTTCGTATGAATGAGATATCGAAGCTCAAAGTTGAGGTCTCGCAGCAGTGAAAGCTGTGAAAATAAAAGAGAAAATGCTAAGTATAGCATGTGAACTCATCCCACATTGGTTGGGGGATGAAACTAAAAGTGGTTTATAAGGTATGAACCTTACCAACTATTGTTTCCTCTAGTAGGACACATCCCTTGGACCCTGAGGGGTGCGAAGCACCCCTAACTCGCACTCGCAAATGCACACGCGTGCGCGCGTGGCGTGAGCGTATGAGGCGCAATGTGGCGCACTTTGCACTTCGCTCGCATCGTCGGCGATGCGAGCCACTTGAGAGCCGCCTTATTGTTATTAAATTCAACCGGAAGTTAGTCTGGTTGGATACCAGGCAAAGAAGTTCAAGCGGAATGTGAGTTGAACCGGAAAACAGGTTCAAGCAGACCTGTGTGGTTCAGGCGGAACCGAGTTCAACCAAAAAATGTTCCGGTTGAAGTTCAAGCGGAATAGTTGAACCGGAAACGGTTCAGGCGGAACCTGTGTGGTTCAGCCGAAAGGTTAAAGCGGACCTGCGTGGCTCCGCTGTTCGAGCGGGAACAAAACGGTTTAGGCGATTGTACCCTGGGAAACAAAACGGATCTTTGGTAGACCCGGAATTTGTTTTAAGGGACCCGGGTTTTGACCCGAATCCTTCGCCAAAAGATTTCACAATCTTTCTTTGATCTTCCAAACTATTTCAAAAGACTTTTCTTAAAACCTTTCTATAACTTTCTGTCACAATTTTCTTTCATTCATACATTTTATTTTCATTATAAATTTGTCTCTGTATTTATTTCATTGTATTTATTTCATTGTATTGTAGTTTCCCTTCAATTCATTTCCTTGTAATCTTTATTCTTTATTTGTATTGTACTTTATTTTCGTGTAATATTTTCTCATTTCCTTGTAATTGTAATAGGAGTAGATCAATTTTTTTCAATTGTATTGTAATAGATTAGTTTTATTTATTTTGTTGTAATCGTACTTAAATAAAATATATATTTTATTTTAATTTTATAAACGATTTTCCTACATAAACTCTTAATTTATTATGGTTTAACAAATTGTCAAATAAAATTTTCAAAGTTTATAAAATACCACATTTTATATTATTATTACACATTAACTATATCATAATATAAAACGAGTTTGTGACCCGCCCGCGCGTTGCAACGGGCCACCTTCATGTTACTGTAAAGTGATACGTACACGGGCCATCATGTACGCAAACTAAACAAAAAGTGAACCGTCATTAACTTTAAAATATGTTTAAAGTCTCTCTTTTTTTAATAGTCCTATTTACATATCTGCCTAATATGTAATAATCCTATTTCAAGTTGTTGACTGTCCTCTGCTCATACAAAGTCTAGGTTTTTTCTTGGCTTATGAATAATGCATGGTCTTGGATTATTGGGGATTTAGGCATACCTTGCATATGGTTATTCTTGCATTGCATGAAAAAAATAAAGAAGTTGAAAAGAATGAATAGAACTGGTAAGTGTATATGAAAAGTAGGGTTCTACACTTTTCAAGAAGTTGAAAAGAATGAAAACAGATCCATGAAGTCAACAATTAAGATATATGAACATTAACAATGATGAAAACATATATTAAAGATGAATAAAGCCTAAATAAAAACCAAAAAAGCACAAATATCCAATAACAGATCCATGAACTCAACAATCAACGAGTTCATCAGATTGATAAAACAACAGAAGTAGCACTGATCAAATATCCAATAAAGCACAAATATAAATTTAAGAATGATCTTAAGTCCATATTTTGGGTATAAGTTTGATAGTAGATGGTAATAAATTTTCTATACCAGCATCCTAGATGGTTTTGAGAGAGACCCAAATTTGCTTATCTACCATTTACTATTATAAGAAAGTACACAAATTCTCGTCCCATTCCATACTCGTTCACCAAACACCGCTTAATCATGTTGCAACTATCAATCGCAAGAACAAATAATTGCTTAAAGGATTACATACCAAGTGAAATACATGCACCAACAACAATAATCACATATGCTCTTGCAATTGTTTCACTGTCCAAATCATCTTTCGTCATCCATTTCACCCTTTATGCCTTTAACACCAAGTAAAACTACTTTTGTATCTGACCTTGAAGTCAACAGCAAAATTGTGGTTGTAAACTGTCCCCTGTAATGGGTCAAGCCAATTATTGATGGTATGATATTATTCAACTCTAAACCATAGAGGAAGCTTAGAGAGACTTCATTCATAAACAATTGAATCTCAAAATATTATGATTGTAATTAAATATCAAATTGAATGCCTAAACTTAAAGTTCAAAACAAAAGATAGATGTGAAAGTCAGAAGATTACCGTGGTTGCAAGAATGGAAAACAATATGTATCCGCTCATCTACGTTGTTCTTCAGGTTTTATTCTTAAAGGATATTTGATGGCAGATCTGAAATTCGATACATAGATTTCGCAGAGGGTAATCAAAACAAAATCAACAATTCCATTTCCATAAACCCTAATACGAAGTGAAAGGAAAAGGCGATTTTAATTTGATGCAACAACTAAAATCGTAGAAATCAAAAGGGAATGAACTTACCTGAGGTAGAATGACGCAGAGGGAGGTAGCAAATCTACTTGCAGAATCAGGCGAAGAGGAAGGGATCGATGTAGATGAGGAACGGAGACGCACCATGGTTTATTAGGCGTTGATTTAGGATGCACATCTGAAACTTCCGCCGATTGACATTCTCAATTGAAGATATATATTGATCATGCGACTTCAACTAAGAAACCGAAACAATACAATGTCAGTTAGGGTTAGGGAGAATGAGCCTTATCAAGGAACGCTTCAATTCCAAAATTGAATACGATCTAGGTTTAGGAATTTGTGGGTGGGAGAATGGAAGGCTGGATAATGAGAGGAATTTCGGTGAAGGGAGCGAAGGCTTTGTCGCGTGAAAGAGAAGGAAGAAAGAAATTAGGGTTTAGAAAAGGGAATCGTCGATAAGGAGTTTAAAACGGGTCATAAGATCTGACCGAATTTCTTGATTTTTTTAGGCGGGAATTTGAGGAAGGGGGGGGGGCTGTGGTGATGCCACATAAGCACAAAGAAATTTGTTTATTAAAATATTAAAATTAAAATTAAAATTAAAATAAAATTAAAATATATGATATAATGTACCTAACCTTAGTACACTGTCACCCTTATGTTTTTTAATAACTGTGATTCCGGTAATTTACCTTTTTAATTATTTCTGAACACCTCTACCCCACGTGACAATCATTGTCGTTTTCTTCCAAATCTTCTCCACCGTAGGATCAATCTATAAAAAGCCACAAGGAGCCGCAGCGGCAGTCAAACCTTAAAGACTCTCTATTACCAGAACTAGAATCACAATTCACCAACGAAACGAAGGAAGAAATGGCGATTACCCTCAACAGTGGATTCAAAATGCCCATAATCGGATTGGGTGTGTGGCGTATGGAGGGTAAAGATATCAAGGATCTTCTCATCAACGCTATCAAAATCGGATATCGTCATTTCGATTGTGCTGGTATAATCCTCTCTTTCTCTTTCGTCGTCCCTAATTTTCTGTATTGAAAATTAGGAAAATTAGAGTTGTTTTCATGTTGAAATCTGATCTGTAGTACATGGTTACGAAAATATTTCGACTTGATTTGGGATATTGCAGCTTTTAGAATAGTTGATTCTTAAGAAGATGTCAGATTTTGATTAATTGATTTGTTTGGGCATTTGTTATGTAATAATGTGAATATTGGGTTTATGATATTTCATATTTGGTATCTGTATTGTGATGATTAGTGATGGGTCCAGGTTAAAATTGATGTTGATTTTAGAGTATTAATGACGATCAGCTCTTGATTAAACGATTCATTAGTTGTTTTGCAATAATCAATTGATTAAATAAGGTTGGTGTTTGTGGTAAACCCATGGAAGGGATCGAGGAAAGTTTTTCCATCATTTTACCCACCGTATATGTTTGCTTGTTTGGATATGGATTTTTAAGGTATTATAATCAAATGGTGGTAGGTTTACCACATCCAAACACAATTTCTCATTTTTATTGTGCCAATATTATATGTTTCTTTATAACTTCTTTCCCCTAAACGTCAATCTTAGTTAGGTATTTCGCATGTATAATTGTTGATGTTTTGTTGTTCATGTTTGATGGAGTCAGTTTTTATGTTTTGGGGATTTAAACATTTTAATTAATCTGATTGCATTTCTTTGTTTTGATTAAGATCTATTTGTTCATATGTTTAAATTAATATGATAGATAAAGGTTTGGGGCCTTGGACCTGCAATGAATTTGTAGAATTTGTATTTGCGTTTATTCTCAAAGTTGGTTTTAATTTCGAATAAAACGATGTCAAGCTGTAATAAAATCAATCATGCTCTCTATATTACTTTTCATTAATATGATTACCATAATATATAGAATACAGTTTTTCTTTTTCATACAGTTATAGCTTTTAAATTGGATTTATATACCTATTTATTCTTGCAGCTGATTACCAAAATGAAGGGGAAGTTGGGGAGGCACTGGCTGAGGCATTCAAGACAGGATTGGTGAAAAGGGAGGATCTCTTCATCACTACAAAGGTTTTGTGGCTTATTTAATGCTATATTGCGATTTCAACTCATTTATATGAATAAAGTTTAAAAAGTTATGTTTTATTGATAATGGTCTAACGAGAGGTGATAATTCATACCCACTTATATCAAAACGCGGTGAATGCGAACTGCCTTATATTGATAAAAGAAACAAGTCAAAGTGGTCAATGATGTTGAGAGTGTATTCCAATGCTTACAATCTCGTAAATCATTATATTTGAAAAGTATATAATGTTATCTAATACTTATATAGCAAAAAGTTGGACAAAAATTGTTGGTGAGTCAACCTTACCAGCCAATCTGTTTTGACCCAACGTTTAGCTACAAAGAAAACAGACTGAACAGTTTCAAAATCACCTGTAGTGTACTCAAATGTTAAATATTGGTTTATTATATAAATACAGTTATTGATCATTTGTTGAATTCAGCTATGGAACTCAGATCATGGACATGTTGTGGAGGCTTGCAAAGCCAGCTTGAAAAAGCTTCAACTAGACTATCTGGATCTCTTCCTTGTTCACTTTCCGATTGCAACAAAGCACACTGGTATTAACCATGACATTATTTGTTAGATTATATGTTTTTGGTTACTTTTATTTTTAAATTTATTAAAAGTAAAAAATATGTAGTTTTTAATTTTTTTTCTGCTTATTATAGGCATTGGTACTACTGCAAGTGCAATGGATGAAGATGGTGTTTTGGATATTGACACCACTATTTCATTGGAGACCACTTGGCATTCCATGGAAGAAACAGTATCCATGGGCTTGGTTCGCAGCATTGGAATCAGGTAATTGCATGGGTGGTTTCATTTCAATCTCGGGGTTGTTGGGTTTTGCATGTTCAGATTGACTATTGGGATTGTATTTTTAGTTAATTTCACATTTGTCTCGGTAATAACTTCTAAAATTTAAGAAAGCTCAATTGACTTTAATGTCACCTTGTACATTTTGACTTTTAGTTCAAACCCTTTACTTCGAGGGGTAAGCAATTTTCCGGTTTTTTTATTCACACACAACATTTACATAATATTCAACTGTTTCTTGAAACTAAATATTCGTATCAAATTGGAAACTGGGGATTAATTCATTTGACTTGAAACACGTTACCTTCTG
>JBCNJP010000017.1:79315013-79446838 GCA_039602395.1 Deinandra increscens subsp. villosa | reverse complement strand
GAAACTGAGATAAAAGCTCTCCAGGCAGAAAACAGAAGGTTAAAAGAGAAGGAAGTGGCGGACAAGAATAGAATGAAGTACCTGTATGAGACCTTAATGGATCTAAAGAAGAAGCATAATGAATTGAAAGGAGTTGTGGAGGCAAAATCTTCTGGTGATCAAGGGCAAAGCTTATCTCAAGGAGTTCAGGGTACAAGTGCAGTACAAGAAGATGAAGGAGACGACACGATTGAAATGTCTGAATATGTTCGTGGTGGAAGATACATTTCTATGGCTCCAGAAGGACAAGTAAATTGGTTCAAGGAGTTTTTCAGAGGACCTACTCCTGTGAAATATAGCATAGATGTGGGTGAAAGTGAGCTAGACAAGAAAGGAAGCCGACAACCAATTCTGTGTTGGCATTATGATGCAGAAAAGGAGTTATTTGCTGTAGTGAGAGATGGAATAGTCCAGTCGAATACTACAGATCAAGGGGTCAATTCCACTCCTGGACCGAGACAGAATTGAGGAACTTGCTGAGGGCACCGTTCATTAACAGGTGGAATGCTAATCATGGAAATCTGGTTCGCAACAACTTAGTAGCACAGATGGAGCAGAACTTTGAAAACTTTGATCTGAAGGCTGCAAGGTGGGTCGAAACCGGAACTGATCCTGTCACCAATGAACCAATCGGTGAAATGAGGTGCCCTCCCACCAAACGAACCCGAGTCATCAACATGCTCGATGAAATTGAAGCCCATACGCTTGTGAAGAATTTTGACAGCTGGTTCTTTGATCCCACAACGTATGAAGTGGTGGTTGTTTGCAAGAGAATGAGAGAGTTCCGAATATATGATCCCGTAGACTTGCTAAGATTTGGAGAGAATGACATCAAGCTCCTGGCATCCCGTCCAATTCTTGGTGACGAGCATGACATGCAGAATGCTATACGGGTGGGATTGTTTCATGGCACAGCAGGTCTGATCGTGGAGAATGAATGGTGGTCGAGGAAAGAGGCACATACATTCAGATTTGATTTGCATCTTCCTTAGACTTGCTAATGGTTCATGCCTAGGGGAAGATTGTTGGGCTATATTTATTAGAGGCATGAACATTAGTTATGGGCTAGCTTATCATTAGTTTTGGGCCTATTTAGTTTACATTTTGGGCCATGTGGGCCGATTTATTTGTATTTATGATTGGGCTTATAGTGTTTATGATTGGCCCTAGGGTTTGTATGAGATGGTATAAATACCTCTCTTTGTTTGTTTATGATTAAGCTTTGAAATTACATTCACGATTTCTTCATCTCTCTTGGTGTTTCCGATCGATTTTTCTTAGCTTCAAGTGTGTAGTATTTCTCATTCAAGACTTGATCTTTACCTTAGATCTAGTCTCTTTCTTCTACATACTTCTTGAATCAATCACATACGAGGATTCCGCACTCGTTTGTGATTAGATATCGTGTGTTTGGTTAGATTTCGGACCTACACTTGTTCACCAAATCTGATAAAATCCATTGTATCATAGAACCTATAATCAAAGTCTTTGCACACAACTACAACTTCACCTATAGTAGGATCAAAATGCCAAGTGTTCACCAATGTTCCATCTGTAACACCATCTAACAGTGGAACAACCTTCGTTTTTACAGTTGGTGGCCAGTAAAATTCAGTTCTTTCTTCTCCAGTTGTAGGGTCCTTTACTGTGATAACCTTAGACGGAGCAACTTTAAAGTCTTTGAACCCACTACGAGTAGCCTTCCTTAAAAGATTACAAACAAGAGTACCTTCAGTATCACCTGATCGATTGATAAAAGTAGCACTCAACAGAGCATTCAAATCGGCCATAGTACAGGAGTGAAATTGATTAAGAACCGAAAGTACTCCACATGACTATGTCCCTTGCATAGGACATCATATTATTTCTTATCAGCATCATACAACCACGCTTGTATTCCATTTATATTTCCTTTCTTGTCAGATTCACCTTTTCCTAACTTCAGCGAGTACTGTGGTGGAGAAGCCGTCAATTCTCTAAACTAATTCATCGAGTCTCTTGGTTGAGGAGATATCATTTGTACACTCTTGTTCATTGCAGCTTCAGATTCCTCCATTTCCTTTCTTAATTGATCATACTCAAAGAAGTCATAAATATTGATATCTTCAACTCCCACAAACTGACCTACATCATCTGGAATGTATGAAAAATCTCTTTCAAAATCAAATGTACGATCTGGATTTGAAAAATCAGCAGCATTACCCAAATCACCTTCAGGGCTTGAACTTGATCCACCAACATCCTGTACTTTCATACCTGCAAAATCTTTACCCATATTGGCCTTCATATCAGCATACAAGATCGTCAAATAACTAATCTGCACATCAACCTTAGTCTTGAATTTTGCTTGCTTCTTAGCTTCATCTTCTTGATTAACCAGCAAAGTTTCAATCAATTCAGATTTGGCAGCATTTTGACGTTCCAGTTCTTGTACTCTATGTTCTAGATCATGAATAGCTATGGACTTAATGGTCTCTAGCTCCTTTCCTTTACCTGAACCTAATACACCAACAGATTGGGTGTAACTAGGGCTTGAACAGAATGAGTAGCTTCCCTTGAGCAACTACTCTCAGTTTGTAATCTTGGGTCAACATTTCTTCTTTTCTTTTGGGGCCTAGAGAAACTTGGTTGTTCTTCAACAATATCAGCAATTGGAGCAACTACTTCAGACACAGGTACTCTTAGAGGAGGAATCTTTGAGACCTATGGGACATTCATAATCTGTTCTCCTTCAGGGTTACTTTTATTCTCATTATCAGAATCCATGTCATCAACATCTTCAATAATTGGAGAGAGTGCTCTCATACTCTCTACATCATGCTCTTCAGCAACCATAGCTTGTGCACACAACGGAATCAGTGCCAGAATGTTTGTAGGGATTTCAGCAAATTTACCGAATTTGTTTCCAAGGGTCAAGACACCAGAGCCTCTTTTCTTTCCTGGCCTTGGAGGAGGATGAATAAGATGAAACACATCAATCCCCATTGGCTTCTGATCCAGAATATCAGAAGATTTCTCAAGCAATGGGTACTTACTATCCAAGATCATTTGTATAAATCTCGGGACAACCAAAAATTTATCTTTCTTCCTAGCAGTAACTGACTGGAAATCCTTCAACATCATCTTTGAAAAGTTAAACTTCCATCCTTTTGCCAAAGCAACAAATGCAGGCGTGTGTTACTGGTTTTATTTCATAAGTACTGCTTTTCTTAGCAATAAAACTCTTTTGCAAATAATTAGTGAGCATTCTCCAGAAAATTTGAATATTCTTCTTTGCAGTTGGTGGATAATTCCCTTCATATCCCATTTATTTCAAAACATTCATTGCACTAGCCCTTGGGAACTCAATGGGGTCATTTGTAGATGTCATCGAATACTAATGCTTTACGAATATCGGCTTCAGTGATTTCAATCTCTGTGTTCTGAATCTTGTCTAAGAGTGCCGTCTTATTTTTATTCACAGTTTCACTCATCCAAAATTCACAGATCATACTTTTGCAAGCAAATGGAGTGGGTCTTAGAACAGTCTTCAAACATCAACCATTTAGACCAGCAATGAGTGATCCAAACAAGTTTTTATAATCAATAGGAGGATCAACCATAAATGCTACGATGTTGTGATCCAAAGCAAACTCCAATTCACTGCACATACTTGAAATGAATTAGAAAATGCATAATAATTCATTAGGATACACAATTTCATATTACGAGCTCATAAAACACTAAATTTTCACCAACAAACATTCTTCTACCTCGGTCAATATCACGTCGTCATCGTATCGGGGTTTGCCTTCATAGAATTGACGCAACTCGAGTTCGCAAACTCATTGTTGCAACCTTTTGATTTCTTTGTCTTTCGAGTCACAGTAGTAATCTTCGTTGCCTCTGGCGGCGAGTCTACGAGGATTTCTTCGGTCTATTGGGAGAACCTGGTAGCCCAATAGACCCGGGACCCGCATGGCTGAATAGTGTTTGCTTAAAGCTAACTCTAGTGATATGTGAACGTTAAATTTAAAGAGTTGGTCGTGACAGTGTTGGTCGTGATGCTCTGCTTGTGACGGTGTTGTGAGGAAGACGCCAGGACGTTTCATTTGATCTTGGTGGTTTTGATCGAGTGTTAAAACTCAAGGACGAGTTTTCCAAAGAAAGGGAGGATGATACGGATACGGGATGATCCGTAACCGGCGCCAACCCGCTACCCTTTTAGGGGATTCGAAACCTGGTCCCATTGGGTTTCTTGTTCCCTACTCTATCTTTATCTTGGTATTTTATTTAATTATTTGGTTTCCTAGTTTACTGTGTTTCTTTTATTTGTTTAGCCTATTTAAGGACTTCTTGTAATCCTTTTTAGTTGGTTGATTATTACTAAAGAATTTTCGGAGGTTTTGTTAAAACCTTATCTAAGGATCACTGGTTTTTGGCTCCTTGCTCGGATTCATCCGAGGTTTTATCCGTTTCCTCTATCACTTGCCTTGGAAAGGGGTTATTCATTTCGTTAAACGAGGAAAGTTAAACCCTAGGTACGTTGAACCTTTCGAGATTGTTGAATGCATTAGTCCAGTCGCTTATAGATTGAATCTTCTTGAGGAGCTGAGTTCTGTGCATAATGTATTCCATGTATCTAATCTGAAGAAATGTCTATGCGGACGAGTCACTCATAGTTCCACTCGAGGAGTTGGAGACTGATGAGCAACTGCGTTTCATAGAGGAGCTAGTAGAGATAATGGATCGGGAAATCAAGTATCTCAAGCAGAGTAAGATTCCGATTGTTAAAGTTCAGTGGAACTCGAAGCATGGACCAGAGTTTACCTGGAAACGCGAAGATTAGATGATGAGCAAATATCCAACTTGTTCAAGCAGCCCGTGTCGATAGCCGAAGGCACTTCTTAAATATCAGAACTAAATTTCCTAAAAGGAGGGGATGATGTGAGAATCTGAAAAATTTTCCTTCCTTTACTTTTGAGTACAACTGTTAAACTGTGATCTTTACTGTTGAGTAAAACGCTAAAACTTGATTATAACTCGCTGAAATGAAGTTGCAACTTTTTAAAGTTGTGAATCCTAAACACTTAGTAACATGGTTGCGATCTTAATTTTCGGACGAAATTCTCTAATAGGGAAAGGATGTGACATTCTGGCCCGTCGCGTAGCACTCGAACCTCAGAAATGGATAAAACTCTCGGCAAACCGAGAATCATGTATATAGCCGTACTATGTCAACTTAGGTATTAGAAGAGTCTATTAGCCTTCAAACACATCACAAACATCACACACAAGTTTGAGTCTCGAAACATTGGTGATTAACTAAAAACCGATACGTACTGTGACTTATGTACGAAACTGTTATGTGAAATTGATTGTATCAATGTGTTATAATATATGGCATGTTTATACTTGGTTTAATTGTCTCGGATATGGTAATATGATAAGATATTAATTAACATAAGAAACTATAGAAAACTGTAGCCGATAAGTCTAAAAAACGAACAAACTAGCACGCAAAATGAGAAAACCGAACAAGAGGCTAGATAGGATCCACGAAGACACGCGAAACCCCTGGCCCAAGCCCCTAGCACGATGAGTCTAGATGGGAAGAACCCTAATTTCCACTATAAATTCGTACTTATCCTCATTTAACCATTTGTGCTCCTCCCAAAACGTCTCATCAGCCCTAATTTTCGTCCTAAATCATCCTTGGTCCAAAAGCCTTGAAGTTTAGTGAAATAAATCAAGATCCAAGCTCCTTTTTCATCATCTATTGACCTCACATTGTAGTATATTCATTTCTATGTATTTTTCTTGTTTAAAAGTCATCAAGACTTAAGCTTTATGTTAGATCCATGCTCCTTTGATGATGATATGAGCATTACATGTGTAGATCTAGTGAATACCATGTTAAAGATGAAATTATTGTGATAAAAATATGATTTTATGATGATCTTGAATATCTATGGTTAGCTATAGGGTTTTCACTCATGCATGCCATTAAAGGTTTGATTTTTATGCTAGATCTATGTTATGGATGCATGAAATGATTAGATCTAGGGTTAATGAAATGTGTAAACTTTACGTGAAACGTCGATAAATATTTGATTTTTAGGTTCATGCATGCTAGATCTTGAACAAAGATGGTAGGTCCATGCTCGATCCATGATAAAGTTGATTGATATGTGATCTTGTATGCATATTGAATGATAAGTGGCAATCTTGACAAATGACTTGCCTGAAAAATGATATATTTAAATAAATACATGTTCTCGTCATATGAAATATGGTCGTAAGACAATGTACGTTGCATGCATGTAGTTGAAGGTGCTTGATATGGTTTGAAATATGCTAAATGTGAATTCTTGTGGCTTCACGTGCAATAACAACATGGTTTTGACATGAACTTAGCTTATACGCTGTAAAATATATTTACTGGAAAAATAAATAACAATGTGACGCAAGCGTATAAACTTGTAAATTCTTGGCTATATGTTTACGTGCCTTAGGTCCAATTTATACATGGGTTATACGTGCGTACAAGTCCTAAGTCTCTTACCTCGGTGGGAATGACAATACTTTGTAAGATCACCCCGTCGATCTTAAATCGTATGCGCAGGATGACATCGTAATAAATTGTGACGCGTTAATATTTTTTGCTATGTAACATGTTATATGTGATATACGTGTTAGGATAAATATTAGGAAACCTAAATTGATCACCAATGTGTTATCGAGTCAACTTGTCTATTGTCCACGCGTTGTCAGGACGATCGATCAACAAGGTCAAACAATCACACTATTATGTGTCTTAGGTGAAGTCTGGAGGGATTCACCATCTTTTGTCATCTTTGACTATTCGAATTACTATTACGCACCCAAGGTGAGTTCACGACCCCACTTTTTAACTTGTATTGCTTTTGGGGGGAGAAGACATGTGGTAACGATTTCTTTTGTGAAATGCAAACGTTTGTTTTATATACTATTTGTAAACCATAGAGGAAAACATGCCAAGGGAGTCCTTCCACAATTCGTCTATCATTAGTATGAAATTGATAACTGGTGTACTGCGGTGAGTATAAAATTTATCGTTATTTTTTACACCTTTTAGCAGTTAAGTTTTTAAATTTATAAGCACGGTTTACTTGAACTACTACTCTTTCACCACATTCATGGGCAAGTGCACCCATCATGGGTAGTATAGTAGTGGTAAGTTGAATCGGGATCGTTCAAAGACACAAAGGAAAAGGAGGGCTCTTGGTACTTCACCGTTGTTGACGTCTAACCTTGTCAATCTTCAAGTGAAGATGTTAGTAAAATATGTAAAATAATTTTAAATAAAAATAACTACACTAAAAAGTCGTGCCTTGATCAACTCGGTTGCAGATAATATCATTTTGGAGACTTATCAATGGTGATGTTGGTAACCCATAATTTATACCCTTCCCGTAAGATTATTTACCAACAGGCAGCAAGACCGCCTCTCAGCCTCAAATCAAGCATCACTACTCTCCCAGGTGATCGTCCACGAGGAGTACGACCCGGGGAGCTGTGTTGTTGGTAAACATAATATAGTGAAGCTAGTGCCACTTAGTTACGGGGTCCCTCAAACCGGTTGACTTACTTTACTCGACGCGCCGTCATGAACCAGCAGGGGAACAACCATGCGTGCCATATTATTTTATTATGAAAATTATCTTTTAAATGGACTAAGGTTTGTTTCTTCCATGCATCGCTCTCGCGCATGCACGTCCGGTGTGACCAGAACCAAGTTCACAAACACGTACCATCTCGGCTTCCATGAAGTGATAAAATATTACCAACTCCCATTCCCAACCAAATACTTTGAGCCCGCATTTGCGTGGTCAGCCGAGTTTGCTTACATAGACATAAGGACCTTGAACGTATCATGTAGCATGTGGCGCAAGTCACCTTTCGGATCATGCATCGTCCCCCGACCGGGTGTCACAGGTCTGACCTTTGGGATTTCGGCTCCCTAAATGGTCTGTGATACGTAGAGCACGTTTGGTTCAAAAAATCAGTAATAAACGTTTAATAAAAAGGGTTTACATAAAGTCATTAGTTCACCTTAAAGCAAGTTTACAAAAATAGTTTACCAACTCACCACAGATTCATTTATTCCTAAATGAGTGTAAGAGTTTGATTAACACTTGAAAGATTGAGGCTGACAAATATTAGTCTAAAGATTTGCTTACTAGATAATGAAATATTCATAGACAAATAACAATTCATTATCATAAGAAGTTGAAGTTCCTACAATCTTTGACGAGTAGATCATGAACACTAAAACAAATGGCTCAAAACCGAAAAGATGGTAAACTAGTGGAAGAGAGGGAGAATAATTGAGCAAATTGGAAGTGAAGTGGGTTGCTTTTTTATAGACCAGCCGAGAATGGCACGGGCCATGCTAAACTATGCACGGGCCGTGCCAAGTCAGGGGGCACCAGTCGTGTCATCAGTGGCACGGGGCGTGTTAAGTCAGACCGACAATATCCAAATCTTCGAGCATTAGAGGCATGGGGCGTGCTAGGTAGGGCACGGGCCGTGTGGTGCAGATCCGATTCAGAGCACGACGCGTGTCTATGCTGGTGCTGTCTGGGCTTAAGCTGGCTTGGGCACGGGGCGTGCTGGGTGTTGCACGGGGCGTGCTGGGTGTTGCACGGGGCGTGCTAAACTCAAAATCATCACATTCTTCAGTTTTTCTTGCATTTTCTGTTTCATTTGTGATTATGGCTTAGTAAAACCTGAAAAACTACAAAGAAGACAAAAACACTGTTTCTTTGCAATAGTTAGTCATATTTTACCCAATACGCGATGGATTTTTGCTTAGAAAATATGTATAATTTAAGGTACATCAAACATCCTCACACTTAGACTTTTGCTTGCCCTCAAGCAAACTTAGAAAATAGCCGTCGTTCGCCTTTCTGATTTTTACCTTGACCTATTATGGACTTATCACTTGCCTAAAAAAATGTCCCCAATTACTTCGATTCTTTAATCCATTTGGTTGGTTTATTCTTGTTTTATTGAAGTATTAAGGGTGACAGTTACACCTACTGGAAAGTTTAGATTTATACAACTATGTACACCTCACAATGGATCACTCGACACTCGGGTTAGTATATGTACGGACTTTGAGGGATCACTCATACCAAGGTGAAATCTAACAAGGGTCATATGCTTGTGAAGGGATCAATCCGCCACATATATCTCGCCGAAATCCATGTTGTCATCATTAGGGCTTACGGGTTTTGAGGGTAGGCTTGGGCTAAGGGTTTGAAAGTTGGTGTAAAAGGGGTAAAAAGTTGCAAAACTCTGATTTTTCAGAAAAGTTTATCTTTGAGGTTTTGTGACCAGGGATGGTAACTCTAAAGAGCTTTTGTTCTTTTATTTCCAGAATAAAAAACTAAAACTCTCTCTCTCTCTCTCTCTCTCTCTCTCTCTCTCTCTCTCTCCTTTTAGATAAATAACAAATGTAACAGGATAGATGTCTTCTTGAATCGGACATATTTCTGTAGCAATCGTTAGGGCAGATGATATCATATCCTGATGATAGGTGGGGTCACTTATTTCTAAAAAAGATTCTTCAAAATCTTTTGTTTTATGAAAATAAAAGGGGGTGTAGAACTGCGCCAAAGATTTGCGGTATGCAAAGCTTCGTGCAGAAAAGGCTGTTTAGGGAAAAAGGGGTTTATGCAAATAAATTTGCGGGTTAAGAAACGAAGGTTTAGGCTCAAAGGGGTTAACTAGGGGATATTCTGGGTGGTAAATGTCACACCTGGTAAGATTTGTATCGGGATGCAAAAAAGGTTATCACAGTCAAGGTTATGAACGTACTCTGGATGGTTCAACAACAAGAGCCGTTTGGAAATTGTTAAGTTGTTGGAGTAAATAGGAGTTTTTCTAATATCATTACGCAGCGGATTAATTGTAATGAGAAAAAGTAAATAGTTTAAGTTCACATCCATAAATTTTCAAAAGATTTTTAGGACATGACACCGTTAGGTGTTATGTCGGGAAAATCTCCAAAGGCTAAACCATACTCCAGAAAGCAAATGAAAAGTCCTAAAATGCAATGACAGGAAACAAGCGGGTCCGATGCATGCACAACAAATAAGATCAAGTACCTGAGAATTCATATGAGAAAACGGTCAACAAATAATTGTTGGTGAGTTTCACAGGTTTAAAGTGATAGCAGTTAAAGGTTGAATGAAAATAGTGATTGAAAGAAAGTGGTTCATGTTAATATTTTACAATATTAGATAAGACTAGTTGAAAAATGTTACCATGTACCATGAATACCGAAACTGACTGTTTACCCACTCTTGGTATCTTTTGTCCGGTTGATACCACATAGATATGACATAAAAATTTGTACCCTTTGACTATTAAGACGGAGTCACGATTGTAGCTACCAATTAGAGCAGGGGCGTTAACCCAATAGATCTATTCGAACGTTACCGTTTGCAAATGATAATTAGTTGGATTCAGTTAATAGTGGGGTTTGGGTTATAGCATGAATGAACATGAGATAACAAGTTTGGACAATGGAAAAGCACATGTAACATTTATGATAAAAAGGTCTAATTTTCTAACATGAAAAAGTATGTATGAATTCTCCCCCAAAGATAAAAACAGTTAAAGGAAAAAGGGGCGATAAAAATAGTTAAAGGAAAAAGCGGTCGTGAAAAACTCACATGATTCAGTAACAGGAAATCGGTAGCACGATCAACGAAAGTGTAGCCCTAAATAATTATAAGACACAAAGTAAGTAATTGGGTTGACAATTAATGTCACTTCAATTAGGTAGGTCAAGTCTTGACGTCCGGTTATATGTTTATTTTGAAATAATGTAAAATATATATTTATAATTAAATAAATTATACAAAAATTCCCAAATAATATTTAAAGATGGTAAATATTTATAAAAATAAATATTAAGTCAAAATGAGGGTTTTCATATGAGAAATTGATTATTTTGACTAATTAGTTGAAAACCGGGCGTTTTCACGGTAACCGCCGATTACACGATATTTATCCGTTTAAGTTAAAAATCAATCAAGGATAATAAAATATGATTATTTTCTGTCCAAAAAGGGTAGATAATTATTTCAAGTGTCGGTTTTCATTAGTTTGCCGGTTTTATGGATTACACGATATTTATCCGTTTTATGGATTTTGTGTCGGTTTTGCCGTTTTGGTCCCGTTTGCCTGTTTAATGACACCGTTAGGTTCCTAAATGCACCATACATATTTGTAAACATTTTTTACTGTAACAGCCCAGGCCCGTCGCAACCAAGATATTGTCCGCTTTGGCAGCTGGCATGCCCTCAGGCATCCGCCCCTCACGGATTTAAAACGCGTCTTGGTGAGGGAGGTATCCACACCCTTATAAAGGCATGCTTAGTTCCCCTCCCCACCAATGTGGGATGTTACAATCCTCCCCCCTTAGGGGACCAGCGTCCTCGCTGGCACACTGGCCGACGACCGGCTCTGATACCATCTGTAATAGCCCAGACCCATCGCAACCAAGATATTGTCCGCTTTGGCAGCCGACATGCCCTCAGGCATCTGCCCCTCACGGTTTAAAAACGCGTCTTGATAGGGGAGGTATCCACACCCTAATAAAGGCATGCTTAGTTCCCCTCCCCACCAATGTGGGATGTTACAATCCTCCCCCCTTAGGGGACCAGCGTCCTCGCTGGCACACTGGCCGACGACCGGCTCTGATACCATCTGTAACAGCCCAGACCCGTCGCAACCAAGATATTGTCCGCTTTGGCAGCCGGCATGCCCTCAGGCATCCGCCCCTCACGGATTTAAAACGCGTCTTGATGGGGGAGGTATCCACACCCTTATAAAGGCATGCTTAGTTCCTCTCCCCACCAATGTGGGATGTTACAATCCTCCCCCCTTAGGGGCATGCCCTCAGGCATCCGCCCCTCACGGATTTAAAACGCGTCTTGATGGGGGAGGTAACATCCCACATTGGTGGGGAGGGGAACTAAGCATGCCTTTATAAGGGTGTGGATACCTCCCCCATCAAGACGCGTTTTAAAACCGTGAGGGGCGGATGCCTGAGGGCATGCCGGCTGCCAAAGCGGACAATATCTTGGTTGCGACGGGTCTGGGCTGTTATAGATGGTATCAGAGCCGGTCGTCGGCCAGTGTGCCAGCGAGGACGCTGGTCCCCTAAGGGGGGAGGATTGTAACATCCCACATTGGTGGGGAGGGGAACTAAGCATGCCTTTATAAGGGTGTGGATACCTCCCCCATCAAGACGCGTTTTAAAACCGTGAGGGGCGGATGCCTGAGGGCATGCCGGCTGCCAAAGCGGACAATATCTTGGTTGCGACGGGTCTGGGCTATTACATTTACCATTAAAATACCTCTATAAGTTCATTTTGACCAAATTTGGGTTTTATTATAAAAATGACGTTTTCGGGTCCGTCGGGTGTCGGTTTTAGTTCTGGTTTGTGCCCAAATTCAAGTAATTTGTTAAGGGGTATTTTGGCTATGTTTTAAAATCATTTCAACCATCACAACATACTGTTTAAGAGCCTAAACTTTCTTGTCAAAACGGATTTGTACTTAGATGCATTTTTCTAGGGTTTTTAAGTGTACTTTTTGTAGTAAAACTTTCCTATGGTGAGTTTAAGCACAAGTAATATTTCTAAAGTCCAAGATAACATATTTTGACTATGTTGGGAGGTCTAAAACGTGTCATAGGCATCAAGGGGTCCAAAATTACAAGATTAACATACAACACACAATATATACAAAGTTAGTGACTAAAAATGCAACCTAAACATATACTTGTGTAAAAGTCCTACAAATCAAGGTTTGTACATAATATTCTAAGGAAATGTCTATCATGGGTTTGTAGTGGCAAGATTCATGGTGAAAAATAAAGATAATTACAAACTAGTAGACTTTTATGGTTCAAAATTATGTTTAGACAACAATGTAGGTCAAGACTTGCTAATGGAGTGTTAGGCTCATGAAATGGAGCAAGATATAAACACTAGAACATGATTTCACTAGGAAGATTGGAGATGTGAAGTCACTAGATGGAGATGGAGACCGAAAATGATGATGATGATGGTTGTTCTTGACTTCCAAAGCTTCCTAGCACCATGAATCATCAAGAAAATGAGTGATTACCCAAGAGTTTTAGAGAGAGAGGGCCTTACGGTTTGGGAGAAAGAGAGATAGAGATAAAGAGAGAAGTGTTCTTTATGAAAGAGATGGTAAGGATGAATATATATGATGGGTTAAATGAGAAAGGAAGTGTTTGGTTAAGTGTTGGTGTGGGTGGTTCGGTCCAAAGATGTAACATCCCACATTGGTGGGGAGGGGAACTAAGCATGCCTTTATAAGGGTGTGGATACCTCCCCCACTAAGACGCGTTTTAAAGCCGTGAGGGCGGATGCCTGAGGGCATGCCGGCTGCCAAAGCGGATAATATCTTGGTTGCGACGGGTCTGGGCTATTACAGATGGTATCAGAGCCGGTCGTCGGCCAGTGTGCCAGCGAGGACGCTAGTCCCCTAAGGGGGGAGGATTGTAACATCCCACATTGGTGGGGAGAGGAACTAAGCATGCCTTTATAAGGGTGTCGATACCTCCCCCACCAAGACGCGTTTTAAAAACGTGAGGGCGGATGCCTGAGGGCATGCCGGCTGCCAAAGCGGACAATATCTTGGTTGCGACGGGTCTGGGCTGTTACAAAAGAGAACCGAGAAAGAGACAGAGAACCGAGAAAGAAAGAGAGGGAGAGTAGAGGGTGTTTGGGATTGTGTGATGTGGTAAATGTCTAGTATAAAGGAGAGGGTAAATAAAAGGTTAAGTGCTAGTGTGTGTATGTGTGATGTGTTCGGTCCGAAAGTGAGAAGAAGGAGGGCTCGGGTTCGAGCCTTGGGGTTCGACCGGTTCACTAGCACACATAGGGGGCTCAAGGGGGTTGAATACTTGTGTTATGTGGGTTTGAATGTAAAGAAACATGGATGCAATATTATAGGGAAGATGGGTGTAAAATGGTGGGAAACTAGTGCCCATTGGGTATTAGATTTGGTTTTCATGGAGACAACCTTAACCTACAACTTGTAGGTTGTAAGAACATGTTGGGAGAGGGTGTAAAGTTGATGTGAATGGCATAAAGGATATCAACTCTTGTACATGTAACTAACTAGATCAATTAAATGGTAATGGTGGTGGTTGTGGTTCGGTTGGGAGCCGACGAGCACAAGGGTCACGGGTTCGATCCCGTGGTCGGTCGGGTCGAGGAAAAATAAGAGGGAAAGGGGAAAGGGAAAAGGTGACAGGTTGGTTGAATCTCGAAGGAAAGAAAATTGGACCGGGTTTGAACGTTTTTATAAAATATTTATTCGCGACGACATAAAATAATAAAACAATGACTCGGTTTGGAACTAAAATACTCGAGGGTTAATAACTTGAAAAATTAACGTTGCATGTATATATATATATTTTGCATGCATGCACGATAGGTTTCGTCGTGAACATTAACGAGGCTTTATAAAATGATTGGGACATAAAACAAATCGATGTTTACGTAGGGAATTGATCACAAGTCTTGTTTTGTTGTCACTGCCTAAATACATTAAAGTTTAATATGAAATTGTTTATTAAAGTTATCCGTGAGATATGTGAATGATAAAATGATAAAAGGTTGATCAAAGTTTATGATTAAAATGAACGTAAAACGATAATGATAATAATGATAAATCCCAAGATTGTGGGATCATGCATGGTATTTACTACAAAGTTTGGTAAACTTAGTAAACGAATTCGGTTAGTCGCTTTATTATTATTGAAGTTCCAGCGACCATTTCGTGCAAAGAAGTCATCATGTTCAAGTATTGTTTTCAACATGGATTAAGGCTACGTCAAGGCTATGATCTTATTATAATTAAAGAAAATATGGTAAAATTGACACGTTGCAAGTAAACAGTTACGTAACATAGTTAATACAATGATTATATATTATCAGTTTAGGTCCTCGGAAACTTACGGGTTGTCACAGTAAAGAAATTTTTGGGGTGAAAGAGAGAAAATGGGTTTATCCTAGGGTCCTCAATCATATGAAAACATGTTTCCCGACTTTGTCCATCTTGGACTGTATACCCTTACCAAGTTTTGGCTTGAATAACTCACATGTTTTCTCACTATTTTTGTAGAAGATGAGCATGTTAGATATTTACGGTGTTAGGCTCGAACACTCTTTGAAAATGTGAGAAGAATGGTTTTAAGTACCAGTTGTATAAGAATAAACTTTGGGTTCAGTTTGCTGTACCTAAAAATACCTCAATGTATACGTCGAACGTCACAAATGGTTTGAATCTTTTCTGTTTGGAAAACATAGTTTTTATTCAGATGATTATGGTCCATAAACAAGTTTTTATTGTTTTTTCAAAAGACAAATTTTGGTTTATTTTCGAAAAAAAAATTTCGGGCGAAGAAAAAGTTCAGTGTTACGTATTTCCAGCTAAGATTGAAAATCCTGTCCTCACACTTAAATTGCACATTGCCCTCAATGTGCTTATTGATTTCACAAATAAAGAAAGGATGTGATTTAAATAGTTTAAGGGTACGGAAATTGTCACCGACTACATTGATCAGACACGCGTAGTGCTTCTGAGATTGCATCACATAACCGAAACTCTTGGTTCTTGCTTGCTCCTTCTTGGTTGTCTTCCTTATGCATTACCTAAAAGACTAAAGTAAAATGTAAAATACTCGTATGGGAGATCCGGTAAATCCGCCCGCGTCTCAGCAGGAATGTTTTCTGCTGGTCTGAGTCCGGAGTTACACTGGACGAACCTCGATCTCCAGTACTAAACTACTAGTACTGAAAGATAAAAGCTAAACTAATCTAAACTACGATAGATATCTAAAATAAAAGTGAAAAGAAAAGGAAGGGGCAGAATTCTGACCGTCTTGAAGATGTGTTCTTTGAAGACCGTCCTATTCTTCTTTTCTTTTACCTTAGACTTCCATGGTGAGCCGCCATGGGGCGCCACGTTTAGTGTACGGGTTTGCTAGCTAGACCCGCAGTCCTGGTCTAGAAGAATGATGGTGGAGGAGAGGCTTCCTCCATTCGTTAGTATGCGAATTCCAGACCTGACTCGATGTTGTCCACCACCTGTAGAGTGCTATCCAATTTCTTACCACGTCAAAAGTTTCTTCATGGTCGCCGAACTTGATCATTAGAGTGTCGCTGCTCATATCTACCATAGCTTGAGTTGTTGCGAGGAACGACCTTCCGAGGATAAGGGATACCTCCTTGTCTTCTTCCATATCCAGCACGCCAAAATCGACAGGGTAAACGAACTCTCCTATTTGAACTAGGAGGTTCTCAGCAATACTTGAAGGGTACTTGACTGACCGGTCTGCTAGCTGGATGCTCATCCCGGTAGGAGTGGGTTTACCGAGGTTTAACTTGTTGAAAATGGAGGATGGCATAAGGTTTATGCTAGCCCCCAAGTCAGCGAGTGCATTTGAAACTTCAATGTCTCCCACTACACAAGGTAGTGTGAAGCTGCCAGGATCTAGCTGCGTTCGGGGAATAGTGCTTGAGAGGATGGCAAAGCACTCTTCCCCCAGGCTAACAGAGTTGAGTTCCACGATCTTGCGCCTGCTGGTCAGGAAGTCTTTCATGTATTTTGTGTATTTCGGCATCTGAGAAAGGACTTCAACAAAAGGTAAGTTAATATGTAACTGTCTCAGAAGGCTCATGAACTTACCAAACTACTCCTCGTTCTTGGCTTTGTTTAGACTGCTGGGATAAGGAACCCTTGGATCCTTCATGACTTTTTCCACTGTCACAGGGATACATGCTTCAGTTTGTTTTTTAGAAGGTGGGGTTAGTGTTGTTGAGCTCGAAGCAGCTTCCTCGGGTCCAACCCTTTGGCTGTGGAGTGTGATAGCATTTACCATCGCTTTGGGATTGGGTTCTGTGTTGCTAGGGAGAGAACCTGGGGCTCTTTAACTTACCTTTTTTGCTATTTGGCCAAGTTGCTTTTCGAGCGTCTTAATAGAGGCTTGCTGGTTTCGAAGTTCAGTGTTGTTGCTTCTAAACTTCTCCTCCATCTTCCTCTCAGTTTCTGCAAACATCCAGGATATTGATTCTTCAAGGCGAGCGAGCCCATCGGATGCAATGCTGCCTTGGTAGTTATTGTTTTGCCGCGACTGCTGCGAGAAGTTTTGGTTGTTACCTGGTTGCTGGCTATTCCCGTTGTTTCTCCACCCGGAATTCTGACTGTTCCTCCACTCAGAATTGTTTCTGTATTGCTGGCGGGTTTGATTTTGTATGAAATTGACGTCTTCGGGCTTACCATCCACCATACAACTCCAGTTTTTATGTGGGCCTCCACACCCTTCGCACTATTGAGCAACTTCTGCAGATTTGCAGGTCCCTAGCTTCTTGACTATGGAAATCAAGGCCTCAATTTGAGCTTTGAGGGTTGTGGCTTCATCTAGAGAGTGCAAACCTGGAGCTTTTTCTTTGGCACTGCTAGAGGTGTGCCACTGAAAGCTGGTTTGAGCAATATCTTCAATTTTTTAGAAGACTTCCTCAGGACTTCCATTCCCCAAAATGCCACATGAGTTGGAGTTGAGAATCTGGCGGGTTTGCGGGCACAAACCATTATAGAAGATTGAGATCTGTTGCCAGATCACGAGACCATGATGAGGGAACTTTCTCAATAGTTCTTTAAAGCGTTTCCACGTGTCATACATCGATTCTTCATCTTCTTGAGTGTATGAGTTGATTTATTTCAGGAGTTTGGATGTCTTGGCAAGAGGGAAGTACTTATAAAGAAACTTCTGAACGAGCTCGTCCCAAGTGGTGATAGAACCATTGGGCAGAGCGTTCAGCCATGTTTTCGCACGGTCCTTGAGTGAGAAAGGAAACATGGGAAGTCTAACGACGTCATCAAAGGCTCCCTTGACTTAAATGTATCACAAACTTCGAGGAAAGATTCATAGACAAATAACAATTCATTATCACCATAAGTTGAAGTTCTTACAATCTTTGACGAGTAGATCAAGAAAACTAAAACAAATGGCTCAAAATCGAAAAGATAGTAAACTTGTGGAAGAGAGGGAGAAGAATTGAGCAAATTGGAAGTGGAGAGGGTTGCTACTTTCATAGACCAGCCGAGAATGGCACGGGCCGCGCTAAACTAGGCACGGGCCGTGCCAAGTCAGGGGGCACCGGTTGTGTCATCAGTGGCACGGGGTGTGTTGAGTCAGACCGACAATCTCCAAATTTTCGAGCATCAGAGGCACAAGGCGTGCTAGGCAGGGCACGAGCCGTATGGTGCAAAGCCGATTCAGAAGCACGGTGCGTGTCTCTGCTGGTGTTGTCGGGGCTTAAGCTGGCTTGGGCATGGGGCGTGCTGGGTGTGGCACGAGACATGCTAAACTCAAAATCATCAGATTCTTCAGTTTTTCTTGCATTTTCTGTTCCTTTTGTGATTTTGACTTAGTAAAACTTTAAAAACTACAAATAAGACAAAAACATTGTTTCTTTGCAATACTTAGTCATATTTTACCCAATACGCGAGGGATTTTTGCTTAGAAAATATGTACAATTTAAGGTACATCAATAACGGGGAAATGTGAAACTTATTAGATATTGAATTATTACTATTAGATTAGGGTTAATTAGTATGAGCCCACGGGCCCATTAGGTATCTAGGTTTATATTTAGTTCTCTATATATTGTAACCGTTTCTATCAATAATATTATTCAGTATTTTCATAATCTTACATGAAAACGATCCAAACCCTAGCCGTCGACATCGAGTTCAAACCCTAGACAGGGTGGTGTGCCACCATCGCCGCCGCCCTGTCCCATATTCGTTTTACTTTTTAGTATTCTCTTCTTCCTTTTTTTGTTCAGTAAGCTTCGTTTTCGATTCAAGATTTCGACGCCTCTTCTTCCGTTCTCTACCCAATAATCGTTCACCATGGATAAACTACATGATAATGATTTGTGTCGTGTTCCAAATCAATGCCGACCCTAATTATTTCGTGGACGTCATCTTGCTATCTTATCAAGTAGAATCTTTGCATCCTAATTTGTTTGTGTGTCACGTTGCCATATCTCCACGTCATGAATAAGCATATTTGTTTGTTTGTGTATTCAGATTTCTACCGTTCAAAAAGATTTTTTTCCCCATGAAAGTGGTGTTTGTGGCTAGTGTCTCCACGACAGAATAAAAAGATTTATTGTTTTACTTTGTTGCTGGTCTTTGAAAAAGAATTTTTGTGGCCGCCGACTTCGGTCAACTGTATGATGATTTCCATCTTTTAGTATTTAGTATTATTGTTCCTTACTCATGACTTCTACATTGTCTTGATACTTCTATGAATCCGAACCTCAAACTACGGTTTTGTTCGATTGTTTCTTTTTCTTTTTTTTAGATCTACGGATCCAAGAGAATGTCGTTTGACCACGGTCACCGAACCTGTTTCTTTCTTTCTTTCTTTCTTTCTTTATTTCTTAATTTTTTATTTCTCTTTTAGATCTACGGATCTCAGATCTTGATCTACGGATCCAAGAGGTGGTCGTCTGATCACAGTCACCGACCTTTAGTTTTATTTTTTCATTTTAGATCTACGGATCTCATCTCTTGATCTACGGATCCAAGAGACCTTCAATTGCTAGCTGGTCGTGTTTATTATTCAGGAAACCAAGACCTAAAACCAGATGCATTCATGAAAGAAGCTAAAGCTGAGTAAACTTAACAATATTTTCAAAGATACAATTTTCTGAGCCGCATACAAAAGATTGGGATTTGGAGTCGAGAACCAAATTGAAGCTAGTTTTTTTTATTATCTTTATATTTTCTTTTTTTTTTCCATTCTTTAGCGCCTGATTTTTTTCCGCTACGACTGCGGGGGAGTATTAGATATTGAATTATTACTATTAGATTAGGGTTAATTAGTATGAGCCCACGAGCCCATTAGGTATCTAGGTTTACATTTAGTTCTCTATATATTGTAACCGTTTCTATCAATAATATTATTCAGTATTTTCATAATCTTATAAAACTAATCTGTTGGGGCTTCACAAACCCTTCCTTGGCTAGTCGCCCTAGACCCACTGGCCTTCGGAAGTGGAGAAGGGGTATTATTTTATCCTAATTGTTGGTCATGATCGGCATTATAGCATGGTTGGAAGGCAAAGTCATAAACTGTCAGGAATGGGGACACGGGGCCTATGGGGTTTCAAATAACAGGACTAGCTACCCAAAGTATATAAAATGTGTAAAACTGATTTTCTTACATGATGTGTGATTCCTACTGTGGTTATGCCTTGCTGAGTATAAATGGTTAACTTACTATTTTTATATAAATTATATTTATCTGCTTGTTTAACTCCGTGAGTTCACCAACCTCACGTTGACACTGTACATGTTTCTTCTTAGATCCTTAGGAGAGCTAAGGAGCACGTTAGGATCATATTTGATTCTCAGATGCATGGTTCGTTAAACTATTATTTTCATTTGTCGCCTTGGGCGTAAATTTTTTTAACTTGGTATGTTTTTAATTCGCTTTCGCATCTCTGATGAGCCTATTTTAAAACTATGGACTGTCAAACTTGTTTTTAAAACGTTTCTCGTGCCTATAATATGTTCTATGTGTCTGGTGACTCAGATCCTGGTCGGTCACGCCCCATTTACGGTGATACTCCGCGAGTGGATTTTTAGGGGTGTGACATGAGTATGTTATTCTCAGGTAACTACTTTTACTAATTAAACCTATGAATTGCTTATACTAACTAAACCCGTAAACTCACCAACATTATAATGACCCAATTTTAACATGTTATTCTCAAGTAACTAGGATGCATTACATCTTTTGGGACCTCATATGGAGTCACATGTCATTGCATAACAACTTTTGGGAGAAATTCCTTGCCTAACCTAAGTTTTGGGTCTTGTTTGTAATTTCTTTAATGTATTTGTTTGTGAACGTGAAGCAATAATTGTACTTGTCATTCGGGTATTTTCTAAATGAAAATATGTGTCGTATATGTGTTTATGAGATTAACATGTTAAAATGTTAAGAAATGCTTATTTGAAGTTATAACAATAAACTATGCATAAGGTAAGTGTTTATCGGGTTAGATTATTAAGAAAAAAAATACATGATTATATGTTAAATATATGTTATATTAATGATTAGTCACCATTCTAGGTGTCAATTCTCATGATTAGTCACCATGCTAGGTGTCAATTCTCATGATTAGTCACCATGCTAGGTGTCAATTCTCATGATTAGTCACCATGCTAGGTGTCAATTCTCATGATTAGTCACCATGCTAGGTGTCAATTCTCATGATTAGTCACCATGCTAGGTGTCAATTCTCATGCTTAGTCACTAGGACACTTGTAGGAAGCATGTGAGACACTCTTGGCTATAAATAGACCATGGATCCATCAATTTCTCCTTGCTAATTCACCTAAAATCAACTTAAAACCTCTAAGAAACCTCAAGAACACTCTAGCTTGCATTTTTGAAGATTCAAAGGGAGTTAGGAGCCCATCTTCTGGAATAGATCAACTTAAGGTATGTTTAACATAAGCCTTCAATTAGTTTCATGATTCATAACATTTAGATATGCCTTTTAAGAATAATGCAAGATTAAGGTTCTTGAACATGTTTTGTTGAGATTGGGAGTTCTAGTGGGAATCATGAGTTGAAATTTGGTATGAAGCCTTAGAATAACATGTTTTAAGAAAGCCTTAAGTTAGATCATGTTTAAAGAAGGGTTGGTATGATTCACCATGTTGGTTTATCAAGAACAAGTAAACCAAGAACAAGAACATAAACATTGGTGTTTTGATCATAGTAATTCCGCCTCCTAGTCGTGATAACACCTATACGGCCGGTCATGATCATCAGCAAACTAAAACACAAATATGGGTGATATCTCATAGTAATCCCGCCTCCCGGTCGTGATAACGCCTATACACTCGGTCATGAGAATCACTCATAAGGAACGTAAAGACTTGGACAAGGGTAATGATATTCAACTTAAGAACATAATTATATATATTAAGTATATATAAGCTAAAACCTGAGTTCTGGTAAAGTATTGAATATACCGAGTTACTCGGGTATCTAGAAGTTTGCGTGGACTGGAAGGGTGGCGCCTGTACACTGGGGGTTTTGGCATAGTGGCGTTGTCGCATAAATCCCAACTGGGACATAGCAAACGCTTCACTGGGCGATCCCGGAGTGAGCGTTTACTTATAGGAATGCGCATCTTCATAAATATCACTTAAAGAATACTTTTTCCCGTAAAGGGAAAAACGGTCATTTTTGACAAATGAATGTTAAACAAACAAGTGGTTGGGTTTGGGTTAAAGGGTTAGTCTTAATGACCATTTGTAACCTCTAGGATGTCTTGCTAGGGACATCACGTTAAAGCAAGTTAGATTCACGAAGGAATAAGCCAAGTAACTACTTCGCAACCTAAGGTGAGTTTGTAGAGGCTAGATTATGAGGCTTGTAATATTAAATAAGTTGGGCTGGGCTTAGAGGGTTTCATTAGATTAGTAGGCTAGTTTTATTATGTTTAGGCTAGTTTACTATTAGATTGGGCATGGGCTTGGGTTTATGATTGGGCTTATTGGGTTTATGATTAGCCCATTAGGTTGTAAGAGGTGGTATAAATACCACCTCATGTTTATGATCAAGCAAGCCTTCAATTTGAGAGTTTACGATTTCTTCAAGCAACAAGGGGTTTACGATCAGATTTGTGAGGCTTCATAGTAGACGTATTTCATTAAAGATTTGATCTTTATCAAAGATCTAATCTCTTCTTCTACTATTCTTCTTGAATCGATCTCTCACGAGGATTCCGCACTCGTGTTTGATTAGTATATCGTGTGTTAGGGGAGATTTCCGGACCTACAATTGGTATCAGAGCCAAGAAACAAGTGTTTCGAGGTTCTCACGATATAGATTCAAGTGTTTTTGGTGATTACGATCGTCTCTGCTGCTGTGTTCTTGGTATTTTGGGGTTTACGACTGCAAAATCTGGGTTTTGGCTTGAAGATTGCCTGTTTACGATCCGGCGAAAGTTGTTTACGATTGTACTTGCTGTTGTACTAGTGTTTACGACCTTGCAAAGTCGTAAAAGGGTGTTTACGACTTGTTCTAATCGGGATCAGGCGTTTACGATTGGCGGAGTCGTAAACTGTGTTCGTAATCGGTGTTTACGATTTTTAAAGGCGGTGTGAGTTTACGACTGACACGTGTCATCGTGAATTGTGTTCCCGATCGTAATCAAGGTGATTAGATCGTAATCAAGAACATTGGATCGTAAACAGGTGTTTAGGATCGTAATCGGGACTGTTGATCGTAATCGGTGTTTTTGGACGTTTGGACTTTAATTTTAGGTTTCCTAAGCTTTAGTAATGGATTCGGTTGAAGAAAAGAATATATTTGAAAATGAAGCTATGGAAGCAGACCACACCAAGGAATGTTCTAACCCTGCTTGTGATCGTATAATTACTACTCTTAGACAATATTGCAAAAACTTTGAATCTGAATTGTTTGAAGTAAAATGTGAAAAGAGTTCGTTTAAGGGTAGATGGCAAAAGAACGAAGAGAAGGTTAAAGCTCAGAAATTAGATATAGCAAAATATAGGAACCTAGCAACTGAGAACGCCTATTTGTATGACAACGCTAAGTTAGAAATAGCTGAGCTAAGTAAGCAGATAGATGACCTGAAGCATAAGAACAATGAGATGCAGGTTAAGCTTGATATGAATCAAATGAGGAGCAAAAGAATGCTTGATGCTGGAAAGGAATTGTCACATGCTGTTGTGACTGGTCAAGTTGGGAAACACACACCTGGATTTGGATCAGAAAAGACTGATAAGGCCTTGGCTGCAAACAGCATTATTCCTTCACCAGTTCCCAGAGACATTATAGGAATACTTCTTAGTGAGGATCAAGTTGAACGAACCAAGTCAGATTATAAAGAAGCTGCTCCTCCTATTGATAGTGTCTTGGTTGGAATTACACCATTGACTCAAGAGGAAATAGACAACGAGGCAAACATGACATATGGTGAAGGGAGAATTGAGGATGTATCAAGAGATGATGCTGAGTGCCAGGAGTATAACAGATGTCATAGCTCCAAGTCTGATGAAGCTGGGGTAGAGTTGAAACCATACCCTAAAATTGAAACCCCATGCTTGAAAGTAATTGACAAAGTTAAAAGGGAAAAGGTGATCTTGACGACACGGCCTGGGGGGAAGATCTTTATGACATCTGGATCTATGTTTGACCAAGAACCAGATGTTGGGTATGACTTACCATCCTTCTCCTCCAAGTTCAAGGGAATAACTGATGGAGTGATCGGTGAAGCTAAAGTTGAGAAGCCGAAGATTACCATCAAGCATCCGAGTGTGAAGCCAACAGCTGGAGTGAAGAATGAAAAACTCAAGGGAGTAGCTGTGTCTCCCATTTCTTCAGTTGGATCATGCAGTTGCTGTTGTAATTGCAAGAATGGTGCTTCCACATCAAAGAATCAAGGAAGCACAAAGACGGTAAAGACAGGTTCGACACAGGCTTCGACGAACCAGCAGAAAGTCAAATCTGAAGCAGCAGTCAAAGCAACGGAGCAGACACAAGGCAAACCAGCTGCATATATGCCACCAAAGACAAACGGGTACACGTCTGACTTCTATCTAAAGAAGCAGACTTGCTTTAATTGTGGCATTGCTGGTCATATTGCTAGAAACTGTCTTTATCGCCACTATGAACCCTACTATCCGCAAAGTCAAAGGGTTTCATCTCAGGAGTCAGTTAAGTCTAAGCCGATGATGGTGCAGAAACCTAAGGCAATGAAGACTATTACTCCTAAGGTTAAACCCTCTGATCAACATTGGGGTGCTGCCAAAGCTGAAAGAAAATCTTCAAATCAAAACAACAGCTTTCCAAGTTACCAAAATTTTCAAAAACAGGTGAACAAACCATTTTCAAAGCAATCAAAACTTGAAAAACCTAAAGTTACCCCTCCCAAGGTAACTAAAACTGTTTTGAAAAATATATCTAAAATGAAGAAGGTTGAAATACCTAAGGTCACAACTCCAAAAGTGACTAAAACAAATGTTAAATCATCTGGAATTTGGAAGCCAAAAGTCAAGGCAGCTACAACCGAATCATCACAACTTCCTGATTTTTCAAAAGGAATGTTTTTAAAAGAAGTTTCATTCATTGATTCCTCAGGTGTACCCAGAAAAACAATGGCCTGGGTACCACTGGCTAACTAATCTCTCACTCTGTGCAGGAACGATCAAGGAGGATTATCACTAACGTTTTTATTTACTAATGTGTTTGTTGATAAGTGATTGTTCCAGGCACAGTTTAGGAGACGTATCTTCATGTCATGTCAAGTAATCTATAAATGGAAGGTATGTCTCATTGAGAGGTAAAAGGTAAAATTTCAGCACGAAAGGTACTATTCTTAACTTGGTTGTGTGAATGAAGCGGCAAAGGGTGTTTTGAGTCAAACCAAATTTCCTAAAATTTTCAATTAATTGATTAAGTGGTTGACTTCAAACGGAATGAAGTGTGCATGTCATGAAACCCTATTTTCTAAAAATTTTTCAAATCAATACTTTGAAAGTTAGCTTGGCCAGATGTGTGTAAAGTCATTTAATTTTGTGTTTTTCTTTTAAGTGTGTTTGTGTGTTTTGTTTATTTGTTTAAAAAAAAAAAAAAAAAAAAAAAAACTGAAAAATGATGTTCACAAGATTGTGACATTAAAAATCAAAAAGCAAGGGGAAGAAATGTAAAGAAGATGAAAATGTTGACCCCTTAAAAATAGTGTGCTTTTCAATTTTTAATTGTATTGTGTCTTGTTTTTGAGAAGTTTAGGGGAAGTAAAATGAATGACCGGGTTGGAGATGGCTGACACGCGTAAGGCGGATGTGAAAGGCAAGCTCCACGGTGATATGCTCGGTAGGCTCGACCTAATCGTATGACCACCAATGAATGTGCAGTAAACTTAAAAGATATATATGTTTAGTTTCCCATCCTAGGTTGCATGGTTTAAAAGACTGAGTCCCGACAAAAATGGGTTGAGAGTGGTAATTACCTAGTATTCACTCTCTCACACGCCATGTCTCTGCTATCATGACTACACCACATAATAAAAAGAAAAGAAAAAGAAATGAAAAAAAAATAATGAAAAAGAAAAGAAAATGATAAATAATCACTCAGTTGGTCTTCTTTGCGTGCTTAGCGGCCGACCTGATCACCAACTGATGGTTAATGAAAATAGAAATAAGTGGTAGTCAAAACAGTATTGCATGGTTCCTCAAGTTGGGGGTTTGTGAATCCTCAATAAACTCTGAGGTTGGGTAGGTTTTGCTGTGTACGCTTGGGTGTGGGGACAATTAAACATGACGGTAATATTGTACTATATTAAGCATGACGCATTCGGTTGGGATTAAACGGGTTTGAGTTTAAAGCGGACAAACATACCGGCAATCACCTGGACTAGTCGAGTAACTGAAGCTGAAAAGGGTTCCTCAGTCAGATTCATATGGTTTGATCCCTTGTAAACTTTCTCATGTTTTATATTGGTAAGTAGTTGTTTATTTTTATCTTTCGTGTGTGAGTTTTAAGTTCTTTGTGTTTGTCTTTCGTCTTGGCCAGGTTGATTTGAGAAGTCAAAATATGTTTTTCAAGGGTTTTAATGCATGACAATATGCCTCCGACAGATCTTGCCAAATTTTTAGGGGAAGGAGAGGGGATAATAAGTATTATCCGAAGGGAACTCGAGGATGATACTTATTATCTATTGAGAAGACTTCCATAATACATAGTATCCGAAGGGAACTCGAGGATAATATGTATTATCTCAGGGGAAGTCCTTAGCTGAGGGGAAGTAATCAGCTAAGGGGAAGTCTTTAGAGGTCTTTGGGTTCAGGGGAAGTTTTATAGAAAACCCGTAATCTATATTAGGGTTTTTGGTTAAAATTATGTTAATTTGAATCAACTGAACTGATGATAATTACCTTCTAACCCAAAGATCAGTCATCAAATGTCTGGTGGAGTATATTTTTTCAAATGTGTGTTAGACAGGTTGATGATAGAAAGTTGCTGCTGCTGATGCTGCTGCTGCTCAAAGTTAAAGAACCAGCCGGACAAGACTACCATCTGAATAAGCAAGTGTTCAGGGGAAGTTGTTGGGTTCTTTACAAGCTCCTAAAAGATTATCAAAGAAGATGTTCACAAGTTTAGGGGAAGCTGAAGATTTCAAGTCAATCTTTGATAAAGAAAATGATACAGAGAGCAGTCAGAGTTCATGAAGTTTGAAGTTCAACAATCAAGTTCTTCAAAGTTAGGGGTTTTCAAAATTTCAACCCTCTAATTTATGAAGATTCAAGACAGTCACCGAAGATTCAGCTAGAACCAGTTCTTTCAAAAGAAGCAAGTCATTGAGAATCCTCCATCTCATTAACTTGTTCATTTCAAGAAGTTCGAGCTGTTGCTGTTCAAGAGAAAGTCCCAAGTGCCCGTCAAGAAACCCATTGAAGATTTCTGCGGAAAGAATCTTCATCAGCATCTATGCCAGCCAGTCAAGAAGAAGTTTTTCAAAGATCGAAGACATTTAATATCACAAGCCTAGGGGAAGATTGTAGAGGCTAGATTATGAGGCTTGTAATATTAAATAAGTTGGGCTGGGGTTAGAGGGTTTCATTAGATTAGTAGGCTAGTTTTATTATGTTTAGGCTAGTTTACTATTAGATTGGGCATGGGCTTGGGTTTATGATTGGGCTTATTGGGTTTATGATTAGCCCATTAGGTTGTAAGAGGTGGTATAAATACCACCTCATGTTTATGATCAAGCAAGCCTTCCATTTGAGAGTTTACGATTTCTTCAAGCAACAAGGGGTTTACGATCAGATTTGTGAGGCTTCATAGTAGACGTATTTCATTAAAGATTTGATCTTTATCAAAGATCTAATCTCTTCTTCTACTATTCTTCTTGAATCGATCTCTCACGAGGATTCCGCACTCGTGTTTGATTAGTATATCGTGTGTTAGGGGAGATTTCCGGACCTACAGAGTTCTATGAGCCCTGTTTTATATTGCTTAAATGCTTTAAACTGTTTTGGCTGATATACATAACGTCTTGTGTAAAGTCTTTCTATTGTTTATAAAGTATTGATATATGTGAAATGTTTACGATGTTACTTGCCTTTAGTGATTAAGTAATGAAAGGATTAGTGGAAAGTAGGATTACCAGGAAGATGTTTTAAATCAGATGATTAGACGTCTTTAAGAGTAGTAATCCACCAGGGAAAAGTAAGATTTCCATTAACAGGGTTCTATTTAGCTAAGTAGAACATGTTAAGGATGGTAATCAGTAAGGTCACAAGGGTTGTCAAGTATTAAGTGGGGGCTTCTGAAATAGGGAGTTTTATAGTGTTTTTCCTAAAGTGTCGGCAAAGCAGGAATGAAAGACCACTGTCATGTGAGGATCAAACAACACTATTCCCCGAGATGGTACTTGAGACGAGAAGTGACAAAAAGATACATTAGGACAAGTTCTTAATGTGAGGCGAAGATGATAAGGTTATAGAAGGTTATTCTATTCACGAGGTTTATAGAATGATAGGGTAGATGTAATCTACTAAGTATATGGATGATTATGTGTAAACCTATGATACTTTATGCTTAATTGTCTGTTTGTAGAAATGGTTTGATTGACCCAAATAGTATGTGTTCGAAGGTAAAGTTTTCAAAACTTAGAACTCACCAGCGTAAGCTGACTTGTTAAGTTATGTATGTCAGATGAGGCTGGACCATCGGATCGAAAAGGAAAGGTTGAGATGTGAGTAGGAACTAGGGGGCGTACACTATCAAGACAATGTCAAGCTATCAGGAGAAGACATTTTCGAAGACTGGCATGAAGATATTCTCTCTTTTGTATTTGTCTCTCTGACTATGTAATGATTGGCATATGAATACAAGTTTTTATTTCCGCTGCTTTAGTTATCTCTGTTGTACCTTGTGTTCATGAGTAAATCCGATGCGTGACCGCTCCTAGGGCCAAGTCTGGGAGTGGGCGTCACAGTAATAATACTAAACCATGTAATAATACTGAATCGATGATCTTGTTATTCATTGTACAAATCTTTATAATACAGGAGTACAAGACTAAAACAGGAAATACAATCAAGATACAATCTCCTAATACAATAACATATATATCGAATATTGAATATATATATATATATAATATATATATATATATATATACAGACTAACACCTTTTCCTACGGCAGGTAAGGAATCACCGTTGGAATAACAATATGGGACTCACGAGTGAATACCAATTTTCCTTCTAGCCTTTCGGCTTGACATGGCATGTTTTTGGTGCAACATGAGTCAATGATCCAACCGTTGTCTTGGTTAATTTTACCTGCCATGTTGGCCTCCAGCAGTTACTCATTCATGATAGCATTTCTCTTTCTAAAAAAATGATTTAAGAAGCATTGGTATTGCTCGTTGCTCAAACTCAGTATTAGGCATGATTCATTCTTTACACATGTTTTTTTTCTTCTTTCCCACATAGTCACCCATGGCCCACGGTTTATGAGAATAAGTTTTAGGTTTTTTCTTCGAGCGATATCTGGTACCATGAAAATTTTGTTATGAATTTTTTTTCAATTCTTCAAATTTACCTCTAAACGATGTACATAAGCTTTTATAATAAAGCATTCAACCAATACTTCTATAATCTACCCTATCTAATAAAGCAAAATCTTGTTAAGGAGAATATGCCAAGTGTCATGCTTCATAGGAAGCCATGTGTCCTCATTTAATTACCAACCGAACTCATTAGACAATTAAATTAATAAATGCATTCAATTTTTATGTATAAATTCAACATTTTCTCTTTTTTTTTAATCTAATAAGAAGAGTTTGATTAAGCCTTTTTTTCCACGTGACTTCTTTTTCGAGTCTTAATTCCTCAAATTGTTGCCAATGACTTTCATACCTATAACTCCTTTTGTTTTCTTCAACATTAAACGTAGGCTCCGAATTTGAAGATTCCCTCTTTTTATAACTCGTCGATCGTTTTTACTCCGGGATTGAAAATCGCTGCTTCAATCTACTATCTCAAATTGTTATCCCTCATACGAACATATCAACTCTCGATGTTAGGGTTTTTACTCTGCAAACATCCTCCTTCACAACCTTCATACAGTTTTATCTGAAAATGGGTTTTCTTGCTCTTGTGTCGCCACCACACATGCCCCATCTCATCACTTTTGATATTTGTATTGCATGCCTACTTGATATTTTAAAAGAGCATGCACAATTTCGTCCTTAACCTCCTTATTAATATCTCTTTAAGCAAGAAAGCATTAGTTGCTGAATTTTGTGAACGTTAAACCAAAAACAGTAGGTATGGATTGTTTCTTTGTTGAACGTTTAGTAGTTAAGCTATTGGACCACAAAACAGTTTATGTACGCATCTCAATTTTTTTTTTTGCAGCAGTGCTTTCATCTGTTTAAGTTAGTATAGAGGAAATATATTCATGTCGAAGCATTCGATGGGAGGGGATTCACCAAAGTGCTCATGTCACTTAGCAAACGTACCAAATTCCAACCTTTTTTTCAATTTCACATGAACACGATTGGATCTAAAATAGAGTTAACTAATTTTGCGCTAGGAGAAACCTCGGATACACAAATTAAAAAATCTTTTTTGGGTAAAGCAAATTAAAAAATCTGTTAAAAATATTCATGAAAGTGTGAGGGTGGTGGGTAATTTTTTTGCTATTTGTTAGGTTTGTATTCAATTCGTTACACATATCCGTGTATTACACGGGTTACAAACCTAGTTATATAATATACAAGTAAGGAGATAAATGCTAACTAAATGAGAATATGATAGTCAAGGTAAATATTAAAAATAGTTTCCAACTTATAGAGAGAGTCATATTAGAGCATCTGGAACGCTAAAGAGCCATTCTTATTTCACATACATTATCTAAGTTGACTAGGCCTCTAAACGAACCGAACGTTCAGTGAACAGTTCGTGAACCGTTCGGCGGGAAGTTCATTTATTTACTAAATGAACGAACACGAACAAACTTTTTGTTCATTTAATTAAATGAACAAACATGAACAACTTTCTCGTTCGTTCATTTATGTTTGTGAACGTTCGTTTATGTTCGTTTATTTATGTTAATGTATATGTGTTCGTTTATGTTCGATTATTATTATATAAGAAATGTTATTAATAATCGAAATTGACTCTGTGAGAGGGAGGATCTAGAGTGCTCATCCGTGGAGCCATCGGAATTTCATATGCTTAATAAACAATATTTGACTATGTTGTTTGTTCTATATCGTGATGATTTCTTCCAAAAGACCACCACATGAGTCTCTGTTTTGAACGTGAGGGCGATAAAGTACTCTTAAAAGACTTTTAAGTTTATAAATAAACCCAAAATAACCATACCTAGTAAGTCCCACCAAAATTACAAAATGTATTATTGGTAGGGTCTGAGAGGTGTGGGATGTAGACAGCCTTACCCCCACCGCAAAAGATAAAGAGACTGATTCTAGGGAGAACCCCAACTCCGAACAAAGGAGAAACGAAACAAGATAGGGGCTTAAATACCATTTTCTAAACATGGAGGGCCATTTATGTTATTATTTACTTTTTGAAGCCGTATTTGGAAAGCAAACAAACGTTTAACAAAGTTTAGGATTGGGGTATTCATTTTTTGCAGAAAAAACCTTCATCGGAGATGGCTTCCTCTGTATCTCTAATGGCTTCCCAAACCCTAATCCTCCAAAAACCAACCCCACTTCATCGTCACAAACCCACCATCATCTCTCTTTCTATCTCCAATTCCACTTACTCTTCAAAATCCATTCGATTTTCGACCAGAAACCCTAAGAAACCCCTACTTATCGCCTCATCGTTGTCCTCTCCGTCGCCGACGGTAACCCCCAATTCACCGTCAGAACCGCTACTCACCGGTTCAACTAGAACGATTACAACTCTATTCGCAATAGCCGTCACAGCTACCAAAGTTTTCGCTCACAGAATCGCCAATTTCGCCCTAAATCTAAATATTCAACAAAACCTAATTTCAGCTAGCGGCCCTTTGTTCTTCGCCACAATGAGTGGCCGGCCGGCGCGTTTGCACACGCCGTTGACGGTAGTGGCGGCTGGAATGGCTAAATGGCTTGATATCTACAGTGGCGTGTTGTTGGTTAGGGTTTTGTTGAGTTGGTTTCCAAATATTCCGTGGGACAGGCAACCGTTATCCGCGATTCGTGACCTGTGTGATCCGTATCTGAATCTGTTCCGGAATATCATCCCTCCGGTGTTCGATACTTTGGATGTTAGTCCTTTGTTGGCGTTTGCTGTGTTAGGGTTTCTGGCTGGAATTCTCAAGAACAGCAGGATGGGGTACTAAGGTAAGGTATTATTTTGAATTATAAATGCAGCATTATAATATGTTTTTTGTTATTTGTTCTGTAGAATGTAATACATTGAAATTTTGAATTGGTGGGACGATTCATTCAAATAACTATCATCATTGAATTGCCTGTTCGTGATAGTAAGTGACAATAAGTGTTTTAGATTGTTTGTGAAAAAGTGGCTGTGATTGTAATTTAGTTTAGGTTATAATAGACTCTTTTGAGTAGGAGGTTGTTAGAGAACCAATTATTAGTTAGGGTAATATCATTAATTAAGACTAGAGTATTGTTCTATTTTCCATAAAAAGCCTTTTAAGGTATTGTAATTTCCTTGAGCTTGTCTAAAATGGTCCTTGTGTGAAATCAAAGATACACATAGGTTATTCACACAAGCATATATGCAGTCTAAGTTGCTTCCTAGCACCGTTATCTAGCCTTCAAGTGTGGATGATATGTAGGTGATGAAAAAGTGGCTCAAGGTAGTTATTTCTCTGTAACTCACACAACTAGCATATATACAATCTAAGTTGCGTCCCAACAATGTATCTGGCCTTCAAGTGTGGATTATATGTAGATTTGTTGATGCGAATTCCATGTAGATTCTGCTAGCATCTATGGAACACTAAACTAAACATTTTTTGATAGATAAACAAACAAACCTAATACATACCCAATAATTGTACATAAAACAATAGGGTATTTGGTAGTGTTGGATGAGGGTTATAAGGTCTTTGGTAGTGTTGGATGAGGGTTAATATTATCTCTATCTCATGGAATAAAGAGGCGAGACTCCTAGAGAGACTTGACAAAAGAAAAAAAACCCATTTTCTTAAGCAAAATAATAACATAGATGAGAATGAAACAAGCTGGTAAGTAATAAACAAGTATAAGTAATCATACCAGAATTATATATTGTATAAGTTAAAATAACATGAATGCATAAAGTTCCCAAAACTAAAGTGGCCAGGACTAATGGCCAAAGACTAAAGGTTAAGCTAAAGGCAAACTTAGAAAGACTTAAAACACTTACAATACTACTAAAGGAAATCTAAGGGGCTGTTTGATTTACCTCTTAATAAGGTCTGAATGGTAAATTGTCTGAATCGCACAGATACAGACTATTTGTTTGAAACCTCTGAATGGTAAAAATGTCCGAATCGCTAAGAGATTTACCTTAAAAGATGTCTTATTCATCCAACCTTCTACACAAGTCTTTACCATCCAGACACTTATTCATCCAGCACTTAATGAAACAGTTTGAACCAAACAACTCCTAAGTGAAGGACATTTCAAGTCACAAAGCACCACAAGGAACACATATATACCATCCTTTAGAAATCAATAATCTTTATGATGCCTCTTCAAGAATTTATATCACCAATCATGTCTTCCAAGATGTGCAAGTCTAACAAACTTATTGGATCTTCTCATCCCATGGTAGTTTTGATCCGCCTTTGCCCTTCTTCCCGTCTTTTGTTGTTGTCTCCATACTCCTTACAGGTGTTGTCTCTCTCCTTTGCCCATGTCAGAACCATCTCCATCTCCATCTCACATCCTTTGTTTTATCTAAGATGCATGTCACCAAAAATCCGTCCATTAAGACCTCATTTCTTATCAAGTCTAACCTCGCGTGCCCATAGATCCGCCTCAACGTTTCACGCTTGTGTCTTCTCTATAGGCCAATAATCAGTTTTGTGGCAGATCTACAAGTTTATAAAATTTTCTTTTTAATCTCTCACCTTTTGTTATACAAGATGCATGTGTCTACTTGCACCAACCTATGTAAACGTGGTGAGCTACATAGTAGTCAATATCCCCGAATCTAGATGTACTTGAACTTTGTTGTTTGCAGTATCGCCTAGCCTCAAATAATTATCCAAGTTTCTTTTTGATAGTTAGCCCACATGAGTTACAATAGAGATAGTCGGGTTTAAGACTGATTGATGCGTCAGCCTTTACGCTTTAAGGACACTCAACATACCTCCAACCTCGCGTTCAAGTCTTTATATTTCGCCACTAACATACTACCATCCGCGAAAAGCATGCAAAACTGAGTGGACTTTGGATTCAACTTTGATAACTCATCTAGGACAATTGCAAAAGGGAATGGGCTTAATATAGATCCAAATGATGTCCCGCAATCACAAGAAAGAAGTGTGTATCCCCCCATTGACACCCGGACACTTGTCGTTGCACAACCTTAGATGTCTCTAATTATTAATTAACTCCATTTACTTCTAAGGATTCCTCTACTCTATAGTCTATTATCAATCACCCGATGTGGCACACTATTGTAAGGCTTTTCAAGGTTGATGAACAGCTTATGCAAATCCTATGCAAAAAGTACTTGTTCTCGTTATATTTATCTCCCTTCAAGAGGACCTTATCTCAGAACATGGTAATCTTCTTAGACCTTCAAATTCGGTTCGTCATAGCCTCTGACATCCGGTATGTGTAGTTTTAGACACAATGCGTCTTCTTTTCTTCTGTTATAAAATTATCACCATCTATTTTTTTCTTTCCTTTTTCTTAATCACCGGTCTGTTTTTTTACTTCTCTTTAACACGCATTTTTGTCTTCTTCCCTTTCTCTTCTTGGTTTTTAAGCTGAAGTGATTATGTCTTCTTCCCCTTTTTCTTTAACAAAACTTCTTTATTAGTCACCTTCCGTTTTTAGTTCGTTTTTCTTTTAACGAAGTCTTTAATATGCTAGTGTAATATTAACATAAGACTTGATAGTAGATTGAAAGTTGCATCACAAACACGAATATGGATGAATAAAACACAACCGACATAATTTTGTTATACGGGTGAGAAAATAATGTTTAGGTGTGCTCCAGGAATCCTCATCAATATTTTAGAAAAATTAACAACAGACCATAAACTACAGTTGGGGAAATGGGTTATCGAGACGCATTTTGTTTAAACTTACACATATACCGACTTCTCTTGGTTTATTGGCTGCTAAAAAAACTGCGATGCCACAACAGTAGCATCAATGATCCCATGAAGTATTTGGATTACCAAATGGTGGAATAATGATGCATGAAATGATTAGACCAAATACAAATGATCCAGTTATAAAAGAATAGCGAAGTCAGTTTGGCATTAACATATCTAAGAAATTTTGTTACGGACTTCACTAAACACTTATAAAAAAGAAAATGACTCAGGGATAATGCTTAAGTTGAATTTTTTTTTATAATGTTATCACAAGAATGGGTGAAATTATAACCGTCTTAAATTTACGACCCAATTTGAACATTATTTACGACCCAATTGTTAGGGACTTCACTAAACACTTATGAAAAAGAAAAGACTCGGGATTTTTTTGGTAATGTTATCATAAAAAGGGGTGAAATTGTAACCATTTCAAATTTACGACCCAATTGTTAGGGACTTCACTAAACACTTATAAAAAAGAAATGATTCAGGGATAATGCTTAAGCTGATTTTTTTTGTAATGTTATCACAATAATGGGTGAAATTATAACCGTCTCAAATTTACGACCCAATTTGAACATTATTTACGACCCAATTGTTAGGGACTTCACTAAACACTTATGGAAAAGAAAAGACTCAGAGAGAATGTTTAAAGTGATTTTTTTTTGTAATGTTATCACAATAATGGGTGAAATTGTAACCGTCCCAAATTTACGACCCAATTTGAACATCACTTACGACCCAATTGTCAGGGACTTCACTAAACACTTATGAAAAAGAAAAGACTCAGGGAGAATGTTTAAGCTGATTTTTTTTTGGTAATGTTATCACAATAATGGGCGAAATTTTTAACGTCTCAAATTTACGACCCAATTTGAACATTATTTACGACCCAATTGTTAAGGACTTCACTAAACACTTATGAAAAAGAAAAGACTCAGGGAGAATGCTTAAGCTGATTTTTTTTTGGTAAATGTTATCACAATAATGGGCAAAATTGTAACCGTATCAAATTTACGACCCAATTATTAGGGACTTCACTAAACACTTATGAAAAAGAAAAGACTCAGGGAGAATGCTTAAGCTGATTTTTTTTTTGTAATGCTATCACAATAATGGGCGAAATTGTTAACGTCTCAAATTTACGACCCAATTTGAACATTATTTACGACCCAATTGTTAGGGACTTCACTAAACACTTATGAAAAAGAAAAGACTCACGGAGAATGCTTAAGCTGATTTTTTTTTGGTAATGTTATCACAATAATGGGCAAAATTGTAACCGTCTCAAATTTACGACCCAATTGTTAGGGACTTCACTAAACACTTATGAAAAAGAAAAGACTCAGGGAGAATGCTTAAACTTTTTTTTTTTGTTTTGTTTTTGTAATGTTATCAAAATAATGGGTGAAATTGTAACCGTCTCAAATTTACGACCCAATTTGAACATTATTTACAACCCAATTGTTAGGGATTTCACTATACACTTATGAAAAAGAAAAGACTTAGGGAGAATGCTTAAGCTGATTTTTTGGTAATGTTATCACAATAATGGGCGAAATTGTAACCGTCTCAAATTTATGTCCTAATTTGAACATTATTTACGACCCAATTGTTAGGGACTACACTAAACACTTATGAAAAAGAATTGACTTAGGGAGAATGCTTAAGCTGATTTTTTTTGGTAATGTTATCACAATAATGGGTGAAATTGTAGCCGTCTCAAATTTACGACCCAATTTGAACATTATTTACGACCCAATTGTTAGGGACTTCACTAAACACTTATGAAAAAAAAAAACTCAGGGTGAATGCTTAAGCTGATTTTTTTTTGGGTAGTGTTATCACAGTAATGGGCGAAATTGTAACCGTCTCAAATTTACGACCCAATTTGAACATTATTTACGACCCAATTGTTAAGGACTTCACTAAACACTTATGGAAAAGAAAAGGCTCAGAGAGAATGCTTAAGTTGATTTTTTTTTTGATAATGTTATCTTAATAATTGGCGAAATTGTAACCGTCTCAAATTTACTACCCAATTTGAACATTATTTAGACTAAATAAAATAAGTAATCCTCAATTTCACAAGGCCTATGCCTCGAGGCGAATCCGGGAGTAAGTTTGAGATGTAAGAAAAAATAAATATAAAAAACTAAGTATCTTATAAATACTAAACATTAAACAAAGAATTTCCCAACTAAATTTATCATCATTCAGCAGTCATATAAATGATATATTAAAAAGACATAGAATATTTGAAATTCGGTAGTCATATAAAGGATAATATAAAGGGTTATTAGCTTGAATTAATCTCAACTATCACTTATTGGCCGGGATCACTTTCAACTAAAGAAATCACCACCGCCACCCCCAACTATGAACCTAATTTCTGACAACACTCCCTCATGCACATTTTATGACACGCTATGCACATTTTATGGCACGATTTTTTAACGGAGGGAGTATTGTCAGAAATTAGGTTCATAGTTTGGGGGTGACGGTGGTGATTTCTTTAGTTGAGAGTGATCCCGGCCAATAAGTGATAGTTGGGATTAATATAAGCCAATAACCCTAATATAAAAAAGACATGGAATGTTTGAAATCGTAAAAGAAATTCTATAAAATCAAAAACACACAAAAATTCTTTAATCAAATTTAAACAACATAAAAGGCACCATTTTCCTAAATGGTTATCCTCCCAATCATCTTCCTCAACCCAATTCACTTCAACTATTTAATTTTAAACTAGGCTTGCTTTAGTGTTCTACAATAACAAAACCATGTGCGGTTTTATTAAGCAAAATGGTGCCACTCTGCAACGTGCGGGCTGATTTAAAGCTAGTTGTTATATAATCACAAGATAAATAAAAAAAAAAACCACAACAGAATGGTAAATGAAAACCTAAATTTCCAGTTTAGTTTAAAGTCATTAAGCAAACTAGACGGGTCAGATAGGGACACACCACAAGTCTAATATTGTCTTAATCTGCTCCCGCTTCAAGACCTCCATCCTCTCTCTGGGTCGTCATGCTCTGTCTTGTCTTTTTCTATACTCGTCGGTTATAACGGCTACAATTAGAATTTTATAATACAAATTACAAAAAATTGAAAATAATCTATCTATTACAAGAGTCTCCAAAGAGGGTAAAAATTAAAACCAATTCCAAAATTAAATAAACATAACAAACATACAACAAATCAAAAAGTGATGGAATCTTTGTAAAACCTAAAGTGTTTGATGAGTAAAAACATGATTGCAATTAATCAATTTCTGTTAGGTTAGTAAAAGTTCTCTGATACCGCTGTTGGGATTCATATGTAGATTTCAAAGTCAAATCGGGAGCAGCGAAAGTACACACATATGTACCGATTCGGCCATTACCTAAATTGTCCAGCATGAGTCCATTTACAAAATATTAACAGGAAACAAAATAAATCAACAATATGATGTTTTAGAGTTATACCCCATCAGGTGGTTAACTACAAACGAACTTGGAACACCCGGTTGCAACATATCCAATCGCTTGATCTGGAACGCTCGATAACTCAACTGAAAACCTTAATCATTTTCGATTATCGGTCATGGCGGCAACGGGCTTGCGATGGCAAGGCAGCAGGCGGAGGCCCGACCAACAACGGTTGGTCGTCAATTAATTAAGAATAAAAAACTTTTTTTATGGAACAGACATATCAATATGCGTGGATAATACCTTTTCTTCCACTTCCAGTTCCTATGTTAATAGGGTTGGGACTTCTTCTTTTTCCGACGGCAACAAAAAAGTCTTCGTCGTATGTGGGCTTTTCAGAGCGTTTTATTGTTAAGTATAGTCATGATTTTTTCTATGAATTTGTCTATTCAGCAAATAAATAGCAGTTCTGTCTATCAATATGTATGGTCTTGGATTATCAATAATGATTTTTCTTTAGAATTCGGATACTTGATCGATCCACTTACTTCTATTATGTTAATATTAATCACTACTGTTGGAATTTCTTTCAAAAGTGGGTTTTTTACCCAAAAAACTATCAAAAATAGGTGGTCAATTTTTTTTTAACAAAAATGGTAATTTCGCATTTGGAGAATGCGAAATCAGGCATGGGACCACCTTTATAAAATTGGTTTAGAGAAGTGGACTTTGTATCATGACGATGGGCATCGCCGTTGGGATAACCTCACAACCAACATCTCTGAGAGCATGAACAATGCCTTAAGGGGTGGTCGGCTGCTACCAATAAAGGCTATTATTCAATACACCTTTGACAAGACCGTCAACCACTTTCGAAAGCACAGACAGATAGCTGTTTGTTGTAGTACTCACTTGCCCCTTCACATCTGGGGATCTTTTTTGATGAGCAGTGCGAAGGCTAGGGAGCACACTGTGATCGAGTTCAACCTTGATCTTGGTACTTATAGGGTCACATCAAAGGTGCACCCAAACGACGACGGTGGCAACGACTACACAGTCGCATACAGGCAAAAAACATGCAATTGTTTTAAGTGGCAAACACAAACAATTCCATGTTCACATGCAATTGCAGTGTGTAATTACAGAGGTGAAGGTGCTGATGTGTCTAAAATTATCCATAAGGTTCATAAGACAGCAACTTATCTTCATCAATACCAAAGTGATTTTTTCCCACTTTCACACCCAGATACATGGAGTGATCCCACTTGGAGCATTAGAGCAAACCCCGATAAGTTGATCAAATCTAGGGGAAGAAAGAGATCAGCAAGGTTTCATAATGAGATGGATTCTCACCACCCCGAAGAAGCCGGCCCTAAAAAATGTTCGATTTGTAGGCTTCCAGGGCACAACATGCTTAAGTGTCCCAACGGGCGTTATTAAATAATAATTACTATGTGCTTATATGTATGATCGAGTTATTCAGTTGATCAATCAAATGAAATCTATTTATGAGAAATGGCCATCTTAACGTGTCGTTTTCACCCATTATACATCGTATTTAGTTTTTGCATTTCAAACATGAAACATAGTACTTATAACAAGCTTTTCATTCATATATCATACATGCTAAAAGGAGGCACGAGTGATGATATACATGAGGTACAAAACAGCAAATCAACAAGATTTTCAACATTTTTAGGTTTAGATGGCCATCTTAACGTGTCGTTTTCACCCATTATACATCGTATTTAGTTTTTGCATTTCAAACATGAAACATAGTACTTATAACAAGCTTTTCATTCATATATCATACATGCTAAACGGAGGTACGAGTGATGATATACAAGAGGTACAAAACAACAAATCAACAAGATTTTCAACATTTTTAGGTTTAGATGGCCATCTTAACGTGTCGTTTTCACCCATTATACATCGTATTTAGTTTTTGCATTTCAAACATGAAACATAGTACTTATAACAAGCTTTTCATTCATATATCATACATGCTAAACGGAGGTACGAGTGATGATATACAAGAGGTACAAAACAACAAATCAACAAGATTTTCAACATTTTTAGGTTAGATGGCCATCTTAACGTGTCGTTTTCACCCATTATACATCGTATTTAGTTTTTGCATTTCAAACATGAAACATAGTACTTATAACAAGCTTTTCATTCATATATCATACATGCTAAACAGAGGTACGAGTGTTGTTATACAGCACCTACAAAACAGACAAACATCAAGATTTTCGAAAGCAACAAAGTTCAGTATATTAGTTTTGATAACGATACTTATAAAACTGATTCGCCATGTAGTTACGGTACCTCTCACACATGGATTTGAATTGATTATCCATGTCTAATGTCTTCCCCTACACTAGCATTTGCATTAAAAAACATACAATAACTCCCGATTCAACACCGAGGTCACCACCATTCTTAGGCAAATAGTCTTCACAAACAACGTGTGTTAGTTTCTTTTCATTTGCCTTTCTAACTAGGGGATCAGAGTACCTTTTCTTCCAGTAACCAACTCGGTGCAACAAATTATCCATATAATGTGGAATGAGTGCTATATATTTGGTGTACACCAGTTGTTGATACATCTCACGGTATACGTGGTTAGTCCAATACTGAACCATCTCCATTGTATCTAGGTCGATTCGGATAAGTATCCAGTCATCAATGGATTCGATGTGTAATGGGAAATAAACATACCGAACCTCCCAAAATGGAGGGTAAAGTTCGTCTTTTCCATTAGCATATGTCACTGGCATGTCCTCCCATTTTTGAACTGAGAGTTCAGCTCGAAAGCTTGGTGGTAAGATTGTTCAATTCAGCCCCGCCGTATCCTTTTTTGCTATCTTTTCAAGTCTCATGCGCATCATTCGTCTAACCCATCCTGTAACATGTTGTTCGTACAATAATCTATAATCAAATAATCTGGAATAACATATATTAGGGGAAACTAAATATTATACTATTCATACCGTTTTGAATAGACGGCCATCGTTTTCATAACCCAAGAGAGTTCCCCAAAAACGCTTGTTAAGTTTTTGTTTTTCTAGCAGAATCGATTGACAGTATTCTGCATCACCATTGAAGTAGAACTCAAAGGCATTTGGGGACCAAAGGTAAGATGTAATTTCATCTACTAACACGAAAACAATTCTTTTCGTTTCTTGGTTTCTCGTAGCGTCTTCTATCAATCAAACCAAAAGAGGTTAAATTATTTTTGTCATCCAAATGCATATTAAATTATAACATATTTTACTTAAATCAACTAACCAAGTAAGAAGCGACCCTGATAAATTCTATCTGCCATGTGTCATCGAAATCACAGGCACTTGTCTTTAAAATCTCCCTGCATATTAACAGTTTTATTGCGAACCAGATTATGCATTAACAAACACATTAGAACTCCTGAATCACCCCCCGAGTTCAACACCACCCTGAGGAAGATACTCTTCATTAGCAACGTGCATGTTGAGATTTCTGTTTTCGAAACTCAGTGGTGGTCCCTTATAATGATGCCAGTAATGTATCTCCTCCAACAACCACTCAAAACCTATCGGAAATGTTTCTAATATTGGCGAAATCAACTTCCTATATTCATTTGAATATCTATGGTTGGTCCAATACTGAACCATCTCCATCGTATACAAGTCGATACGAGCAAGAAACCACTCATCAATATCTGTAACATATAACGGAAAATAGACATACCGAACCTCCCAGAATGGAGGATATAATTCATTACTTCCGTTAGCGTACATCGCACCATGCTTGGTTTTTACATCTAATATACCATTACGAAACTGGGGTGGTAGAATGGTCCATTGAAGCCCCAAGGAGCCGCTCTTCCTTACTTGGTCAAGTCTACATTCCATCATTCGCTTGACCCAGCCTTCAATATGCTGTAATTTTAAATATTATTATATACATTGTGAGCAAGGTAAAATATGAGAGAGAGGAAACATAAAGAAACAAAAATTAAATTACCAATGTTGAAAGACGCCCATCAGACTCGTAACCCAACAGGGTCCCCCAAAAATGTTTGTCAAGGGGGTTCAAGTCCAAATAATGGGAGAAGCAACATACAACATCCCCATTGTTGTAGAACTCAATGGCATTAGCAGACCAACTGCCGTCGACCCCCTCGGTCACAGCTTCAGTTGTTTTTTCTGGCATACCTTCCAGGACATCCTCCGTTGACACAGCTTCCGACACAGCTTCAGTTGTTTTTTCCGACATATCCTTTGGGACAACTTCAACATCGGCTTTCTTTGCAGACGATGAAGACGCAAAATGTTTTAAACTCATACGTCTCCATTTCACAAGAACCCAGCTAGTAGTTTTATTTATTGGTTGTGAATGGTATTCTTGGTCAGCCAAACCTTTGCCTTTGTTATCTGAAATTATATTTTTTAAGATGACCAAGGTTGATGATCAAGGTTGATGAGTGGTGATGGAAGATGGTGAACATTCAAGACGTATTTATAGGGAGTAATGACCAAGGTTGAGAGTTATGGTAAATATTTAGCATGTGAATTTCCAGCCTGTTTTTCCAGGCTGTTTGAATGAAGCCAAAATTTTGCAGATAGCATGTGAATTTCTAGCCTGTGTGTTTTTGCAGGTTGCTTTTTCCTAGCTGTTTTTGCAGGTATACGTTTTCTTTTGCAGGTTAATCACATGTTACACCATAAAGACTACCTAGTTAATATTAAACATAATATTTAAACCTTAATATTAAACATAATATTTAAACCTTAATATTAAACATAATTAAACCAAAATTTTGCAGGTAGCATGTGAATTTCCAGCCTGTGTGTTTTTGCAGGTTGCTTTTTCCTAGCTGTTTTTGCAGGTATACGTTTTCTTTTGCAGGTTAATCACATGTTACACCATAAAGACTACCTAGTTAATATTAAACATAATATTTAAACCTTAATATTAAACATAATATTTAAACCTTAATATTAAACATAATATTTAAACCTTAATATTAAACATAATTAAATAACTGAAAAGCTACCTAATTAATTTATTAAACAAACACCACAAATACCACCTAATTTAATTAAACATAGTAGAATAGTTATTAAAATTAAAATTATAAAAATAAAAAAAATATTAAAAAAAGAAAAATATATAAAAATTATTTTACATTACAAACATACTTAAAAAATAGATAAAACCAAATTACAATTGTAATTATTCATCAGTAGAACGACTGTTTTTCAAACTTAGATATTTTATAAATAAATAAATAAATATTTATTTAAATTTTCAATCATTATTATTTGAATATTAAACCATTTAAAATAAATATGATTTAATAGCCAACGGCTAGTTTTTCAAACTTAGATATTTTAGCCAACGGCTAGTTTTCAAAAGGTTATAAATAGAACTCAGATTCACACATCTAGTCTCATTTCACCACCATCAACCAACCTCTACCACCACCATGTCTAGCACACCTCCTGAAGATGTCTCAGAGCACTACCGGATGTTGTGGTTAACCCGCTATGAACAACAACTTCCACCACCACCACCACCACCTCAAGCTCAAGTACCCAACCAGTTCAACCACATCCACAATCACCTCCACCAGCACCAGCACCACCACCACCACCAACCACCACCACCTCCACCTTACCAACCACCACCACCTCCACCTTACTAACCACCACCACCTCCACCAATCACCCAAATGAATAACCTCCACTGCGGCGAGTCAAGCAATGCTGTTGCAAGAAGAGTACGACAACCTCGTGTTGGTCGTACACCATCCCCACCATTTGTTGATGATGACCATGCTGAAGAGTGGGAAGCACTCTTTGAGTTGGAATGGGAAGCAGAAGCTGGGATGAACATTGAAGATGTTCACAACGTTGATGATTTTGAGACTTGGTACTATGGACAAGTACACTATCCAGAGGACTACGTCTCAGATGGATACAACGGCTACTCGTCTGATAACTCGTTTCATGGTTAATAATCTACGTGTGTTTGTGTAATGGTTAGGTTGTCTGTTTAATGTTTGTTTTTCATTTTGAATAAGTAGCTTAGGTTGTTTTTCAGTTTGAATAAGTAGCTTAGGTTGTTTTTCAGTTTTAATAAGTATCTTAGGTTGCTTCACAATCTAATTTTATATATTTATTTTATATTAAAAACGCGTTTAGTATTTATTATTATTTTTATTTAATAAACGTGTCTCTCCCAACGACTATATTAACGGCTATAAAATTTGAACGGTCAAATTTATTTTTTAATTATTTATTATTATTTTGAACGGCTATAATTGTTTTTTTATTAAATATTTATTTATTAATTATTTATTTTTTAATTATTTATTATTGATTTTATAAAATAAACGTGTTCCAACCATTCATCATTTCAAACGGTAGTATATAACGGCTTTAAATTTTGGAATGTCAAGTTTATTCAATACAAACATTAAATAACAATAGAAAATACAAACATTTAAAGTAACAACAATAGAAAATACAAACATTTAGTGACCATGACCACGCCCTTGGGGATTATATAGTGGCCCACCGGATATCGGACATCGAGTTGGGTTTCTTTGTCGACGACCACGTCCTAATTGTTCAGCGTCATCGTCCGGTTGATCTTCAGATGTGGACTCGTCGTTTCCTCTATACGTTATTGGTGTTAAATCCCCCCTGTAAGGTGGGCCATTGTAGTCCTCTCGGTGAAATCCCTGTTGGTGGTAGTTGGGAGTATCAAATAAATTAAAAAAAGAATCATCTAGCTGAGTCTGGGTTAGCTCTGGTGGTTGGGGTGTATAATAGTCTTGATTATCCGGAAAAGATATACTTGACGGGCCACATTCGTTCGAAAATTGTTGAAACCCAAAACCACCAACCTCGTTATGCGACGGCTCTTGGTTTGACCAGGGGGAGTACCCTGAACCACTTGCTTGGCTATTCCAATTTGTAAAAGCAGAACCAGCAGTTTGAGAGAATACATTAGGTTCAAACATTGAACTACTAGATTCTGAATTTTCCGTATTGTTGAAATTTTGTTCATTTCCTGCAAGTGGTTGACGAAAATCATAATAATGATCCTCGTTCATAAAAAGGTCTTTCCTTGTAGCCGGTCGCTCGATATTATAAGGAGGTTGCGTTGGAAAATCAAACGGGTTCCATTGGCTAGCCAAATGGGACGTTTGATAGTCCAAGTGATGCTGTGCATCGGCAAGATTCAAATATTGTGCCGCCAGCTGTTGAACCCCACCCAGTTGATCATTAAGATTATACGGGTTATCTTGGCTGGACATTCGATGCATCTCACCAAGAGCCTGACCCTACAATGTTATCCAAGTAAACAAGTTATATTTTTTTAAATAAAATATGTATATATATATATATATATATATATATATATGTATATAAGAAATAATAAAGACTTACCAACATTTCAAATCTACCACCAATATTTCCGTCCCTCGTGGAGGTTCTAGTTTGGGCACTTGGATTCTGAACAAAAAAGGCGGTTCTCTCCAAGAACCATGACATGTACTCCGGGCTAGCCTTGTATTCACCACCACATGCTGACCCCGTTACTATGTTGGCCATACGATTAACCCAGTGAGCCACAAAATGTGCATGGTGTTCCTTCCAGTCTTTTGAACCGGATCTTCCCGAGTAACTATGTAATGTGTTGTGTTGCTCGCGTGTTAGGAGAAGGTTTGTGGGGAGTGTTTGAAACAGTCCAAACTGTCTCATAACCCTGCTGGGTACGTATGGCTCAACAACCTCCAAATATATAAGATACGTGTCATAATTCCAACACGCACTCCCCTTTTTGTATCTCCGATTAATCTAGGTTTCAGCATTTACATACGGCATCCAAATAAACTATTCAAAAAAATATCAAAGTTAATATAGAATATAATAATTTGTAATAAAATTTGTTTATTACATTTTTTATAAATAACCTGGTCGGTGTTTAAACACTGAAACACAGAACGATAATGAGCCATTGAATGCTTTGCTACCCCAGACCAGCTTAGGCTACCACGCCACCTGCAAAGCATTAATATGAAAGTATGAAAGTGTTAAAACTTAATAGTAGATAAAAATGATAAAATATTTTCACACAAGTTGTGATTAAATTACCTTCCACCAAATGGTCCATCAAATTGGAACGTCTCTTTAATTTTTGGTGCAATTTGGGGTATTCTTTCCCATGCCCAAAGTTGTAACAACATTAAAGGGCCACTAATATCTATGGCTGAGGGCTCTGCAGCTTTGCATAAATTCCTATAAAGATAGGCGAGAGCTGCACTACCCCAGCTGAGCTTTCCACACTCTTCAAAATTTTCTAAGTTTTGCAAATGGTAATAATACACAGTACTCCCTGAATGGTCAGGAAAAACAGTACCACCTATTAGGTGAGTACAATGCATCTTGCCATTTTCAAGCACTCTTCATCTCCAGCATCGTTTCCTGGCCAATCATTCTCTATTTTTTCTAATAGAGAAGACAACCTAAGAGTGTTGTTGGTAATGTCTACCCCCCGCAGTGACAGCCCAAGTAGACGTTGACAACGTTGCTGTTTTTCATGTGCCTCCCACCTGTAATTTGTACCAGATATTACCTGGTCACCAAGAGGTAAACCCCATAGCATCTGAACATCTTACAGGGTTACCGTGACTTCACCAAACGGCAAGTGAAACGTCTAACTTTTAGAGGCTTATCTTTAAAAGTTGTAGAGTATTATAGATGGTAGGCTCGGTGATTAGTTCCCAAAAATAATAACTCGTCATTTCGGGGACCTGGATATATTTGTGCTCCTGCCATTGATGATAGATTGGATGGAATATTTGGATTGAAAATCGTTTAAAAAATTTAGGTGAAAGATGAATGAAAGATGGAGAGGAATAATGAGAGGGGAGTTGAATGTGAAGTAAATGGGGAAGAAAGGGTGTCGGGTTTTTATAAAAAGTTTGAATAAAGTTGGTTGTTGAATGTGAAGTAAATGAATGTGTTGTGTTGTGTGTGTGGCATGCATGCATGCATTCATTGTCTGCCAAAAAAAAAAGCTGAACCAATCTCGCAGGTACCAAGTGCGAAATAGGTCTAGAAAGACGGGTTTCGCATTTGCCAAATGCGAAATGGCCCCACCACACTGCACTCCCCAGTCCCGAGCCTAGATGTCGTGTACCGAACCTGGTCTCATGCCTGATTTCGCATTCTCCAAATGCGAAATTACCATTTTTGTTAAAAAAAATTGACCACCTATTTTTGATAGTTTTTTTGGGTAAAAAACCCATTTTTGAAAAAAATTCCTACTGTTGGAATTATGGTTCTGATTTATAGTGATAATTATATGTCTCATGATCACGGATATTTGAGATTTTTTGCTTATATGAGTTTTTTCAGTACTTCCATGTTGGGATTAGTTACTAGTTCAAATTTGATACAAATTTATATTTTTTGGGAATTGGTTGGAATGTGTTCGTATCTATTAATAGGATTTTGGTTCACACGACCTGTTGCAGCAAAGGCTTGTCAAAAAGCATTTGTAACTAATCGTGTTGGTGATTTTGGTTTATTATTAGGCATTTTAGGGTTTTATTGGATAACGGGGAGTTTCGAATTTCGCGATTTATTCCAAATATTCAATAACATGATTTCTAATAATGAGGTCAACTTTTTATTTGTTACTTTGTGCGCTGTTCTATTATTTGCCGGTGCGATTGCTAAATCTGCACAATTTCCCCTTCATGTATGGTTACCTGATGCAATGGAAGGGCCGACTCCTATTTCGGCCCTTATACATGCTGCTACGATGGTAGCGACGGAAATTTTTCTTGTAGCTCGACTTATGCCTCTTTTCATAGTCATTTTAGTTCTTTTTGCATGTCATTTGAACTCGATTTAGTTCAGTTTGTGAAAATTGAGATATGATTCCGAAAAGGATCATTCAAAATAAAAAAAAGAAATAGGAATAATTTCTATCCAATATTAGACCTTGAAATAGAACCTTGTTGAACAAAAAAGAAGTATTCGGATACTAAGGGATATGCTCTGGGACGGAAGGATTCGAACCTCCGAATAGCGGGACCAAAACCCGTTGCCTTACCGCTTGGCTACGCCCCATTTCTATTTTTATTGGACACTAATACTAATAAAGAATAATATTGGTATTAAGTGTTCGTCAATTCCACTCCAACTATCTATAGAAAATCTTTCTTATTGATAGAATTTATTATAGATTCGTTGCTAGGATTTTGACATGTGCATATCTTGAATTCAACTGAATTTATTGATCATTACATATAATTCAATTAAGATATTGTATGAAAGTATGATTTCTTCTATTCTGCTTTGAGAATTGAAGGATTTTTGATTGAGTGGAAAAAGAATGATTTTTTTTGTCTACCTTACCTTCTTCATTTTTCCTTATATCAATAACTCAATCAAAATGCAATTATCTCGACAAAAGAAAATGTCTATTATGCTTAATATCTGTAGTTTGATCTGTCTTAATTCTGCCCTTTATCCGAATAGTCTTTTCTTCACCAAATTGCCCGAAGCCTATGCTTTTTTGAATCCAATCGTAGATTTTATGCCAGTCATACCCCTGTTCTTTTTTCTTTTAACCTTTGTTTGGCAAGCTGCTGTAAGTTTTCGATAAGATTTTTAATTGTCTCTTAGAAAATTCATGATTTATTCGAGAAAAATGATAACAATTGATAAGATCAAATCAATCTGACAGTATGAACCTTCAATTCAAATATTTAAATTCTCGGATAGCCGCGATAAACCCGGCTCGCGCCATTTCCCGATTTGAATCCTTTTTCCGGCGAAATACCTTATTAGCGTAGGGTCGCTTACAATATCTAATTTGGATATGAAAGTGATTTGTGGTAATCAAAGACTCTTATTAAAAATTTTAACTTCATTTGAATCTCTGAACATTCAATTAATTAAGAGAGAGAGAGAGAGAGAGAGAGAGAGAGAGAGAGAGAGAGAGAGACCAGTAACTTAGAGAATGAGTTAGAATTTTTAAGATTAAATTAATTATTAATATTAATAAATTAATCATTTAAGTTAAACACTAATAATTATCCAAATAGTTATGTAAACCTAATTTATAATTATCAATCTAGTAATTAAATAATTATTTAAATTAACAATTAAATTAAATTCTCTCTTTAAATTTTTATCCGCGATAAATAATGCACATTTATCTAACCTTGTGTGTCATTACGTGTCAAAACGTTTAACCTACTGGGTGTAACTCTTTAACCGTAACTGGTAGTAGGGGTGTAATCGGTCAACCCAATCGGGTTTCGGGTTATTAGGGCCGGTTTAGTCGGGTTTTAAAAAAAATCCTCACCTACAATCCGACCCTACCAAGGTTCGGGTTAGTCGGGTTTCAGAATTATTAGGGTCGGGCAAATCGACAAACACCTTTTAATTTTTAATAAGTTAACAATGCAAGTCCCCCATGTGTTAGGATATGTAGACATTGATTTAGGAGAACCTGTTTCATAGTTTTATACTAGAAAAATATGATATGTAGATATTACACACTAAGAGAGAGGTTCAAATGAGAAGTTTGGTTTCAGTAAAAAGGATAAGAAGAAGTTTCAGCCATTTGATCTTGATCTAATAAAAAAAAGAATGGGGGGTATTTAGTCTTAGCCATCTTTGTTGACTTTTTATCTACTTTTCCCATTTTTTAAAAACATTCATAACTTTCACATACGACATTTTTTTTAAATTACACCATAAAAACGAGCATTTTTTATCTTTAAAACGCGTATAGTGTTGATATATATAAAAAATAAAAAAAATTACTCTTTCGATTTTTTGCACAATGTTCAGATCATTGTGTCATTGTGTCAAAATGTTTAAACCATTATGTCATTGTGTCAAAATGTTTAGATCATTGTGTCATTGTGTCAATAGTATATATATAGTGTTGCTATATATAAAACTAGGTTAGTAACACGTGTACTACACGGGTTGACTTTTGGTTTAAAATATTAGCTAAAATAAAAAAACAATTTTGAAATTTAAAAATTATAAATGAAATATTTCTTTAAAAATACTCAAATTATCGAGTAAATTATCAAATTTACATTATGTTTGTCAATTATTTTAAAATAAAAATTTAATCTAGATAAAATTGGTAATTGATTTAATTGGTAATTTACTAAATTGATAATTGAATCTGGTTTTGACATGTGGCAGTGCTGATATGGACACCTTAAAAAGAAGACATGTGGAAACCCTTTTATTGCTTTATTAGGATTATATAAGATAAAATTACTGTTTCAGTTTTTGACACCATATTAGACAATGATTTGAACATTTTGACACAATATGACACAATAATCTGAACATTTTTGACACAGTATGATACTATAATCTGAAAATTTTGACACAATGACCCAATGATCTAAACATTTTGATACAATCGAAAGATTAAAAAAATTTAAATTTTATATATAACAACACTGTACCCGTTTTAAAGATAAAAAACGCTCGTTTTTATGATGTAATTTTTTTTAAATAATGTCGTATCTAAGAGTTATGAAGGTTTAAAAAATGGGAGAAATTTGATAAAAAGTCAAAAATGTCCTTTCGTCTTTTGTTTTTTTTTTTAGTTTTTCTCTCTAATTTTACACAGGGAAAATTTGGGTCATAATTCATTTAGTTAAAGATCTAATGGCTATTATTCCTTCTTATCCTTCTTATCCAAATTAAACTCCTCACAATAATCTTATCCATTACACTAAACCTTCTTTTTAAGGAATCAAACGTCCACTTGGAGTACTGGACCATAATAATTAAAATTAAAATTTGACTTTGTAACTTGTAAGTTGTAAGTGTAATATATATATATATATATATATATATATATATATATATATATATATATATATTTGGTCGAAACTCCATATAGCATTCTAGCTCAGCATTCGCATTCTGAATTAATAAATCATACCATAAACATCATAAACATAGATTAAACAGTTTCACGTATTTCAAATTCATGAAAGTGCGAACATCTAGGTTTATATAAAAAACACTAGAAATTTGAAACATGACTACTATGAAACGACAAATACGAAAATTGTGAAACATTAAACATTTCAATTTCTAATCTTCAAATCATAATCTTGCAACTTCTTCTATCAAATCTACATAAAAAAAGAAAAAAAAAGATTTCATGAATATTTCTATGCTAAATTAAAAAAGATAATAAAGAAGAATGTAAAAACGTAACCTTTTCAAGTTGTGTTATTGTTTCAAGATCTTCTTTATTTTCTGGTTTGATTCCTATATGAAGCCAATCTTGTGTACATATTAGACATATAGTCTTGTCATCTAAAAAACTCCTATACGAATCCACACCCTCCCACTAGTGCTAAACACCGATTCCGAAGAGATCATTGAGAAGAGAATTGTAGAGGCTAGATTATGAGGCTTGTAATATTAAATAAGTTGGGCTGGGCTTAGAGGGTTTCATTAGAATCATAGGCTAGTTTTCTATTGTATTTAGGCTAGTTTATGATTGGGTTTGGGTTTACTATTGGGTTTATGATCCACAAGGAGCCCAATAGTAAACCCATTGGGGATCCTATATAAACCCCATGTGGTTCTCCATTGTAGAGGGCTGATTTACGATTCTAAGAGAGCATTTGGTGATTACGATCGTAAACCCGTGAGACAGAGTTTACGATTTCTTATCTTGTACCCGAAAAGTTCATCTTGTGTGCATAGATCAAGTTTTTATTGTTTAATCATCGTTTTCTTGTGTTCTCTTCATCTTTATTCTTGAATCGGTCTTGTACAAGGATTCCGCACTTGTACTAGATTAAAATATCGTGATTAGTTGTTGAATCAGGACCTACAATTGGTATCGGAGCCAAGAAACAAGTGTTTCGAGGTTCTCTCGGTATTAGATTCAAGCTTTTTCTGGAAAAGGTTCGAGTTTTTGAAGGTTCCGAGGCTGTTTTCTGCGTTTACGATCAGATCTGCTGCTGATCTAGGTGTTTACGATCAGTTTCTGGGTGATTTTGAAGGTTTACGACTTGGTGTTCTTGGTGTTCTTCAGCGGTTTGGCGTTTACGAGTTCAAGATCTGATTTTTGGGTGTTTACGACTGAAAATTTCGAGTTTATGACTTAAAGTTTGGAACTTTGGGTGTTTACGATTTTTTGGACCGGAAACGGGTTTACGACTTGCTTCAACCGGAATCAGGAGATTACGAATTTTTGGACCGGAAACGAGTTTACGACTCGCTTCAACCGGAATCAGGAGATTACGATTTTTTGGATCGGAAACAGGTTTACGATCAAGTGTTTTCGATCCAGCTGTCTGTCTAAATCGTAAACTGGTGTTTACGATCGGAAACGGGGTTTACGATCGGAAACAGTGTCTACGATCGGAAACTCTTCTTTTGCGGCAAAAAGTTATTTTTTCACACTTTCACGGAAACGGACGTAACTTTTGACTCGTTTGGAGTTAGAAGCTCAAATTTGAACACGACGTTCGTGACACTGAGCCCCAGAATTACCCCCGACTAACGTCCAAGGGAGCTTGTTTGGACCCCCAAATTCCACTCCGAAGGCCTCCGTTTTTCAGTTTTAAGTTTCTGACACTATTCTTTGAATAGTGATTTTGCCGATTTTGCCGTTTTTGCTTATTTTTCAAAATTTCTAGAAGCTGCATAATGAGTTCAGTGGTTAAAGAAAAAAATATAGTTGAGGACAAAGATGATTTCACAGATGAAGTTGACAAAACTGAGATATGTCCCAATCCCACTTGTGCTCGTATAATTCCTGGACTTAGGCAAATTTGTAAAAATTATCAGATAGAATTATTTGAGACAAAATGCGAGAGGAGTTCTTTTAAGGGTAGATGGCAAAAGAATGAGGAGAAGGTAAAAGCTCAGAAACGAGACATTGAGAAATATCAGAAGCTAGCAACGGAAAAGACTATCTTATATGATCGGGCTAGGATTGAGATATCTGAGCTTACACAGAAATTAACTGAACTGCAACAAAAATTTGATGAGCTGCAGGTCAAGTATGATTGCAATCAGGAAAGAAACAAAAGAATGCTCGATGCTGGAAAGGAATTGTCACATGCTGTTGTGACTGGTCAAGTTGGGAAAGATAAAACTGGGTGTGGGTCAGAAAAGTCTGATAAGTCTCTGTCTGCAAACAGCATCATTCCTCCACCAATTCCCAGAGACATTATAGGAATACTTCTTAGTGAGGATCAAGTTGAACAAACCAAGTCTGATTATAAAGAAGCTGCTCCTCCTATTGATAGTGTCTTGGTTGGAACTACACCATTGACTCAAGAGGAAATAGACAACGAGGCAAAATTGACATATGGTGAAGGGAGAATAGAGGACGTATCAAGAGATGATGCTGAGTGCCAGGAGTATAACAGATGTCACAACTCTAAGTCTGATGAGGCTGGGATAGAGTTGAAACCATACCCTAAAATTGAAACCCCATGCTTCAAAGTAATTGACGAAGTCAAAAGGGAAAAGGTGATCTTGACGACACGGCCTGAGGGGAAGATCTTTATGACATCCGGATCAATGTTTGACCAAGAACTATATGTTGGATATGAATTACCATCCTTCTCATCCAAGTTCAAGGGAATAACTGATGGAGTGATAAGTGAACCTAAAGTTGAGAGGCCAAAGATCACCATCAAGCATCCAAGCATGAAACCAACAGCTGGAGTGAAGAATGAAAAACTCAAGGAAGTAGTTGTGTCTCCCATTTCTTCAGTTGGATCATGCAGTTGCTGTTGTAATTGCAAGAATGGTGCTTCAACGTCAAAGAATCAAGGAAGCATAAAGACAGTAAAGACGGGTTCGACACAGGCTTCGACAAACCAGCAGAAAATCAAATCTGAAGCTGCAGTCAAAGCAAAGAAGCAGACACAAGGCAAACCAGCTCCATATCAGCCACCAAAGACAAATGGGTACACGTCTGATTTCTATCTAAAGAAGCAGACTTGTTTTAATTGTGGCATCGCTGGTCATATTGCTAGAAACTGTCTGTATCGCCCCTATGAACCCTATTTTCCGAAAAGTCAAAGGGATTCATCTCAGGAGTCTGTAAAGTCTAAGCCCATGAAGGTGGAAAAACCTAAGGCAATGAAGACTGTTACTCCTAAGGTTAAACCCTCTGATCAACATTGGGGTGCTGCCAAAGCTGAAAGAAAATCTTTAAATCAAAACAACAGCTTTCCAAGTTACCAAAATTTCCAAAAACAGGTGAAGAAACCATTTTCAAAACAAACAAAGTCTGAAAAACCCAAGGTTACCCCTCCCAAGGTAACTAAAACTATTTTCAAAAATGATTTTAAAATGCAGAAGGTTGAAATACCTAAAGTCACAACTCAAAAGGTGACTAAAACAAAAACTGTTTTGAAAAGTGAATCTAAAACGAAGAAGGTTGAAATACCTAAGGTCACAACTCCAAAGGTGACTAAAAAAAATGTTAAATCACCTGGAACTTGGAAACCAAAAATCAAGGCAGTCCCATCCCAACTTCCTGATTTTTCAAAGGGGATGTTCTTACAAGAGGTATCTTTCATTGACTCCTCAGGTGTACCCAGAAAAACAATGGCCTGGGTACCAATGGCTAACTAATCTCTCATTATGTGCAGGAACAGTCAAGGAGGATTATCACTAACATTTTTATTGATTAATTTATTTGTTGATAAGTGATTGTTCCTGGCACATTTTAGGAGACGTATATTCATGTCATGACAAGCAATTTTTTATGGAGGATATGTTTCCTTGAGAGTTAAAAGGTAAAATTCAGCGCGAAAGGTACTGTTCTTAACTTGGTTGTGTGAATGAAGCGGCAAAGGGTGTTTTGAGTCAAACCAAATTTCCTAAAATGTTCACTTGGTGATTGATTGTTGAAGTGTTTGACCTCAGATGCAATAAAGTGTGCATGTCATGAAACCCAATTTTCAAAAATTTTCAAATCAATACTTTGAAAGTTAGCTTGGCAAGATATCTTCAAAATTTTGTGTTTTGTTCTTTTAAGTGTGTTTGTGTGTTTTATTTTTATTGTATATAAAAAAAAATTATGTTCACAAAATTGTGACATTAAAAATCAAAAAGCAAGGGGAAGAAATATAAAGATGAAGAAAAAGTTGACCCCTCAAAATAAGTGTGCTTTTCAATTTTTAATTGTTTGTGTCTTGTTTTTGAGAAGTTTAGGGGAAGTAAAATGAATGTCCGGGTTGGAGATGGATGACACGCGTAAGGCGGAAGTGAAAGGCAAGCTCCACGGTGATATGCTCGGTAGGCTCGACCTAAACTTATGACCTCCAATGAAAGTGCAGTGAACTTAAAAGATATATATGTTTAGTTTCCCATCCCAGGTTGCATGGTTTAAAAGACTGAGTCCCGGAAAAAATGGGTTGAGAGTGGTAATTACCTAGTATTCACTCTCTCACACGGCATGTCTCTGCTGTCATGACTACACCACATAATAAAAAAAAGAAAGATAAAAAAAAATGAAAAAGAAAAGAAAATGAAAAATAATCACTCAGTTGGTCTTCTTTGCGTGCTTAGCGGCCGACCTGATCACCAACTGATGGTTAATGAAAATAAGTGGTAGTCATAGCCGTGGTGCATGGTTCCTCAAGTTGGGGGTTTGTGAATCCTCAATAAACTCTGAGGTTGGGTAGGTTTTGATGTGTACGCTTGGGTATGGGGACAATTAAACATGACGGTAATAATGTACTATATTAAACATGACGCATTAGGTTGGGATTAAACGGGTTTGAGTTTAAAGCGGACAAACATACCGGCAATCACCTGGACTAGTCGAGTAACTGAAGCTGAAAAGGGTTCCTCAGTCAGATTCATACGGTTTGATCTCTTGTAAACTTTCTCATGTTTGGTTTGGTAAGTATTTGTTTAGTTTATATCTTTCGTGTGTGAGTCGTTAAGTTCTTTTTGGTGCGTTTTCGTCTTGGCCAGGTCGATTTGAGAAGTCAAAATGTGTTTTTCATGGGTTTCAATGCATGACAATATGCCCCCGACAGATCTTGCCAAATTTTTAGGGGAAGGAGTATGGGATAATAAGTATTATCCGAAGGGAACTCGAGGATGATACTTATTATCTAATGGAAAAGACTTCCTCCGTCAGATCTTGAAAAATTTTTAGGGGAAGGAGGGAGGATAATAAGTATTATCCGAAGGGAACTCGAGGATGATACTTATTATCTAATGAAAAGACTTCCATAATACATAGTATCCGAAGGGAACTCGAGGATAATATGTATTATCTCAGGGGAAGTCCTTAGCTGAGGGGAAGTAATCAGCTAAGGGGAAGTCTTTAGAGGTCTTGGGTTCAGGGGAAGTTTTATAGAAAACCCGTAATCTATATTAGGGTTTTTGGTTAAAATTATGTTAATTTGAATCAACTGAACAGATGATAATTACCTCCTAACCCAAAGACCGATCATCAAATGTCTGGTGGAGTATATTTTTTCAAATGTGTGTCAGACAGGTTGATGATAGAAAGATGTTGTTACTGCTCAAGTTAAAGAACCAGCCGGACAAGACTTCCATCTGAATAAGCAACTGTTCAGGGGAAGTTGTTGGTGTCTTTACAAGTTTTCAAAAGCTTCGAAAGTTTTTCAAAGAAAATGCTCACAAGTTTAAGGGAAGCTGAAGATTTCAAGTCAAATCTTTGAAACAGAAAATGAGAGCAGTCAGAGATCATGAAGTTTGAAGATCAACAATCAAGTTCTCCAAAGTTAGGAGGTTTTCAAAATTTACCCTCTAACTTTTGGAGATTCAAGACAGTTACCGAAGATTCAGCAAGAACCAGTTCTTTCAAAAGAAGCAAGTCATTGAGAATCCTCCAGCTCATTAACTTGTTCATTTCAATAAGTTCGAGCTGATGCTGATCAAGAGGAAGTCCCAAGTGCCCGTCATGAAACCCATTGAAGATTTCTGCGGAAAGAATCTTCATCAGCATCTATGCCAGCCAGTCAAGAAGAAGAAGTTCAAAGATCGAAGACCTTTAATATCACAAGCCTAGGGAAAGATTGTAGAGGCTAGATTATGAGGCTTGTAATATTAAATAAGTTGGGCTGGGCTTAGAGGGTTTCATTAGAATCATAGGCTAGTTTGCTACTGTATTTAGGCTAGTTTATGATTGGATTTGGGTTTACTGTTGGGTTTATGATCCACAAGGGGCCCAATAGTAAACCCATTGGGGATCCTATATAAACCCCATGTGGTTCTCCATTGTAGAGGGCTGATTTACGATTCTAAGAGAGCATTTGGTGATTACGATCGTAAACCCGTGAGACAGAGTTTACGATTTCTTATCTTGTACCCGACAAGTTCATCTTGTGTGCATAGATCAAGTTTTTATTGTTTAATCATCGTTTTCTTGTGTTCTCTTCATCTTTATTCTTGAATCGGTCTTGTACAAGGATTCCGCACTTGTACTAGATTAAAATATCGTGATTAGTTGTTGACTCAGGACCTACAAGAATAACTAACGAATCTTTAGCCATAAGAGATAAAATTAGAAATCTTGGGCTATTTACATTCCACCAATATAATATATCAAAACTAACATTATGATTAAGATCTTCAACACTCTCACCCAAATATTTATCCAATCAAGAAATTGTTGAATTAGATGCTTGACTCGTTTTCATCTTATTTCTCAACCTATCTCCGAAATCTGTACTTGTTGTAGTACATGTAGAATTAGCTGATAACCATTTTTGTAGTGTTGATTTTGAAGATGTAGTAGATGGCGGAGCATGAATTGCATATAGTATTCAAATAACGCTTGCATCTCATTCTTTTTGCGTGCTTTCTTTAATTCAACAATCGCTTTTCCTTCCATACCTTAATGATCTTCCAACATAAAATCCAAAAAATCTTCCTTGTTCCTTTGATCAAGTAAGAAAGCAAAATATAACAACAAATTCATACTTGTAATATCCCCAGTATATTTGTCAAATTTGGGTTTTTTTTTCTTTAAAATAATCGCATTGAACTTCTTGTCATTAAATTTTATAAATATTTGCTAGTTCAACCACAAGAGATCACATACTTTGTCCGAGATATTCTCCATGTAACTTCAGGAAATGTTTTAAGAAAAAAGACACAACTTTCCTGCTTTCTTCCAATCGTCTGATGTCACAACTGAATGATTCTTGTTTCGAATATCATTACCAAAAATCACATCCTTCAAATTATACATATCAAGTGCAGGTTCATAGGCTTGTGCTACTTCTAACATATGGTAGGTGAAGTTTCACCTAGTTGGAACATCAAGAATCAATTATTTTGTAATTGCACATTTAGCACTTTTGGCATATTTATTGAATTTCTCAATTCTACCACCGACTATTTTTTACCCATTTAACCACAAATCTATATTCCTAGTTGAGTTATCACCCTTTCTAATCCCATCTTGAACAACTAAATTCAAAATGTGTGCCTCACAACGTATGTGAATCCATTTCCTATGCGATAAACAATTATCGTTAATTGTAAATATTATTGTTTTTAAAACTCAACCGCATTATCATTTGCAGTAGCATTATCAGGGAATACTGTCAAGATATTATCAACTTCCCACTCATTCAAACAAGACTCTACCCCTTTTTCCTATATCAACACCCGATGACCATTAATTCGAGGAAATTCAACATTTCATTTTTTAAATTCCAATCAATTTCTATAAAATGAGCGGTAAGAGCCATGTAACTCTTTTCCCTTATGGAAGTCCAAGTATCCGTAGTAACACAAACCCCATCGATGTTTCTTTAAATTAAATAACGAAGTTTGTTTTTCTCCTCTAAATACAACTTGAAACGCTCTTGTGTTATTGTATTTCTACTTGAAACTTGATATACTGGTTGATAAATTTTATTATTTCGAGTTCCAAGTAGACTTACAATAACACAAGAGTGTTTCAAGTTGTTCCAACTAGGTGGAACTTCACCTACCATATGCTACAAGTAGCACAAGCCTATGAACATGCAATTGATAGGTAGAATTTGGAGGATGTGACTTTTAGTAATGATATTCGAAACAAGAATCATTCAATTAGACATCGGAAGATTGGAAGAAAACAAAAAAAAAGTTGTCTTTTAAAAAAAAACATTTCATGAAGCTACATTGAGAATTTATGTGACAAAGTATGTGACATCACACACTCTTGAGGTTGAATTAGCAAAAATTCATGAAATTCTAAGACAACAAGTTCAATGCGATTATTTAAATAAATAAATAAAAACCCAAGGATCAACATCTTTATGATATTGCTAAGGTATGAAACCCAAATTTGACAAATATCTTGGAGATATTGAAAGTATGTATTTGTTGTTATATTTTTCTTTCTTACTTGATCCAAGGAACAAGGAAGATTTTTTTGGATATTATGTTGGAAGATTATTATGGAATGGAAGGAAAAGCGATCGTTAAATTAAAGAAAAAAAGCATAAAGAATGAAATGCAAGCGTTATTTGAAGAGTATGGACGAATTCATGCTCCACCATCAACACTACGAAAAAGGGTTGTCAACTCATTCTACATGTACTACAACAAGTCTTGATTTCAGGGATAGGTTGAAAAATAAGATGAAAACGAGTCAAGCATTTTAATCCTAATGTTAGTTTTGATATATTAAATTGTGGAATGTAAATAGCCCATGATTTCCAATTTTATCTCTTATGGTTAAAGATTTGTTAGCTATTCTATTCTCAACAGTCGCTTCAGAATCAGTGTTTAGCACAAGGGCGAGGGTGTTGGATTCGTATAGGATTTTTTTAGGTGACAAGACTATCGAATGCCCATTTTTTACAAAAGATTGGCTTCGTATAGGAATCAATCCGGAAAAAGAAGAAGATCTTGAAACAATTACTCAACTTGAAAAGGCTACGTTTTTACATTTATCTTTATTTTTTTTTTAATTTAGCATAGAGATATTCATGAAATCTTTTTTTATGCAGATTTGATAGAAGAAGTTGCAAGATTGTGATTTGAAGATTGAAAATTGAAGTGCTTAATGTTTCAGAATTTTCGTATTTGTCGCTTCATAGTAGTCGTGTTTCAAATTTCTAGCGGTTTTTGTTTATTTAAACCTCGTTGTTTACACTTTTATGAATTTGAGATACGTGAAACTCTTTGTTCTATGTTTATGATGTTTAGGTACAATTTATTAATTCAAAAATGCACATGCTGAGCTAGAATGCTATATGGAGTTTCAACCAAATAAATAAATTACACTTACAAGTCACAAAGTCAAAATTTTATTTTTATTTTTTCGGTCCAGTACTCCGGTGGGTGTTTAATTCCTTAAAAAGAAGGTTTAGTGTATTATCTACATATTGTAACATCTCGGTAGATCCGGTTATCTGTTTTGACCCGAATCTTGTAATCTGTATCCGTGATCGATAATTAAATAAAGAGTTATGTTTATCATGATGTGTTTATACTTATTTCATGTGATTTGATCCATTATTACGCTTATTGATCAATTCGATAATTAAATAATCGTATCGAAATCAATGTTTAAACGAGTGAACACAAAGAGTAAATACAAAATACTTTGTATTAGACCACCGAGAACACAGAGTACACAAATAGAAAATATGACAAAGAGCTTCCAATCTCAATACAAGACAAACTATTTATACTAAATGAATCCCGATCATCCAAACCTCAGGTTCGGACAAGGTTTGCATGCGTCCGAACTCTGAGTTCGTCTAGGGTTCGGACTCCAGCAACCTTGTATCATCTTGTCTTGTATTTGATACTTCACATGACGATCAGGAACCATGTATCTACAAACTCCCCCTCGACATGTGCAGTATCAATTTCTTCTTTAAAAACTTGTATCTTCAATCAAAATCTTCCTCAATTTGACGATGAGTCCAATCTTGAATACTTGATAGTGAAACGTGTGTAATCTATTTATCAACAGCTTCAGAAGACTTGAAGTTGTGATTTTTTCTTTCCACTTAGATACCTGCCAAAATAAATAATCTTGGTGCAAAACGTCTCTTGGAGACTCCAATATATTTTGATTTTGAAATTTGATTTTGTATTCCGTGTTGATCAATCGAAAAAAATAAGAAACAAAATCTTTTTAATTTTTAGAAACTTTATATCAAAACACACCTAAAATCTTTTTGGTATTTTCTGATATGAAAAGTAAATGCAATACAGAATTAGACACTATTTTTGTCTTTTGTGAGAAAGATCACAACTTGGGATCATATTGGACATAACATGCTGAACTACATTTCAATTTTGATTATTGTAGCACATAAGCCATGTTGATTGCAGATATAATTTGTCCAACTTTAAACTCAGGCGAAATCATACTCATAATATCTGGATATGTTAAAGTATTGATTAGATTTGCTTTGACCAGTGTACCCCACACTATCAGACATACTCAGATATGCTTCAGCTTATCACGTTTTGTAATTTCATTTGTGACATAATGATTGTATACATGATATAGTCAACTCTGTTCAATGCAAAAAGAAATAAGAATGTTACATCGTCTACCTTAAGGTCGATCTTTCGATACGCAGATATAACCTCAGATTTAACAAAATAAGAAAATAAAACAAGTTGACATTGTATAACCCAACAACAATCAGTTCGGTGCTCCCGCACACACAGAGAAAGTTCGATGAGTTATACGAAACACCAAAGAAAATAAAGCAGAACGTCAAACGAACAACGATCAGGTCGATCTTTCGATACGCAGAGAAAGTCCGATCGTTTGATAAAATAAAGAAAATCAAACAAGTTTAAATCTTTGCAAAATGAACACATGTATACATAGTGACTTCTCATTTTATTTTTTACATATCTTTTTCTTGATACATCTTGAGATACGCATCAAGATGTTGTCCACTAAGTCAAGCATCAGATTTAGTGTATATCACATTTTACATTTGAATACATTCTAATTTGCCGAGCCTACCTTACACATCGATCAAATGGTCTATGGATTTTTCATCTATTTTATCCGTAGGTCAGATGATATAAGCCAATGTACCATCATTTCCCAATCATGTCGGATACAATTTCTCATTTTTCAATGTTTTTGGATTTTTGCATTTTTCAATGTTTTTATCTTTTCAAATTTCTCCCCCTAAAAATGACAACTCTATTTATAGATTTTTATATTTGATATTTAAAAAACAAACACACTATTTTTGTAGTTTTGCAAAAACAAACTCCCCCTCAAAATGAGACGGAGTGAAAAACAAATCAGAAATTGATCAACTAACACGAATACTTTCAGTTAAGCATTTTGAAAACCAAATTGATTTTGAAATTCAATTTAAGTTATCACAGATATTTCACAATCAGCAATTTTCCAATCACCGAAAGGTCTTCCTGAAATACCTGCTGACACCAAATAAAACATTAGTCGCTTTGGGATCGACCCGATTCAACAGCGTCGGGTCGCCCGGTGTTGTCCACATAGTCGTTGTTGGCCTTGGAAACAACTTTTGGTTTCCATATTTTAAAAGATTTTGATCTTTGATCAGAACTAGAATCAGTTTCAACTGGCGTGCTTGGTTTAGACCAAGACGGCTTACGAGTTGATTTTACCTTTGGAGACCATGGTTCATCAAAAATTAGACATTTGTTATCCACATATTTAGCATGATTGTGGATATATGCAGTCGTCGAACAATCAACAGCAAGATGTCCAGGTTAACGACATGCATAACAAAGTCTTTCTCGAAATTTAAGCACATTTGAAAAATTCTTTGAATATTTTTGAAAACCAGAAGAATGTTTAGAATCAAATTTATCAAGGAAATCATCTGACAAATCATACCTAGGAGATGGACTCCTTGAAGATGATGACCCTCTAGAATAATAAGATTTGGCCTTCGGAGGAGGTGATTTCTTTGGAACTTTTACTTTTGAAATCTTTACAGCTTTTTCTGGCTTCTTCACTTGAACTGGTGCTTCCCTTACTTCATAACCCAATCCTTTGTTCATGAAACCTGGGTTCTTTGATGAACTTGAAGAAGAACTATGTTGATACCTGATATGTGTGTCGTGTGAAGTATCAAACAATGTTCAAGATCAAGTCAAATGTCTCCTGGCCGAACATGGTCCGAACCTGGAGTTCGGACTGGCCGAACCTGGAGTTCGGACTGGCCGAACCTGGAGTTCGGACTGGCCGAACCTGAGGTTCGGACAGGGATCGGTCAGCTGGGTATATATAGAAGTTTGGACATTGTAATAGGGGGTTCTAAGCGGAAATGTTCTCTAAGTGTGTGTTTTCAAGGTGTTTCTCTATGTTGTGTTTCTAAGTGTATACTGATTGTAATTGTTCTTCGTTGATCAATAAAACAATCTGTTAATTACGTTTTGATGTCCGATTAGCTAGATCGAGTAGACGATCCGATGCTCACGCATTTTCAAGTGGTATCAGAGCTTTCTGGTTCACTCTACTGATCTGTGGTTGCTATTTTCGGATTTTTGAAGCGTTTTTAGTGATTCTCGAGTTCGTGTTTTTCATCAGTTCTATCAAGTCTTTGGTGTAAAATTTGTTCCTAAATCACTTCACATCGGTTTTTTCTGATCCTCAGTAACAAGTTTTGTTAAAAACAGTTTGTTTTCGCACGATTTTGACAAATTAGTTCGAAGTTCGGAGTTTTCTGATCAGGTTCGGAGTAACTGCTCCGAACTCGAAGTTCGGACCAAGCTCGGTGAGTCTTCGGTGAGAGTTCGGTCTATCTCGGTCGAAGTTCGGAGTTGGTCTAAGTTCGGTCAAAGTTCAGAGTGTGTTCGGTGACAGATTGGAGTCTCTAAGTTCGGCCTTTTGATTTAGGTTCGGACGAAGTTCGAAGGAGGTTCGGAGGTCAATGATAGGTTCGGAGCAAGTTCGGTCACCAGAATTCAAACTCTTTACGATGACGGAATTTCAAGCGTTTGCTGCAATGCAAAGTGCGATGCAAACCATGTTGAATTTTGATAATGAAATCGGAACAAGTCAGAAAGTTCCCAAATTGTTGAAGTTAGAAGATTATCAAAATTGGAAAAAACGTTTTTCTGCATACATCAGCACAAATGATATTGATTTATGGATTCCGATTCGAAAGTTGTATGAACGACCAACTGAAGATGGAGATTATAAGGAACTTCAAGATTTTGATGCTGCTGAAAGAAAAAGTTATGAGCTTGAAAAGAAAGTTTATGATTATCTTATCATGTCTTTACCTACCGAATTGTTACATTAATTCAGCACTTGTAAGAAATCAAAGCAATTGTGAGATGCTCTCTCAGCCAGATGTGAGGGTAATGATGATTACAAGAAGAGTCGGAAGAAAGTGTTGAATAAAGAATTTAATAATTTTCAAAATTATGAAAATGAGAACATTACTGCTCTCGTTTAACGGTTTTCACATCTAATCAGTGAATTAAAGATAGTTGGTATTGAGAAATCTGATGCTGATTTGAAGGAAAAGATTATGGAAGCTTTACCTGAAAAGTGGGAGAATTATGTTTTGCTGCTCACTCATGACAAGGATTATTCTACAATGACGTTTCACGAGCTTACTGGAAAAATTCATGCTCCGGAAATGGAAATGTTAAATTCAAAAAAGTCAACTGCTACTGTACAAAATCCTGAGTTGTATCATGGTGAGAATTCCGTAAGTATGAATGCTAAATCTAAGCCAAATTTAAGTTCGACACCAAGTGTTGCTTTTATCGCTGGAGGTTCTGGAAATTCTGATAATAATCCATCAAGGGGTTGTTGTTTTACAATTCCAAATTCATCAAGTCAGAATGCATTTTCTATTGAATCAACAGATGATTGTGCTAAAATGATTTCCGCATTGATTTCATCATCTTTTGGTTTGATTATAAAAAATGTTGCTGATGCAAAGTTAACAAGCGATGATCTTGATGCACTTGATGATGATTAACTAACTGAATTGGATATATCTTGGCAATATGCTATGTTATGTCAAAGATCGAAGAGGTTCTTCAAGAATCATGGAAGAAATATTTCTGGTGATAAATTGGGTTTTGACAAGTCAAAGTTAAAATGTTATAAATATCGCAGCTTGGACATTCTGCCAAAGATTATCAACAGGCACATGCAAGCAACCCTGGTTTTACTCAATCACCCAAGCCTGGTTTTACTCAACCATCTACTAGTAACACAAGCAAGACAACAACTTTGACAACTCAACATGATGGTGTTTATGATTGGGGTTAACATTTTGGACATGATACATCAGCATTAATTGTCACACATGAACAAGATGACTATTATTCTGATTCGAGTTCATATGACGCTGCTGAGAGTGAGAAATTTGAGTCTAAAATTGAAGCCTTGATGAAAGAAAAAGAATTTTTGATTGAAGAAGTCAAAAGAGTTACTGCTGAATTAAAAATGATTAGTTCGGAGTTGGGAATTTCTAAGGAAAATGAGAAGGAATTGGGTGTGAAGAATGAATGTCTGCTTAAAGAGTTCAAATTGCTGTATGAAGTTTTAGAAATTTCTAAACAAGATAAAAGGGATGTTGAAACTGCAAAAGCTAAGATCTGTAAAGAAAGAGATGAGTTGGTGTTTGAAGTCAAGAAATGGAAAGATGAAGCAGAAGATACGGCTAATGATTTTCAGAATTTATTTGACAAATCCTAAATTAAGCTTGATTTGCTTACAAAGAATGTTGAAGAATCAACTGCTAAGATTGAAGCATATCAAGTTGACATGAAAAAGTTGTTGGATGAGAAGCGGGAGTTGGTTCGTGTAAATAAAGTTCAAGCAACAAATTTGGAGATTCAAAATCGCAATGAAGATAAATTGAAGAAGAAATTATTTGAAGGCCTTGATAATCTTCGATTACAAAAATTTGAAACTCACAAAGTTGCGAAGCGATTGATTGCTAAAGAAAAGGAATTCGCTGAGGCTCAACAACAAATTTCTGATCTAAAAATTCAAGTTCTTGATGCTAACAGATTACTCAATAATGTTTCAAATTCTCAAGTATTCACAAGTTTCTTAGCTAATGATGAAGATTTTGAGAAGATGTTTGATAAAACTACATCGCCCCCTGCTCAGATCAAAGAAGCTTTCAAAGAAGTGAAAGAGCAAGTTCCTGAATTTGATTATTCAAATGTTTCATCATCTACTGCTGAGGAAGATAAAGTTGTGAAGAAAAAGAAGAACAAGAAAAATAAGAAGTAGAAGGAAAAGAAATCTGAGGTTCTTTCAGCTCCAAAGTTTGTGTCTAGTTCATCTTCTTCTGATAATGAGAAATTAGCTACTTCAAGTGACAAGATTCAGTCTCAATCTGAGTTTGATGAAAAGCTCTTTTATGATCAAAAGAATGTAACTGAAGTGAAAGTTGAATTTTCTCGGTTAGCAAAAAATAGACATTCTAATTCTGAGGAGAAAGTTGTTGGAAAGCATGTGGGTCTGGGCTTTAAAGCAAAAGATGTAACAGATAAGAAGGCTCCAGAATCATCATCTCAAGTTTTGAAGAAATTGAAGCTGAAGCAAGTGACGAAGGATGTGTTTAAGGCTGAAAAGGTTCAATCTGAGAGATTCTACAAGCTCAAAGGTTCTGCTCAGCTTTTCTCTAATAAAGAATTTCCTCTTCATTGTGTTGATGCTCAAAAGATTTCTGAAGTTTTTGTGAAAGCTCAAGTTTCTACTGATGGTTCTTTATCTCAAAGCCCAACATCCAAATGGGTTCATGATCACAGACATCAGGTATATGATTTTCATTCTGATCATGTTCGAGATATTCCTATGTGTAATTCTTCGCAGGTACATCAAAAGTGGGACAAAACAAAGCGAATTTGTTATGTTTGCCGTCGAACAGGGCACATGGCAAAGGATTGTCCACTGCCTGCTGATTCCTCACAAAGGTTTCAGAAGAAACCAGTTTTTGGTAAACCTGCCAAACAAATGTTCTTTGATGAACAAGGCAGAGTTTTTGATGTAGTTGAACCTACATTCTTTCATAAACAAAAACGTTTTGTTCCAATGTTTCAACAGGTTCAAAATGTAGGTTCATCGTCACAGTTACCTGTGATTGTTTCATCAAAAACGCCATTACCAAAACCACAACAATGGAAACCTAAGGTGGTTTCTAAGCAAAATTAGGACACTGGTCGACCAGAAGCGATTCGCTTCGGGTCATTTATAAACTAATCAGTTTGACCAGTGTGCAGGTACTTTTAGAAGACCTATCGACGATTGCAAAGTTGTTGATGGAGGAGTATTCTGCATAATTTAAATTTCATGATCAAATTTTCTAAATCTACAAATGTTCTGAATTCTACAACTGCAAAAATATCCGTCTTATTTGATCAATTTTCTTTGCTTACAATTTTTTCTCAAAAACCCAAAAATAGAGTCTTGTTTTGTATAAAATGAAAATCCAAAAATAGAGTTTTTATTTTAAGGGGGTTAATTGTAAATAAGGGGGAGTAATTGAGAAAAAGCATGTTATGGGAAGAAGGTGAATACATGCCAAATATATAACGAAGGAAAGTGAATACATGCACAATGTATAAAATTGTGAGAAATTGATCATTGGGAAATGATGGTACATTGGCTAACGTATCTGACTCATGGATAGAGTAGATGAAAGAGCCATAAGATCATTGTGTGATATGCTTGATCATTGGGAAATGATGGTACGGGAGTACCGACCTGATTGTTGTTGAGTAATACAACTTCAACTTGTTTTATTTTCTTATTTTGTTAAATCCGAGGCCTTATCTGCGTATCAAAAGATCGACCTTAAAGTAGACGATTTAACATTCTTATTTCTTTTTGCATGGAACACAATTGACAATATCATGAAAAATATTATGCATTGTGAAAAATCACAAGTGCTATCACACAAATGGATAAAGAAAGAAAAACATAAAATGTCTGAGTATGTCTGATAAGTATGGGGTACACTGGTCAAAGCAAATGTAATCAATACCTTAACATATTCAGATGTTATGAGTATGATTCTGCCTGAGTTTAAGATGGACAAATTATATCAGCAATCAACATGGCTTATGTGTTTCAATTAATTGAAATTGAAGTGTAGTTCAGTGCGTTATGATCAATATGATCCCATATAGTGATCTTTCTCATATCAAAAATAGTGTTTGATATTGTATTGCAATTTTATTTCATTTCAGAAAAGAACAAAAAGATTTTCGGTGTGTTTTAGCAGAAACTTTGAAAAATCAAAAAGATTTTAGATTTGTTTTGATATAAATTTTCTAAAAGTCAAAAATATTTTGTTTCTGTTTTATTTTCGATCTGATCAACACGTGATATAAAATTCAATATTTTTAAAATCATATCTTGGAGTCTCTAAGAGACAATTTGCACCAAGATTATTTAAATGTTTGATGCAGGATGCTAAAGTGCAAGAGATCACAACTTCAAGTCTTCTGAAGTTTGTTGATAAAAGACCAGAGATACATCAGATGTAATCTAGTATTCAAGATTAAGCAACGATTGAGTTGAGGAGAAGTTTGTTCGAAGATTCATTTCATTGGACGAACGGATTCTATACTTGAGGGGGAGCTTGATTGAAGATACAGAGTTGATGATGTTGAAAAGATACTGCACACAACGAGGGGGAGTTTGTTGATACCTGATATGTGCGTCGTGTGAAGTATCAAACAATGTTCAAGATCAAGTCAAATGTCTCCTGGCCGAACATGGTCCGAACCTGGAGTTCGGACTGGCCGAACCTGAGGTTCGGACAGGGATCGGTCAGCTGGGTATATATAGAAGTTTGGACATTGTAATAGGGGGTTCTGAGCGTGTGAAATTTTTTCTAAGTGTGTGTTTTCAAGGTGTTTCTCTGTGTTGTGTTTCTAAGTGTTTACTGATTGTAATTGTTCTTCGTTGATCAATAAAACAATCGGTTAATTACGTTTCAATGTCTGATTAGCTAGATCGAGTAGACGATCCGATGCTCACGCATTTTCAAACTAGAAGCTTCTCTCCCCTTAGCTTCTCTAATGAATTTAGCTTTGATGTCTTTCAGTTTGTTCATTTCAAGCAAAGATTTTTCTTCTTCAGTTGCAGATGAAGTACTTAAAGCAACCTTATCAAAAATCTGTTCATTTTCCAAAAAAATAGACTTGGAATTAAACTTTGGAGCTTCTCCCAAAGGTTTTTGCTTTTTCTCAAACTTTGATTTCTTCTTCTTTGATGGATTGGCAAACTTTGAATAATCATGCAATTCATCTTGAGGATCAAGTTGAGCAGATGTAAATTCAGATAAATCCACCGGTCGAGGAACCATGTGAATATCATTCTTCTTAGAACTATCCTCACTCCTATCCTGTTTATAAAAGAAATCCAGCAATGTAGGCGACAAATTGCAATTCTTCACTTGCCTTTGTAACACCAAAATTTCCAATTTCAATTCAGAGATTTTCTGTTGAGCATCAAACACTTCTTTTTGGGACTTGATGAACTTAGCATTGAGATCATCATACTCGTATGTTTGTAACTTCCGAATCTCACATTCAGCAAATAATTCCTCAAGCACACTTTCTCTTTTCTTCTTGAAAATCTCAATGTCTTTTGTCAAAACTTCATTCTTATCTCGAAACATAACATTTTCATCTTGAAGTATAGAGATCTTAGATTGAAGTTTTCCAAATGTAGCAGCAGATTCAACCACAAGAGCATTGGCTTTTTCATACTTTTGTTGAACCGGATAACTCTTTTCAAATAGATTCTCAAAATCTTGTGCTGCATCTAACGCTTCAGCTTTAGCTTTTACACATTCTTTATCCAATTGACTCTTTTCTTTAAAAACATTCTCATGAACATGAACCAATTCATTATATTTCTTTTGAAATTCTTTCAATTCTTTCTTTAGAATCACAATTTCTTCAGACAATAATTCAGAAGCTTTCTCAAGACTTGTATTATTCGTACCCAACCTTACATATTCAAGACATTTGGATTCTTCGACTTTAACTTCTTTGATCATTGAGATTGTCGAATTGGAATCAGAATCAGTCAGAATACTATCATCATCATCATGACGAGTAGTCAATGCAACAGTAAAAGGAGCATGTTTCAGTTTTGCTTCTGAATCTGCATTCCAGGCAAATTTATCTGGATGCCAAAACATTTCAGTCAGTTTTTCATCAAAAAAAAACAAATATCTTCTCAACCTTGTGAACTTAATTTGGTGAATGGATAACCAAATGAGCATGTTGACCAGAATTCAATTTATTTTCAGTTGAACTCGGACAAATGTCCATATACATAACACTTATAGCATTTAACCTTTGATTTGTCCAGTCCAATCTTTCCATCCTAATTCAATCTCTTCTTGCTAGTTCTATTGAAAAATTTATTCGTTCTTCGAACCAACATAGCATATTGCTAGTTCAAATCCATATCTTCCAAATGATCATAATCGATTTGATCATAATCTTCATTGGTCAATTCCGCGTTATTTACCGAACCAGTAATAACACCAAAATATGAAGGTACTAATGCCGACATTAATGCATTATAATCATCGGCAGTTTGAGCAGACAAAGCATTCGGAATTGGAGAACTAGGAATGAAAACAGTACAACCAACAGAATAACTAGGAGTTTCGGATTTACCTGCAATGAATGCTATAGGAGGTGCGGAACTAAGAATCTTTGATTTCGCAGCATTCATGGTTGAATCATTGTCACCATAATACACCGCGGTTTTTTGAACTTGTGCAGGAAGTGACTTGTTCACCATTAACTCCATATCCCTTGCTTGGATTCTTTGAATCAGATCATTAAATGACAATCCCGAATATTCCTTATCATGAGTGATCATCATCACATAATTCTCTCATTTCTCAGGCAAAGCCTCCAAAATCTTTCCTTTCATATCAGCTTCTTCTTTTGTAAGATTCACCAGACGTATTTCACTCATTAAATGTGCAAATCGTGCAATCAGATTTGGAATTGATTCATTTTGATAATGCTTGAAGCTATCAAATTCATTCTTCAAAACCTTTTGTCGGCTTTTCTTATATTGGTCATTGCCTTCACAACGCTTTTCCAATGCATCCCATAAACTCTTCGATGTATAGTTTCCAGAAAATTGATGTAACAATTCTTTAGGTAATGTCATTGTCAAAGTACCATACGCCTTTTTCTCAACTTGATATGCTTTCTTTTGTTCAGAAGTAAGTTTTCTTTGAAGAATTGGCTCCCCGGTTACATCTTTAGGATAGACATATTGATCAGAAAATGTCAACCACATATCAATATCATTTGTATCCACATATGCTTCAAACCGTTTAACCCAACTATGATAATCTTCCAATTTGAGCAATCTAGGAACTTTCTGACTTGTTCCGATTTCATTATCATAGTTCATCATAGTTTGAGCAATTTGCACCGAATTCTGAATTGCTGCAAACGCTTGAAAATCACTCATCTTGTCCGAAAACTTGTATACCAAACTTCAAACCCAAAAACGAAGGTCTTAGAAGTGAATTTTGGGTACTAAAACAGAGAGTACTAGCCGGTAGGCGAGTAAAAGTATAGATCTTTCCGAGACGATCGTTTTGGCTGGTATTGGGTTCCGTAACTTTTAACGGTTCTCAAGTTACGTCAGTTTCCGTGAACCCTTCCAAAAATCCTGATTATTGTTCACCCGAACCTCAGCCGAACTTGATCCGAACATGTTCCGAACCTTAACCGAACTTGGTTGACCGAACTTCAACTGAACCTTATCCAAACTTAAAGAATAGCCGAACGTCAGCCGAACGTCAGCCGATCGTCAGCCGATCGTCAGCCGAACTTCGTACGAACGTGAGCCGAACACTGACCGAAACTACAAAAACAGCCGAACGTTATCCGAACCTCGAGTTCGGAGTGGTTATGTAGCCGAACCTCAGACTCTAGCCGAACTCGAATGTACCAAACTCATTTTCGACTCAAATTTTGCGAATATCAGTGTTTTTGGATGAAATTTTCGACAGGAATTCAAGTAAACTCAATAGAAACAATCTAGGAGAAGATTTTTCATGAAAAGCACACTCGAGAAGATCAAACGAACTATGAGTTCGTCTAGGGATCAGACTCCAGCAACCTTGCATCATCTTGTCTTGTATTTGATACTTCACATGACGATCAGGAACCATGTATCTACACCGGTAACTCGAGCAATCTGAACATGTATGAGGCTTGTGTGTAATACTAGTTAAGCATACAAGTAAATAAAAGTGAAGATGTGCGACGGTTCGAAGTTTAGAACGCAAACGGCGGAAGTTCGATAAATCCCGTGCAATTTCGATTTTAACCGGGAGATCATGTTTTTGAGTATCGTATGTCAAATTTATCATATTTATGAGTCTTATAGACTTATAGTCTCAAACAATATCATGAGTCATCACACACTAAATCGATTCATGAAATGTTGGTGATTTGCCCAAATGTGATACGTACGTGAAAACCGACCAAAAACACGTAAATTGACCTAATCTGTGCATTTCTATAATCGTTTTTAGTGGATTAAATGTGGTTAACATGATGGGATGCTGAATTGGGTAATTTGGGTGAAAACGGGACTCAAAAACATCGAATAACAAAGATCTGAGCAAACGAATCGAGGAATAAAGACGCTGATTTCTCAGGGGGATCGAGCCCCTGGTGTATCGCTTGGGACAATAGGTAAAAGTAAGTGATACGCTTACTCATGCATTTTCAGCAAAACCCTATAAATCAGGCATTTAAGCCATTGATCTCATTCTAGCCCCCATGCTCTCCACCTCTAACCCCTTCCAAAACCCTAAAACGGCTGTGATCATCCAAGATCAATATCCTGACGGCTTAGAGCCCCAAATTGGTGAAATCCAAGATCAAGGTCCTTGAAGGCTTAGAGCCCCAAATCATGTTCATAGACGTATCTCATCAATTCATTTGAGTCGGGGTTACAATAATGGATCTGTGGGTTTGGCAACCCACCTAGCCTGCCTGGTTTTCACGTTGCGTGATTGAAAGCCTAAATACCGAGGGCTTGAGTTACATCGATCCCCATGTGCTTTAGTTATTACATGTTCATTATACTTGTGCTCATTAGACATTATTGAATCGCAGGTTTTATACGATGAACGTTTATAAACCTATGATTACTCACAAACTACTTTACTTTGACTCATATGTTGTGCATGTTGCGGGAAATGCAGTTTGACTTTGGATATCGTCGCTATAGGATCGCATGGACCTTAGTAGACCTAATTAAATAATATGAGACTATTATGAGTTGTTTAATTGTATATTTGGGTGATGTATTTGATCGTTGTATGACTTGTTTAATATTTATGAAATTGGCTTAATTAAGAATATCGCAACATAATATATAGTGTTGTGTGCATCTGGACAATCATCACACCCCGACATATTTCGTCGTCGGTTGGGGTGTGACAGATTGGAATCAGAGCCAGGTTTATAGGTATCTAGGTTATTAGAACCAACTTAACCTAGCCTTATGCCTTAGGTGTCCTGCATGAGTGTCTCATGCGTAGTATGCCTGTATGTTTTAAATGTCCATTAATTGCTTCTTAATTGTGTCTATTTCAAGCAGTAACCTTGATTTTTATCGGTCAGCACACACTTGTACACGAATCACTAAGGCTTCCTAACCTCTTCCTTAGAAAATGGTGTCTTACGTACCATTTAGAAAAAATGTGATTTTCTCGATTTTCTAATCCCGTCAGAATTAGGGTTTTGGTGATAGACATGTAGTAACTGGAAGGGTGGAAGCACCAGTAGTCAGGGTCACTATCTAGAAAAGTGTTGCGTATAAATCCGAATCTTCCGACGGACCTGGACGTTACCTAGGACGCCCCGATGAGAGTGTTAAAACCTATTAGGCTAAAGCATGTCTCTACCATTAGGATCTTAAACTGATTAGTCTCGGGGGTTGTAGTCTCCCAATCGGGAGATGAGAACCACTCCGATGTGTTTTATTCCAATCTCTCGATTTCGCAATTTTAAGCGCGGTTATGTTTAAAAACAATTTTTGATAAACTATGATGATCCGAGTTACACTATATCACGACTCACTAACACACATATTTTACACTTAAACATCATACCCTCTAAATTTGATTATCGATCACATCCTTGTTTTGTCTCATAAATGTTTATCTTTCTTCTCAGCATGTCGATTCACTTCAAAGGGCGCTGAAAGGGCGATAGCGGCCACAAGATGGGCTCGGTGATTGCTAAACAAATGGTCAGGGTTATCCCTTACATTTTGGTACAAATCTAGCAGGGTCTGAATGCTAACCCTGCCAATGCTGCTGTTATTGCCACTTGTTCCTTCAAACATTTCAATTCATGCAAACCTCTAAATTCAAGGGCACTAAGGGCCCCATCGGCTTGCTTCAATGGTTCGAAGGGATGGAGAATACTTTTGTTAACAGTGATTGCCCCAATGAGCTCAAGGTTCCTTGTGCTACCAACACCATGATTGAAAAAGCTCTCACTTGGTGGAACGGTGAAAAGAGAATCCGTGGGGCCGATGAAGCCCTAGCTTGATCATGTGTGGAACTCAAGGAAATAATAAAGGAAAAATAATGCGCCCGCAGTGAGCTAAAGAAACTTGAGGATGAATTTCAGGCACTGAAGCAGGACAGTGGGGAAAATCATAGTATACCGATTGATTTTATAAGCTGAAAAGGTCCCCGAAATTGCGACTCCTGAATTTCGGGCTATTAATAGATACATTGGTGGGCTACTATGCTGAGTCAGGATTCCATTTGGGCCATCAATCTAGTGACTCTTGATAGTGTCGTTCGCCTTGCGACACAATTGACTAATAATCATGTGAAAGCCGGTAATCTGAATAGAAGGGGTTCTAAGAAAGAGTCGGCTTCTGATAAGGCCGAGTCTGCGGTCGAAAAGGAGGTCAAAGTCGAACCCTCTGCTACTAAAGTCAACAAAAAGAAGAGTTAGGGTTGAAAATTTGTTGTGATCGCCACTCATGCAGCTCCATCAGCACCAATTATCCCTGCCCATCCTGTTACTTAATGGGCTCCACATGCCAAGAAACCCTACAAACAAGATGGGCTCGGTGATCGCTAAACAAATGGCCGGGGTTATCCCTAACATTTTGGTACAAATTCAACAGGGTCTGAATGCTAACCCTACCAATGCTGCTGTAGTTGCCACTTTTTCCTTCAAGCAATTCGATTAATGCAACCCTGTAAATTCAAGGGCACTGAGGACCCCATCCGCTTGCTTCAATGGTTCGAGAGGATGGATGAAAGTTCGTGAGCATCGGATTGTCTACTCAATCTAGCTATTTCGGATACAAAACGTAATAAAAATGATTGTTTTATTGATCACAAAAGACTCAATGTACAAGCAAAGACACTTAGAGAAACACCACAAAACACACAATTAAGATCAGATCTCTCGTACTCCGTTACAAATAACAAAGCACAAACATCTATTTATACTCGACCAGCTGAACTCCAGGCGAACTGCCGGTTCGCCTGATCCGAACTGCTAGTTCCGATCTAGTTCGTATGGCAGCATACTTGGCTTTGTCTTGTTCTTCACATCTGTAAGGAATATCACATTTAGATATTCCGGTTGAAGTTGATTTTGTAGAAGTTCCGGCTGAACAAAGTTCAAACGGAATTCAGTGTTCAAGCGGAGAAGACTTTCAACCAGAAGAAGCAGTTTTTGTCCAGTAATGAATATTCCGGGTGAACTCGATTATCCTTCAGATAATGAGTTCAACCGGACTATTTCTGTGAAGTCTTTTCAGTCGTAAAATCCCTGCAAAAGCTTCCTGGTTCCTTCCTTATCTATCAAAACCGCTCTCCCAAAGTAGATTGTTGCTGATCACACAAGATATCCCATCTGTCGAAGATTATTCTTTTTGTAGCTTAGTTTGACTTTTATGTTTAACGATCTAGATGACCTTAAGGAAATCAATGGCTATCATTGATTTCCCTTAGCACTATATATAGCATAGCTCGTCTTCAACATTTCTACGCATGAATTGGTGCAAGACTTGTGTAATATTGTTGAGTTAATGCAAATAGTGCCGAGTATATTTTACTTCGTGTGTTACTATATTTATGCAAACAACTATTATTCACAAGTGTTAATTGTTTAAGTAGAGTGAAGGTTAACTTAATTCCGCAAAGTTAATCTTGCAAGTAAATCTTGTAACTTAATTAGGTGTTAAAAATTTTGATCCTACAAGCGGTATCAGAGCTTGAGCTCTCACTTTGAAGACTTCAAGTGCTTCAAAGTTGATATTTACTTGTCTACTTTACTGTTTTCAAGCTTTTCTTTCTCAAGTTTTTCAAAATGAACGATCTCATTTTAGTAACTTCAAACGGTAGCACAAACAAACCACCCATGTTCACCCCAGAGGACTTTGACACATGGAAGCTCCGTATGGAGGGGTTTGTTCGTAGTTTAGACCACCGTATTTGAAAGTTAATGACTGTTGGTCCCATTTTTGTAACTGTACCATCTGCGGATGATGAAAATGTTCTCTTCCAAAACCACTTGAAAAATTTACCGACATAGACCACAAACAACTCGAGCCAAATTTTAATGTCTACTGGACCTTGCAAGCAGCACTACCTAACTCCATACTCATTGGTTTTAAGGGTAACAAAACGGCTTTTGAACTGTGGAATGCTCTTAATGAGATGTATGAAGAAACAAGTGAGGCTAAAGAGAACAAAAAGAACATTTTAAAACAATAGTATGAAAATTTCAGTTGCAAAACTAGTGAAACTATGACCAACCAGTACATTCACTTTGTCTCTCTTCTTGGTGAGCTTCAAAGAGCTGGAGTAACTCTTGAACATGCTGATGTTAACAGAAAATTTCTGAGGTCACTACCTTTAATGTGGACTGTCTATACAGTAAGCATAAGAGAGTGCAAAAAACTCAAGAAAATAAAATTGAGTGAACTCCACGGTATCTTATGTGCCTATGAGATGGAGATAAACCTTAAACAAAACTCAGTCTCTGAAACATCTCAGCCTCAATCAACTGCACTTGTAACAACTGATTTTCAAGGTCAAAGAAGCATAAGCTTAAACTTTTCTGAAAATGTGTCTCATAACTTTGAGAACAACCATCATGCCTTTGTAGCGTGAAGATCTAGAGAATATTGGTGCAGACTTAGAGGAGATGGACATTCTGACACAACTTGCCATGTTCTCAGTAAGACCCCAACGTTTTTATAAAAGTACTGGGAGAACTTACAAAGGAGTCAAGAATGCACCTATCGGTCTTGACAAAAGCAAGGTCAAGTGTTATAACTGTCACCAACTGGGTCATTTTACAAGGGAGTGTTCAAATCCAAGAAAAGAAGGTCAGTTTCAGAACCAAGGTCAAGCCAAGAGCCAAGGAAGCAATCATCATAACAACAACAGCTACAAGAACAACAACACCAATAGTTCCTCAAGCTCACAACCAACACTGCCAAAACCAAGCTGAAGTGGAAGTAACAGTAACTCAACAGCAGTTGTGGCTAACCAAACGGAGTTTGTTGACTAGGAGGAAATTATTGCTAAATTTGAGCCAATAAACCATGCACTTATGGCCAAGGAAGAGTCATCATCTCAGGTAAACTCTATCCCTGAGAAAGTGTTAAAACACCTGTGCTCTCCTGCTTGTATTGAACAAGTGGAAAGATACATAAACCACAACTCTGAGTTAATCGAAGAAGTTTCAAACCTCAAAGAATTAAAAGAATGCTTTAGAAAAACAGAAAACTCATACATTTATAAGTAACTACTTTAAATAAAGAAATTGAGAAGCTGAAACAAGCAAATTCAAATCTAGAAACTCATATTGATGACTTAATCTCCAAGCTGAACACCTCAAGAAAGGAGACCCAACATGCTAAGGCAGATGTGGGTGCTCTTGAAGTGAAGCTCACTGAAGCTCAATTCACCTGTGATAAATGTCAAAAAGCAAATAAAAAAGGATGAAAAACTTTGGAAAAGTGCTATGTATGGCAAAAATGGAATTAGTTATAACTCTGTCGAACCACCAAGTAATTACTTACGTGTAATTGAACCAATTCCTACCTTACAAACTGAAAGCACAGTCAGTCTAGTTGTTGATGATACTGCTCAAGCAATAGTTGTTGAAGAGAAATGTGAAACTGTTAAAACTAAAATCACTGTTACAAGCACCTCTGCAGCAGTTGATCAATCAAAAATTTTGAAATGAAGGCTTGAAGTGCCTCCACCCACTTTTTATGAACCAAAAGATTCAAAAGTTGGAGATAAACATGTTGAAAATGTTAAAACTGGCAAATGTCAAATTTTTGGTAGAACAGTTTTTCAATCAAGAACCAAATGAGAAATCCCCTAGATACACTAACTCTTATGAATCTTTTAGAGTTCCTGAGTGTATAGTTTGTGGTAAAATGAGTCATTTGGCAGCTGATTGTTATTTTAACCCTCTGAATAGAAACCAAGCTGTAAAACCTAAAACTGTGAAAAGTCAAAATTTGGCTAAGTAACTAACAGGAATAGTTTCACCTGTTAAGAGTTATACAGTTAAACATTTTGAATCAAATTTAAATCAGGTTTTAATTGGTAATGAAAGAAATGGAAGTTTCTCAGTTTTTAAGCAAAACAAATTCCCGGCTGAAGTTAAAGCGGAACAATTCTCCGCTTGAACACAAGTTCAACCGGAAAAGAGGAAAAACTTCAGGTCTGTCACTACTTTGAAACAAAGACCATCTGTGAAGTTTAGTGAAAATTATGAGGTTTTTGAAAGTCGAGGAAGGAGAAATCCTTCAAGAGGAAAGGTTAATCATCGAAAAAATTTCGAAACAGAAAGGAATTTTGGTCAAAATGAGTTTGTGACTAGTTCAAGCGGAAGTTCCACTATTCCGCTTCAAAGTGCAAAATTTGTCAAAAATAGCTTTGCATCACATAAGTATGCTGCTTCACCAGAAAGAACTAAAGTTCCAAGTCATAACCAATTTCCAACAAATGATTTTGTAAAAACTGAGTCAAACAAACAAAGAAAGCTTAGAGAGTTTAGAGAAAGGAAGGCATTGGAGAGAAAATCAAAAATAGGAAGTGAGAAATTTCATCAACAAAGTTCTTGTCAAAACTTAGACTTTGAAAATAATGATCTGCTCACTAAGCAACCTATTTTGAATACTTTAGTACTAAAAGAGTATAATTATAATGATGCATTGGAAAGACCCAAGACCACAAAGGATTCGGTCCCTTACAAAAGCTAATAAATTTATGACATGTGTAGGTGCAAAATAAGAGTCAAGATCGACTATGGATCGTTGCCAGTGGATGCACCAGTCACATGACAGGAAATAAAAATATCCTAGAAAACTCAAAAACATACAATAGAGGAGTTGTTGCCTTTAAAAACAACAAGGGGTACATCTCAACTAGAGGAGATGTTACAAATGGTTCGGTAAGCTTTGATAGAGTTAATCTTGTTGGTACATTAAACTTTAACCTACTCAGTGTCTCACAAATGTGTGACAAGAGATTAAATGTCTTGTTTAATGAGAGAGAGGCAATCATACTTAAATCTGAAATAAAAATACCTGAGGAAATGGTTCTGCTGAGAGCACCCAAGAAAGAAGGTTTGTATGTAATTGATATGTCAGTTGTTGCACGTACTAGTGGCATTACTTGTTTTATATCCAAAGCCTCAGTTGATGAGTCTGATCGTTGGCATAGAAGGCTAGGACATGTAAATTATAAAAACATGAACATAATTGTCAATATTGGTTTAGTCAAGGGTCTTCCTGCTAAACAATTTACTTGTTCTGAGCACGGTGTGCCTTGCCTCAAGGGTAAGCAACACAAGTCTTCCTTCAAGCCAAAAGCTGAAAGTTCTATCTCACAACCCTTAGAGTTGCTGCACATGGATTTATTTGGGCCAACTAGGGTAATGAGTTTAAGAAAAAGGTCATATTGTTTTGTAATAATTGATGATTTCACTAGATACACTTGGGTTTTCGTTTTAAAACAAAAGATAAAACTACTGAATTGTTGAAAACTCTCGTTGTTAAAATAGAAAATTAGTCAAAATTTAAGGTCAAAACTATCAGATGTGACAATGGCACTGAATTTAAAAATCATGTTTTTTTTCATTTTGTGAAGAAAAAGGGATAACCAGGTAGTTTAGTGCTCCCAGAACCCCACAACAAAATGGAGTCGCTGAAAGGAGAAACAGAACTTTGATTGAAGCTGCCAGGGCTATGTTGGCTGACTATAAACTTCCTGTAATCTTTTGGACTGAAGCAGTAAATACTGCCTGTTATGTCGAAACATAATTTTAATTGTTAAGGAAAAGAACAAAACACCATATGGGCTTCGGAGAAATAGAAAACCTAACATATTTCTTTAAATCCGTTGGGTGTCATGTTACAATTCTGATAACCAATGAACTTTTACCAAAATTTGCTGAAAAGGCAGATGATGGATATTTTGTTGGGCATTCTGGTGTCAAAAGCATATAGAGTATACAACAAGAGAACTAAGGTTGTTGAAGAAACACTAAATGCGTTCTTTAATAAGAAATCAAAGAAAAACTTTAAATCTCAGCCCACTTAGTTATATGATATTGATTTACTAACCACTGCCTTCAAAATAACTATTGAGAAGCCTGTTAGTAATTCTGTGTAGGAACAGGATATCAAAACTTCTGCTGATAAACATTGGAGGAGTAGCTCAAAGAACTTCTCTGTTGACCCTCCATTCTTTTCTTCTATCAACTTGAAGCCATTAAAGCCAACTATTATGAACAATACTTTGTTGGGTTACGACAGTGGCATTCGGGTCTCGGTAATAGCAAATTTTTTTTTTAATTTGGAAATAATTATTTACAATAAATAATTATTAAACAATTACCGAGTAGATTAAAACAGATAATTAAATTAACTATTAATTTAATAGGCAGCGGAAACGTATTAATTTACTAACGCGAAAACCAGGTAATTAGCGTAAACCAAAACAACAGGATTCGACAATCACCAAACGCGCAAACACCATAATCGCGTTTAAACAAACGCGAAGTATTTATAAAATAAATAAATAATTTAATCTAAACTAACTACGAGTTTAGATATACCTGAGCGGTGATTCAAACAGACGTTCGAGACACCGGAAGTCAACGGGTGACGCTAGGGTTTCGCAGAAGTGATTCGTCTGACGAATCTGACTTTCCTCGTGAACACGGATTTACTACGCGGTGAATCAAGCACCGAGAAAATCTCGTACGTAGGATTGGGCGCGAACTAGGGTTTGCAGACGACGAGCCGAACACACCAAAAGGTGGTTCACGGCTAGGGTTTGTCGGCGGTGAACCGGCGACGGCGAGGAAGGGCGGCGGCCGGCAAGGTGGCGGCGGTGGCTTAGCGACGGTATGGCGGCGGCGGCAGCGGGGCGCACGGCGGCGGGGCGTGCGGCGGTGGCTGCAGGGCGGTGACGGTTATGCGTGCGGTGGCGGCTGAGAGCGGCGGCGGCGTGGAGGGCGCACTGGAGTGAACGGCGGCAGCGGCTAGCGAAGCGGCGGAGGGCGGCTGTGGCTAGCGGAGCGGCAGACGACGGCGGAGCGACGGGAGGGGTTTAACCGGATCGCGAGACTCGCGACCTTGGTTGTCGGAAACAAGAAGGGCGGCGGCGGCGAGGTTGCCGTCGGCGTCGGATCGCGAGAGGGAGGGGAAAAGGGGGGCCGAAATTCTCACTAAGTGGATTAAGGTTTCGCCTCCCTAATCAGTTATATTTATAACTGACTTTGTTTCCGTTTAACCCCTCGATATTATTAATTCCCAATCGAACCATTTATTTTCAGAAGTTAACCTTTAACCTTTTAAATGTTCGTCGCTAACCAAATATTAGTCATACTAATAATCCGTCGATTTTCGTCCATTACGTTAATAATAATATTTAACGTTTTTGTCGCTTAATTAATCTTAATGATTAATATTGATTTAAGTAATTAATTATGTATCAATTAAACTATTTAATAAACACATAATTAATCTTTCTGTGAATTTGCCGGTTATATAGGTAAGCGGTCTTTAATACCCGTTGCCTCCGGTGTAACTCTTACGGGTCTTGACCGGGTCGGGTACTTGATTTAGTCGGGTCTGGACACCTAAATCCAACAGTCTCCCACTTGGACTGATCGCGACTATTAATCAAGATACAGTCAGAGGTGCTCTAGCTACACGTGGCTGTCCCAACCAATCATGACACTTCAAGTCAGAACAACCAAGGCATATCAATAAACTTGTGATATAGTTTAGACTTAAGGTATTTGTAAAGTCATCAGATCCTTTCTGTATATGACATCAATCGAACCAGAGACATGGATCTATTCATTCTCTTTGTGTTCGATCATTGTATTTCTCGTATTACTGTTCGAAGTGGTCCAATCAAACACACAGTAAGTTTGGGTAAGGCCTTACACTTAACACTTGGAACCGACGAGAGGGCCCATGATGTCTTGCTGTTGCATTATTATTGCAAGAGTACAGAATTCCATATTGATAACATACAGCTCCTACTAAGCTTCAAATCGATTCCCAAGAGTAACCGTTATGGCTGGCAGTTACGCGACAGCGTTAAGTTACAATCAAAGAATGATCTTAGGCAGACGGGAGCTCGCTCATGTATCTCAGGTCAAAGGATACCATTGACTATACCATTAATCAGAACCGTCTTATGATTAGATCCATGAAGACATTCTGATGCGAGTTACGTCCTGACGTCATTCTCCAATGAGGCCTTGTGAGTCTGGAAGTCAACACCTTGAGTCCAGAGTCAGAATAGTCTTGCTTCAGGCTTTGCTCCCGCAATGTCTGATCGACTACGGACCTTTAGAATATTAACTAAATATTCATGGATATCAAAACGTATAAAGTTCGAACGCGTTACGCAGAATTCAGACTCTCGTCTAGCATCTTTAGAGGAGGTCGAATGATATGGTGCAAACGATGGTGTTCGACATCCAACACTAAATCGAGTATCGATGCGATGCAGAATTCACGTACTGTACAGTAATGTGATTTCACTGATCTAACCCGATCCTTGAAATCACGAATTCACAATCATGCCCTCGTATTTCGTTTTAGGATTGCCCTGTGTCAGTTGTTTCTTAAGATTCAGTGTTTGTCTTGAACAGTGAGTCTTCTTAAGTGAATCGAACTTGTGATAATATAGCGTCCTTGGCGAGCACATTTATGACTGTGTTATCACGTGAGCATGTTAATTGACTGTTTAGAGAGTCAAATTTATCCTTTGAATGTTTTATGGCATTCTTAGTTCAGATTCAATTAAGGTGGCTACCAATGTTCAACGAGTACAATTGATACTCATGTTAATGAACATACATTTTATTTCATCAGTGTTTGGCAGTGATGATGTGATTTTCCATCTATGGTTATGGCGTAACACTTTACGGCAACCTTCCATGCTTTGTCTAAATATTGAATTTTCTTTTCGTATCATATTTAGTATGATTCGAATTGTTTCAAGAGATTGATCGTGTTAATGGTTGCTCAGCCATATCATGATCAATACTTAATTTAATCTTGAAACTTTTGATCAATGAGGTGTCATTTAAAATTTTAATCCAGTAAATATTAAATGATCTTTAGATCGGCATTAGATCGTTATTCCGGTAAGGATCAGTGGCGATGCTCCCACTTGCTTGAGGCAGATTGACATTCATATCATCATTTTTCTTTCAAACCGTGTGGATACTGATTTTTACGCAGAAATGCGATAATCAATTTCCGTTCTCAAGAACAAAAAGCTCGACTCCGTAGTTTGCGGTACGGAATTCGAATGCTTAATATCCAGAGTTTGATAGCATGAAGATGCGTTCGTCAAAGTTCAAAAACGATTGTCAAAGTCTTTTCAGAGTTTGATAGCATGAAGATGCGTTCGTCTTTGATTGTTTGAAAGTTTCTCGTGATAATCGAGATGATGATCTATTCTATCGGTTTCTTGGGTCCGACATTAGAGGATGTTTCCCTTATTCTGGTAAGGTAAAACATACAAACTCTAATTGGAATGTCAATGTGTTTCGCTAAGCAACAAATCGTTGTTGGTGAAACATTGCCCATCTGGCTCGTCTCGTATAGGTGCGAGAGTTGTTTTACATAGTCCAGCGACTTATCTGAGTCACTTTGCTTCAGATATTTAGAGATCTAGCTTTGGACATGTAATTCCTAAATTCCATTTTCGCAAGATACAGGTCTTGGGATTGGAAGTCAGATATGCAAGTGATGTTTGAAGGGGCATTATGGTTACAAAATGTAAAGGACTTGGTGGTGGCAAGTCATTAGTCTTGTGTTTATTGGTTTCAGGAAGAAACCGTGAATCTACGTACAAAAACTAAGTGTATGTCGGATTCAAACACATGTGAGTACAACTCTTGTAGTCGTAAGACTTTCAAGATGTGTTTTAGGTATGCACACTTAATGGTGATGTCCACCAGAGGTGGTGGGACCATTCTACAATGTTATAATCATCAGGTGATTATTCCTGTAGTAGTTCGGCTGGTGAATCGAACTTATATGAACAAACGTCCGCTTGAAGCAGAGGATTGATAAGTTCACTAGGTTATAGATCGAAAAGGCGATCTACAATTTGTTCGTCTTGATTTAATATTCTTGACGTCATATGGTTCAAAGTCGTGAGACTTTATGAACTATTATTGCGTCGTGCGTAGACTCGTAACAATTACGATATACGCTTAAGGCATTATAGCTTTGATGGGACATGATAATTATAGAGTTATCATGTCGCATTTAAGCTAGCCTTGATTAAATCAAGTGCACCAGGCTATAAGATATGTTGTTATGGGATTTTAAATTTAATCTAACAAAAGGTTGAATCAAATTCAAAGTAGATTAAAACAATCATGTATGTTTTGAAAATCAACCATTGTCAAAACATGTCACAATCAAAATCCAAAGAAAGCAATTTGTTCATCCTGGAAAACAGCCAGGGAAACCAAACAAAAACAAGTTGTTTCTAAAACACCAAGAATTGTTTTAAACCAAACTCAAAACACGAACTTTATTTAGGTGCGAAAGTCGCAGAGCAGCTCAGTGTCGCCTTGGTTTGCTTCCTTCAGCTTCATGCACCTACAAAATGTAAAGTATGTCAAACATATATTTTGTAGGAATAAGTGAAGCATCATACAACATGAACTTATGTGTATACCTGAGGAATTGCCCGGTTGGGCTTTTCCGTTCTTCACCTTCGCAAGGTATTCTGGGCAGTTTCTTTTCCAGTGCCCCATCTTGTGGCATTCAAAACACTCGCGTTGTTCAGGCGGTGGTGCCTTGGTTGCCTTAGACTTGCTTTTCTGGGAGCTTCCAGACGCTCTGGGGACAGCTGCCTTGCCTTTCTTCTTGTTGCCACGCCTACCCTTCTTCACCTCGGGTTTCTTGACGCCACCTGATCGGATGGTGAGGACATCGGGTGTCTTGCCGTTAACAAAATTAACTTCAGCGGTTTTAAGCATACCGTGAAGTTCAGTCACTGACTTTACCATGCTATGCATGTTAAAGTTCACCCGGAAAGGAGTGAAGGCACTGGACAGTGAGTGAAGAATTAGGTCAGTCGCCATTTCGGCGGGTATGACGTAATTCAGCTTTGCTAAACGGTCGATGTAACTCTTCATCTTCAGGACATGAGGGCTGACAGGAGCGCCTTCGGCCATGCGACAACTAATAAGTGTCACAACGGTGTCATAGCGTTCCTGTCGGGCCTGAGTTTCAAACATGCCCCTCAGATCACCGATCATCTGAAAAGCCGTCCTGTCAACCATGTTCTTCTGAATCTCAGATTCCATTGTGGCTAACATAAGACATGCGACATTTTTGGCATTTGTACGCAATGTGTTATGGGCGTTTCGCGCCACTTGCGTATCAGCTTCAGGTTCCTCAGGAACCTCAGCATCTAACACGGTTTCCATGTTAGCCATTTTCAGAACGATTTTTAGATTTCTTTCCCAATCGAGGAAGTTGGCGCCATTAAGTTTCTCCTTCTCAAGGAGAGACTTGAGATGGAAAATCTCTTGGTTTGCGCGGTTAGCCATCTGAAACAACAGGCAAATGTTTTAGTGTTTCGATGTTTGATTCGTATTCAAGGATGGCAAGCTAATCTTGAATAGGAATTGGGAATTCAGTTAGTTAGATAATTTCTCCAGACAGCGTAAAGTGCTTTCAAAACTTCTAAGTAACTGAATGGACAACGATTGTCACTTGTGACTGTTACAACTCCCGTTATGGGGCTTTCGCGAATGGATCAACGAAATACGTTTAGCCCCATCTATGCCCCTTTTGTCTACAAGCCGACCAGAGGTACGGTGTTGAAATACTCCAATACCAAAGGTGCATGTAAAGAAAGTAGTAGTTGTCCTAAGCGGTCAATGTGAGCGTACGGTGTTGAAATACTCCAATACGCTCACCTTGGAAGATACCCTAAACACCACGTGCGGTGTTGAAATACTCCAACACGGATGTATCGGTAAATATGTTCCAAGTTAGACTTGACTTAGGATGGCATAGACTACCGGTTTTAGGCTTACCAGATAGGATTAATTTGTCAAATGTAATATTTAATGTGACGGCAAATATTATGAATCCTATCTCACTCGGGACGATCAATTAGATAACCTAAGTATTAACGATCTATGTGTCGCGAGACGATAACCAATTTTAATAACGTTTGATTGCATTATCGAAAATTCGAATTTAATGTCGAATTAAATTGGTTATTTAAATTTGTGAAGTCGTAACAAAATTTGGACTTTCATTTAATCGATTGAAAAATTAGTTTCATTTTTGATAAAACTAAGTTTGGGTTTTAAGTTGGCGTGTTAATCTAATTAAGACAAGCAACCAAAAACAAGCAAACACACATGTACATATTCGGCCATGCAGGGCTTTCGATATTTGTCAGAGCCTTTGACAATATCAAATAGGGCAAGGGACATAAAGGTAAATCAACCACGAGAACAGAAAACTCCCTGATCGACTTAGTTGCTCCCACTGGCTTCAACAAGCTCCTACGAGTCACCCAGAAACGTCGGCCTTGTTTTGACTTCTAGCCATTTTCGAAAATCCCATAAAGGGATAATCCCAAATGGGTCTTTGCATCAAGCTCGTCTCGTTCGTCCAGGCGAAGGTGAGCGATTCCAAATTAAAATAAAACTATTCTATTTTAACTAATTACAACTTTGAACCCAGTAAAAGGTGGGCCACACAAAACAAAACTACTTGGGCCTAAAGGGCCAAACCATAACGAATCCATGACAAAATCAAAAGGGTGGGCCGAATATGCACGAAAGATAATTCAATCAATTATGTTGAATCGGATTATGTTTAGTGGATCCAAATCGACTAGACATATAAGAAAGGCGATTCATTCAATTTCGCGACTTTCGGGTTCAGAACCCCAGTTCGCGAAAGTATGCCGGTTTAAAATAGACCGGCCTGGGTTTGCGTGTGGTGATCAAGGCTCTGATACCACTGTTGGGTTACGACAGTGGCATTCGGGTCTCGGTAATAGCAATTATTTTTTTATTTGGAAATAATTATTTACAATAAATAATTATTAAACAATTACCGAGTAGATTAAAACAGATAATTAAATTAACTATTAATTTAATAGGCAGCGGAAACGTATTAATTTACTAACGCGAAAACCAGGTAATTAGCGTAAACCAAAACAACAGGATTCGACAATCACCAAACGCGCAAACACCATAATCGCGTTTAAACAAACGCGAAGTATTTATAAAATAAATAAATAATTTAATCTAAACTAACTACGAGTTTAGATATACCTGAGCGGTGATTCAAACAGACGTTCGAGACACCGGAAGTCAACGGGTGACGCTAGGGTTTTGCAGAAGTGATTCGTCTGACGAATCAGACTTTCCTCGTGAACACGGATTTACTACGAGGTGAATCAAGCACCGAGAAAATCTCGTACGTCGGATTGGGCGCGAACTAGGGTTTGCGGACGACGAGCCGAACACACCAAAAGGTGGTTCACGGCTAGGGTTTGTCGGCGGTGAACCGGCGACGGCGAGGAAGGGCGGCGGCCGGCAAGGTGGCGGCGGTGGCTTAGCGACGGTATGGCGGCGGCGGCAGCGGGGCGCACGGCGGCGGGGCGTGCGGCGGTGGCTGCAGGGCGGCGGCGGTTGTGCGTGCGGCAGCGGCTGAGAGCGGCGGCGGCGTGGAGGGCGCACTGGGAGTGAACGGCGGCAGCGGCTAGCGAAGCGGCGGAGGGCGGCTGTGGCTAGCGGAGCGGCAGACGACGGCGGAGCGACGGGAGGGGTTTAACCGGATCGCGAGACTCGCGACCTTGGTTGTCGGAAACAAGACGGGCGGCGGCGGCGAGGTTGCCGTCGGCGTCGGATCGCGAGAGGGAGGGGAAAAGGGGGCCGAAATTCTCACTAAGTGGATTAAGGTTTCGCCTCCCTAATCAGTTATATTTATAACTGACTTTGTTTCCGTTTAACCCCTCGATATTATTAATTCCCAATCGAACCATTTATTTTCAGAAGTTAACCTTTAACCTTTTAAATGTTCGTCGCTAACCAAATATTAGTCATACTAATAATCCGTCGATTTTCGTCCATTACGTTAATAATAATATTTAACGTTTTTGTCGCTTAATTAATCTTAATGATTAATATTTATTTAAGTAATTAATTATGTATCAATTAAACTATTTAATAAACACATAATTAATCTTTCTGCGAATTTGCCGGTTATATAGGTAAGCGGTCTTTAATACTCGTTGCCTCCGGTGTAACTCTTACGGGTCTTGACCGGGTCGGGTACTTGATTTAGTCGGGTCTGGACACCTAAATCCAACATACTTATGATGTCATTTAAATTGAAGCAGATGTTGTTCCGGTTGAAAATCAAGCGGAAGAACTTCCGGCTCAAGTTCAAACGGAACCTGTCTCAACTGAGATCAAGTTTAACCGGAAAATGACTGTTCGGAGTCTTTGGAGAACTCTGACTATAGGATCACTGAGCCTTCAAACTCGAATGATTTTGGCATCAAATGAGCTCAGTTTTGAACATGAATCCTATATGTCAATGCCTAGTTCCCAAGAGTTAAACACAACACCCGATCCCATCTCACCCATTGGTAATATTGAGTCTGATGTGATAATCCCACAAATCAATTTTCCACCAATGGAAGACACCATGAATTCCCAATGTTCCAAGATAGAAGAATCAACAAGTATAATCCATTGGAGAATGTTATTGGATATATGTCAGCACCAGTGTTGACAAGAAGCAAGTCTGTTGATACAAACATTTGCTTGCATGTTGCCTTTCTATCACTAGAAGTTCCTACCAAGGTAACAAAAGCTTTAGAAGGTAACAGTTGGGTGGAAGCTATGCAGGAAGAACTGTTTCAGATCAACAAACAGAAGGTATGGGTATTTGTTGTTTTGCCAAAGGGGGCAGAGCCAATTGGTACCAAATAGGTGTATAGAAATAAGAAGGATAACAGAGGAATAGTGGTGAAAAATAAAGCAAGATTAGTAGTGCAAGGGTATGCTCAAGAGGAAGGAATTGACTATGATGAAGTTTTTGCTCCTGTAGCAAGACTTGAAGCCATCATAATCTTTTTGTCTTATGCTGCATTCAAGAACTTTCAAGTGTTTCAAATGGATGTCAAGAGGGCCTTTCTCTATGGGCTGTTGGATCAAGAAGTGTATGAATGTCAACCTCTAGGTTTTGAGGACCCACACCATCCTAACAAGGTGTGCAAGCTGATCAAAGCTTTATATGGTCCCAAAAAAGCTCCTAGGACCTGGTATGAAACCTTTTCAATTATCTCTTGGAGAATGGGTATAGGAGAGGAGCAATTGACAAAACACTTTTCATCAAAAAGGTTGATAAAGACATGTTGATAGTTCAAATTTATGTGGATGACATCATCTTTGGTTCCTCAAATTCTGTTCTCTGTAAAGAATTTGAAGCCCTTATGCAAGCAAAGTTTGAGTGAGCTCAATGGGAGAACTCAGTTTCTTTTTGGGGCTTCAAGTGAAGCAAACTGACTCTGGTATCTTCTTGAACCAATCTAAATATATTCAAGATATGCTTAAATGTTTTGATATGCAGTCAGCTTCTAGCACCAGGACTCCCATATCCACATTCCACAAGCTCATAAGTGACTGTAGTGGTGAACCTGTGGATGAGCATCTTTATAGAGCATCTTTATAGAGCAATGATTGGATCACTAATGTATCTCACAACAAGTAGGCCAGACATTATGTTCAGTGATTGCCTCTGTGCTAGATACCAAGCATCACCAAAGGAGTCCCACATGTTAGCAATCAAACGGATATTCAGATATTTGAAGGGTCAACCTAAATTAGGTTTGTGGTATCCTAAGAATTCTGATTTCACCTTCAAAGCATTCACTGACAGTGATTATGGAGGCTGCGATTTGGACAAGAAATTAACTTCAGGCGGATGTCAGTTTTTGGGGTAGATACTTGTCTCATGGCAATGCAAGAAACAGACCTGTGTTTCTACTTCTACTGCTGAAGCTGAGTATTTTGTTGCTTTAAGCTGTTGTGGTCAAGTCTTGTGGATTTAAAACCAAATGCTACATTATTTCATCACATTCATGGAAACTCCCATCTTTGCTGACAACAACAGTGCCATTTCAATCACCAACAACCCAGTGAAGCATTCCAAAACAAAGCACATTGACATCGGGTATCATTTCATTAGAGACTTTTCTGAAAAACATTTGATCAAAATTCTTAAAGTTCACACGGACAACCAGTTAGCTGATTTATTTACAAAAGCTTATGATGTGGCAAGATTCTTTTACCTCATTACAGCCATTGGTATAATGAACTTTGATTAAAATATTTTCATGACCTTTTAATAAATAATTTTTTAAAGGTCCGACACTTGATACAAAAAGAAAAAGAAAAAGAAAATCTTTGTGTTAATCAAAAACAATTTCAGTTCATAGTCAGTAACCTCTATCATACTATGAAAATTAATACAAGTCATTTTTAAAAAGTCATGTGTTTTGGTTTTCCGGTTCAACCTGTGAGAAAACTACTTTTGAATATCTCTGGGTGAACATCAACCGGAAAAATGATTTGTAATAATTTGTGGAATAATTTTTTAAAACAATTCTTCCAAGCGGAAAAATCATCCGCTTGAAGTTCAAACGGAAGAAATATGGTATTTAAAATAAAGGAGATAACTGGGTCTGCTTGAACTTCCGGGTCAAAAGGTCAAAGTCACTTTACATTTAATTACCCAGAAGGCACAACTTTTTAAGCGGATATTCATTAAATTACCCATTAAGTTTTTAACCATTTAATATCCGAGGTTCAGTAAATATCCTTTTGGATAAAGACATGCTTCAGAGGGTTGTACCGTATAAACCCCTAAGCACAGGTCACATCAGTTACTGAACGGATGCGTTAAAACCTCTCTCCTCCATGTCACCCACGAAAAAGGTAAATAGTCCTAGATTACCGTCATTCTTCCCATTTCTTACAAACCCCACACCCAATTTCTCTCAAATTCTCCATAACTTCCAACAAAACCGTCAAATTTCTCTCACAAATCCAACAATCGATGGCTCCAAAAGCAAACACGAGTGGCAAGAAGCCTGCCGGTGATTCCAAGTTCCCCATGGAACACAACCTGGTGGCCTATCTCGAGAAACCAAGTAAAAACTGATGTTTACTCCGGGATGATAGACTTTCTGAAGAATTCCCATCTTCATCACACGCTGACAGTTGAAGTGGCGATTTATGAAGAAATAATGAAGAAATTTTGGTCAAACACCCAAGTACTCGAAGATAACGATGGTGGCGAAAGCATTGTATCAATTGTACAGGGCACAAGGGTGGAAATTGATGAGGAAAAGGTTCAAAAAGTCTTGAAACTGAAGGATAAAGATGGGTACGTAATGGTGGATTCTAAGAAGTACCTGCCACTATTCAGAGCCATTGGCTACGGCAGAATAATTAAGAAGGGGAAATTCCATACAAGTAGAGATTCCTTATTCACATAATTCTGGTGTGCTTCACTCCAAAGAAAGGGGGTTTTGATGAACTTGTCACTGAACAAGCATCAGCATTCTATGCAGTGGTACAAGGTGGTAAAAGGTGAAAATTTTAACTTTTCTAAATTAATTTTTCATGCTCTAAAATTAAATGCCACACCATCCTATTTTTATATGTATCCTAGGTTTCTTACCTGCATTCTCAGAGAAGAGTACCCTCAAATCAATTTGGGTGGTATAATTTTATATCAAAAACTTCTCAATGAGAAGACTTTTTCAAACCTGGCTCTTAACAAGTCAACATTTCTCGGAAGGGACACTGACCATCCCTTACCAACTCCGAGGTAGTTTTCTGATGAACCTTCAAATGTTGAGGTTCAAACGGAAACTGTTGCTGCCAACTGAGCAACCTGCTCATGATGACAGGGCTATCAACCCAATAGTCCCTAAGCCCACATCAGTCCCCACTCCTGCCAACTCATCATCTGAATCCCCACCTGTCGTTTTCAAAGAGAAAGAAATATGTGGTTGCTAGGTCTCCTCCACCTATGTCCACTGACCAAACCCAAACCTCTATCCCCGCTAAAGGCAAAAAGCCCAAGCGAAAGAAAACCTAATTGGGATTATCTCTTAGGGATGAACCTTCATTTGAGGGGGAATCATTAGATAAGGACATCCAGCAGGTTCTCACCCCCACTTTCCTTATCACCTAGGAGTGACAATGCTTTCAATCCTAGTCCATATGATGGTGTTATTAACTCTCCAACCTCATTACATGAGAACATCCAGATGGACTTGGATCTTGTTACATTGATCCCCCACTCCTCTTTGGAGGTGAATATCAGTAGGAATGAAGAGATTCATACAGAAAGGGCTGATGCTGCCCAGGAGTCCCCACTGGACCTTGGTGTTAGTAGTAACATAGCTAAGACCCAATCTGTGGAAATCTTCTCTGAATCAGCACCTACAGGTCCTTCACTGGAACCAAGGGTTGTTGAAACAGATGAAGAGAATCCCCGGTGCCAAGAAGCCATGGGTACTAGGCCTGGTCAATCTTGGATTGACACCTTAGTTATGTCCAGGGATACTGGTAAAAATCCAGTCGAGGACAGCTTGACACTACCTGAATTGACGACATTGTATAAATCTCTACAACAACATGTTGACACTCTAAATGTCACTATTGCATCTCTAGTCAAAGATCAAGGTGCTCCTACACAGGTTGAAGCAGGTCCTTCAAACCCAGACATGGTTCATTCAGTTGAAGCTGATCCTGTCAAATTGGGGGAGAAATTACCAACTACTGCTTCAACATCTCTCTCTGTCAGCTACAACCAAGAAATTGAGGAACAGAGAGACTTTCGGTTGAATTCAGAAACACTGCATTTAAGAAAGCAGGCGTTCAATCCTTTTCTGTAGAAGAAAGCTGGGAGAAAATAAGGAACAATCAACTAGTTGTTGTGTCCCCATTCAAAGACCCCACTCTAACTCAATTGGTCCAATCATCAATGCTTATAGCTGGTGGCCTTCCTGAGCATATCAACATGATATTAAGACTACTAAAAGATGTCATTTTTACGGCTGAAAATGCCTTTGCTCAAACAGAAAAGAACATGGCCTCTACCAGCAGGGTAATAACTAAGAATGTGGTTGTAGAAGAAGCTATAGTAGAACAAAGTGGAACTACAGTGATAGGAACTGAAGTTGAAGGAGGAGATGAAAATGTGTTGGGAGAAGATGAAGATACAGAGGTAATAGAATCAATTGACTTAGGAACTAAGGTCACCAAACCACCGGTGGTGAGAAATGTTCAAGCTGAAGTCCAAGCGAAAGTTCAAGATGAAGGTCAAGTTGAGAGTCAGATTGAGCTAATAGAGATAGATGAAAATGCTCCTGATGTTGAGAGGACGGGAAGGCTAAATGAGAACATCTCCATCTTTGGAACTGATCAATTTATAATTCAATCGGAAAGTCAGCCAAGAGATGTAACTGTAGATGTTGCTCAGACTCTGGTAGCCATGAGGAGTGATCAAACTGAAGAACCACTTCAAGCGGAAGAGGCAGTTCAAACTGATACTGCTCTAACAATTCGTCAGGTTGTTCACACTGAAGAAGCTAAAGCTCCTAATAAGTTTGTAGAGGATGCTAGAGCAGTTGCTGAAAATGAAAGGTTAGCCAGGGAATTTCGAGATGAACTGGATTTATTTTCTCAAAATTGGGTTATTAAAAGTCTGTTTGAGGAAGCTAAGAGAAGATCTATGGAATGGAGGTTAAAAGATATAACCTGGAAGGAATGGCTGAGAGTGAGAAGCAAAGATTGATTGACTTAGCCTCAAGGATTCCCACCAAACTAGTAAAAAATGATGAAAACTATGAGCTGCTAAAGAAAGTGAAAAGGGTTCTAATTGTCAGAAGTTGGAGATCAGAAGAAGAAGTGTTTCATATGAAGGTAAAAGAGCTATGCAGCTTGATTGATTCTATTTATCAGAAGCTCAAAGGAGATAGCTTTGCTGTCAATCCAAACTTTGTGCTGCCCCTGCCTTCGAAGACAATCTCAGGTACGCCAACTAATGTATTTGTCAAACCAGAGTTTGATGACTTTGCAAATATACTACTTCCACCTTCTTTCATATATGAGCCAAACCCTAACCCTACAGGCCTTTCATCATCATCCCAATCCCGTGCCTTAGTTCCATTCAAACCTCCAACCATATCCAAAAAGGTTGCCATAAGGCTTTCAAATCCCAAATACAGGACTGACAACTTTACCCCCAATTATTCCTTTTCAAAGAAAACCCACTTCCAACCTAGATTTATCTAACATTTTTCCACCTTCACCTCCCTCTAGCCCTGCACCAGAAGCTATGAAACCACCCACTCAAAAACCTCAACCTCTACCTCCTCTTACTGTAAGAGAACCTTCATCCACCAATGCACCTACACCTCCAACCAAACTTGTTGACCTACCACCTGGTCCCTCCTCTCCCTCATCAAAATGGAAAGCCCCTATTGATAAAGATTCAGAAAATGATGCTGATGAGGTTAAGAAGAAGAGAAAGAGGAGACTGATGCATGCAAAGAGGAAGAAAGAACATAAGCAAAAAAGAAGAGGCCCTCCTAGACCAAAGAACAAGGTTATTGGGTGGACAGCCGATGAAGATACTTTTGACTTCACCATCCAATTTGAAGATGGCACAGCCAAAGTGGTAAATGCTCATCAAGCCACTAAGCTCCTTTCTGCACTTCAAATGATAGATATATATATGTGAAGCTGAGAGAAATTTTGAGCCCAACTAAAGCCAAGCATTTATTAAGAATTTGCATAGAACCAATAGTTCTTGAATGTGGGATGCTCTTCAAATCTCAAGGAGACACTGACAATGGAGAAGAAGAACCTATCAGTGAAATAAAACTTGTCATATGGGAGGAGGAAGAGAGGCTATTTTATGTTCACAGAGCCGATGGCACTTTCAATACTCATGATTCCATTTCTGTTCAAGATCAGTGGAATGAAAGAGATGGGGAAACACTCAAATTTGTGAAGGTGACCAAAACAAGCATGAAAGAGCCGTCTCAAGATTTGGATGCAAGCATCAGGTCCTTGGACAAGTAGGTTAAGGAGAAGAATTTTTTTTACAAGTCAATTTTTGAAGATAGCTTTGATGATGGTGAATAATTTGACAGCATCATCTTAGGAGAGATTGTAAGGAATATCACATTTGGATATTCCAGTTGAAGTTGATTTTGTAGAAGTTCTGGCTGAACAGAGTTCAAGCGAAATTCTAAGTTCAAGCAGAGAATACTTTCAACCGAAAGAAGTAGTTTTGTCCAGTAGTGAATATTCCGGGTGAACCCGATTATCTTTTAGATAATGAGTTCAACCGGAGTTTTCCTGTGAAGTATTTTCAGTCGTTAAATCCCTGCAAAAGCTTCCTGGTTGCTTCCTTATCTATCAAATCCACTCTCCCAAAGTAGATTGTTGCTCATCACACGCAAGATATCCCATCTGGCGAAGATTATTCTTTTGGTAGCTTAGTTTGACTTTTAAGTTTAACGGTCTAGATGAACCTAAGGAAATCAATGGCTATCATTGATTTCCCTTAGCACTATATATAGCATAGCTCCTCTTCAACATTTGTACGCATGAATCGGTGCAAGACTTTTGTAATATTATTGAGTTAATGCAAATAGTGTCGAGTATATTTTACTTCATGTGTTACTATATTTATGCAAACAACTATTATTCACAAGTGTTAATTGTTTAAGTAAAGTGAAGGTTAACTCAATTCCGTAAGGTTAATCATGCAAGTAAATCTTGTAACTTAATTAGTTGTTGAGAATTTCGATCCTACAACACCATCTTGTTCAGATACTTCACACGGCGCACATATTATGTATCAAAAAACTCCCCCTCGACGTGTGCAGTATCTGTTCACCAATTAGAACATATTCTTCGAAAAAACTCTCCCTCAACTTGATAGGAGCTTGATCTTGAACATTTTGACGATGCACAATGTGTTTCTCTTTTTATCAGCAGCTTTAGAAGACTTGAAGTTGTGATCCCCTTTTTCATTTAGCTACCTGTTCAAATATAAATAATCTCGGCGCAAAATGTCACTTCGAGACTCCAAGATAAGATTTTGAAAATTTGATTTGTATCACGTGTCGATCAGATCGAAAAAAAAGCAGAAACAAAATCTTTTTGGCTTTTTAGAAAGTTTATATCCAAACAAACTAAAATCTTTTTGATTTTTCAAACTTATGCTAAAATACACCAAAAATATTTTTGGATTTTTCTAAAATGAAACGAAATTGCAATACAAAATCAAACTCTATTTTTGGTATGAGAAATATCACTATCTAGGATTGTCACACCCCGTCCACATCGGCTTTCCCGCGGGGTCATGACTTTATGGATCATCAACACAAGTTACATTAAACAACACTATATGATTTTGAAAGGACATTTTTGTAATAAAATATCACAACCATAAAGGTTACATATAAGTTGTATAAATTTGCAGAAGCTAAGTGGAATGAAAACATCTTGAAATATGACATGAACATAACAATGAATGTCCCAAAAGATGAACTCCTAGCATGATGACACTTGAATGCATGCCCAAAATTTCCTAATCCTAATAATCAGCTACCTGAGAAATACATGCTTAAAAAGATAAACAATAATGTTGGTGAGTTCACAGGTTTGTAATGTATATGTAAGTGAAAAGATTTGAAATGGACCACAATAACTACTTTCCGTGACATGTGCTGTACATGCACAACTAACCATTACTCTGAGTCACTGGAGCCGACGCTCGACTGAATGAATGCCCCCGTGCAACATGTTATCACCGACATGAGCATGTAAATTATGCTAATTATATACCTGTTTGGCCTACAACCAAAGTTAGCGCGACTAACGCGGGTAGGTTTGTCCGGCCCGATAGTACTATCCATCATTACCTCGCTTGGTAACATAATTAACGATCCAGTTGTGAAGGGACTTAATGTGATATGTAAACGGTCTCAGGTAATCGGTGTGTATCATAAAAGTAAATTGTGTCCAGATGAAAATGTATTTGAAATGCATGTAATTCTCCCCCAAGATAAAACAGTAAAACGGGGTCGTGAAACTCACCTAATGTTGTGAGTGATGAATTGTATGTAGCAATGAAATGTATGCCGACCTAGCGTGTCCTAAAACAGTTTTTAGACACCTATGGTCTCAGTATGTGAATATAAGTAAGTAGGTGATGGAACCTTTCACCTAACACAACTCATGTTGCATGTGATTTGTAAAACGTTTGGGATGACACGTTGATGATTTGTATACGTGTACTGAAATATAAATATATTTAAGACGCTCAGAAATATAAACTATATTTCCTATGTATGAAGTTTATGAACACTTTGACCTGACTCGACTTAACTTACGTCGTGTAATGAAATAAATATATTTAATATATTGGTACTTATGTATTTTCCAAGAGTTAGTCAAATACCAAAAAAAAAATAGCACAATTGAATATTATAACTCTAAAAGTATATTTTTCATGTTTGATGACGGTTTTAGAAACCGAATATCATTTTTTTTGTGGCCGTTGACATTACTTAACCTGATAAGGTGAAAAAGGACACTTAACATCGTTTGGGCTTGTTAGAGGCAAATTGGATCCGTTAGGCCCAATAACCAACATAAGGCCCAATAGTGTATTTCCAAGTCAAAAATAGGTTTCTAAAGGCCCGATACTCTGTTTTAGGCCCACATTCCATATTAAAGCCCAACTTTATATATTTTAGCTCAAAACCTTTATTTAACCCAAAACACATTTTATTTTCCCAAAATTTATTTAGATAAATTTTTATAAAGTGCTAGTATATAATAGTATAAAAGCGTATATATACATACACGAACAAATACTGTTATTTTGTTTAAACGACCCGACTAACTCATATAATTTCAAATTTACCAATATTAACCATTTCAAGCCCAATACTATCAACCAACACTTATATATATATATATATATATATATATATATATATATATATATATATATATATATATATTGTAACATAAATTTTATAACAAAAACATTTATGTAAGCTCCACCAATTATCATAAGCTACTATTTTATCAAGCTTTCAAATATCATAAGACATCATTTCATGTTATGAACTTCATGTCACCCGACAAGTCAACAAAAGTCAAACTAACCGTCTCGACTTGTTTAACCAACTTTTCATATTTTATATGTTTCACTAACATATTAAAATACCATTTTCAATATCTAAACACATATTATACAGCATACCACCAAAGTAAACCATTTGAACCATCGTTTATGTTTTTCATCATCTTGTCTTAAAACCAAGCTTTTTAAGCAACAAAACCTTATGTTTTTATATCACATGCATTTGTAGTGTGAAAGGTTCATCAAACTACTAGATTGAAAATCATAAATGATAAGTTTAACAAAGGTGAAAAACATGAAATAAAAGTGGGTTTTCTCACGTAAACAAGTGACGATGTCGAAGGAAGGAACGGATGTACTCGACCACCACTTGTGACAATCGATCTAGGACCTGAGAATGATTCCAAATATTCGAAAATAGGGTGCCTTCGCTGTTGTACCAAACAGTGTAGAAAACAAAAAATAAGTGGGTTTTTGGAGTCGAAAGAGATCCGAACGGGGGTGTTTTCAGGGCTGTTTTGTAACCGAAATGAAAGGGGTCGAGGGGTGAGTTTTATACCAAAAAATACAAGTGTCCAGGGGCTGATATCTAGGTTAAAAATCTGTTGAATTGCTGCTGTTTCGAGATACTGAAAACAGTGACTAAATATGAGTTTTCGGTGAAGAACTTCGCTAGTTTCGGGGATGTTTTGTAACCGAAACAAAAGGGGGTCAAGAGGTGAGTTATATACCTGTGATATGAGTATTTTAGAGAAAGAAAAATGGAACCGAAAGGCTACTAAAAGGCTGCCACCAACTTAAACCTTTTGAACCATCGTTTATGTTTTTCATCATCTTGTCAAAAAACCGAGCTTTTTAAGCAATAAAACCTTATGTTTTTATATCACATGCATTTGTAGTGTGAAAGGTTCATCAAACTACTAGATCGAAAATCATAAATGATAAGTTTAACAAAGGTGAAAAACATGAAATAAAAGTGGGTTTTCTCACGTAAACAAGTGACGATGTCAAAGGAACGGATGTACTCGATCACCACTTGTGACAACTTTTACTCAAAAATCACGATTTCGAACAGTTTTGAACGAGATTTTGAGCAGTACACCAGAAAAAGTGATGAGAAATGATTAAGGAGCAAATTTTCACGAAATTCTCGACAAAATGATCAAAAACTTGTTAAAAGGCTCTAAATTTTCGAAAACCAACACTTTTTGACTCCAAAAATCTGAAAATAGCAACCACAGATCAGTAGAATGAACCAGAAAGCTCTGATACCACTTGAAAGTTCGTGAGCATCGGATCGTCTACTCGATCTAGTTATTTCGAATAAGAGAAGTAATTAAAAGTTATTTTATTGATCAAACGAACAATTACAACTCAGAAAAACACTTAGAACGTTCACAGAGAATACATACTCTAAACACACACTTAGCTCCGGACCCCTTTCTCTTTGTTTTGAATTACAAAGACAAAACTTCTATATATACTTGACCAGCCGAACTCCATGCGAACTCGCAGTTCGTCTAATCCGAACTGCCAGTTTGGATCCAGTTTGTGTGCAATATACTTGGCTTTGTCTTGTTCTTCACATCGTCTTGTTCAGATACTTCACATGACGCACAAATTATGTATCAATAATGGAGAAAACTTTTGTTAACAGTGATTGCCCTGATGAGCTCAAGGTTCCTCGTGCCACCAGCACCTTGATTAAAAAAGCTCTCACCTGGTGGAACGGTGAAAAGAGAATCTGTGGGGCCGATGAAGCCCTAGCTTTATCATGTGCGGAACTCAAGGAAATAATGAAGGAAAAATAATGCCCCTGCAGCGAGCTAAAGAACTTGAGGATGAATTTCAGGCACTGAAGCAGGACAGTGGGGAAAATCATAGTATACCGATTGATTTTCTAAGTTGAAAATTATGGTCCCCAAAATTATGACTACTGAATTTCGAGCTATTAAGAGATACATTGGTGGGCTACTATGCTAATTCAGGATTCCATTTGGGCCAGCAATCTAGTGACTCTTGATAGTGTTGTTCGCCTTGCGACACGATTGACTGATAATCATGTGAAAGCCGATAATTTGAACATAAGGGGTTCTAAGAAAGAGTCAGTTTCTGATAAGGCCGAGTCTGCGATCGAAAAGGAGGTCAAAGCCGAGCCCTCTGCTACTAAAGTCAACAAAAAGAATCGTTAGGGTCGAAACTTTGTTGTGATCGCTACTCCTGCAACTCCATCAGCACATGCTATCCCTGCCCATCCTGTTACTTAATGGACTCTACCTGCCAAGAAACCCTACATGGGACCTCATCCGTTATGCAACTGGTGCAAACGGCATCATCCTACCCATCTCCCGTGCTGGCATTTTAACAACTATGGCCTACTTGGTCATAACGCAGGTAACTGCCACCGTCCCGGTCAAGCTTAAAGGACTCAGCCAATGACCCATTATCCGGCCCAACCTCTGATAGCGTAAGTACCAAATTTTCAGGTTAAGGTACGGGATTACTATAGTTATGGATCCACCACCCATCTTCACAACGCATGCCCAACTCTCGCGGTTGCTAATCCTCCTACTGCTAATGCTAATCGTGGTGCTCCTGCTCGTGCCTTCAATATCAATGCAAATCAGGTTGCGATCGAGTCTTTTAAACCCATTTTCTGTTTTGTTTATCAAGTTTATCCTCATAAAACTTGTTGGTCTTTTATTAATCAGGCTCAAACGAACTAGGAAGTGGTCAATGGTATGTTTCATAAATAATCGTTATGCCTCTATTTTATTTGATTCTGGTCCCGATCGTAGCTTTGTATCGTTAGAGTTTGAGTCTTTACTTGCTACACCTCGTACTTCGCTCGATCATCCTTTTTCGGTTGAAATCGTGAATGGAAAACCGGTTGCTCTTGATTCTATTATGTGTGGCTGCAAATTGGATTTAAAGGATCATATATTCTTTATCGATCTTATTCCAATGCGTCTTGGGAGTTTTGATATCTTCGTTGACATGGATTGGTTGTCTCGTCATAACGCTGAACTCATTTGCTTTGATAAAATCATTCGTATCCTCGTCTGGATGGCCTGTTTCTGATTTCTCACAGCGATAAACCATCTGGTGGGCTCAAGCTTATGTCTTGCATGAAGGCCCAGAAATATTTACGCAAGGAGTATCCAGCATTCCTGGCCCATGTTATAAAGGTTCGATAAAAAGAAAAAGGAATCTAAGACATCCCGATCGTGGGAGACTTTCCTGAAGTTTTTCCCGATGATATAACGGGTGTTCCTCCCATTCGCCAAGTTGACTTCCGTATTGATCTCGTCCCAGGAGCCACTCCTGTTGCTAAGTCGCCATATCGCCTCGTACCCTCGGAAATGCAGGAATTGTCTATACAACTCCAGGAACTTTCCGATAAGAGTTTCATTCGACCGAGTTCCTCACCTTGGGGAGCACCTATTCTATCTATCAAGAAAAATGATGGTTCGCTTCACATGTGTATCAATTAGCGTGAGCTTAATAAACTAAATATCAAAAACCGTTATCATTTGCCTCGCATTGATGACCTATTCGATCAGCTTTGTGCTTCATGTTTTTCTAAAATTAATCTTCGTTCTGGTTATCAGCAGCTTCGTGTCGCGAAGGAGGATGTTCACAAAACCGCCTTCCGCACCCGTTGGTTATCTTGAGTTCACTGTGATGCCTTTTGGGTTGACAAACGCCCTGCTGTATTCATGGACCTCATTAATCGCGTTTGTAAACCATATCTTGATAAATATATCACCTTCTTCATCGACGACATTCTAGTCTATTCCAGGTCTAAAGCTGATCATGAATCTCACATGCGTCTGATGTTGGAGCTATTCAAGAAAGAACAGCTTTACGCCAAGTTCTCCAAATCTGATTCCTTAAAAAGAGGGTTTAGTGTAATATCTACATATTGTAACATCTCGGTAGATTCGATTATCTGTTTTGACCCGAATCTTGTAATTCGAACCAGAGATAGATAATTAAATAAAGGGTTATGTTTTTCATGATGTTTTTATACTTATTTCATGTGATTTGATCCATTATTACGCTTATTGGTCGATTTGATGTTCGATTTCGGATTTATCGTGAACACGACGTTGTTTACGTTTAACCGGTAACTCAAGCAATCTGAGCAAGTACGAGGCTTGTGTGTTATACTAGTTAAGCATACAAGTAAATACAAGTGAAGATGTGCGAAGGTTCGAAGTTTAGAATGCAAAAGGCGGAAGTTCGGTAAATCCCGCACGATTTTGATTTTAACCGGGAGATCACATTTTTGAGTATCGTATGTCAGATTTATCCTAGTTATGAGTCTTATGGTCGCAAATGATGTCACGAGTCATCACACACTAAATCGAGTCATGAAATGTTGGTGATTTGCCTAAATGTGATATGTACGTCAAAACCGACCAAAAACGTGTAAATTGACCTAATCTGTGCATTTCTACGAGTTATGTGGCCTATTTATAATCATTTTGAATGGATTAAATGTGGTTATTATGATGGGATGATGAATTGGGTAATTTGGGTGAAAACGGGACTAAAAAACATAGAATGACGAAGATCTGAGCACGTGAATCGAGAAATCAGCACGCTGATTTCTCGGGGGGGGGGGGGGGAGTTCCAGAGCGTATCGCCTGGGACAATAGGTAAAAGTAAGTGATACGCTTACTCCTACATTTTCAGCAAAACCCTATAAATCGGGTATTTATGCCATTGTTCTCATTCCAGCCCCCATGCTCTCCATTCTAACCCCTCCCAAAACCCTAAAATGGTTGTGATCATCCAAGATCAAGATCCTTAAAGGCACAGAGCCCCAAATTGGTGAAATCAAGCTTAGAAGAGTGTTCGTTTACCCATATTTGGTTCTTTTCTCTAGTTCCACTCCTTCCATCTTGTTTCTTTGTCATGATTAGATCAAGATCATATTTTTATGATGGTTTTGGTCTTGATCTAAGCTATTCTTGATAGATCTAGTGATTCCATGCAAAAAGATTATATTTTTATTGATTTTGTTGATTATCATGATGAATCCTTGTTGGATCTTGATAGATCTTGATTAGGGTTGTTAAAGATTATATTTTTATGCATGTTTCTTCATGAAGGATTGCTATGCTTGATAGATCTAGGGTTCTTGAGATCAAAACATGAATTTCATTCTTAAAGTTTACATTTTTCTTGATTCTTGTAATGGATCTTTGTAGATCTAAACCATGCTTGATCATCCATGCTTAGATCTTAATTAAAATTGTGATCTTGGATCTAGATCTAGGGTTTGAAATAGAGGAATCACCATTACAATCGTAGATCTAGCGTTTGATAATCAAAAATTTGATTTTTATGCTTGGAACCTTAATTTTTCTTGATTTCCATAAATAGATCTTGTTAGATCTTAAATATGATGAACTAGAATCTAATACCTAGATTTAGGATGATAGCATTAAAAGTTGGTATTTCTATGATGATCTTTATTAGATCTATGTCATGCATGAATTTCATTGATAAATATAGTACTTGTCATCATGTAAAATAGAATAATCATGCAAGATCTAGGGTTTCTATTATATAAATAATATATCTTTCCCATTAAATCTAGGATTAGAATAAAATAACTAGATTAATATTTATTTGTTGGAATCATGCTAATGTTCATGTTTAAGCATGATATGATATTTTTGCCCTTAAATGATATTATTTGATTCCCATGAGAGTAAATATATTGTTATGTCGTCATGAAAATAAATAAATTAATTAATAATTAATTGCCATCGTTCACCAAGACTTAGGTTTGACCCACTTAATTGGATAATTGATTGCGTAATTTATCACTCGACTAAATCACTAACGAGTCGCGAGTCCGATCATGCCCGTCATGTCGTGTCGAACGTTTTATTTATTTAATTACTTATGTATTTATTTTTTGGTGTTTCCTCTACCACGTTCGATCGACAAGGTGATCTTCGGGTTTGACCTCGCGTTGCGGTCTTTGATTTCAATCTCGACATCTCCATTACCATGTGAGTATCATAGCCCCTCTTTACTTTTAAGTTTTGGGGTGCAACATGTACCATATCAACTAATGTTCTTGAACATTGACGAAGGTTAGTTGAGACCGAGGGGGGGGGGCGACCGCCCCCCCCCCCTTCCCCGCGTTTTTTTTTTGCCGTAGTGCTAAATTAGGATCCATGACTCTTCGCCCCTCCCCCCCCCCCCCAACTTTTCGCCCAAGCTTCGTTAGTGTTCTTGAACTATATATTTTTAAAACCGCATGCGAATTCTATTTTTGTTCTATGTGCTCTTGTATGTGAATTTGTATGGATCATTGCTATGGATTTGGTTGTATTATTGTTCTTTGTTTGTGGATCCGTTGGTTTGGCAACCCACGTAGCCTGCCTGGTTTTGGCACCGGATGATTGAAAGCTTAAATGCCGAGAGCTTGAGTTACATCAAATCTCATGTGCTTTAGTTCATTACATGTTCGTTATACTTGTGCTCATTAGACATCATTGAATCACATGTTTTATACTAGGGAACGTTTAAAAACCTATAATTATTCACCAACTATTTTAGTTGACTCGTATGTTGTGCATGTTGCAGGAAATGTAGTTTGACTTTGGATATCGTCGCTATAGGATCGCATGGACCTTAATAGACCTAATTAAATAATTTGGGACTATTATGACTTGTTTAATTGTATATTTGGGTGATGTATTTGATCGTTGTATGACTTGTTTGATATTTATGAAATGGACTTAATTAGGAATATCGCAACATAATATATAGTGTTGTGTGCATCTAGTGTTGGAGTGTGACATATATCTTATTTTTTTGGGTACAAAACTATGAAATTGGTTATCCTAAATCAATGTCTACATATCCTAACACATAGGGGACTTGCATTATTAACTTATAAAAGATTAAAAGGTGTTTGTGATCCGACTAGTCCGACCCTTATAACCCGAAACCCGACTAACCCGAACTTTACTAACCCGGACCTTAGTAGGGTCGAGTTGTGGGCGAGATAATTTTTTTAAAAAACCCGACTAACTTGACCCTAATAACCCAAAACCCGACCGGGTTGACCCGATTAACACCCATATTATCGGGTACGGTTAAATAGTTACACCCAGTACAATGGATACTATACACCTTTAATTGGTTAAATGTTTTGCATGAAATGACACACGAGGTTATTAAAGGTGGGTTATTTATCCCAGATAAAAAATTTAAGAGATAATTTAATTTAATTGTTAAGTTAAACAAGATTAAACTTAATTGTTAATTTAAATAATTATTTAATTACTAGATTAAATTTTAATTTCATTGTGTATTTTTACTCGTCATTGTGTATTTGTGTTATTCATTGTGTTTTTCTGTTGGTTATTATGTTTTCTAAAATTATTAGTTCTAAACAACATAATTGTAAAATAACATTATTGTGTATTTCTAATATGTAAAACACATTAATAAAATAATAATAAGGGTATCTAATAAATAAAATAATAATAACAAAATAACATGAAATGAGTAAAACATAAATCACAGTGATGAATACATATTATGACCTGAAACATAAGACACAATGATCTGAATATACGACACAATGACTAAAATACTTCACTTCTTAGATTTAAAAGACTTCTTATTGGAACCTAGTATTTAGATTTAAAAGACTTCTTATTGGAATCTAGTATTTATATGTAAACTTAAAGAGGCGGTGCAACTAATAAAAATAAGATATAGGGGATACATATACTAATGCCCTCTAATAAAAATTTTAAAGCATTCAGAGAGGTTGTTCCTTATCTTTATAATTTATCTAAAAACACATTTAGTAACAAATTTTATAGACTTCTAAAAAAAAACTATACATCACATTCCTTATTCTTAAAAAAACTTCTATATGTGTAATGGATTGATACATTCACTAATATCTTATGTTTATCCCTTAATATTTAAGAATAAGGTTTAAATAAAAAGATACTGATGTAGGAGAAAAAATAAACATTTTTATATTTTTCTTAAAATTTATAGATAAAATGTATTATAGTTAAATACAATTTGCGTCCCCTGAGGTTCGGCATTTTTAACTACTCGAGTCCATTTTTTAGATTATTAACAAATCTCGTCTGAGGTTTACATTTTGTTGTCAACTGAATCCCTGGGACTAACGTGGTTAGATTTTCTGTTAAATACAAAGGACATTTTAGTCAATTTACACACTAATAACCACTTATGTAAGTTATTAAGGTGAGGGGACGATTTTTATAATCTTAATAATTTTATTACATAAATAAAAGAAGGTTATATTTAATGAAGTTAAAACATTCTATCTTGCCCAAAAAAGACATTCTAACTACATTAACTTCATTTGAACTCACCCACCGGCCATTGCCACCACTACTACCCACCACGGTTAGACAAGTTTACAACCATTCTGTAATGGAGGAGAAATAAACCCTGGTGGAATGAAGCAAAGAAATCAAACTAAATCCGCACCTACACCCGTCGTCATCACCTAGCTGGAAAGCCAACCCTCAGATCTCTTTATCTGAGACGCCACAAATTTTTATCAGCATTAACCCACACGAAAAACAAGGAGCAAATGAGAAACCAAAAAAGGAGTTTGAGTTTTTATCGAGCAACTTAGCCACAACGAAGACAATGTTGACGGGCAACGAATTGTTATTCGAACCAACACTTTGCTGAAAAAACAAATTAGGGTTTATACTAAACTCATAGATCTTGAAGAGGCTTACGATAGCGCCCCACGACAGCTGATCTGGGATTGTCTTGAGGGTCGAGGGGTCCCCGGGAGATATATTGACACTATTAGGGATATGTATGCTAGGACGGTGACTTGCGTCCGCTCGCCTGTGGGCGACTCAGATTCCTTTTCTGTGGGGGTGGGCCTTCACCAAGGCTCCGCATTGATCCCGTTTCTTTTTGTAGTGGTAATGGACGAGATGTCCAAGTCGGTCCAGGAGACAATCCCGTCGTGTATGCTTTTCGCTGATGACATTGTATTGGTTGCGGAAAGTAAACGAAGCCTAAACAAAAGGCTTGAGGAGTGGAGAGTTGCTTTAGAATCTAAATGTCTAAGGATTAGTCGCTCTAAGACTGAGTATCTGCATTGTAACCTCAGTGGCACGACCAACGTTGAGGATGTCCAGATTATGATCGAAGGTCGGACAGTCCCGCCCGTAACCAAGTTTAAGTACCTTGGTTCGTTTGTGGAAAATGATGGGGACATCGATAGTGACGTGACTCACCGTATTCGTGCACGATGGTGTAGATGGAGAGCAGCCACAGGTATTATAGTGTGACATGAGGTTTCATGTTAAGCTGAAGGGAAAATTTTGAAAAGGTCGTCATCAGACCGACAATGCTCTATGGTTCTGAGTGTTGAGCCATCAAGAAAAACCAGGCGCGTAAACTGGAGGTTGCCGAGATGAGGATGTTGAGGTGGATGAGGGGGCACACACGGTTGGACAAAATAATAAATGAGGTCTTTCGGGCAAACTTTGAGGTCGCATGTATCTCAGAGAAGATTCGCGAGGGAAGATTGAGATGGTTTAGGCACGTGAAAGGGAGGCAGTTGACGACACCAGTTAGAGCAGTCAATGTAACTGTTAGATCTGATCCTATATGATAATCATGTCTATTACCTTGGATTATTATCATGGAAATTGAAATGTTGACTTTTGTTGACCTAGTTTGACCTCTATGCTAGTTTGCTAGATTAGAACCTCTTAACATTACATAGAGTATAAACTTGAACCCAAACTAAGCCTGTACGCTATCACTTGAGTAAAACACCAATGAGTTGTGATTTTGTTAAGTCGTGTCGTGTCGTGTCAAGTCACGGTTACTCACTTTACTCACTATTCTATTTATTTATTTTGGTTCAACCTCGGTCAATCATAAAGGTGATCTCCGGACGTGATATTCGCGCGTCGCTATCGCTTATCTTTCTTTTCGATTCACCCGTGAGGTGAGTATTCATAGCCCCTTTTTCCTTTTTTTTAAACATTGGGGTGCAACATGTGTTATACAAAATCTCTAAAGTCTATATATTCAAACTATTATGCGATATCATGTATGCTATGTGTGAATTCTATTATGTGATATCTGGTTGGATTCTACGTGTGGATATTCGCTAATCGCTAATCGCTAATCGCTAATCGCTTGTGTACCATTAACCATCGAGCCGTGGCAACAATGATAGATCTATTGGTTGACAACCCACTCGGCATGCTTCGCGTGTAGCGCCGGGTGATTGCTCCCATACTTGTCTAGGGTTGGTGCACATCACTTATGACCTTGTTTACATGATTGAATGAAACACTAGTCTCATGAATCGCTTATCTTTAAACTATGAAATGCTTACAAACCTATGTTTACTCACCAACTCTAGTAGTTGACTTTTATGTTAAACATGTTGCAGGTGCTGCTGTTTGATTCCTTTGTCTCCGCCATCATAGGATTGCATGGGACTTAGATGACCTTATCAAATAAAACATTAGACTTTATGACATTTATTTGGATGTTATGTTTGAATTGTAATCTCGAATTATGACTTGTTTATGCTTGATTATATGTTTATGGAAATGGGTTTAATTAAGAATATCGCAACTCGAATTAGTGTTGTGTGCATCTGGACAATCTTCGCGCCCCGACACATTCCGCCGTCGGTTGGGGTGTGACAGTGGATTCCATCAGTGTAGAGGGGCGTAGAGGGAAAGGCAGACCCAAAATGTCATGGGACGAGCGCATTAGGCAGGATTTGTTGGACTTGCACCTCTCTGAGGATATGGTCAAGGAAAGGATATCGTGGAGACGTAGGATTAAGGCTAAGGATCTCTAGAGGGGATGGGTATTAGGGGTAGGTTATGACCTTTTTATCTATTTATCAATTTATTTTTTTTATTTTTTTAAATTATTATCTTTATTTATTTATTAATTTCTTCTTCTTCTTCTTATTATTATTAGTATTATTATTTATTATTTATATATTTTTAATAATAATAATATTATTATTATTATTACTATTATCTTTTTAATCCTATCTCACTATATTCTTTATTGTATTTATGTATTTTTATATACTTTTCTTTAGTATTAGTGTGTATATATATATATATTATTTTCTTTTTAGTTTTATTTTTTTAACTTTTCTTTTTCTTCTTCTTTGTCGTATGATTTCTCCTTTTTGTGTATATTTTTCTTCTGTCGGCGTCCTCTTGTGTTTCGGAGCTAAGGGTCTCCTTGGAATCAGCCTCTCTATCCTCTGCGGTGGAGGTAAGGTTACCTACATCTCACCCTCCCCAGACCATACTAACAGTATTTTCATGCTTTTAGTGGGACTTTACTGGGTGCGGTTGTTGTTATTGTTGTATTAATCTCATAGATCAGACTAGTTTTGTAATCAAACCAGTAAATTGACCAAATTAACAACTTTATAAGCATCAAAGCTTCAACACAATTAGCAGCAAGTATGCGACATTATGGACTCATTCGTTTCATTTACTCAAGTCACTATAAATGCTCATGTAGCATCACCTTCGTGATTTGTAAACATCTAAAAATAGTTAACTTATTTACCTGAACCATCGATTTGTGACTGAATCATTCTAGAAACTAAAATGACTTTGAATCATAAGGTGCTTGTGATCTTGGAATTAGGGCAGAGAGATAGAAACAAAAAGAGATGACATGTAATTTTAATTTGTAATCATTTTATATAAATTACAAAAATAGTGCTTGCTATTAAATAACTCCATCAATTTACATAAATAGTCCCTAATTTGTAAAGTGACTAATATGTCTTAAAAATTTAACAGAAAAATTTAACCCCGTTAGTCATAGAGACTTAGATGACAACAAAATACAAATCTCAGACGATATTCTAGAGCAAATTACATTTTACGTCCTTTAGTAATTATCTACATTTTATGTTTCGTCTTTAAACTATGAAAATTATAAAAAAACATCATTTATATTCGAACTTTATTACATGTTACGTCCAATCTCCTAATGGACGTTAAATTTTTCTGTTAAGTCCTGCGCAACTTAGGGCAAGTTGGTCTTTTTACTTTTTTGTAATTAAATTAAAAATATATATATGATCACTTTAACACTTATCAGGGATTATGGCCACCATCGATCATCACCGGTCTTCATCAGCATTGGCTTCTTCAACTACCCGCCCTTCTTTTAAACCTATCGCTCCTCACCGACAACCATCCCAGCCTCCCATCTCTGCCACACAGCCGTCGGTTTGGCCGTCATTCGAATCGGACTCCCTTTCCCTCTGTCGTTGTCTTGAGAACCAGAACACATACCACCACACCACCGCCGTCGTTAGAAATCACCCAAAATCAGATCTTTCTAGGGTTCCGATCTAGAAGTTGAGACTCATTTTAACACTTCAGTCAGATGGTTGGTGCTTTCAGAATAAATAAAGAAGAAGCAATAGTGGGTTACTATTGAAGATCCGATTGAAGAAATATTTGTGGTGGTTTATGGTTGAGAATTCAACCACCAACATCTCCGACGTCATTTTGAGTAACTGGAAATAAAGGAGCAACAATATAAGGTAGCGTTTGGTATGCAAGAATGGAGAATGGAATGGAATGAATCATTACGCCGAGATGAAAAATGACATGTTTGGTAGCACAGTGGAATGGAATAGACCATTACACAAAGAATGAGATTCCTTCCATTTCTGAAGATTTTCATTCCATGAGGGAGGGGTGTTTTTTTCGATTCTCTCAAGGAATGGAATAAAAAAGAAAATTCTGATTAAATTTCTTCTTAAAATTTTATGAAAAAAATAAAGAATAAAAAGTAAAAAAAATAAATAAAAATATAATGAAAATAAATAAATATAAAATAAAAATAAATTAATAAATTAACAAATGAAAACAAAAACAAAAAGTAATAAAAAATAACAACAAATAAAATAAAGGGAAATTGGTTTTAAATAATCCAAACTATTAACAATTGGCTGATAATAATCCCAACTGAAGAATTGGTTTTTAGCACTCCCAACTTTCAGACTATTTTCTTTCAACGAGCCTTTTCTAACGAAACCCTAACTCCGTTAAAAATTTGGTGACGTGGCAGCCTAGTTGGGTGCCACGTCACCAAAATTTTAACGGAGTTAGGGTGCCACGTCACCAATTTTTAACGGAATTAGAGTTCCGTTAGAAAAGGTTCATTGGAAGAAAATAGTCTGAAAGTTGGGAGTGCTAAAAAACAATTCTTCAGTTAGGATTATTATCAGCCAATTGTTAATAGTTTGGATTATTTAAAACCAATTTCCCTTAAAATAAAAAATATAAATATAAATTAAATATTTTAATTAAATTAATAAAAAAAATTGAAACATTAAAAAATATAATTATAAAAAATATATTAATTTTAAATGGAAATATTAGGAAAATTGTATTCGATTTCTTCATTTTTACTACCATTAAACAATGCAAATCAATGATTTATTTCATTACCACATGGTAACCAAACATGACGATGGAATGGTAATGATCCATTTCATTCCCTCGACCATTCCATTCCATCACTCATTCCATTTCATCGTTCATTTCATTACATCATACCAAACAAACCCTAATTCTTAGGGGGGGTTGAATTTGTAAGGGTTAATTTGAATGAGAATATTATTTGCTGAGATGGTTTTCCGGCTGAGAGAGCATGGGCAAGTGTGGGAAAAAATGGATTTTATTATTTTTTAAAAATATTTTATTAATTAAAAAATCAGGATTCATAACCTTAAGTTTTAATTTAGCTACAAGAATGGTCTTTAATAATAAAAGGACTAAAATGCCCTCTGGGTAAGTCACATGATTGGAGTTAACAGAAAACTTTAATATGTAGGGTGAGGTTATTATGAGGAGTTTAGTTTGAATAAAAAGGATAAGAAGGAATCATGACCATTAGATCTTCAATTAAATGAAGATCTATGGCTTAAAAATTTTCTGGGTAGAATTAAAGAGAAAAACTAAATAAAACAATAGATAGAAGGGTATTTTTGACTTTTAATCAAATTCCCCCCAATTTTTTAAACCTTCATTACTCTTAAATACGACATTATTTTTTTAAAAAAATTACACCATAAAAACGAGCGTTTTTTTTAATCTTTAAAACGCGTACAGTGTTGTTATATATAAAATAAAAAAAAATTACTCTTTCGATCGTATCAAAATGTTCAGATTATTGTGTCATTTTGTCAATGATTAGATCATTGTGTCAAAATTGTTCAGATCATTGTGTCATATTGTGTCAAAATGTTCAGATCATTGTTTCATATGATGCTAAAACCGAAAGACTATTTAATTTTATATATAGCAACACTATATATACTTTTGACACGACGACACAATGACACAATGATCTGAACATTTTGACACAATGACACAATGGCGTGTTAAAATGTTTATAACATTGTTTCATATGATACCAAAAACCAAAAGAGTGTTTAATTTTATATATAGCAACACTATATATACTTTTGACACGACGACACAATGACACAATGATCTGAACATTTTGACACAATGACACAATGATGTGTTAAAATGTTCAGATTATTGTTTCATATGATGTCAAAAACCGAAAGAGTATTTAACTTTATATATAGCAACACTATATATACTTTTGACACGACGGCACAATGACACAATGATCTGGATATTTTGACACAATGACCTGAACATTGTGTCAAAATTCGAAAGAGTAAAAAAAATTCATTTTTTATATAGCAACACTATATGCGTTTTAAAGATAAAAAATGCTCGTTTTTATGGTGCAATTTTTTTTAAAAAAATAATGTCGTATGTGAAAGTTATGAATGTTTAAAAAAAATGGGGGAAGTAGATAAAAAGTTAACAAAAGTAGCTAAGACTAAAATACCCCTCCTTCCTTTTTTACTAGATCAAGATCCAATGGCTAAAATTCCTTCTTATCCTTTTTACCCAAAACAAACTTCTTATTTGAATATCTCCCTAATATGTAAATTATAATCTATACTATATAATAAATACAAGTTTTTAATGTCTAGGTGACACAATTTAAGATGTGTCACTTAGGATTAGCTTATGTGTCATTTTTATAGATTTTTGAATTAATAAATTAAATGGTATTTACAAAAAGGAAAGATCTTATAATTTAAAATAAAAAAAATAAAATTCTTTCCATACAAAAATTATCCATATTTGTTTTACAATACCATAACTTTAACTTTGATTCATCAATCTCCTTCATTTCTCAGTGAAAATTTGAAAAATAAACTTTCATCTTTTAATTCGTTTAATTCTTTTTATATCACAGCCTCGGGTATTTACCCGGGGCACTAACTAGTAAAATTTAAACGTAAAATACGTTTTTTTTTTAATTTCTGTAATTTAAGAAAAAAAAATGAAGTGGATAACTCAACTCCCAAAGAAGATAAGGGGCCGTTTAGTTGTGGAAAATGTTTTCTAGTTTTTCATTTCTGGTTTTCTAGAAAATGAAATGAGTTTTCCATCTCTAGAAAACACATGAAAAGTTTTGAAAACGCGTTCAAATTTGAAAGATGGAATTTTCATTTTCAAAATTAGAAAACTAGAAAACATGTTCAAATCAATTGTTTTCTATTTTTTTCTATCTCTACATTTCATTAGATTTCCGTGGACGATGCGGTGGAGCACACGGCGACGGAGGTAACGGATGAGAGGTCGAGCGGCTGTGCATATAAACCCTAGAAAATGAACGCCCTTTTTCTTTTGTATATATTTGGAAAACGAAAATAGAAAATAGAAAACAGAAAACAGAAAACAGTAAAAAAGGTGTTTTCCATTTTTAGTTAAAATTTAGAAAACACTATTTTCTGTTTTCCTAGAAAACGTTTTCTAAAAAATACAACTTGAACGCGTTTTCTATTTTCCTTGTTTTCTTGGAAAACAGAAATGAAAAACACCCCCTGTTTTCCACAACTAAACGCGCCCTAATTTTCTCTAAATTCTATTCTAGAAATTAAAGTTCACGGTACAAATTCGATAACAGTAACTTTTGCGTGCACACAACGCCCATGCGCATATTAGCCATTTGTCTTCCCTCAGAACCTATTTCTATCGAACTCCAACAATAGTTTCTCTCTCCCATGTTTTTTTTCCTCCCCAAATCTCTTCCAAACACATTCGAATCTACACCGCTTGATCATCTGGTAATCATGTTTCCCTCCTAAATTTCATATATATTTATATATTTTTACGGTGAATCATTGATCTTATTATATCGTCTGTGATCTTTAACTATGAATTGAATTATTTAGATTCTATCTATGCATTCGATTATTTTTCTGAGTGTCGATTACTGTACATGGTTCATTTAATCTCAATTTTGTAACTTTGTTGCTCTAATTTTGGATTTCGTTTGAACTTAGGTTGCTGGATTCGTGCCCTAAGATAAGTAAATATGGTATGTATCTCTTGATCATGTTGTTGGTGTTTTCTGATATTTATGATGCTGTTTTAGCTTTTTTAAAAGATAGCCACTTTGTTTCAGTCAATTTAACTCTTTAAGTGTGATGTGTTTTAATGATTGTTGATGGTTTGAAGACTATTATTTTCCAATTAATATACTAAGAGGATGTTTAGACTAGTTATGTAAGTTATGATCTATATATAGAGCCCTCTTCAACCCACAATCAGTATACAATCACCTTCTGGTGAATATATATTGAATGTGTGTATAATAGGGTTGTTTAATGTAGAGCATAATATTACTCATAGATGCCTTCTAAACTGTAATAATTACATAACTGGTCTAATATCCCCACCATCATGCTACTTCTTTTTTCTTTTTCCAAATGGCAAGGAGTGGTGATTTTATTAAAATAATCAATGGAATCTAGCAAGATGCTAGTAACTTACAAGTTACAGAGGAAAGAAAAATTACACCACGAGGACCATTGGACACTATTCTTAATCCATAAAAAGATCTAGTTTGGATCTTCTCGATTATCTAATGAAGTTTCACCAATTAGATCAGCACATTGAAGTTATAAACCACATAGAGTACGCACATTTGCTTAGAATTGTAGTGAGAAGAGTCCAAGAGTCCCATATTTCTTGAACACTAGAACCAATTGGCCGCGGAACCTTACACCACAGGCCATACTGCCTCGGCTGCTATTCCACAATTTTGTGAAGTTGTGGTCCGTTGTTTCCTCCGTCAAGTCACATAGGGGGCAAATCGTGGATGCCACCTGAACCCTCCTTTTTTATAGTTGAACCCATGTAGGCAGTTGGTCCGATCTTGATCTCCAAGCCAAAAAAAAAAAAAAAATCACCTTCTTAGGTACCCACCTATTCCATTCAAAGAAGCCCCAAATTTTGTTGCAACGTTCTGTTCTGCTGTCAATAAGTCTTCTCAAGGCCTTGGTTGAGAAAGGCATTGATGAATCCAAATGCCATTCCCATGCATCTTTAATCTCCTTATTTTCATCTATATTGAGCGGGTTAAGACACTTGCTCCAAAGGCTTTTGTCCCGAATTATATATTTTTTCCACTTGCATTGCCATGATAGCAAACTATCATCACTGATAGCATTCTTTCACCGTGCTCTGTTTACTTTTGACCAGAGAGAAAAGAGTAGGTTAGCTCTCCTTAGAAAAGAGTAGGTTAGCTCCAAAGGCGTTTGTCCCGAATTATATATTAGTTTTAGATTTATAATTATTAATTGTTGAATTTGTTCCTATTTGAAGTTATCTACTTTGGCATTGATTTATATTGTAGTCTGTTTGTGCTCATTATAGTGCTTGTGGAAATGCAGTATTTTGATTACAGATATCATGGAACTTCCTTCGAGCAAACCTATCGGTGCTACCCCGCCTCTTTTATTGATAAGGTTAGAAAGTCTTTATTAGTGTGGACTGGTTTATTGCTTTTATGCCATGCTGACTAGGACCTATTCCTTCAATTCCTATTGTCCACAATCAACTTGGTTCATATTTAAGCTATTAACATTTACATTTTCTTGTTGCTTTTACGTAGGTGCAGACTGAGTTATGAAATATGATGTTACAAACATATACATTTTGAGAAAGGCATAAATACCATAAATGCTACATATTAATTCAGGTTTTGTAAAAAAAAATGGAAAAGAAAAACATGATTATTCGGTTTTAGGTAGTTGATGTTTAAAATCCATTAAATTTAATTATGTTAATCCCACAATGATAATAATTCCTGAAACTGTATTTTAATTTTTATTTCTGTTCTTTTTATATTTATATTATATATCCGAAATAATAAATTTTAGAACTTTCATCTTTTGGGTGGGGGTTGAGATGATTTGTAGTCAATTATTTCAAAGGGAATGTGATTATAAGATTGGTGGAAATGATTTAAGCATTCTGAAATAAAGCATCTTAACTAAAAACTAAACTTCTTTAGTTAGACCAATGTACAAATCTCTAGTTTTCTTGTTTTTTTTTATTTCCTCCATGCTCCAGGTGAAATCATCTAGCCAGATGTGTCCTGATTTGATTTTAAAAAAAATCAAAAGATGATCAACACTACAAATATTGTATGGTTATTAAGGAAAAATCCAAGTAAAAAGATGGACAATCATATAGGAATACACATTTTACCTTATGACACGATGCCATGTTTTATTACATTTTGAAAATTTCTAACCCGTTGATAATTTTCTTTGTTTCAGTCCCACATAGAAAATGGTGACAAAAGTGAGTCATTTTCATATCGTAATGCTCATATCCTTTTCTTTTCAAATTTTCAAGGAAATTACTGATGATTCTTTGTTTTCTTTCCAGTTATAATGCCTCCTTCTGCACTTGATCGTCTTGGTTAGTATATAATAGAGTTAGAATACCAACGTGCAATACCCAAAATGTTGACCAATTTTTATATTTTAAATGTTTTATTTATTCATGGAAAGTTTTTTACTCAAATATCCTTTTATAAACAAAGATATCGTACAACCACGCCCAAGAAACAAGTCTTGCCAAAATATGAAAAATCAAACATGTTGACTTGCCTGATAAATTCACACTTTTTAAACATCACAGAAACAAGTTTCTATGTAGTTTTGCAAAAATCTAGACTATGCAAAATGGGGTGTACGAAGTTAATACACAACATATTCAAGGAACTATATTATGTTAACAATAGTTGCGTCTTGTTGTGCTTTTATACTCCAGCTTCCCTTCAAATTGATTATCCAATGTTGTTTGAGTTACACAATGCTTCTACCGAGAGGGTGTCACATTGTGGTGTTCTAGAATTCATTGCGGAGGAAGGCTTGATATACGTGCCTTATTGGGTATACATTTTTAGTAGTTCTATAAGTTTTGGTTTTTTAGCATTTGGGTCGTACTCATACCGATATATTTAGTGATTTTCTTCATGTAGATGATGGAAAATCTGCTTCTACAAGAAGGAGATATTGTGCGAGTAAAGAATGTGACCCTTCCAAAGGGTACATATGTGAAGCTCCAACCACACACATCAGACTTTCTAAACATATCGAACCCAAAAGCAATGTATGTTCACAAATCGGTCCATTGGACTTGGGTGGTGCGGGTGAAGGTGGTGGTTGGGTAATGGGTCTGGCTGTAATATGTCATTTTTATTATGGATCGAAATGGGCCACATTGGATTGGTTTGTCCAATGTAACACTTTTTATCTCAATTTTAATAGCATAAATAGTCCAACTTTCAACCCTTTCAACATGTTTCCCTTTAAGCTAAATTTTTTGTGTGGACCCAACCTGTTCATGGGGGGAATTCCCTTATATATATTTAGTGGCTCATAATGGTTTTAAAAAATTCTCAAAATCAAATAGTTCTCAAATGAACATCCCCCCCTATATATATATATATATATATATATATATAGGGAGAGGATCATTTGAGAACCAATTGGGTTTGAGAACTAAAAAGAACTAATTTAAGCCACAAGTTTATTACATGTATCCCCCCTCCCATGAATTGTAGTGGTCCCCTCCTGAAATTTGTGGTTGAGATTTAGTTCTCAAAAGTTCTCAAAACTAAAAGTTCTCATTTGAACCTAACCACATATATATATATATATATATATATATATATATATATATATATATATATATATATATGTACATATTATGTTTGCAACTAGGGGTGTGCTCGGTTCGGTTTGGTTCGGTTTTTAGCTCAAACCGAAACCGAAACCGAAGATTCGGTTTTTGGGGTTCAAAAAACCGATCGATTCGGTTTATTTACGGTTCGGTTCTTCGGTTTCTACATTTAATTCGGTTCGGTTTTCGGTTTTTAACCAAAACATTGAAGATCAGACCACATCAAAGCCAAGCAAGGCTCAGACATTGTCTAATGGAACCATTTTAGCTCGATTAGTGACCAATGGGCCGAATTGAAAGCTTTGCAATATTGTATTTTCTTATATAGTGAGGAATGAACTTGAGAATTGTTCAAAGGGGCGATGTGGGATTGAAGTATTAGAGCAAAGTGATAATTAAGAGAGGAAGGAGCTTGATATTTGTTAAGGCACCGATGTGGGATTGTAAAATTAGAGTAAACTGAAACTAGATAAATAAAACATTATGTGTGAAGACTTAAGAGGGACTCGAACTCGTAATGTTTCATACGAAACAGCAAAGAGTAGACCAACTGTACTAAGAGAGCCTTTGTGTAATTTCGTAGTTATAATAGTTTTATAATGAGTTGCAGCCCTGAGTTATTATTTTACTCTCAGTTTACACTTAGAAAAATGATCAATTATTCAGATATGTAATGATAACCAGAAAACAATGAATTATTTTACTCTCAGTTTACACTTAGAAAAATGATCAATTATTCAGATATGTAATGATAACCAGAAAACAATGAATCACTTTGCAGTCAACATAATTTTATAAGGATTTGCAGCCCTAAGTTCTACTTGCTCAGATACACACGTATCAAGCTAAAGGCCTTCTTAACTTCTTTATATACAAAGGGTGGATGCTTCAAAATTTATTTATGAAACAATATGGGATAAAGGCAAATTGATTGATAAAAGCAAAAATACTTGCTTAGATCTATAATTGCTTAGATCCATATAGACATATAGATCAAGCTGAAGTGAAATTGAAGGAAGTTGTAGTGACTTCTTCTTTATATAGAGGGGAAGGAGCTTCAGAGTTTGTTCAAGGGCCAATATGGGATAAGGGTAAATTGAATGATAAAAGAAAGAAAGTTATGGAAGGAGGTGAAATTCGTTTGAACTGTAAGAGTAAAAAATCATTTTTGAGGAAGAAAAGGATCGAACTCACGATCAGTAGACTCTAAAGAGAACCAACTACCAACTGCACCAAAGAAGTCTTTGCTTAAGAGTGCAATTATAATTCTCTTGTAGATAAGAAAACGAATATTTTTTTATAATTATATATTAAATCGGTTCGGTTCGGTTTTTTCGGTTTTTTCTTCATACAAAACCGAAACCGAACCATAAGTCTCGGTTCGGTTTTTTTCGGCTCGGTTTTTTTCGGTATTTAGTTCGGTTTCGGTTTTTTCGGTTCGGTTTTTACGGTTTTTTCGGTTCCGGTTCGGTTTTTTCGGTTTTTTGCTCACCCCTATTTGCAACTCAAATTGTTAATATTTCATGTTCTTTCCGTGCAGTTTAGAGACAACTCTGAGGAACTTCTCTTGTTTAACAACAGGAGATAGCATTATGGTGGCATACAACGGCAAGAAATATTACATAAATATTATTGAATCAAAGCCTTCCAACGCGATCAGCATAATTGAAACTGATTGTGAGGTAGACTTTGCTCCTCCCCTTGATTACAAGGAACCAGAGAGGCCTGCATCATCCGTTCCTAAGAATAACACACCCAAGCAAGGTACAAACTTTATACAATTTAATTAGGTCTAAATTGGTAAAATTAAAATTTAATATCCATGCAGATGAAGCAGCTGCAGCTGAGGAACCAAAGTTTAACCCGTTTACAGGATCAGGGAGAAGGTTAGATGGTAAACCTTTGAAGTACCAGCCACCACCTGTTTCCACCCCGTCTGGAACTAATGGGAAGCAAGCTGCAGTTTCCACTGGGCAGCCATCTAGCGGTTCTAGTTCACAAAGCAGCTCTCGCAAATCTCAGGGCAAACTGGTGTTTGGTTCTAATGCCAACAGCAGTGCAGCCCCTAAAAATCAAAAGGTATGTGGTATTACATCTTCCATATGAAGTTTATTGAACGGTAAGTTGATGCTTTGTGACCTTGAGGTCATGGGTTCGGTTGATGCTTTGTGACCTTGAGGTCATGGGTTCGGTTCGAACCGTGAGAAACAACCTATTGCACAAAAGTGTTGGGCAAGGTTGCGTACTATCTGGCCCCTGCCCAAAGCGGGAGCTAAGGCAAACAGCAGGTACATCCTTATTTTGGAACTAATAGACATAGTTTTTGTTTGCAGGAAGTTGGTAAAGATACGAAACAAGAGCAACCTGCCAAGGAAGAAACAAAGTTTGCAGCCTTCACAGGGAAAAAATACTCCCTAAAAGGTTGATGATTAAGCTTTGATTGCTTTCACGTGTATTGCAGTATAACTTTAAATCTCATTTTGAAGTGTGGCCAACCGCTTCTGTGTACTTACATTTGCTATTCATCCTTAGTCAATAAAATGATTGGTCAAATCTTCAAATATAACCAACAATTTATGATATTTATTTGAGTCGACGTGTTTTTGTCAAATGTCCATGTCACTCTCTGGCACATTCAGTTTTCACTTTTGTATGAAACTACAAACTAGTATTAAGGCGAGTGTGTTACATTGACAACGACAACGTCGGACCATGAAAAATTACCCAATGAAAATATAGGAGACCTTTCAATGTAACGTGCTAGGTTCTAGGTCTGTCAAAAATACCCGATAACCAATTAAACCCACATCCTGCTGGTGGTATATTCGACTTTAAAGTCAGAATTCAAAATCCTACCCAAAAAAAAAAATAAATAAATCAGTGGTTCATCTATCCACCAGGCCCAAAGTAACAAGGCTAATTACGCCCCAATAAGAATATTGATGGGCCACTAAAAAGTATGTCTACAAGTATAACCTGACTTGCTAAAGGCTTGGACAAAAAGAAAACAATGCGCGTGTCAAGTGCATGGATTGCATACATTCTTTATCCACCTCACATTAAATGCTTCACTACAGGGTGAACCCACTCAAACTAACCATCATTCTGCATGAGGCTCTTGGCCAATCAGAATGATGCGTATAAAGCCGATAACCACCTGAATATTCCTTCACGCGCCGTGAACACCACGCGCCTGATATCACCAAGGCACCTGAAAACTCTACCGGTAAGTCTATAAATACTCTCATGTGGGGTAGTGATTGTGGTAAATTATTCTCTTCATCCACTCTTTCACCTGATAATCACATACACTCACCTTCGAGTCACAGATTCTAATGCCGGAGGGCCGATACAGGAACACCTCCCCGGTCCACACTGTAATGCCTTAACGCGTTGTTTTAATGTGCAGATTCCGATCCATCCAAGATCCGGTGACTGGTTTCCATCTCGGATTCGGGGTTCAAATGAGCATAAGAGTATTTTCATCTTTCTCATCCATAGGGAAGATTTAAGTTCTCTTCATTGACGTCATCCGATCCTTTAAAACTGTGCTAGAGCAGTTTCTTCGCTTTTCTGTCAAATCATGTCCGATCCGTCGCTTTCGCCAACCCTTTCTGATCCTGATACTCATCAGGAGTCAGATCGGTTTTCTCAACCTTCCTCGATCATCCAACTGAACTCCTCCCAATCCACTAATGTTTCGTCGTCGTCCAACGCTTTGGCTGCTACAAATGCAAATGTTGGTACAGGATCCTCTATGATCGGGTCATTCCTAATCCTTCCCACTCAGAATCCTCCTAACTCGCCATTCTCAACATATCCTTTTGGCACGACCTCCAGTACAGGTTCATTTCAAACACGCTCCGTATTGCGCAATATTTTCGCGGGGTATAGTAGCTCTTCTACTAATATCGCGCGTACACCTTCTATACCACATCGCTCATCCGCATTTTCTACATCATCATCTGCTGTTACTCAGGCTTGAGCACCTTCTGCTTCAAACCCAGTTTTCTCAGCAGGTGATGTCACACCCGACCGATGGCGGAATATGTTGGGGCGCGAAGATTGTCCAGATGCACACAACACTAAGTTAGGTTGCGGTATTCTTAATTAAACCCATTTCAATAAACATAGAACATAACATAAGTCAAACATGATTCAAGGTTACAATCCAACAACATATCCAAAATGATAATCATAAAGTATGAATTTTATTCAATTAGGTCTACTAAGTCCCATGCAATCCTATGATGGCAGAATCAATACGATCAAACAACAGCACCTGCAACATGTTTAACATACGAGTCAACTACAAGAGTTGGTGAGTAAACATAGGTTTATCAATATTGTATGAATAAAATCAGTGCGATTCGTGAGTAATGTAAGTCCACATGCGATAAACGAGTAATGAAATATCAGATAAGAGCGTAATCAAACTCTGGCAATAAGATTTCCAATCACAAGGTGTAACATCCCGTTGTAAAATAAATAAAATAAAATAGTTGATACTTGTAATTCTAATGAGTAGACAGCGGGTAAAACGACTCATTTAAATGAGAGACATTTAAACGAACGTCCGTTGTCGAGTATCGTTTAAAGGATATAATTAGATAGGAGGTATCTAGACGAGTCATGGCTAGCATATAAGATATAGTATTTAGTGTTATAGGAGACCATATAGTAATAATAATAATATATATTATTTGAACCCTATTTCATTTTTAATGAAACTTAGGTAGGTGCGTAGATAAAAATTAGCTCGTCTTAGCAGTATATTCGGAATTTACTAAAACGTTATATGTTGAAAGTTATAAGAGAAAAACAAGTTAAGTAGCTTAAATAGATAAATAATAATAATAATAATAATAATAATAATAATAATAATAATAATAATAATAATAATAATAATAATAATAAACATACGTTGTAAACTATAAACGAAGAGAAAAAATAATATAAACAATCACAGATAGATATGAAGAAGCTTGGAGAGCACGACATAATTTTCCTATATAAGCTGTTCAAATTCCATTTAAACTCTCACACACTTAAGAGCCAATTGAAGCTACCTACCGGTATGTTAGCCTACCTACGATACGTTTATACGATGATATCCGATCGAGTGAATGTCGATACTACAGTCTTGCACTGAATAAGAGCGAGACGACCCTGACACTGAATAAGAGCCGGACCCAAGTATCGATAATCTATCTCGTGATGTTCGTATTAAATACAAGAGGATATGTTAACATACTAGGTTCTTTCTTTCTTTTTTTTAAGAAAAAAATTAGGAGTTGCTTGCTCGAAGGCCACACTTACACCAAGAACCTCTTTTAAGGTGAGTTCATTCACGTCTTCCCCATGTGTGGGCTAAATATTTTGACGTTGCTAGTGGGAGTTTTTAACATTTTAAATCCGCTACAATGTGATGGTATAAATTGTTTAAAAATGTGTTGGCAAAGGTTTTAGATACATTGCAGGGATTAAGTTGCTTGCTAAATTCCTAATTAATTACCTCCAGTACGTGGGGTTCTATGCACATTACTTTATACTTTGGTATATCACGATACGTCATTTTGGGTAGAGAAAATTCCTAAATGGTATGACAACAGCCATAGATCTAGTCGAGTGACAAGTATAGTGGAGGTAATTTACCTATATAACAATTTTAAACTTGATGAATAGTAAATAGATGAATAGTAAACATGATGAATAGTATTTGTGTAAGTTACGTTGTAAACTATAAACGAAGAGAAAAAATAATATAAAACAATCACAGATAGATATGAAGAAGCTTGGAGAGCACGACATAATTTTCCTATATAAGCTGTTCAAATTCCATTTTAAACTCTCACACACTTAAGAGCCAATTGAAGCTACCTACCGGTATGTTAGCCTACCTACGATACGTTTATACGATGATATCCGATCGAGTGAATGTCGATACTACAGTCTTGCACTGAATAAGAGCGAGACGACCCTGACACTGAATAAGAGCCGGACCCGAGTATCGATAATCTATCTCGTGATGTTCGTATTAAATACAACAGGATATGTTAACATACTAGGTTCTTTCTTTCTTTTTTTTTTAAGAAAAAAATTAGGAGTTGCTTGCTCGAAGGCCACACTTACACCAAGAACCTCTTTTAAGGTGAGTTCATTCACGTCTTCCCCATGTGTGGGCTAAATATTTTGACGTTGCTAGTGGGAGTTTTTAACCTTTTAAATCCGCTACAATGTGATGGTATAAATTGTTTAAAAATGTGTTGGCAAAGGTTTTAGATACATTGCCGGGATTAAGTTGCTTGCTAAATTCCTAATTAATTACCTCCAGTACGTGGGGTTCTATGCACATTACTTTATACTTTGGTATATCATGATACGTCATTTTAGGTAGAGAAAATTCCTAAATGGTATGACAACAGCCATAGATCTAGTCGAGTGACAAGTATAGTGGAGGTAATTTACCTATATAACAATTTTAAACTTGATGAATAGTAAATAGATGAATAGTAAACATGATGAATAGTATTTGTGTAATTTTATGGGTCAACTTATAAACACTATCCAGTAACATAGTGGGTATTTATGTCCTTTCCTATTATGGTATGGTATTGTGGGATGATAACTTCACCAGACGTGTACTCCACCCTACATCTTCCAGTTTCCTTTACACACACATCGATTGCGACAGGAACTCGCAATGGGCTGAAGAGGCGAGATCCAGGGAAAGTAAACCGAAGCTAATCAAATCAATTTGGGGGTTCGAGTATCTACGGGTAATGATGTACGTCTTGATAATGTCGATCTTTCTCAAACAAACGACAATTTCGATTTCACATCCTGGTAATTTTTCTTCAAATCCCTCATCGCCATGGTATGCCATCGATTGTACGTTGCTTAACAAGAATATTATCTAGGGTTTTAGTTTTATCCTCGGATTTGATTCAGGTATGGTTGATTCTTTCAGAAATTGAAGTGTTTTTGTTGTTGGGTTCGTTGATTTCTTGGACAATAACCACATAACCTGCAATTCTTACGGTGATTGAAATGTTTTTGCTTGATATATTTTATTTTCGATCCATCTCTGTGTGCCATCTCTGCGGATTGGGTTTCTGTTAGCAGCGACTATGCACATACGTCATCCTCGTAAACCCGACACCCTTATTTTTGTAAACAATTTCGTAAATTTAGGAAAAATGTCACTAAGAGTTGGTCGTTCTCTGTTTCTATGGATCTTTTGCAGGCTATAGCTAACGTTGGTTAGGTTCTCGGCTTTGTTTTGTTACTGTCGTTCAACAGAGGTATGTCACCCTTGATCCCAGTCTCTGTCTTCAAAAATTTGCATTCGATGTGTCTGTCATTTGATTTGGATTATCATGTTTTTGGTACTTAGAATGGAGGAGTTACGACATTGCTATTGGGTTGATTTCATTGTGAGTGACGGTTATATTAGTTATATGTTCTCATCTATTTGTAGTGATTGTAGAGAATTTTTGTTTGTTTTTGCAGGTTCTTATCAAGTTCTTTTAATACGTTTTTCCATATACTGCAGTATGATTTTAAGGTACATATGGGAATGTAGAGTAACGTGAATTCCAAAGGTTTTAAAATGAAATGGAGCTAATTTAATGAAAGCGTATTGCGACAGACTAATCGACATTGGCTACTCCATCTCTGACGGGATGGCTCTTGATGTAGTACTCAGATCTATGGCTGAACATTATCGTATTCTTGCGATTAATTGTTCGGCTCAGTCGATCGAGGAGGTTATTCCGTTGATACCCAACGTGAAGATCGGGACCACGCCGGACGTGCTCAGAGTTGCCAATACAAAGATCTCCAAATCCAAGAAGGTTAAAGAAGGCAAAGGCAAGAAACCACAATTGCAGCCTCCCGAGGAGCGCCTGTGCTATAAGTGCAACAAAATGGGATACTGGCGTCGCAACTGTCCCGTTTATCTTGCAAAGCTGAAGATAACCAAGAACCCTAACAAGGGTTGCTCATCAGATATGTTAATAAATGTTATTGAACTTTTCACCGTTTCCTCCAATTCATGGGTATTTTACACTGGATGTGGTTATCACATCGTTAATGTTTTGCAGGAACCTGAGAAGTGGAAGAAGACAGAACGAGGCTGCATAGACCTCATCGTAGGTGACGGGAAATAGGTCCCAGTACTTGCTACCGACACATATTCTTTTTCATGCTCTTCTGGCCTTGTAGTTACTCTAGCTAACTGTTTGTATGCACCTGGTTTATCCAGAAACATTATTTCTGTCTCTTCATTGTTTAAATTAGGTTTTCGGTATAAATTTTATGGAAATTTGATTTCTGCTTACCTTAATGATATCTTTTATTTCGAGGCTAAACCTCGACATGGTATATATGAGATAGATGTTCAAACAAACGATCAGCTCTATCATGTTTCTAAAAGAAGCAAAGCTGATAGTAACGAGTCCTCGTTATGGCACCATAGGCTTGGTCACATAAGCAAGGCTCGCATTAAGAAGTTGCAAACTGCCGGGATTCTCAAGTCCCAAGATGTAGATTCCTTCGATGCATGCGAATCGTGCTTATCTGGTAAACTAACCAAGTCACCCTTCACCCATACAGGTGATCGGGCCCAAGGATTGTTAGGCATTATTCACACCGACGTGTGTGGACCCTTTCGAACCGAAACGAGAAAACGTGAATGGTACTTCACGACTTTTATCGATGACTACAACATATATGCCTATGTCTATCTGATGAAACACAAGCATGAAACTTTTGAAAAGTTCAAAGAGTTTCAAAATGAAGTACAAAATCAGCTGAGTCGAACTATTAAAATACTTCGATCTGATAGAGGTGGTGAATACCTAAGCGCTGAATTCCTGAATCATCTGAAGGTATGTGGAATTGTTTCACAACCTACTCCTCCTGGCACACCCCAGTTAAATGACGTAAGTGAAAGGAGGAATCGAACTCTGCTTAACATTGTTCGATCGATGATGTGCAGGACCACCTTGCCACATTCCTTTTGGGGATATGCCATCTTGACCGCTGCTCGCCTAATAAATCTGGCACCCACCAAGAAAGTAGAGAAGACCCCATATGAGATATGGCATGGTTCTCTTCCTAAACTATGATACCTCAGGGTATGGGGATGTGATGCTGATGTGTTGCAAACACATCTTATTTTCCTTTGTATTTTGTATATAAATTGAGTCGGGTTTGGGTCATTTTTGTTGGTTTTTATATACTTTAAAATTATTTGAGTCTCAATTGTGTATTGAGTCGTTTTTGTATAATTTAGTGTGAGTTTGAGTCTTTTATTTTTATTGTGTTTACTAGGTCAATGTGCTCAAATTGTTTAATTATATTTGGTTGTAGGTTGATGTACGAGTCCAAAGGGGGTGGTATGACATTATACTAAAGATGAAGGATTTAAAGAATTAATTATGAAAAGTTAAGGGGGTTGAAATGAAAATTATGAAAAATAAGTTGAACTATGGGAGGCTATCTCACGTGGATTACAAGTAAATTGTGAGCTCTGAATTTTTAATGTCACGTGGGACTATGGAAATAAAAGAATTCGAAAGTGGACTTGTAGATTTTAATGGGATTGTTATGGAGCGGATTGGGCTGATTTCTACGAAGCATCATAAAATAATACAAGAGATTGGTTGCGATTTTATTTTTAGGCCTATTGTGGCTTGCGAAGAAAGTCAACCGGGGATACAATCCACAATAATATTGGGAGAACCCTACGGAACATTGATACGAACGGCAGACGGCAGACCCCTACGAAAGAAATATTAGAAAGGGCAGCCGACTTCGAGGGAATTCAGAGACAAAATTGGATCGAGTAGAAGGTTAAGGATCAATCAAGAAGGATCGGGGTTCAATCATTCGACACCGCTAATCTATCCGGGTTTCATCCTTTCTTGTTTTTTTTTATCTTGTAATTGAATTATTCAAACCATGTTCTTGATCAAAACTTTAACTTTTATCTATGATTCTGGTTTAGACATGTGTGTTGGCTAAATTAATTAGTACCGCCTAGACCGTTATGATGAATATTTAGTGTTAATGATTTTTATTCAATTGTGACAATTTTTATGATGGATGACTACTCTATTAAATTCCTCTAATTGATTGCAATTGGTGTATATGCATATTATTATTAGGGTTTTATTTATTAGTTAATGCTTAGATTGCCTTCGAATGTCTTTCGGGTTGGGTAATTTATCTAAAGTCGCTAGCTTTAGGGTTAGTAACCGAAGAGTGGTTTAGGAGACGTCCCGAGCCATAGTTATTAATTAATATTTATTATCTTGATTTTAATATTCTGCCTATCTAGAGACTCAAAAGGTAATAGATTGTCGGGTAGTCGGGTTGGTTAAGGAACTAGGATAACATTGTCTCAAAAGGAAGTGCCCTAGTAATTTAGCTAGTCTGTTATTCGTGTCAGTTGTAGGAATTAGAGGTAGCTCCGGCTAGTCTAGGGTGCCTTAGATTGTTTCGAGGGTGGTCTAGGGTAGTTGAAGAGGGAAGGACTCAAAAGGTGAACCACTTGTCCGAGCGTTAGAGTTGTCAATTAGGAAGGACTCAAAAGGTGAACTAATAAACCGGTAAGCGTATTCCAATCTTTAGGTATTCTATCAGTAACATCCGAAGAGTGATTCGGGGGCTCGTAGAGTTTCTCTAGGTTGTGTGTTAAGATCCCGGTTCCATCATGATTGTCATAGCCGAGTGAGGTCATTAATTTTAATTAGGATTCTAGGTCTAGGTGGTACCTTTCTCATATTTGAATTCGTCCTAAGTTCCTTCGTGTCGGTTGTTATTTAGTTAATTTAGTTAAGTTAGTTAATTTAATCTAAAAAACCAAATTTACTCAGTATTTCCATTTTCACAGGTCTAGGTTAAGTCTTGTCTATAGAGTGTCCTAGGTTCGATAATCCGGTCTTGCCTCAGCTATTCTACTATCCGACAGGTACACTTGCCTTAGGGTTCGGTCTAGTTTAGGTAGTTTCGGTAAAATTTAGGTGTGTCTAGGTCTAGGTTAGGTCTAGGATTAATTAGTATTTTTAGGTATAGTTCCGAACACATCAGATGCTTATGTCACCAGCGAATCTAACAACAAGCTCGATCCCCGAGGTGAAAAGGTAACTTTCGTTGGATACTATAGTAATACCGGTTATTACTTCTACCATCCTGATGCAAACACTATTTGCATCAAAAGGAAAGGTAAATTCCTTGAGAAAGAGTTTCTTGCTCGAGTAACAAATAGTGATCCAGTGGATCTTGAATAAATTGAAGATACACCTAACCCTGAGACGGTCGCTGTGTCTGACCGACAAATGGTTGTCGCACCATCAGACCCAAGCACAAGCGCAAGTGTTCGTAAGAGCGAAAGGATGTGCAAAGAGCCTGAACGATACCTTGGCTATCATGAAGCCTTTGATGTTCTGTTAGTAGCCGATTCTAATGATGAGCCTACTAACTACAAAGCTACTATGTCATATCCGAAATCAGATAAATGGCTTGAAGCCATGAATGCTGAGATGCAATCCATGCGTGACAATCATGTCTGGGACTTGATTGAGCTACCCCCGGTACACGGGCAGTAGGGAGCAAGTGGATCTTTAAAAGAAAAACTGAGATGCATGGAGATGTGCAAACCTACAAGGCACGGCTTGTAGCGAAAGGTTTCACTCAAACCCAAGGGATTGACTATGATGAGACCTTCTCGCCCGTTGTCATGATCAAATCGATCAGGATTATCCTTTCCATAGCCGCATACAATGATTATGAGATATGGCAAATGGATGTCAAAACCGCTTTTCTGAATGGACAACTCGAAGAGGATGTCTACTGTTTTGGTCAAAAATTCACAAAGGAATTTCGTATTCCAAACTTAGAATGTGAG
>JBCNJP010000017.1:79209072-79314513 GCA_039602395.1 Deinandra increscens subsp. villosa | reverse complement strand
TATTTCTCTACTACAGTTTTGGTTTAAAACTGAAATGAGTATTAACTTCTGATCAGACTTATCTAATAACTCATTATAAATGATGACTCGACTAAGTGGGAGAATGTTAGTATATAGTTTTCTTGTGGCCTAAGTCAAACATTTATACGTGTGATCTTTGACCTAAAATAACCCTAAGTTTCCTAATAGGCATTTATTAGATGGACGTAATTGCCCTTAATTACTAACATATTTAGGGTTTCCCCTTGGGTGTATAAATAGAGCTGTTGGGAGAGACTAAAAACCTAATGTCACTCCACATAAGTTTCGTCACCTACTCTCTCCCTCTCTATAATCCGTGGGTCTTCCACCTTAGCCATCCTAACTATACACCCTAAACGAGAACTCGATCAGTGGCTTCATGGAATCCTTCAACATGACTGTAGATGCTATGCTATCAGGTAATCTTTACTTTTCAGTCATGTTTTATTTATCATTTTAGAGAAATCATCCAACAACATCAGCCACGTTAAGCCACCACGTTCAGTCCCTATCATAAATTTAAAAACATAGATACATGGTGTTACTAGGATTTTGGCCTCACTTTGGTCCCTCCTACGTACTAACTCTTTTATGTCTTTTAGAATAAGTTAAAGGTTTTGGGTTTAAAACCACACGTAAGCAAAAGTATTTTCAGATTGGAGATAGTTTTTTTTAAATAATCAGGTTTTCTTTGGATATAAACATGGTATATGAAAAGGCAATGTTGCTAAGCCTAAACATGTTGTTAAAATGAAGTAACTAGAATTGTTGGAAATATTAATTAAAAAGTTATTATTTTAATAAATAGAATTTAAATGGAGTTATTAGAACGATGGTCTGTTTGATATGAATATGAGATAATGAAATTGTTTGATATGAGGTAATAAAATAGACGAAAAAATGGGTAGAGGAATTAAATAGATCATTACTGTTGCATATTTATAGTATCATGTTTGGTTACCATATATGTTAAAATGAAATAAATTATTACTCGGTGTTGTTTGGTAGTTTAGTAAAAACAAAGTAATGGAATACAATACTACCGAAATTTCTTAACAGAACTAATATATTTATTTTATATTTCAATTTTAAAATTTCTAATTCAATTTTTAATTTTTTATTTTATTTAATTTTTCACTTTTTATTTTAATTTAATTTTTAATTTTATATATTTTTTTTGTCTTTTTTTCTATTTGTTATTTATTACTTTTATTTATTTATTTTTATTTTTTTAAACTAAAATGCAAACACCTGTATGCCTAGACTTTACAGAAACATTGTATGTTTGTTATAGGAAAAAACCTAAACTATTACAAGTTATGAGCGTAAATGACGAATTCTGATATTTTCTTAGTTTGAGGATGAAACTTAAAATTTGATGTATAGTTAAAGTTAAAAAAATTATTAATCTTAAACTATCTTAAGCTAAGACTTGTCTTAATGGTATGAGGTGATAATTGAGAGACTTGTTTACCAAGATGTTACAAGTTCAATCCTTGTAGTATTTATCATGTTGACCTCCCTACACCTTGTCAACGTTTACGTGGATCTCACGTTTTGGTTGTTAATTAATTATTGAAGTAATATTTTTTTTTGTTTTTTTTTCACGATAAAAGGTTAACCTCCGGCTACCCAAGGTAATCCTATCGGCGTAAATGACCTCAACATCCGGGAGATCATAGGGCATTGGCGTATTCTCACGTGTGTTTGGTAGCCCAAACACATCATTTGAGCTCATCCAAGTGAAAACTCATCGCTCGAAGACCTAACCTGCAAATCTTGAGAAGTAACCTCCCTAGTCTTTCCATTTCGCGGGCTTCCCCAATCTTCCTGGGTTTCTTCCTAAAATCAATCACAACAAATAAAACAGGAGAGAAATAATCATAATAATAGGGTCAACGAAAAGCTTCAAATCGACGTGTCAATGGCGGATCGGAGCGTGCTTATGGAAGGAGAACTCCAGAGTCCCCTTGTTCGTCTGTGCATCGAAGCGGCTTGTTACATATCAATTGTAATAGGGGGCTTATTGTAATTCCTTAATAGTTGGGGGGGGGGGTTGTTTGTATAGTTTTCGTAGTTGTTAGGAAAGTCTTTATATGTTGTTCATCTACTGAGTTTAGGTTTTATGCAATGAATAAACAAGTTTGATCTCTCTTTCTCTCTAATATTTTCTCTTCTATTATTTGTATTGCATCATTAATAGAAGAGAAAATCTTAGAAAGAAAGAGAGATCAAACTTGTTCATTCATTGCATAAAACCTAAACTCAGTAGATGAACAACATATAAAGACTTTCCTAACAACTATGAAAACTATACAAACAGCCCCCCCTAACTATTAAGGAATTACAATAAGCCCCCTATTACAAATGATATGTAACAATAATCCCCCCATTAAAATAGTTCTTGACCTCAAGAACTACAATATTGAGACACAAGAAACCCAAATTGAAAAATTAAAGTGCCAACATGAAAAGTAACTGTTGATGTAGAGAGCATTGCAAGCGGCCATTTTTCCTTCAAATTTTTCCAAATGAACATGCTCATCTTGACTTCAAGATAATCCTTTGATTAGAGAAAAAACAACCAACAAAATGTAAGAAACAATTTTGATATCTCAGCATGGCCACCACTCTTTTGAGTCAACCAAGTGTTGTTATCCAGAGCCACAAAGATACAAACACCAGTTGAACTAGTTATAAGCCCTTTTGGTTTGTATTTCCACCTATGCCATAAATGCACAATTGTTAGCAATACCTGAACATAAAGTCCATTTTGTTTATCATTGTCTTGGTTTTTACTTCGGCTATATGAAGAATTAAGGAAGTGTTGATGTTCAATACATTCAAAATGTTGGGCAGCCCCTATTTTCATTTTCCTCCCTCTTATCAATTTTTTGCTTGCGGTCACCTTGGAATCTTCGGAGAAAACTTTAGCACAATTAGTACACTTTGAATCCTTAGTTTCTTTAATGCAACTTCCAAAAAGACTTTTTAGTGGCCAATTCTATAGAATCTTATATTGTGTATTCTTTATCTTCCATAACTTGAATTCTTTTACCGAATTCATTTCAGCTTTCTCTTGATTTGTTGCATTAAATTCGGCTTCTTCTTGATCCTTGTCTAATGTAAGAATAAGCATAGGAACAAATTCCTTACTCATCATCCCTTGATCATCCACTTCAATTTCAGCATTTATATCTTGATTTAAAGTAATATTTCCATGTGAATTCTTATAAAAATCAATAGAAACCAGACCATTTTCTTTTAATTCTTTACCACGAATAAATTCTTGAATCTCATTTCTAAACCTTTTAGGCATTTCATCAAACACTTGGCGGGTAGAATCAACTTTTGAATGATTAAGAGAATCAAGTTATGGAGAACCCCCTTCCTTGTTACCAATATAACTAAGATAGCTTTCAGAAGTGATTGTACTTACCTCAGGTTCTGCTTTTGATGATTGATTTTGATTCAACCCAGGTGAATCCTATTTCTCCATCTTGATTCCCTGTCGCCTAAAGAAATCATCCACCATTGCTTTCAATTCTATCATTAATTTGTTGGTCTCTGCCATTGAAGCTTCCAATTCCTTGCACGACTTTAAAGTCTTGGCAAAAGTGTTACCAATTTCTTGATTTTCAGTACTCCCCGCCATGGATATATGTTCTCCTTCCTCACCGGAAAATACTTGAACTGTCGGAATCATGAGCAAAGCTCTAATACCAATGATGCAATACAAACAATAGAGATAAAATATTAGAGAGAAAGAGAGATCAAACTTGTTCATTCATTGCATAAAACATAAACTCAGTACATGAAAAACATATAAAGACTTTCCTAACAACTATGACAACTATACAAACAACCCCCCCCCCCCCCCAACTATTAAGGAATTACTATAAGCCCCCTATTACAAATGATATGTAACACGGCCACACAAAGCAGAGACGACGTCAAGACGTGGCGGAGACAGCGACGAACTCTCGAGCGTTTGCCCTCTCAGCTCGCCCAAGCTCTCATCCACCGGCTTCTCTGTCACCGCCTTCTTTATCCCTCTCTTCTCGATTAAGTTTTTATGTACTCATTGGATTTGTTACATATTCACTACCCAATATAGTGCCATTGGTATTCGAAAGTAATAACTGAAGCTAAGTAGCAAATATTTTAACGAAAATGTTAAATGTTGTTAGATTTGAAGATACATGTTACGGTGACAACCTATGATGCACGGGAACGGGAACGAGAAACTGGTACTGGTACGGGAACGGGAAACGACAAAACTCAATAATACAAGAAACGGGGACGGCATGGGTATGGCTAAAAATACATATAAAAAATAAATATATGTTATATAAAAATTAATAAATTACTTTAAAAGTATATAAAAAAGCTAAACCTAAAAACCTTAGTAAAATGAAAGACTTTTTCTTCTTCTTTTTGTACGGCACAAAGTGAAACACGTTTTCAGTAAAATGAAAATAAATAAAAGATTTAAAAATGTTTAAATTTTGGCAAGAAAAATATTTTTTTTTTAAAAAGGTTATGTTGGAAAGAGCGTTAGTTATTCAAAATGCTCATGCTTCACCACAGACTTATTTTGACATGTGAGATTTTTATTGGTGAACTTTAATTTGAGAAAGGACAAAATCTAAATCAAGCTACAAATAAATACTAAAATAACCCATTGTCTTCTCCATTACTTTCTCTTGGTCTTCTTTCCACCATAGTCTTCCCTCTGTAAAAAAAATTCCGGCAAATATCCTACTACTGAAAACTTCGTCGGCCGGAGGGTCAGCTGACCCCTTTGACCCCCCCCCCTTTGGTTCCGCTGCTGAAGTAATGTGTAGGTGCTCCATCGACGGAAACTCGACGGAAGTGGAACGGATACGTCCCAAAGATCAACCCCCATCTCCGGCGAACTGGAAGCGAAACGGAAAAGTTTCACCGAAGTTTAGTTCCCATTTCCCTCCCCACGGTGATTTCGGTACGGGAGACGGCGGTGACGAGCCGCTTCCGTGCATCAGAGGTGACAACTTATTCCAAAAAAAAAAACTAATCTTGTGATGAGTAAGAGCACTCACCTCATGTTAGGTTATGCATACATGACTTCTTTCTATAATTGGAGAAAATGGTAAAAAAAATATATATATATATTGATTTTAGGCTGCATCGTTCCCCGAAATAAAGTTTACTTTTGGAGAGCCCATAGAAAACAATGCATAAAATAGAGAATTTAAAGGCAAATATGCATATAGACATGGAGAACGAGAACCAGAGGGTTTTTATAAACCTTTAAATTATAGTGAAACTTGTTTTTTTAGCTAAATTATGAGGATCGGATGGAGAAGCTACAGTGAATGCTCTAAGGCCTTTGAGTTTGCTCTGATACCACTGTTACAGTCAAACATGAGAACTCATCCCATACGCAGAGTGCCCATTTGGTCTATAAATTCGACATATGTTACCCATTTGGTCTAATACTTTGTAATGGTTTCGGATATATGCGTGTTTATATGACCAATTGAGTAATGATCTATAGTCTGGAAATTTAAATTGGATGCAATTTATATTTTATCATATTGTTTGTTTTTTGATATTATTAAAAGGGGTGAAGTTATAGATTTTGATATAACTTTGTTGAGAACGGCACAAGATTTCTTTTCAAGAGCAACATTTACTTGTAAAGGATTTCTGACTTGAGTGTATACCTTTTTTGTACATAAAATTATTGAAACTGAAAAATGTTTTTAGCAAATTCCAAATTCTCATAAACCAGTTGAATTTCAAAATCTCATACTTCAGTGAAGTTCTTTTGTTGATGTGCCTTTAGGGTGTTTATCTTGTTAGAGAACAAATTATATTTTTAAAAGATCATGTCTTGTTTGCGACTGGTTACTAACTTCCATTTTTTGTTGGGTGTCTTCTAGTCAATAAATGAACGATATTGTTGTTATTGTAGTATCATTAGTCATATCATGGATATACTTGCAGTATTTTCTTTAACGGTAAATTTCACTACTCCTAACGTATCCCATCTAAATTACACCAAATGCGTCTTCGTCAGGACTCGAAGCCTCGAAACCTTGACCTCAAGGGGAGGAACATCTTAACTCCAATGGCTCTACCAAGTGCCAATTGGACCCAGCCCCCTACCCCATATACTTGCAGTATTTAGTTTTTGCATACTCTCCATTCTCAATTGTATGTCAGTAATGTTATTATATATTATAACATTTACAATTGGTTTGATGTGAGTGTAACCACTGTACATCGTGTCTCCCAATAGTGTTTTACCACATATCCTTTTGTGTTAACTACGGGCTTACGCGTGTGTATAAACATGTACAACTCTCCTTAAACTCATCTCACGTTAGATTCTCGGTGGCGCTATTTCAATGGTTGTTTGGGGGCGGTGGCTCCTGAGTTGTAACCACAAGTACACGCTTACCTTTTTAGAGTAATATCTCATATATCATCTTCATCACTCCTCCTCTATCCACAGAACGACATCTCTCCTCTCTCTCTCTCTCTCTCTTGACGCCTTGCCTGCCGTTCAAAGTCGGAATACCCTTTCAGGTGATGGCCACGATCGCTTTGAAGGTGGATCTTTGGGTTACGGTAGTTTTTGTTGCTCTCTTAGATCTGAGATGCGAGCAGCGATGGTGGCCACTGGAATCCGGTTTTTTTCCGCCGTTTGATGGTTGGGTTATCATGGTTTTGTTGCTCTCTCAGATCTGAGATGCGAGCAGCAACGGTGGCCACCGTTTGATGATTATTTTCTTTTGGATGGTATCTTAGGATTCTTGATGTGATTCAGTTGGTCCGATGTGGTGAAATGTTACTTTGTTGTCTGTTTTGCCGATTGGTAATAGTGTTTAGGAGGCTATGATGATTTCCTGAGCCCTTAGAAATTCTGCAGTTTATTTTTTATTATATTTTGAGATCAACTTACTTTAGTTATTATGTCTTTGTTTTCAGGAAGGGGGATACATAAATGAATCTTTAGAAAAATAGACAGAGAATCTCCTGGGTAAGTGTTTTTAACTTTAAGTTTCCCTCTGATTCATGTTCTTTTGTATGTTTATCAGTTCTGCTATACTAAAATTTATTGATATTTGCTTTCTTATTTTGGGTGAATGATTTGTTATTGGTATACGCTTTAATGTTGGTTATCAGTTTTGGTGTCTAATTTTGTGGTTTTTAATTCTTTTGGAAACGCGTTTCTTAGTTACATATATCCACTTTGCCTCAGAAATTTGGTTTATTGTATTTTGGCTTTTGATTCACTGTTTATTTTGCATCTCTGTTCTTACACATCATATGCCCTGTCTTTTCTTTCTTTTTTAAATACCTCAACTCTATTCTAATGTCTTTGTTTCACATGTAATGTGAGCATAGAAGAGCCTGACTTTGTTCACCTATCCATATCAAAAAATTATTTGTATATTTCCAGTTTCAAGATGATAGGCATGTCAAATGTTTTAAGAGGAGAGCAACGGTGAGTAATTTCATGAAATACAACAGTTAGAAACAAAAATGCTTGATTCACAACTTTCAGAGGTAAAACTATGTGATTGTACATCTATGTTTAGAAAGTATTGTTGCTTTTTACACTTTTTAAGTTCATACTACATTGATATCAATCTGGATGTGATCATTAATAGTGAAATTTGCTTTTTACAGGATGTGATCATAAAATACTCTTTGAAGCATTGTGGGGGCTGTTCTTAGTTAGGGTAATTGACGGGTCGAATCTAATGTTTTCTAATTTAACTAAAAATAGTCTTTTCAATCATCGATTATTTTCTAAAATTTCTTATATTTTATTTTTTATATTTATCTTTATCCAATTCCATAATACTCGAATCTACTGCTTTGTTGTTAGGGTAATTGACAGATTGTTCTTATTTTACCAGAGCGCGTGTCGGTGCAAAAAAAAAAGATAATTAATGCATCAAGAGAGGTGTAATTGTAGTATATATTTTAGTATTATATATCAATTAGAATGGAAAAGGGGCAAGTAACGACACTACTATTGTTTGCAACTCAGATACTTTGCGTCTTTTCTCTTTTTCATTTGCTTTACATTGAACTCATCACCTTTAAGGCTACTCCATCTCAACAAATGAAAAGTAAGTTTTGTTCGGATGAATACATAATCATTTTCTTCCTGATATTTTGTGTAACCAATGGAAATATATTGCAGTTATAGGCCGGTAAATTTTGTCAGAATTGAAGGCTGATCATAGGAGCACTACAGTTGAGTGGGATGATCAACACCAAAATTTGCAATATCTTCTTGCAAGATATCTAGGTATAAATTTCTAGGTTGAATTAAATGGATGTTTAAATGGATAGTATATAGTTCCCTCATTTTGAAGGTAATGTAACAATTTAGCTTCTGGGGATGCACTTTGTACTAAAATTGGATGAACTATGGACTATAGTCCGTAAGTAATGGAGGAAACACTCACGTATAAAGTATTAACTAGAAGTTAATGGACTATATATGGTTACTTTCCCTATTTGGATGTAAATTAACATATTTAACTAGGTTAAATAAAACAAACTACGAAGTATATAATTACTCTCTGTTTCAAGGTAAGATCCATATTTAAATTAACCTAAATAAATCAAACAGAATATATGGTTTATTGGCTTAATACTAGAGATAATTAAGAGACGGTATCCGTTACATAGAAATAGTCACCGCCCCGCAACGCGGGCGGGTCTATTTGCTTGTTTTGTACCTAAAAACAATTGAGGTTATTTAGGCAAGCTTCAATATTCATGCAGAGTGTTCAAATACAACATAGAGAAGATTGATCTGAGTGGTGAGAGCTTTGTTGATGCAGAATGGATGGCATATATGGGTGCTTTTCATTACTTGTACTCCTTAAATGTTTCTGATTGTCATAGAATCGACAGTTCTACACTTTGGGCTCTCTCAGGTATTCCACGTGCATATTTCTTCAAACCTAAGTCTTTGTAAACCACATTGATGATCGTCCTTCTTTTCAGTTGTTTTATGTGTAATCCATAAGTATTTCGTTATTTCATAGTCTTAACCGATATCTTTTCTGTATGCTTTTTTGCATTTGAATTTAGTTTTTCCATAAATATTTGCATTGGCCAGTCAAGTTACACAACAATTATTTGTCATTAATAATTATGACTCTACTTTTAATTAGTTTGTGAATTATCTTTTTCATTTGAACGTTTCCACATATCCACTCACATTGGAAGTCAGGATATGTAGCCATTTTTCATCATCGTGCCTGCAGTGTTAGTTAATTAGCATATATAGGTTACCCCTTTTAACATCAAGTGAATTTCCTGTTTGGAATATAAGTGAAATGTGTTGATACTCTATTTGATTTAAGTTTCATAAATACCTTTTTTCCTCATTCGGACCTTGTTTCAGGTATGAGGTATTTAAAGGAGGTGGATCTTTCTAGATGTTCTAAAGTTGATGATGCAGGCATAAAGCATTTTCTGTCTATTCGAACTATTGAAATACTACTCATATCAGAAATAAGTGTCACCAAAAATGGTGTTACACTTCTCTCTTCACTTAAAATATTATCCAAGTTGGATTTGGGAGGCTTGTTTATTACTGACACAACCCTTGCATCTCTTCAGGTGTTCTTTTCTCTTCTACATCATGAATATATCTTTCTGTAAACATGTTCTTTTCCCTGAGGTGGTAATTCCAATCATTTATTAAAGAACGAGACCTCCCTCTTCGGTACTCTTTTATCTCAAACGAGTTAACTAAAAAATAGCTACATGGAGAATGGGTCAAAGCCTCAAAGGGGATCGAATGGGTTTAATGTCGCACAAACGTCTACTTTTAACGTGTCTTATATGAGCATGTAGATTAGTATTTTAGCAATTTTGTTATTTTTTTTGAACGGCAAACACTCGGTTACTCAGGGGTCTCATCATGGAAAACGATGCTACCCACGACACGCTGCGACCACAGGCCGTGCGAGTAACCAAGACCCTCTATGTTGCACATCTATCCCAGAGGAAACCCACCGCCCTAAGGCCCACTGTGGTAAAACCTCTGACCCACCTCTATAATTTTTCATTCATCATTCAATTTTTGTGTTTTGTGGCATTTGAACCCTTGACCTACACATTGGAAGGCAAGGGTATATCCACTCCACAGTAATAATAATTAACTCATTAACTACTTATGAAAAGACAAAAATATGTGTTGATACATGGTCCTTGATCGTCATGTGAAGTTTCGAATACAAGACAGATCACACAATATAGCTGAGGTCCGAACTCTCAGCGAACTTGGAGTTCGGACAGCTCCGACCATGTGGCCGAACTTGAGGTTCGGCCGATCGTGTTTCAGCTTGTATAAATAGGTCTTCTTGTATAGAATTCATAAGCTTCCGAGTCATATCTTCTCTGTGTACTTTGTGATTGTCTCTGTAGTTAATACGAGTCATTTGTATTTACTCTCTGTGTTTTAATCGTTTACATTGATTTCATTACGACTAAGTAAAAGATCCACACGCTCAAGAAATTTCAAGTGGTATCAGAGCATTTGGTTTGCGCTACTAGTCGGAAATCAGTGTTTCTTGGAGTTTTGAGTTCAAATTCACGTTTTTGCGAAAATATCAATCATTTTTGAGTTCGTTTGATTGTTCGAGTGTGCTTTTCATCAAAAATTCATTCCTGAGTTGTTTCTATCAAGTTTGCTTGAATTCCTGTCGAAAATTCCAGTAAAAAACGTTGAAAATCAAGAAAATGTTGAAAAATGCAAAAAGCCAAAAAAAAATTGAAAAATGAGAAATTGTATCCGACATGTTTGGGAAATGATGGTACATTGGCTGACAGTGTCTGACTCATGGATAAAGTAGATGAAAAAGCCATAAGACCATTTGATCGATGTGCAAGGTAGGCTCGGCAAATTAGAAAGTATACAAATGTGAAATATACTAAATCTGATGCTTGACCTAGTGGACAACATCTTGATGCATATCTCATGATATATCAAGAAAAGGATATGTGAAAAATAAAATGAGAAGTCACTGTGTATACATGTGTTCATTTTGCAAAGATTTAAACTTGTTTGATTTTCTTTATTTTGCCAAACGATCGGACTTTCTCTGCGTGTCGAAAGACCGACCTGATCGTTGTTCGTTTGACGTTCTGCTTTATTTTCTTTGGTGTTTCGTATAACTCATCGGACTTTCTTTGCGTGTACGAGAGTACCGACCTGATTGTTGTTGAGTTATACAATTTCAACTTGTTTTATTTTCTTATTTTGTTAAATCCGAGGCCTTATCTGCGTATCGAAAGATCGACCTTAAGGTAGACGATTTAACGTTCTTATTTCTTTTTGCATGAACACAGTTGACTATATCATTATTACAATCTTTATGTGTTAAAATCACAAATGAAATCACAAAATGTGATAAACAAAAACATATCTGCGTATGTCTGATAGTGTGAGGTACACTGGTCAATGCAAATCTAATCAATACCTTAACATATCCAGATGTTATGAGTATGATTGTGCCAGAGTTTAAAGTTGGATAAATTATATCTGCAATCGGCATGGCTTATGTGCTTCAATAATTGAAATTTAAATGTAGTTCAGCATGTTATGACCAATATGATTCCAAGTTGTGATCTTTCCCACAAAAGACAAAAATAGTGTCTGATTCTGTATTGCATTTACTTTTCTTATCAGAAAATACCAAAAAGATTCTAGGTGTGTTTTGATATAAAATTTCTAAAAGTCAAAAAGATTTTGTTTCTTATTTGTTTTCGATTGATCAACACAAATACAAAATCAATTTTCAAAATCAAAATATCTTGGAGTCTCGAAGAGACATTTTGCGCCAAGATTATTTATGTTGGCAGATTTCTAAGTGGGAAGAGAACATCACAACTTCAAGTCTTCTGAAGATTGTTGATAAAGAGATTACACACGATGCAATATCAAGTATTCAAGATTGAACTCATCGTCAAGATCGAGGAAGAGTTTGATTGAAGATACAAGATACAAGTTTGGATAGAGGAGATGATACTGCACATGCCGAGGGGGAGTTTGTTGATACATGGTCCTTGATCGTCATGTGAAGTATCAAATACAAGACGGATCACACAATATAGCTGAGGTCCAAACTCTCAGTGAACTTGGAGTTCGGACAGCTCCGATCATGTGGCCGAACTTGAGGTTCGGCCGATCGTGTTTCAACTTGTATAAATAGGTCTTCTTGTATAGAATTCATAAGCTTCCGAGTCATATCTTTTCTGTGTACTCTGTGATTATCTCTGTAGTTAATACAAGTCATTTGTATTTACTCTCTGTGTTTTAATCGTTTACATTGATTTCATTACGACTAAGTAAAAGATCCGCACGCTCAAGCAATTTCAAGTGGTATCAGAGCATTTGGTTTGCGCTACTAGTCGGAAATCAGTGTTTCTCGGAGTTTTGAGTTCAAATTCACGTTTTTGTGAAAATGTCAATCATTTTTTAGTTCGTTTGATTGTTTCGAGTGTGCTTTTCATCAAAAAATCATTCCTGAGTTGTGTCTATCAAGTTTGCTTGAATTCCTGTCAAAAATTCCAGTAAAAAACGTTGAAAATCAAGAAAATGCCGTCGAGTGAAATCTGTCTCGTTTGAGGTTCGGAAAAGTTCGGCATAACGGCTCCGAACTCGAGGTTCGGACACCGTTCAGTCTTTATCGTGGTTCGGTGAGAGTTCGGTGAGGGATCGGTCAACATTCGGACAGAGTTCGGTGATTGTTCGGAGTTGTTTGGTTTTTGTGCTTCCGAAGGTCAGGTTCGGAGAGAGTTCGGCGTAGCCAAGTTCGGACTAGGTTCGGAGTGAACAGTAACCAGTTTTTTTTGAACATATCCGATTTTCAAGCGTTCGCGGCTATTCAAAATTCGGTTCAAGCGACGATGCAAACAATGATGATTTATGATAATGAAATCGGAACAAGTCAGAAAGTTCCAAAATTGCTGAAATTGGGAGATTATCATAGTTAGGTTAAACGGTTTGAAGCGTTTGTCGATACAAATGACATTGATATGTGGTCATCTTTCACTGAGCAATATGTTTACTGTGACACCCGAGAATTTCAAGGTTAACTTCCGTTAGACAAACCCGTTAGTTACGTTATAAGTAGCTAATGCATAACTAGGCCGAATACGTCCACGACCTTTGGTTGATCACCGAACCGTCCACATGTGTTATGTGTTCATCATTGATTGTCTTTATGTGCAATGTGATTTAAATACATGACTTATTATTGTGAATAGCATGATTAATTGTAAATACTTGATTATGTGAAAATTGCCTAAATTTGGTAGTCAGCGAAAATACCGAGCGAAATTACAGATTCGCCCGGTAGCAGGCTAAACTGATCAGTGTGTCCGAGATCAGAGCCAGTTTCGCCAGCCAGCGAAACTACCAGCGAAACTAGCCCCTGATATAAATAAACTTAATGAACCCTAGTAGCCTCATTTGCCTCATTTCACAACCAACACACACATACACTTCTCCTGGAGATTCTGGTCAGCTAGGAAACCATCAAGAATCATCATCTCAGCTTTGAGACAACACCCATTTGGATCCTAGATCAAATCGTGAGTCCCAAAAACTATGTTTTATGCCTTTCTATATGTTTTCTTCTTAAAGCATGCTCAAATCTACATGAAATCACTTGATCTCTTAATATGTTGCTCTAGGATGCTAGATCTACCTTAAAGTCAGAAACTTTACATGTAAAAACAAACCATGATGATGATTTATGCTAGAATAGGTCTTTTTAGGTTAAAATGTGCTTTTTGGTGATTTGATGACAAAATGCATGTTAAACGTGTTAAAGTTGCTTGATTTATGTTGGTAAATGCCTATGGATACTAGATAATGAATTGCATGTATGATCAGAAGCTGTTAGGTTGATTTTTAGGCAAATCCGTATGTTTTTCGCGACCAGCGAAACTGTTGTTCTCTGGGCGAAACTAAGTAGCGAAATTATATCTCCTTCCAGCGACACTGACCAGCGAAACTATAGTGTCGCCGGGAACCTGACCAGACCAGCTCGAGCGAAACTATCGAGCGAAATACCTGAACGAAAGTTCAAACCAGTTTCCCTGCGAAACTAGGCTAGCGAAACTGCGTCAGCAGTTTCGGGCGAAACTAGCCTAGCGAAACTGTGTTACCGGGCATTGCCTAGCGAAAGTGCTGCCCGTGCACCTAGCGAAACTGTCTAGCGAAACTATGCTAGCGAAACTAAGACCTGACCTAAAAACCAAACTTGTGAAATTTGCTTAATTGTTATGCCATGACTTACATGATTATTCCATGATGAAACATGTTTGACATCTGATTATAAAAACCCTTATCTACGATCAACCATTGGTGTCGTGTGTCGGTATGTCGAGTCATAGTTGCAACGTGCTATGTTATGGACCATAGTGACGTTAAGTAAAGATTAGACACGAAACTAATACCTAAGACCTAAACGTGTTCTAGGTCTTCGTTAAGCAAACATAAATCGGATTTCTTGAAGTGTAGCAGTGCAACCAAAGGTGAGTGTCACTAACCCGCTTACCGTGAGTCCAATGGGCCACACAGAATAACTTAACGAAAAACAATGCTGACAAACTCGAGAGTGCTAGGCACCTCACTGATAAACATGAGAACCCGGGATGCTTGGCACCCACTTGATGAACTGAAGTGTTTTATGGGAACACTTGTGAACTCTAATCAAACTGCTTTTTGAAACAAAACCGAAAACGTTTTAATATGGCTAGTGTAGGTTAAAGTCTAAACCATATGATATCACATATTTTCTAAGGATGCCTTATAACTTAAAAGTCCTCAACTTAATTGTGCCATTAATTTGTGAAAGCGAGGGGATGTTGGGTAGATCTACTGGAGTTTGACAAACTCCGCCCCGTGGCACGGGGAGTGCACGGAGGTACAATATCAGCCTATTTGACCGTGGTCCCGAGAGGACACGGGGGAGGCAGAAACCGCGATGACTTGGTCCGCACTGTACGGGATGGCTCGGCCCCCACAAAATAAGTCAGCTTTGGTACAAACTTCCTTAGAGCATGGAACAACGGATTAGCTACCCGCGATATCGGTTGAGTCCTTTAACTTTACGGAACTAGTACATACCCGATGACGTGGTCACGGACAAACCATTTATAAACTGAGAATTAAATGCAAGCATTGCTTTTCACAAATGAATATTTTGTAAGTACATTTTGATACGAACTATGATTATGAGACTGGGCCAATGCATGACAAGCCCACTGTGAACTCACCAACCGTTAGGTTGACACTTGCGTGGTTTAAACTTTTGCAGATCGCTAAGGAGTATCCGGAGCGGGTTGGCATGGCACGTGAAGACCTTTATTTTAATTGAGCTATTTTGGGAATTTAAAACAACATTTATGTAAGGCACGTGGTTAGTGCTAAAGACAATTAATTTTCCGCTGCGTATGTAATTAAAGACTTTGATTTATAACTTGTGTTTAAACTAACCCTGATTCGTTTAGTATTTGTAACTATGGTTGTGGATCCTGGTCTAGTCGCGCCCCTTAACGGTATAAACTCCGTTAGTGGTATTTTGGGGGTGTGACAGATTGGTATCAGAGCCATAGGTTGCAGAGAACTGGAATCATTTTTGAAAACGATTTGGAAACTGCAACTTGAAAACCTTGGTTACAAAACAAACAAACAAATTCCCAAAGACAAAATTTTTACGTGCCAACCTGGGATACTCGCTCTGCTGTGTAAGTAAAAGCTTAGTACGTACAGATATATGTATATATATATATATATATAAGTATATATATAGACCGTGTCTAAGTAGTCTAACGGAAAGACCTTAGGAAATTTTCACTCGAATACGAAACGCGAATACGCACACTACTCTGGGGAAAGCGACAACGAAACGATGCTACACGCTACGTCCTGATTTCTACTACGACGACTACGCCGACGGTGACTTTATGGGAAGCCGACCTTCGACGATAGCATTTACGACATTCTCCGACGACGCCTCGATTTTGCACAAAATTTTCTGGACTAATAGAGGGATAACGGGAACTGGCTAATATACATATTATGGGATATGTATAAAAATATAACTGTGACTGAACACTGGCTACTTTAACTGTTCAGCAAGATGTCTGGAAGAGGAAACGGAAGAGGCGGTATAAACATGACGCCTGCACAGCTGCAAGCGATGATTGCTGAACATGTGCAAGCCGCGGTGGCAGCCGTCCAAGCTGCATATGCCGCACAGGGTAACTATTATGCCGGTTAAGGCACAAAGCAATTATATCATGACCTGTTTAATTTTAAGTCCGAACTATTTATGCATCAGGAAACCAGCACCACTGCACGTTCAAGTCCTTCATGGACTGTAAGCCGATGACATTTTCCGGCGAAGAGGGAGCTGTAGGACTCCTTAGGTGGATTGAGAAGTCCGAAAAGGTTTTCTCCATATGTAACTGCCCAGCTGAAAACAAGGTGAAGTTTGCTACTGGTACCTTCGAAGGAGCCGCACTCTCCTGGTGGAACGCTGAAATTCAGATGGTTGGGCTAGAAGCGGCTGATAACATGCAGTGGGCAGCATTTAAGGAGCTGATCATGGAAGAATACTGTCCACGTGACCAAGTCAAGAAGCTTGAAGGCGAATTCTTGAATTTAAAGATGTCTGGGTCTGAGGTTGAACAGTACACTGCACGATATCACGAGTATGAGGTCTTGTGCCCCTCAATGGTTGACGCTGAATTCAAACGCATCGAGCGTTATCTGGAAGGCCTCGCGCCTCAAATCAAGGGATTGGTGACTGCCAGCAACCCCGCAAACGTGCAGCAAGCCATTCGTTTGGCTCACAAACTCACTGATCAAGAGGTCGAGAAAGGTACGCTACCTGCGAAAGCCACCGAGAAGACTGCCTTGAGTGGCAAGAGAAAAGCTGATGATGAAGCTCCTGAAAACTCGATGAATGTTCAGAGTGTTGGAAACAGCACTGGGAGGTCTTATAACTCCCAAGGTCAAAGCAAGAGGTCTGGAAATAACAGTGGCAACTACCGCCAGGGTGGCAATGGTCAAGGCAACTACAAGGGTCACCTGCCCTTGTGCAACAGATGTGGGAAGCATCATGCTGGTGTTTGTAGGAAGAATGTGAACTGTGAAAGGTGTGGCAAGGGAGGCCACGAAGCAAAAGACTGTTGGGCGACCTTGCCCGAGCAACAAAATCGCCCCAGAAGAAACAATAACTATGGGAACAATCGGGGTAATGGAAACAACGGTCAGAACCAGAACAACAACAATGGGGGAGCCCGTGGCTGCTTTGAGTGTGGTGCTCAAGGTCACATCAAGAGAGACTGCCCTCAGCTAAGAAGACAAGGTAATGGCAATCAGGGAAATAACGGTGGGAATGGTAACGGTGGAGGTAATGGTAATGGGAATGGCAATGGTAATGGTGGAAACGGGAATGGTGGAAATGGTAGAGGTCGAGCTTTCGTCATGGGCCAGGGTGAAGCTCGCAATGACGCCAACGTGATCAACGGTAAATTTATTTTGAATGGTTTCTTTGCTACTGTTTTATTTGATTCTGGTGCTGAGAAAAGTTTCATTTCCACTAAATTTGCTAGACTAATTAACGCTAAACCGATCGACTTAGATGCTAAATATGTGGTAGAACTAGCAAATGGTAAACTTCATGATACGACCCAGATAGTTAAGGATTGTAAGCTAGAACTAGCTTGCCATACCCTAGGAATTGACCTTATGCCTTTCCCGATTGGTAGTTTCGACGTTATAGTAGGAATGGATTGGTTATCCGAGAATCAGGCTGAAATATTATGTAAGGAAAAAGTGGTTCGTATTCCACTCGAAGACGGCAAAGTATTAACGGTTCAAGGTGAGAAAGGTGGAACTGTCACCGGCATTATTTCATTTCTTAAAGCTCAGAGATGCCTCCGCAAGGGTCACTTCGCGATTCTTGCGAACGTCACTGACACGACACATCCCGAGCGCAAAATTGATGATTACCCGATAGTTCGCGACTTTCAAGACGTGTTTCCTGAAGATCTGCCTGGTCTGCCTCCATTTCGACAAGTTGAGTTTGGGATTGATTTGACTCCAGGTGCCGCTCCAATTGCACGCGCTCCGTATCGTTTGGCTGTAAGCGAACTCAACGAACTCTCTTCACAACTACAAGAGCTACTCGACAAGGGGTTTATTCGTCCAAGTTCGTCTCCATGGGGAGCTCCGGTACTGTTTGTCAAGAAGAAGGATGGAACTTTCCGCATGTGCATTGACTACCGAGAGCTTAACAAAGTTACGATCAAGAATCGGTATCCACTTCCTCGAATCGACGATCTCTTCGATCAACTGCAAGGTTCAAGCTACTTTTCAAAGATTGATCTACGGTCTGGATATCACCAACTTCGTGTTCGTGAAGAGGATGTTCCTAAGACTGCTTTTAGAACTCGGTATGGTCACTACGAGTTCCTGGTTATGCCGTTTGGGCTAACCAATGCACCGGCTGTGTTTATGGATTTGATGAATCGAGTGTGCAAGCCGTACCTCGACAAGTTTGTAATAGTCTTCATCGACGATATTTTGATCTACTCCAAGTCGAAGGAAGAACACGAGGAGCACCTGCGACTTATACTGGAATTGCTCCGTAAGGAACAGCTTTATGCTAAGTTTTCGAAGTGCGACTTCTGGATCCGCGAAGTCCAGTTTCTTGGACACATTGTTAATGAGGAAGGAATTCATGTCGATCCAGCCAAAGTGGAAGCAATAAAGAACTGGTCTACCCCAAGAGCGCCAACAGAAATCCGACAATTTTTAGGACTTGCCGGATATTATCGAAGGTTTATTAAGGGTTTCTCTCAACTGGCTCAACCCTTAACGGCCTTAACGCACAAAGGAGTGCAATACAGATGGGGTGAGAAGGAAGAACGCGCGTTCCAAACGCTCAAAGATATGTTATGTTCGGCTCCAATTCTTGCGTTACCCGATGGAGTTGACGATTTTGTGGTTTACTGCGATGCATCAATCCAAGGACTCGGTTGCGTGTTGATGCAACGAGATAAAGTGATTGCCTATGGGTCCAGGCAACTAAAGGATACAGAAAAGAATTATACAACGCATGATTTGGAAATGGGAGCCGTTGTTCATGCACTAAAGATTTGGAGACATTACCTATATGGAACAAAGTGCACGATATTCACCGATCATAAAAGTCTACAGCACATCTTCGATCAGAAAGACCTCAACATGCGACAGCGACGGTGGGTCGAGTTACTAAATGATTATGATTTGGCCATTAAGTATCATCCTGGAAAAGCCAACGTTGTGGCTGATGCCCTGAGCAGAAAAGAATACGAAAAGCCTCGTCGGGTACGAGCGCTTCAACTTACAATACATTCAGGATTACCGGATCGAATCCGTGACTGCCAACGAGAAGCTTTGAAAGCAGAGAACTTCGCAGCTGAAGCACTGCGTGGTATAGATGGCCATTCTGAAGTTAAGTCCGATGGACTCACATACTATAATGACAGAATCTGGGTTCCTTTGTTTGGAAGTCTCCGTGAGCTCGTGATGGACGAGGCTCACAAATCAAGATACTCGGTGCACCCTGGATCGGATAAAATGTATCAGGACTTGAAAAATCTTTATTGGTGGCCGAATATGAAAGCCGACATTGCTCGATATGTGGCTAAGTGTTTAACATGTTCAAGGGTCAAGATTGAATACCAAAAGCCTTCTGGTTTACTACAACAACCAAAGATCCCAGAATGGAAATGGGAGGACATCTCCATGGATTTTGTAACGGGATTACCTCATCGATCAAATCAACCGGATGCGATTTGGGTTATCATCGATCGGTTAACCAAATCTGCACATTTCATTCCGATGAAGGAAAGTGATAATATGGACAAATTGACAAAGCTGTACATCGATAAAATTGTGAAGCTTCACGGTGTGCCTAAGACTATCATTTCAGATCGAGATCCTCGATTTACTTCCCGGTTATGGCAATCAATGCAGGAAGCATTGGGAACCCGATTAGACATGAGTACAGCCTATCACCCACAAACAGATGGTCAATCGGAGCGAACCATTCAAACCTTGGAAGATATGCTCCGAGCTTGTGTTCTTGACTTTGGAAAAGATTGGGAGACTCACCTTCCACTGGTGGAGTTCTCTTACAACAATAGCTATCATTCAAGTATCCGTGCAGCCCCTTTCGAAGCACTGTATGGCAGAAAATGTAGATCGCCCGTGTGTTGGGCCGAAACGGGGGAGAAAGGGCTTACTGGACCGGAAGTTATCCACGATATGACCGAACGGATCATTCAAATCAGACAACGGCTGGCTGCAGCGCGTGATCGACAAAAGAGTTATGCCGACAAACGCCGGAAACCTCTAAAGTTTGAGGTGGGTGACAAAGTATTGTTGAAGGTATCTCCTTGGAAGGGAGTGATACGCTTCGGGAAGCGTGGAAAGTTAAATCCTCGCTACATCGGTCCGTTTGAAATTATTGGGGAAGTAGGCCCGGTGGCCTATCGATTGCAACTCCCTGCTGAACTCGATGGAGTTCACAACGTGTTTCACGTTTCCAATCTGAAGAAATGTCTGGCTGAAGACATCGAAATAATTCCCTTGGAGGAATTGGAAATCGACGAACATCTGAGATTTATTGAGCAACCAGTAGAAATCATGGGACGCGAGGAGAAAGCCCTCAAACGTAGCAAGATTCCGATCGTCAAGGTGCGATGGAACTCAAGACGTGGACCTGAATATACTTGGGAACGTGAGGATCAGATGAAGAAAAAGTACCCTCACTTGTTCGAGCAAACATCCACGGAAACTCATGGTATGATTTAATTTTGGGGACCAAAATTCCTTAACGGGAGGAGGATGTGACAACCCTAAAACTTTTTGCTTTCTTTCCCCAGCGACGATAGCAACGACGACAGCTGATGCTGCGAACGCTACGACACAAGAATAATTTTCGGGACGAAAATTCCAATTTCAGGGGAATGATGTGACACCCGAGAATTTCAAGGTTAACTTCCGTTAGACAAACCCGTTAGTTACGTTATAAGTAGCTAATGCATAACTAGGCCGAATACGTCCACGACCTTTGGTTGATCACCGAACCGTCCACATGTGTTATGTGTTCATCATTGATTGTCTTTATGTGCAATGTGATTTAAATACATGACTTATTATTGTGAATAGCATGATTAATTGTAAATACTTGATTATGTGAAAATTGCCTAAATTTGGTAGTCAGCGAAACTACCGAGCGAAATTACAGATTCGCCCGGTAGCAGGCTAAACTGATCAGTGTGTCCGAGATCAGAGCCAGTTTCGCCAGCCAGCGAAACTACCAGCGAAACTAGCCCCTGATATAAATAAACTTAATGAACCCTAGTAGCCTCATTTGCCTCATTTCACAACCAACACACACATACACTTCTCCTGGAGATTCTGGTCAGCTAGGAAACCATCAAGAATCATCATCTCAGCTTTGAGACAACACCCATTTGGATCCTAGATCAAATCGTGAGTCCCAAAAACTATGTTTTATGCCTTTCTATATGTTTTCTTCTTAAAGCATGCTCAAATCTACATGAAATCACTTGATCTCTTAATATGTTGCTCTAGGATGCTAGATCTACCTTAAAGTCAGAAACTTTACATGTAAAAACAAACCATGATGATGATTTATGCTAGAATAGGTCTTTTTAGGTTAAAATGTGCTTTTTGGTGATTTGATGACAAAATGCATGTTAAACGTGTTAAAGTTGCTTGATTTATGTTGGTAAATGCCTATGGATACTAGATAATGAATTGCATGTATGATCAGAAGCTGTTAGGTTGATTTTTAGGCAAATCCGTATGTTTTTCGCGACCAGCGAAACTGTTGTTCTCTGGGCGAAACTAAGTAGCGAAATTATATCTCCTTCCAGCGACACTGACCAGCGAAACTATAGTGTCGCCGGGAACCTGACCAGACCAGCTCGAGCGAAACTATCGAGCGAAATACCTGAACGAAAGTTCAAACCAGTTTCCCTGCGAAACTAGGCTAGCGAAACTGCGTCAGCAGTTTCGGGCGAAACTAGCCTAGCGAAACTGTGTTACCGGGCATTGCCTAGCGAAAGTGCTGCCCGTGCACCTAGCGAAACTGTCTAGCGAAACTATGCTAGCGAAACTAAGACCTGACCTAAAAACCAAACTTGTGAAATTTGCTTAATTGTTATGCCATGACTTACATGATTATGCCATGATGAAACATGTTTGATATCTGATTATAAAAACCCTTATCTACGATCAACCATTGGTGTCGTGTGTCGGTATGTCGAGTCATAGTTGCAACGTGCTATGTTATGGACCATAGTGACGTTAAGTAAAGATTAGACACGAAACTAATACCTAAGACCTAAACGTGTTCTAGGTCTTCGTTAAGCAAACATAAATCGGATTTCTTGAAGTGTAGCAGTGCAACCAAAGGTGAGTGTCACTAACCCGCTTACCGTGAGTCCAATGGGCCACACAGAATAACTTAACGAAAAACAATGCTGACAAACTCGAGAGTGCTAGGCACCTCACTGATAAACATGAGAACCCGGGATGCTTGGCACCCACTTGATGAACTGAAGTGTTTTATGGGAACACTTGTGAACTCTAATCAAACTGCTTTTTGAAACAAAACCGAAAACGTTTTAATATGGCTAGTGTAGGTTAAAGTCTAAACCATATGATATCACATGTTTTCTAAGGATGCCTTATAACTTAAAAGTCCTCAACTTAATTGTGCCATTAATTTGTGAAAGCGAGGGGATGTTGGGTAGATCTACTGGAGTTTGACAAACTCCGCCCCGTGGCACGTGGAGTGCACGGAGGTACAATATCAGCCTATTTGACCGTGGTCCCGAGAGGACACGGGGGAGGCAGAAACCGCGATGACTTGGTCCGCACTGTACGGGATGGCTCGGCCCCCACAAAATAAGTCAGCTTTGGTACAAACTTCCTTAGAGCATGGAACAACGGATTAGCTACCCGCGATATCGGTTGAGTCCTTTAACTTTACGGAACTAGTACATACCCGATGACGTGGTCACGGACAAACCATTTATAAACTGAGAATTAAATGCAAGCATTGCTTTTCACAAATGAATATTTTGTAAGTACATTTTGATACGAACTATGATTATGAGACTGGGCCAATGCATGACAAGCCCACTGTGAACTCACCAACCGTTAGGTTGACACTTGCGTGGTTTAAACTTTTGCAGATCGCTAAGGAGTATCCGGAGCGGGTTGGCATGGCACGTGAAGACCTTTATTTTAATTGAGCTATTTTGGGAATTTAAAACAACATTTATGTAAGGCACGTGGTTAGTGCTAAAGACAATTAATTTTCCGTTGCGTATGTAATTAAAGACTTTGATTTATAACTTGTGTTTAAACTAACCCTGATTCGTTTAGTATTTGTAACTATGGTTGTGGATCCTGGTCTAGTCGCGCCCCTTAACGGTATAAACTCCGTTAGTGGTATTTTGGGGGTGTGACATTTACCCTAAAGATGAAACTGGTGAACCTATTCTTCAAAGAAAGATGTCATCTGAACAAAAGAAAGCTTATCAAGCTGAGAAAAAGGTGTATGGTACTTTAACGATGGCATTGCGTAAAGAGTTACTTTATCAATTTGCTGGTAATTACACATCAAAAGTCTATGGGATGCATTGGGAAAACGATGTGAAGGCAATGACCAATACAAGAAAAGCCGACAAAAGGTTTTGAAGAAAGAGTTTGATAGTTTTAAGCATTATCAAAATGAAACAATTCCTAATTTAATTGCAAGATTCGCTCATCTGATGAGTGAAATGCGTTTGGTAAATTTTACTAAAGAAGAGGCTGATATGAAAGAAAAGATCTTGGAAGCTTTGCCTGAAAAATGGGAGAATTATGTGATGATGATTACTCACGATAAGGATTTTTCAGGATTGTCTTTCAATGATTTGGTTCAAAGAATTCAGGCTCGAGATATGGAGTTAATGGTGAATAAATCAATTCCTACACAAATTCAGAATCATGCAGTGTATCATGGTGAAAATGACTCTACAATGAATGCTGGGAAGTCTAATATTCTTAGTTCTGCTCCTCCTACAACATTTCTCGCAGGTAAATCTGAAATTCCAAGTTATTCTTCTGCTGTACTGTGTCAATTCCAAGCTCTTCGACTCAAAGTGCATTGTATGTTCAAACTGTCGATGATTATAATGCGTTGATGTCTGCATTAGTATCTTCATACTTTGGTGTTATCACTAGTTCTATGAGTAATGCTGAGTTAGCAAATGAAGATTACGATCAGATTGATTATGATCATTTGGAGGAAATGGATCTAAATTGGCAATATGCTATGTTGGTTCATAGAACAAAGAAATTTTTCAATAGAACTGGTAAGAAGAGGCTGAATCAGGAAGGGAAGATTGGATTGGACAAGTCTAAGGTGAAATGTTATAAGTGTTCAGTTTATGGTCACTTTGCTCGAGAATGTCCAAGTTCTGCGGACAGTAAACTGAAGACTGGTCAACATGCACATTTAGTTTTTCATCCATCAAATGAAGCTGAAAAGGTTGAGAAGAAGTCTGCTACTCTTGCTCATGATTGGACTGATACATTTGTGCATTCAAATGAATTTGCTTGGAATGCAGATTCAGCAGCTAAAAAGAATCATACTCCAATCTCAATTGCTTTAACTGCTCAACATGCTGATGATGACAGCTTTTTAACTGAGTCTGATTCTTCTTCAAGTGTATCTTTGGTTCAAGAAGAATTACCTAAAGTTTCTACAAGTTCAAAGGTTGACGAGTTTGAATGTCTTAAATGTAAAAGATTGCTTCAGCAGGTTGCAGGTTTTGAACAAAGATGTCAACTATCAACTGAAAAATTGTGGTGCTCAAGAAAGAGGTGGAAGATTTTCAAAAGAAGTATTATGAATTAGTTCATGTTCATGACGATGTTTTGAAAGAAAAGGCTCAATTGACTGAAGCGTGTGCGAAAGTCAAAGCTGAAGCTTTAGACGCAGCTCAAGATTTTGAAAATCTGTTTGAAAAAAGTTATCCAGTTCAGCAAAAATATGAAGAAGCTACTACTCTTATTGCTACAACTGCTGTTACTGTTGAAAAATTGAAAAATAAGATCTCTATGCTTCAAGATTAGAATGTTTTGTACCGGGACAAGAATGAAGTATTAACTAAGGATGTTGAGATCTATAAACAGAAGAGAGAAAGTGTTCTTTAAGAATTGTTTGCAGAATGTGAGATCAGGAAGTTACAAACTTATGAATATGATGATCTCAATACAAAATTCATCAAGTCACAACAAGAGGTGTTTGAAGGACAACAGAAGATTAATGATTTGAAATTGGAGATTTTGGAGTTAAAAAGACAAGTGAAGAATTGCAATTTGTCACCAACATTGCTAAATTTCTTATACAAGCAGGATCATAGTTTGGAGAGTTCTAAGAAGGATGATATACACTTGGTTCCTCAACCAGTGGATTTAATTGAAGTTACTTCTGCTCCGCTTGATTCTAAGACTGAAGGGTTTGATTATTCAAAGTTTGCTACTCCACCCAAGAAGAACAAGTCCAAGTCTAAAAAGAAGGAGAAACCTTTGGGTGAAGCTCCAAAATTTGTGTCAAAGTCTGTTTTGCTGGAAAATGAAAAAAAATTTGATAAGGTTGCTTCAAGTTCTTCATTCGCAACTGAAGAAGAAAAAGAGTTGATTGAGAAGAACAAGCTGAAAAATATCAAAGATAAATTCACTAGTGACGCTAAGTCAAGAGTTGCTTCGGGTTCTTCATCCAGTTCTTCAAAGACTCAAGGATTCAAACATAAAGGTTTGGGTTACGAAGTGCAAGAAGCACTGGTTCAAGCTAAGAAATCAGTGAAGGCTAAAAAGGTTCCTAAAGCAAAAGTTGCAAAGAAATCACCATCTCAGAAGGAATTTTCTTATTATTCTAGAAGATCTTTATCTTCAAGGAGTCCATCTCCTAGGTATGATTCTTCTGATGGTTTCTTTGATAACTTTCAATCTGAACATTCATCTGATTCTCAAAACTCAAAACATTTTTTAAACAATTTTAGAGAAAGACTTTGTTATGTATGTCGTCAACCGGGACATCTTGCTGCTGATTGTCCGACGACTGCATATATTCACGAAACTGCCAAGTATGTGGATAACAAAGGTCAAATTTTTGATGAACCATGGTCCCCAAAGATTAAATTAACTTGTAAATCGTCTTGGTCTAAATCGAGTACGTCGGTTAAATCTGATTCAGGTTCAGATCTAAAATTAAATTTTTTACAAATTTGGAAGCTAAAGGTTGTTTACAAGGCCAACAGAGACTTTGTGGAAGACATCGGGCGACCCGACGCTATTGAATCGGGTCGATCCCAAAGCAACTAATGGTTAATTTGGTGTCACACAGGTGTTTCAGGAAGACCTTTCAGTGATTGCATAATTACTGATTGTGAAGTATCTGTTTTAATTAAATTGAATTTCAAAATCAATTTTGTTTTCAAAATGCTAGACTACTAGTATTCGTGTTGGTTGATCAATTTTTCTTGTTTTTCACTTTGTCTCATCCTGAGGGGGAGTTTGTTTTTGCAAAAATACAAAAATAGTGTTGTTTTTCAAATAGTAAAAATGAAAATCTATACTTAGAGTTGTCATTTTTAGGGGGAGAAATTTGAAAAAGACAAAAATATTGAAAAATGCAAAAAGCCAAAAAAAAAATTGAAAAATGAGAAATTGTATCCGACATGTTTGGGAAATGATGGTACATTGGCTGACAGTGTCCGACTCATGAATAAAGTAGATGAAAAAGCCATAAGACCATTTGATCGATGTGCAAGGTAGTCTCGGCAAATTAGAAAGTATACAAATGTGATATATACTAAATCTGATGCTTGACCTAGTGGACAACATCTTGATGCATATCTCATGATATATCAAAAAACGGATATGTGAAAAATAAAATGAGAAGTCACTGTGTATACATGTGTTCATTTTGCAAAGATTTAAACTTGTTTGATTTTCTTTATTTTGTCAAACGATCGGACTTTCTCTGCGTGTCGAAAGACCGACCTGATCGTTGTTCATTTGACGTTCTGCTTTATTTTCTTTGGTGTTTCGTATAACTCATCGGACTTTCTTTGCGTGTACGAGAGTGCCGACCTAATTGTTGTTGAGTTATACAATTTCAACTTGTTTTATTTTCTTATTTTGTTAAATCTGAGGCCTTATCTGCGTATCAAAGATCGACCTTAAGGTAGACGATTTAACGTTCTTATTTCTTTTTGTATGGAACTATCATGATTACAATCGTTACGTGATTAAAATCACAAATGAAATCACAAAATGTGATAAGCAAAAACATATCTGAGTATGTCTGATAGTGTGGGGTACACTGGTCAATGCAAATCTAATCAATACCTTAACATATCCAGATGTTATGAGTATGATTGTGCCAGAGTTTAAAGTTGGATAAATTATATCTGCAATCGGCATGGCTTATGTGCTTCAATAATTGAAATTGAAATGTAGTTCAGCATGTTATGGCCAATATGATCCCAAGTTGTGATCTTTCCCACAAAAGACAAAAATAGTGTATGATTCTGTATTGCATTTACTTTTCTTATCAGAAAATACCAAAAAGATTCTAGGTGTGTTTTGATATAAAATTTCTAAAAGTCAAAAAGATTTTGTTTCTTATTTGTTTTCGATTGATCAACACAAATACAAATTCAATTTTCAAAATCAAAATATCTTGGAGTCTCAAAGAGACATTTTGCGCCAAGATTATTTATGTTGGCAGGTTTCTAAGTGGGAAGAGAACATCACAACTTCAAGTCTTCTGAAGATTGTTGATAAAGAGATTACACACGATGCAATATCAAGTATTCAAGATTGAACTCATCGTCAAGATCGAGGAAGAGTTTGATTGAAGATACAAGATACAAGTTTGGATAGAGGAGATGATACTGCACATGCCAAGGGGGAGTTTGTTGATACATGGTCCTTGATCGTCATGTGAAGTATCGAATACAAGACGGATCACACAATATAGCTGAGGTCCAAACTCTCAGCGAACTTGGAGTTCGGACAGCTCTGATCATGTGGCCGAACTTGAGGTTCGGCCGATTGTGTTTCAGCTTGTATAAATAGGTCTTCTTGTATAGAATTCATAAGCTTCCGAGTCATATCTTCTCTGTGTACTTTGTGATTATCTTTGTAGTTAATACAAGTCATTTGTATTTACTCTCTGTGTTTTAATCGTTTACATTGATTTCATTACGACTAAGTTGAAGATCCACGCGCTCAAGCAATTTCAATATGGACAAAAAAAAATTTGGGTGTCAACCCAAAGTGACCTTCCTAAATTTAGCTTTGACCAAGGTCACAATTTTACCAAATGTGAGCTCAATTGCATGCCTAAACATGAGCAAATGTACATTACATTCTATACTTAAAGGAGAAGTCAATAAGGCTCAGTTATCAAAGTTAATCCTTTCTGGAGCTTTATTTATAGATATTACCAAAGCCTTTTCATACTTGTTAGACCTCTCAAACTCCTCTTTTCATGACGTATCCTTTTTGCTAATCCTCCACAATCTAGAACATTTGGATCTCGTTGGTAACTTAGTTGGGGATGATTCAGTTAAATGTATTGCTTCTGTTGGAGCAAGTTTGAAAACTTTGAATCTAAGCAATACAAGAGTGAGCTCAGATCTTAGTTGAGCATGCTTTAAAACTTGAAACTATATCATTGATTTCCACACCAACTGATGATTTTGCCATCTCATATATTGGCATGATTCCTTCACTAAAAGTTGTCAACATGAAGGGTACAAATATCAGAGGTATTCTCTCATGATATATTATAATTTCTATTTATTTCTGATTTTTGCAATGCAAACCTAAACTAATATAACCCGGTTTCATTTCTGTAATTGTCAACAACCTGACTTTTTCTTTAATTCGAAACTTTAACTAAATTGTTCTGCTTTTCAAAAATGTCTGTATTTACAATACTAGTTTGAGGTTAGATGAGTTGTGTTTAATTTGTAACTATTTGAACAAAGAAAGTCAATGACTTTTAGATATAAAAAATATGTACTCTCACTTGAAAACCCATTTCGTTTCTACAGAGTACAAACCAACCTAACATGATAACATCCATTATGTTATGTCGTCTGTTTCATTTCTTTACTCATCTATTACTTTCACACAAAGAATAAATTAATATATACTTGACCCCGTGAGGGGTTCTCACGGGTATCAATACACACACATACACTTGATGTTTAACCGATTAATGTACTAATAAGGTTTGATCCAACAAATAGCAGGGATGCAGAATGTGTTCTCTCACTGACCACACTTGAAAGCCTAAAGCAATTAGAGAAACTGAATCTTGAAGAAACCCCGCTTAAAGATGAAGCAATCATCGCCATATCAAACATGAAACAACTTACTCATCTTTCACTCAGAAGCAGTTTCCTAACAGACGCCTCGCTGTACCACTTGTCGTCCATCTCCACTTTGATTAATCTCAGCATGCGAGATGCTATTTTAACAAATGCAGGACTTAACTCTTTTAATCCACCACCATCACCACAAGTGATGGATCTGACCAGGTGTTGGTCGTTAAACAATGATGCTCTTTTGTCATTTGGTGAACGCCATTCAGGAATTGAAGTAAGGCATGAACTTGTGACCACTTTTTTATTTGATAATAAAGACAAATGTTGTTTTTCATTACAAATGAGTTCCAGGACTTCACAGCAGCAACGATTTTCATTATCCCCACTTAAATCCGAAATTCCTACCATCATAGGTACACTTTTTTAAGATGTTTTTTCGCACGATTTAAGTTGTGTAATTGGGTTATAAATGAGACACTTTCAGTTAGGTTTCATCTCTAATGGTTCGAATAGAGAATGTAAGCTGAGTAGCCAGGCGACTGTTGATAGCCGCCCAAAGTGAATTTTTAATACATAACCTCCCAAATCATTTTTATTTAATATATAAGGTTGTTAAATTATATCTCTATCTGTATTGTTATTTATTATGGTTTCTAGATTGCCAGAAACACTTGCAAGCAAGTTAATATAATATATCGGTTCATATTCTCCTGTTATCTGATTACCAATTATATGGTATCAGAGCCTCTGTTCATTAGCCTAAATCTGTTTATCAGCCTCTGCCTCTGTTCATCTGACCTTCTCGTCTGAGTCACCTAAATCCTTTTTCCAGCCAGTTTTCGATCTCACCTCCACCACCGCCGATCTCGCCAGCCCCTGAATTGCAAACCCTAAATATCTCGTCGTCGGATTACCAGACCGACGATGCGTCGACGCGCCACCGTTGTCAGCCGCTGTTCAACGCATGGACCACCGGAAGATCACCATATTTCTTCTGCTTTCGTCGCCGATCCTCCTTAACCTATCTGTGTGGTCAATTTCGAGTTTCGGACATATTTCTAAATCCACAGAACTTATACAGAAATTCTGTATTAAGTCTGTAAATTTTTAGAAACTCCTCTCAACACTCAGTTAAAGGTTTTGTCCATTTCATTTCAGTCTCAGAGGCCTTTGCAAGATCACAAATAAGTTCGAGAAAATTCTGTAAACCTTCTGTCAAAATTTCTGTCAACCTTCTGTTAAACCTGTTAATTCAGTTCATTCCTATCTGTTAAATCTCTGTTAAAACCCGTTAAATCTGTTAAAAACTGTCACAAATTTTGCTATAATCTGTTAAACATCTGTGAAACTTAAAATCCGAACCCTTCATTGTTATCCAGTTATCTAGTCGATTAAATCCAGTTATCTGGTCAGTTATTATCATCCTTTTTTTTTGTAATCCAGTGACCTGGTCAGTTTCCTTCATCGTATTTTATCCAGTTATCTGGTCTTTTTTCTTCTACATTTAGAAATGACTGATAAAACTAGAAAAGATAATGAATCGAAAAAGGATGTCAAAACAAATAATCTTGACACCTTACAAGGACAACTTGACTCACTATTATAAACTTGATCGCTCCAATTTCTTTGAATGGAGCAAAACAATTCAAATCTTTTTACGCGGTATTGGGAAAGCATCCATCTAAAATCTGATCCTCCAACTGATGATTCCAAAGATCAATGGCTATAAACAGATGCAAAACTATTCCTACAAATAAGGAACGCCATTGATAACTCAGTTCTTTCACTTATCATCACTGTGAATATATGAAGGAACTGATGGAATATCTTGAATTTCTTTATTCTGGACAAAGCAACATCCTTTCATAGGGGGGAACAACATGAACGGTCACTTAGCGCTTATGTTATGGAATTTAAAAGGACTTACGAAGAGTTAAGCTCTCTTCTCCCTCTCAGTGTTGATATAAAAGTTATGCAGACTCAGAGGGAACAAATAACTGTAATGAGTTTTTTGACGGGTCTACGAACCGAGTTTGATATCATTCGATCCCAGCTTCTGAACGAATCACCCATTCCGTTTCTCCAAGAGACTTTTGGTCGAATCCTTCTGTAACACCAGAGTTGATATTCATGTTTATAACGGTTAAAAGTTTAACAACAAAGCTTGGTCCCAGAAAGTTTCAAAGTTAGGTGGTGGTTAAGTGTCGATTCCCAAAAATGGACAACCAAGTGTAATTCTTAATGTAGGATTACAATTGAAACTATCACATTTACAAAAGGTTAATTCTTAATTTGATAACCACCCAAAATCTTCATCAAGCGTTCGGTTCTTGAGCTTACATAGGACATCCAACTACATTGGTCGTTTCCCTGTATTTCCCAACCAATTCAGAACACATATCACATGATTGAATCGAATGAGAGACGTTAGAATGAACTTAAACAACAAATCAGCATGCTGGAAAAATGGGGTCCACCGTAAGCTACGGTGGGTACCGTAAGCTACGGTGGCCCCTGGCTCCCTTACGGTGGCCTTGTGCTGGCCTACGGTGCACATTCCACCCCTGTGGCCACCGTAAGCTACGGTGGTCACCGTAAGCTACGGTGGCTACAGGTCACATTGCCCCTTTTTCTTGCATTTTAAGCCCAAGGCTCAATTGGGGTGTGCTTGGTACACCCGTAGGTCTTGCATCCATTTGAAATCGATACCCGCACCAGGTTTACAAGTACATACAACATTACCAAGCGCTAAAACAATTAACACATACCGGTTACTTGCCAAAAATCTAACCCGTTTGACCTGTTTACTAGGCAATCACACATATGTGTTCCATATTGTTATACCATAGCTGAATTGACCGACAACAACCTGTTCAACCCTTGTATTCCTACCCATACCATTAAATGATGTGATTTGCATCATAGGGAATCCCATGTAGCCATCAATGGTATTTCGTACCCTCGCGTTAGATTCGAGTGAATCCGTGGGTAACAACACCACTTGATGGACTCATCAAGGGCCCTATGACACTATTAGCCCCCGGTTAGCCATTGCCTAGGCTCCCATGAACCCTTGTGGCGAACGTTGCGTTTGGAGGACCTCACATACTACTACTAAGTTAAACAATGGGCATACAACCCCTTGGCACACCATGACTTCTACAAGCCTTTAGCGTGCACAAGTATGCACTTGGCCCAAGTTTCTATTGCGTTACTTCACAATAAACTAAATTGAATTCAAGCATACTACTCAGGGAGTAAGAATACATTACCTCGTAAGTTCGAGCTTCCGCTACCTCCGGCGTGGCCCAATTGATCACCTCCTTCTCCTTGATTGCCTATTGAGTCCACAAAAAAGTTAGGACTCCACATTTTCAACCAATTGTCCATGCTACCATTTAACATGCTAGCACAATTTCTCAGTTGGACTTCTCATTGATACACATGCATATGATCATCAAAAATCAGTAATTACACTTCCTATGATCATTTTAAACACAATTCATGGTCACATAACCATTTAACTAGATTTGTGTGTCATTTAGGCATTTCATCAAACGGTTGGTGTGCATACTTAGATGCACACATTCATATTATACCCATGAACCTCCTACTTACCAAATAGCAAAGTTTAGGCAAGTACAACACAATCTCATCATCAAATATTCATTTACTAACATAATCAACCAAATCCTATAGTTAAGAACCCATGGTTTAGCCCAATTTCATGACCTACCTAGATCACCATCTGCCATGAAATTCACATAGGAGGGTCTGGTGACTAATTCACCAATTACCCATGAAACTACAAAATTCATGCAATATACAAGTTCTATAGCACCTAACATTGGCTCATCTATAACAATTTTGCAAATTCAAGGTCCCAATCATGGAAACCTAGGCATGCAACTATATGGGGGATTGACTTACTTGTGCTAGAATTGGGTCTAGAGAGTGATCACACTTTCCAATTCCAAGTTTGGGGCTGGAAATCGCAGCCTTGAACCTCAATGATGCAGAATTCGATTTTGGGGAGGTGGAGGAGAGGTCTTGGGAGCGCAGGTCGTGTTTCACGACTCCCTCTCCTCCTCCTTCCTTTTGTTAAATGCAACTTTCACATAATTACAGATTTGGCCCTTAAATTTTGGTTTTTTGTTTAATTTCTACTTAACCTTAATATATTTTCAAATTAACCCCCAAGGTATTCTAACATGGAAATATGCTAACCATGCTAGGTCACAATTTGGCCACATAACACAATATTATTTAACGTTAACGGAATATACACGTAATTAAAATTTGGGATGTTACACCTTCGCCATGAAAGCATGTCACCCAATATCTCTCCAGCTTCTAACATCGCATTGATAGGCCATGGAGGCCTCCAAGGGGGATATCGGTGTGGCCATTAAGGAGGTTCACAAGGTAGTTACACCAATCGAGCAAGTCAACGTGTTCCTACAACTGAAGATGGTAACACTGAATGTTACTATTGTCATGAGCTTGGTCATACCAGGTTCACTTGCAAGAAGCAACTGGCCAAGAATTCCAAAACTCAATCTACTCACCTTGCCATTACATCTGAAGAACAACCAACATTGACCTTTATCGAGACAGGTAAAACTGTTAACTGTCTAATGTCATCTGCCTCCAAATGGGTGATTGATTCCGGTGCCTCCGAACACATGACAGGTAATCCCGGTCTTTTAACTAACCTACATCACTCACAACTTTCACATGTTTTTATTGCTAATGGAACCACTGCCAAAGTACTTGGTTCCGGCAACTCTCATGTTACTCCTTCCATTCAATTGTCTTCTGTTATAAATCTGCCCAAATTTCCATTTAATTTGCTATAAATCAGTAAACTAACCTGTGAACATAACTGTAGTGCCTTATTTCTCCTTGATTTCTGTGTCTTTGAGGATCTGTCGACGAGAAAGTTATTGGTAGAGGAAGAGAATCTGATGGTCTATACATACTAGAAACTCAGACACAAAGTTCTTTAGCCTGCTCAACCTCATCTACGTTTGAGGCTCATTGTCGTTTTGGTCATCCTTCTCTTCAAGAAACTATGTCTTGAATTTTTTCAGTTATCAACCTTGCAGTGTGAATCATGCCAGTTTGCAAAACATCAATGTATCTACTTAAGTCCTAGAGTCAATAAGCGAGCTACGTCTCCATTTGAATTCGTTCATTCCGATGTTTGGGGTCGATGTCATGTTTCGTCTAAATTTGTTTTCAAGTATTTTGTTCCGTTTGTTGATGACTTTTCCTGTGTAACCTGGTTCTACTTTATGAAGAACCGTACTGAAGTTTTTTCACACTTTTTCACACTTCATAATGAAATCAAAACACAGTTTAACACTTCAATTAAAATAATGAAAAGGGATAGCGCAAAAGAATACTTGTCTGAAAACTTCAAGTCCTATTTCTTGGAACACGGTATACTCCACGAGTCATCTTCCGTCGACACACCTGCTCAAAATGGAGTTGCCGAACGTAAAAGTAGACATCTCCTCGAGGTGGCAAGAGCACTCCTATTTCAAACAAACGTTCCAAAGTCATTTTGGTCTGATGCAGTATCTACTGCATGTTTTCTCATAAATCGAATGCCCTCGGTAGTTATCAGTAATGAGATTCCATACTCTGTTTTGTTTCCTCTGAAACCCATTGCCCATTTCACCAAAGAACTTTGGCAGCACTTGTTTTGTTAGGGATACTAGTTAGCAAATTAGATCCCAAATCCATCCGGTGTATATTCGTTGGTTATTGTTGGCTACAAAAACGTTATCAGTGTTATTCTCCCACTCTTCAGAAGTATTATTTAACGTTAACGGAATATACACGTAATTAAAATTTGGGATGTTACAACTCCACCCCCCTTAAAGGAGTTTCGTCCCCGAAATGAAATTTACGTACTGAATAGGTGAGGATAATATAGTCGCATGTCTTCCTCCAGCTCCCAAGTTAGGTCCGAGCCCTTCCGGTGCTCCCACTTGACCAATACTTGGCTCAACTCCTTGTTCCTCAACTTTTTCACCTTATGATCCAAGATCGCGATAGGCGTTTCCACATAATTTAGTTTGTCATCGATTACTAGATCTTCTAGTGGCACGTACGCACTTTCATCGGCTAGGCACTTTCGCAAGTAGGACACGTGGAAGGTGTTATGTATGGCACTCAACTCCTCCGGCAACTCGAGTTGATATGCCACTTCTCCCACTCTAGCCAATATCCTAAACGGTCCGATGAACCTAGGACTCAGCTTACCCCGTTTACAGAATCGTATGATGCCCTTCCACGGGGTCACCTTCAACATTACCAAGTCACCCACTTGGAACTCAATGGGTCTCCTTCTTTTATCGGCATACGCTTTTTGCCTATCTTGAGCCGCCTTAAGCCTTGCCCTTATGATGTCAATCTTTCGGGATGTTAGATCGACCACAGAAATCTCTATATGGTCTTAAGAAATCTCCTCGTGCTTGGTTTAGAAATTTCAATACAGTAGTAACAGAGTTTGGATTACGAAGAAGTGCTTATGATCACTCGGTATTCTTTGCATCATCCTCTTCTGGATGCATTTAACTTGTCGTATACGTAGACGACACAGTGATAACTGGAAGCGATAAAGATGGAATTCAAAGGTTAAAATCATTCCCTGGAAACAAATTTCAGACCAAGGACCTGGGTACCTAAAATACTTTCTGGGAATTGAGGTCTCACGAAGTAGAAAAGGTATCTACTTGTCACAACGAAAATAGTGTTTAGATGTTTTGTGAGATTCTGAAATGATTGAGGCAAAGAATTGTGATGCACACATTATACCAAATGGAAAGTTAGGAGCACATGAAGGTGACCTTCTTGCAGAACCAGAGAAATATAGGAGAATCGTTGGTAAGTTGAATTACATGACCATCACTCGGCCAGATATCGCATTTCCAGTAAGTGTGGTAAGTCAGTTTATGTCATCTCCAAGAACCTCACATTGGGATGCCATTTGTCACATTCTCAAGTATCTCAAGGGAGCTCCGGGTCGGGGAATCTTGTACTAAAACAATGGTCATCACACGATACAAGGTTTCACAGATACTGATTATAATGGGGACCCTACAACAAGACGATCCACTACTGGGTACTGTATCCTTGTAGGTGGAAATCTGGTATCCTGGAAAAGCAAGAAGCAAAGTGTGGTCTCCCGTTCAAATGCTGAATCAGAATACAGGGCTATGGCACAAACCACGTGTGAACTGGTTTGGATTCGGAATCTCCTCGGCAAAATTAGGTTTAAGCAAACTAAACCCATGAATATGTGGTGCGATAATAAGGCAGCCATTCATATCGCAAATAATCCGGTATTTTATGAAAGGCCGAAATACATCGAAGTTAACTGTCATTTCACTCGGGAGAAGCTTGAAGACGGAACAATCACAACTCCTCATGTACGAAGCGGGGAACGACTAGCAGACGTATTCACTAAAGCTAGAATCAGTTATATCTGTAACAAGCTGGGCATGATCAATATATATGCTCCAGCTTGAAGGGGAGTGTTAAAATATATCTCTATATGTTATTTTATTTATTATGGTTTTTAGATTGTCAGAAACACTTGCAAGCAAGTGGTTGGACATTTAGTTCTAGGTGTAACAATAGTAGTTTGGTCCTTATAAAATGGTTATGTAAATCTATGTAAATCATCAAGTTAATAGAATATATCAGTTCATATTCTCTAGTTATCTGATTACCAATTACAAAGGTTATTTCTGAATAGTGAAATTTTCAGAATTGCATTTGTGATACCAATTATTAGAGAAAAAAATAAAAAAATTGCATAAAATTGTTTAGGGTCAAGCCATACCAAAATATAGGTATTTGACTTATTATGTAACCCACATACTAGTCAATGTTTTTACTTCTATGACTAATCTTATATATAAACACTAAGATCTCATATGATTCGTTGTTTCATAATACACTTTTTTTTATGATCTATAACAGGCCAGAGGTTGAAGTATAGCAGAGTAGAACTACTATCAATGCAGTTTTCATCCATGTCGGTTGATCCTTCTGGTCACCCCACTAAATCACACATACAGTTGTCACAGTTTGCCATTCCAGTTATCAGGTTTGCGTTTCAGACCATTTTTATTGCAAACTCACCATAAATTTTGTTACTATGGATGAAAAGTTCATGTATTGTATTTCTTGTGTATCCCTAAGACTTATCAGAAGTTTCTATAGTGAGATGTTAATTAAGGTCTCACAGTCTGTTGAGTCTTATAATAATCATTTTATTTTATTATTAATATAATATTCATTCATTTAAGTTATTGAAGTTTTATGATAAAGCTTGAAATTAAATGAGTCGGCTAAACTTGGCTTAGAAACTCCAAATATGTTGAAATTTAAGCTTCAATTCAACTTAGATAAAAGCTTGAGCTAGTTTGTATATCATTAAAATTTTGATGATTTTGTATTTCTTGCAAATATAGATAGATATAATAACAAAAGTTAATATTTCTTTCAAATATGGATGTACATAACAGTTATATAAATCTGGTGAGTTTTTTATTCGCCTATAAAAGTAAAGCTTCTTAAATGGTCTTTTTAATTGGAGAGAACTCACCTTGGCTTAAGAAATTACACGAGCCAAACATCGATTATTATACAAGCTGATGTCTTGCAAGCTATTTTTGAGTGAGTTTTCTTAAGCGAGCTTCGAGTGGTGAGCTATTTAAACAATCCAAGATTAATAATGCTGATAAACCTTTAAAAATGTTTATAAAATTCATCATCAGTTTTTGTGAAGTTGTTGTTAGTATTTTAAAGAATTTTATAAGTAATTTAAAGAGTTTATTTGCAGCAACTCTGTCATTCTGATTTCCAGTTTTATTTAACATCTGCTTTATTAAGCTACCAAATAACATAAGGGTGTACTATTATTTTGTAGATAGACATTTCAAGATGGAGAGATCAAATATTTTGACAATCTTATTGTTCAGATATCAAATATTTTAGTATAGAAGTTTATTGCTAGAGTCAAACGTAGAAGTCAACAAATAATTTAAAGGAAATTCCCAAGCTTTAGTTTTTCATATTCTTATACATGTCATTAATGTACTATGCTAACATTAAACAAATACGTAGATCATTTACCAGAGCAAACTACTGTATCCTACATATAGAACGAATTGTACTAAATCCTAGCCCACCATTATCCTCTTAACCAATGGGACTAGGTAAAACGCAGTTTGTGCTGGGCAAGTGGTTAAAGATAAAAAAACCAGTGAAAGCTGAATTTGAATACGAGACCTCTACTAAAGGAATCGGACATATTTACCCACTGTGCCACTTTCTTGAAGGTGTATTCTAGTTTTTTTTAAGGATGACCTAATTGAATTCTAGATCTAATGCATCAATTGTTGTATGTTTTTTTATAAGGAGTCCAGTTTTTCAGTCTCATTGTAGTTTGGGTTGGGTTAGGATCTAGCAACACTTCCAAGTATAATATAATATCAAATGGATCTTTTGACCATATTTTAATATGATCTTCTTTTGATCATAAGAATCATAATTAATTATTTACCCTTATAATGCATATTATCTCCCCCTGAGATAATGACTTCCAGTGAGATAATGCTTATCTCCCTATTATCCCTCCTTCTTCCCCTAAAAATTGGGTATATTCTAGGGGGGGGGGGCATACTGTCATGCACAAAACCCACACAAACTCATTTAAACTTCTCAAATTAACCTGGCCATTACAAAAAGAAAACTTAGAGACTTGCACAAGAACAATAAATAATAAACAAATAAAAAACCAATTCAAACATGAGAAGGTTTCTAAGTGATCAAACCGTATAGCTGAGTGTCTGACCGAGGAACCCTTTCCAGCTTCTGTTACTTGAACACGTCCAGGTGATTGCCAATATACTGATCCACTTTAAACTCAAACCCTTTTCTTAGTCAGGCTGTTTGTCACTTTTATTATCTATTATTGTGCATTAATTATGAACAGAAAGTGAGTTTCAACAAATCCTAGGTATAAGTTACTACACACTATTAAGTACATATATTCCCTACCACACATTTTCACAACTTGAACCAGAAGTTTGAAACTGAGCTCGAGACAAGGTTGAGAAGAGAAAGAATAGATCACAAAGATTTTTGGGTATAATATACAAAGTCAACTAATCTCTCGGTGATGTTTCAATCAGGTTGTAACTTGACAGCGACACCTAGTACGCATTAGAGACAAAGCTGAGGGTTTTAGGCGCTAGATGGTCTCTTTTATTGTGCTCTTTGGCATCTTTTGGGTGTATACATACATTTTTTATATATATATTATTTAAGGTGATCTAGAAGCATGTATGTATGAACAACTCCAGGTCATTGATCACGCAAAGCAGATGAGAGTCTTACATACATGCAAGGCATCCCCAGGTCATTGCTCACGCAAAGCAGAGGGGACACCGATTTTTTTTTAGCTCAATTTCACACTCTTGGTGGCAATCGTGTGTATCGGGAACTTAAACATGCAGTCAAATAGAAATGTAATTAACCTAAGTGCTGTTACCCAACAAACTGCCATACGTTATCTTTAAGTGTGTAACGCATACCTTTTCAGAATTAAGACGTGAGCCTATCAACACATCACCATGGATCGAGTCTTTCACATTTGTCTTACGCGTGTCAGCCATTCTCAAAACAAACACAAAACGCATTAAAAATTAAAAAGCCACAATTTTTTAGGGGTCTCTTATTCTTCCCCTGCTTTTTTATTTTTAATCACTCTATTTTTTGTTTTATTTTTTATTATTATTTTTTTTATTTTTTCTTTTTAAAACGAAAACACAGAGCACAACTAAAACAAAAAAATAAATTTAAATACAGCTGGCCAAGCTAACCTTCAAAGTATTTAGCTGAAAATTTTTGAGAATTGGGTTTTGACACACTCATACTTTACCGCTTCAAAACTCAAACAACCAAGTTAACAGTACCTTTTTTTGCTGATTTTATACTTTAACCTCTCAAGGAAAACATACCCTCTGTTGTTCAATGTTGCACGCCATGAAGTGGGGCGATGTTTCCTATCATGTGCCTCGAACAATCACTTTAAAGAAACAAAGAAAATGTTAGTGATAGTCCTCCTTGACTGTTCGCACACAGTGGAGATCAGTTAGCCAATGGTACCCAGGCCATTGTGGTTCTGGGTACTCCGGAGGAGTCAATAAATGAGACTTCTTTTAAACACATGCCCTTTGAGAAATCATGAAGTGTGGATGGAGCTGCCTTGGTCTTTGGTTTCCAAGTTCCAGGTGATTTAACATTTGTTTTAGTCACTTTTGAAGTTGTGACTTTAGGTATTTCAACCTTCTTCAAATTTGGTTCATTTTTCAAAACAGTTTTAGTTACCTTGGGTGGGGTAACTTTAGATTTTTCAAACTTTTGTTGTTTTGAAATTGATTTCTTCACCTGTTGCTGAAAACTGTAACTTGGAAAACTGTTATTTTGATTTGAACATTTTCGTTGTTCTTTGGCAGCACCCCAATGTTGATCAGAGGGTTTAACCTTAGGAGTGACAGTCTTGCCTTAGGTGGTTGCACCTTCATTGGCTTAGACTTAATAGAATCCTGAGATGAAACCCTTTGACTCTGCGGATAGTAGGGCTCATAGGGGCGATGGAGACAGTTTCGGGCAATGTGACCACGATTGCCACAATTAAAGCAAGTCTGCTTCTTTGGGTAGAAGTCAGACGTGTGACCATTTGTCTTCTTCGGCTGACAGAGAGCAGTATAGCCTTGTGTCTGCCTCTTTGAGATGTAGGAGGATCCAGTATTGACTCTTCTCTGGTTCCTATAAGCTTGAGGAGTGTTGGTCTTTGCAATCCTTGTGCTCCCAGTATTCTTTGATGTGGAAGCACCATTTCTCCACTTGGAACTGCATGAACCACATGAAGAGATAGAAGATACAGCCACTCCCTTGAGCTTTTCATCTTTGACCCCAACTGCAGGCATCACACATGGTGGCTTGATGACGGATTGTGGGCTCCTCAACTTTAATTCCACTTGAAGATGCATCACTGGATGATCCTAAGCCTTTGAATTTGGAGGCAAATGAGGGCAGCTCGTATCCATATCCTTGCTCTTGATCGAACATAGATCCAGAAGTCATAAATATCTTCCCCTCAGGCCTTGTTGTCATAATCACCTTCTCCCGTTTCACTTCATCAACAACCTTGAAATAAACAGTATCAATATTAGGATACTGCTTCAACTTCTTCTCAGCAACAGGAGCATTCACCTTTTCTTGTTTCCCATCATTAACTCCCTTTAAACCTGAACATGCACCTTCAGAATTGGAATTATGACAACTGTTGTAATTTTGGCACTCAGCATCATCTTTGGATACATCCTCAATGGTCACTTCAGCTGCACCCCTTTCATCACTTTCAGCTTTAGTGGAATCTTTTGTTAACTTTTGGCCATAAGTCATAGTTGCCTCCATATCCAATTCCTCCTGAGTCATTGGCGTCGTCCCTACTAAGACGCTATCGGCTGGATGAGGAGCTTCTTTATATCCAGACCCAGATCTATCAACTTGATCATCATCAAGTAAAAGTCCAACTATATCTCTGGAAACTGGTGGAGGAATGATGCAATTTGGAACCTCAGATTTTTCTGTCCCACACCCATCTTTATCTCTTCCAACCTGACCAGTCACAATCGCACAAGATAAGGATTTACCAGCTTCCATCATACGTTTATTTTTCATCTGATTGGTGTCATATTTTACAAGTAGTTCATCATATTTATGTTGCAAATCGTCTAACTGATGTTTCAACTCAGACACTTCTATCTTGGAGCGATCATATAAGATAGTCTTTTCAGTGGCTAGGTCGTAATATTTTTGAATATCTTCTTTCTGAGCTTTCACCTTCTCTTCGCTCTTTTTCCATCTACCCTTGAATGAGCTGGTGGCACATTGTGCATCAAATAATTCTCTTTCCAAATTTGTTCGAATCTGTCTAAGACCAGGAATTGGACGAGCACATGTTGGATTGGAATATACTGGCGTTTTAGTCTTGTCAACTTCATCCACAAGTGCATGATGCTTTTTCTGGTCATCATTCTCATTATATGCTTTGCTCAAAGCATTCCATAGTTCTTCAGTTGTTGTACATTTGTTGAATCCTTGGGCAATTTCTGGAGATAAGGCCATGGAGATAATCGCATAAGCTTCTTCATCCTTTTTAATTCTTTCCCTGTCATCATCAGAAAATTCATTCTCAGTTTTAGATTCCCATCTTTTAGGCCTGTAAGATGCATCGGTTGGAAAGGACCTTCTATCACAGATCTCCACAACTCCACACCTTTTAGATGGTTTCTCAAACTGCATTTCAATCTTGAAAGTTGTCAGGAGAGATCAAACGAGGAAGACATGCAGGATTAGTACATTCCTGTGATGAAGATGTATCTGAACTCATATTGATTATAAAATATAGTTGACAACCTGAACACAAGCTCAAAATATAGAAAAAAAAATCACCAAAACACCAAATACCGAAAGACCCCAAAACTTTCAATGTAAAAACGGAGTACTTAACCAAGGAGTTTCGAGATTAATTAGGAACTAACACGTAGAGATCGTTGAGAGCTTTGATTTGACTGGTAACAGGCACCGTAACTCCAAACGTAGCTCCTAATATGACTGTTTTAGTGAAAACTGACCTAGCATAGAAGCTAATTTCGACCAGAAAGCCTAATTTCGATCGAAAACCCTGTTTTCGATCGAAAACCTGGATTACGATCGAAAACCTGGATTACGATCGAAAACCCTAATCACGATCGAAAACCCTGGATTTCGTTAGAAAACCCTTGATTTGAACGAAAACTTGCAAAACAAGCTTAAAAATCTCCCTTTTTCAGCAGTAAATCTCAATTAAAAACTTTTCAAAAGAGGATTTCGATCGAAAACCCCCTGTTTTCGATAGAGAACCTCTGTTTTCGATAGAGAACCCCTGAAATTGATAGAAAACCCATTGTTTTGGGATCGAAAACCTGTAAACATCCACTAAAACTCACAAAACAGTTAGTATGATCTTGAATCGATATCGTGCGAGCCACAAAACACGCATTTCTTGGCTCTGATACCAATTGTAAGTCCAGAATCCTTAAAAAAACATGATATCGTTGATCAATCGTAGGTGCGTAATCCCGACGATTGATTGATTCAAGATTAGAGAGAGATAAAACGAAGAACACAATCAAATATTAACGATAAACCTCTAAAATGGATGCACATGAAATGTCACAAACTCGTCTGATACACCAATAGAGATTTTCGAAAATCTCCTAGACACCCTCTCTGGTTCACGAATTCTCTTCCTCCTCCAAATGGCCAACCCCTTCTAAGAATCTAGGAGGTTGTATTTATAGAATCACACAACCTCCACATACAAGCCCTAAATTCGGCCCAACCCAAGCCCATTTAATATCAACTACCTAGCTCATTATTCTAATGTATAAGCCTCAGAAAACCGACCCTTACATGAGTTATACGTCTAAGTTAGATGCTTAATATCCCATATTCAATTTCACCTTGTAAAATATATATCAGTTGAGCCTAAAGTAGCACAGTAGCCTGTGACTACCAAATCAATTAAAAAATATGGTGAAAACTTGTGATATAGGATTTATGAAGTGTTCAGTGTTTTCACATTGATGTGGGATGAGTTATTAGATTATCTTTTTCTCTTCTCCGATCCATTTAGTTCTCTGATGTGCAGAAAACGATCTATGAAAATCTACGTAAAAACTAACATAAATCACGAGTTAAAAAATCCAAGAAACCCTAAATTAGACCACACGCAACAGACAAGTGTACATATCGAATGTAATATAGCTTAAGGAAATCCAGATGTCGAATTCACAGAGACACTAATACAACGAAACTAGACTCGAAATGTGACTTAAACTAAACTAAAGAAAAGACTTGAAAAATTGGTAACACCTTAAACGATAATAAGACGTGCTTTATTCTAATAGGCTACGACACTCTCACCAAAAATTCCCAGATCGGCACCTAGGTCCCTTGGTAGATTGAGATTTATCGCAGGCAGTGCCTTTCTAGACCAAATTCTCAGCCACCAGCGTTTTCACCCTTCCAGTTAGTTAATACATGTCCGTTACGCCCAAGTATTATCAAATATACAATTTGGATTTAAAAACGGTTATGAAAATACAGACTCACTAAAAGTATAAATTTACTAAAAACGAAAATTACTAAGAATGGAAACTTATTAAACTAGGAAAGTAAAGACACCTAAACAACTGACACCTGACAACCTAAAATATAGACGGAAACAAGGATAGAAGAAGTACTACCTAGGCTAAGAATCCTACTTGTAACTCTCAGTTTCTCTCGACTATGGAAAACTATGTTGGAACCGGGATCTTAGACAACGAACGTATAGACTCCTATTAGCACCCGAATCGTTCTCTGGGTGTTCCTTAAAGGACCTATAGACCGTAATGTGTTCACCGGTTAGTCAGATCATCTCTCCGAATGTCTCCAACAATGTCCTAGTACCCAAAAGAATAGATCGCCTCCCGGATTGTTTCCATCCTAGACACCCTAAGAAACCTTAAGATGTAAGGAGTAACCTAATAATCACACGTAATAACATGGAATAGCAAGAAATCTAGGGAACCTCTATCCTTAGGAAATTGTAACTAAAACCCTAATAAACCCGACTACCCAACTAACCTATCACCTCCCATAATGTCTAGGTTAAGCAAAACACGAAGGACAAAAAGATAATCAAACCCTATTTATAAGGATTGTACTAGGTAAAACAAACCATAAACTAATCACGGATACTCAGTAAGTGACATAATACACTACCCAAACTGAAAGACATCCGGAGGCAACATATGAAATAGAATTCAACAATAAATTTGATCTAAGTATGCATGTGCATCAAAATAGTAATCACTTGGTTGTTTGCTAGAACATGAATCCAACAATAGAAATACATAAGCGAAATCAAACCGAAAATCACAAAATAGTCATCTCTAACCTAGATACCAACATGTGTTTAGCCAAGAATCATAGTAATCAACAAAATACAATCATAATCAGAAATAAACATCATGACAAACATCTGAAACAAGAAAGAGAAATCAAGAACAAAGACCTGAATGATTGATGTCTTCCAACTCTTGCTCCCAAACTTCAATCCTAGCTCCAAAGTTGTTTCCTTTAGTCCCAAAATCGTCCAAGAGTCTCAAATTGATGGCTGGCCGAAGCTGGAATCGAATGGAATGATCCCTCTATTTATAAAAATGAAATTAAGGTTAATTTACGTATTTTAAGTCGGTGCGTGTTGCGAAGCAAAATCAGTCAATTCCTCGTGTGTTGCGCCGGGCAGAATAGTCGGGGATGGAAATTTATAGGTTGTGGAGCTCGCATGTCGCGATCCAGGAGGCCTTGGGTGGTCGCGACACTCCGGGGGTCAATTTCCAGATTTTGTGATTCTTTTCTCGTTTTGCAGTTCCGTCTCGTTCGCAATCCGTCTTTCGTTTCTTCTCTCTTTTTCTTTCTTTTTCATAAAAATCATATGAAACCATACATTAGTAGATATATATGTCAAAACAATTTATTAATGATCTAAGCCTATTACAAACATCCTAATAAGAAGACCATACTCTTATTCTAAATATTTTTGAACATACTAGGAAAAAATATGGACCGAAACCAAATTGTTATTGACATACAAAAACATAAAATATTAACCCACATTTTAGCAGCAATGTGCATATTGGTAATCTTATTATAACTAATATAAATTATAAATTTTGATTTATGTGAAATTAGCAAAGTCAACGGGTCGGACACATAATTAACTAAATATCAAATGGCGGTACGGTAATTCTATAGGGCGGCGGAGGAGATTAAATATCAAGATTAATTATTTAGTTAAGTGTGTTTATATAGTTAGTAGTCTACGCGGGGGTGGCATTGAACATGTGCGGAAGGTGCGGCAGAACATGACCCATCATTAAAGGGGGCCCATGTTTTTTAAAATTTTATATATGTTGCTATTAAAAATGCTAGGAGATTTGTAAAATTTATTAGTTAACTACTTAGAATGTGTTATAACTTAAATTTGTCCTTATTTAAGAACTTTTCTATTTGTAATTTTTTTCAAATAGAACCCATTTTTTTAGCTCGAACAAGGCCTCTAAATCTTCAGTTCCGACCCTGAGTCTACGTATTAGATTAGAATTGTTATGTTTTTGAATTTGCCTTGGTGGCCAAGTCTTAGGTTTATTATAAATAAATCCTAGTTATGTAATCAAATTAATTCGAGTAATCAGATTGTTATTTTCTTAGCATCCTTTACGAACAGAAGATCAATTTGTTTCTTTGTTCAAAAGCAGTTTGAATTCGTTCTAGCACATCCCAGGTTAACAATTTAGACCACTATTAAAAAGATATTGTTTGACTAAAAGCTGTTTAGAGCTTAATATTGTAATTTGGAAAAGAATAATATAGTCGACCAACGGTACCCATAGTTTACATGGTCTCTTCCTCCTTTGATAGTCGAGATGTCAAATCCTATAGTAGGCATGTTATATGGATTTTAAAAATAGATTAGATGTCGTTAAAAAAATAAGTTTAGAACTAAGTTTTAGAATATTATATTTGAAAAATGTTATGCTAATAACGGGCCACTAGTTTTTTTTCTAGGCACCACACATATATAACAACTCAATCGCACAACCTTGTATTTATACATTCAAAGTATACATTGAAAACACTAAAAAGTACAAAAATCAAAAAGCATTTTATCGGGTTTTTTATGATGTATCTATAGAAGTTGTTGACATCGCAGAACGCGATATAATCAGTGATGAACTTTCAGGTGAATTCCTACATACTGGACAAGTTGTATTTAACTTGAGCCACTCATCAATGCAATCCACATGAAAATAGTGGTTACATTCCGGGATCGTCCGCAACGACTCTTTAGGCTTGTAGTCTGAAAGACATATAGCACATGTACTATCATCATTAGGTAATCGGCTACTCTCTTCAAATATGGCTTTTTGGTATGACTCTATTGTTGACCTGTCTAATCCTGTTCTAGAGGGTGGTTGTGGAATAATGACAACCGAAAGGAAGTCGGTGCCTTGATGGTGAGTTTCATTATGATCTCTCGCTCTAGAAGCCACATAATATATGAGGCCGATGAGGCCGATCGATGTTGGCACACCAATACCTAAACCTAATCCATACTTGGCACCATTTGAAGAACCTAAATCAATAACAAGGAATCAAAGTCAAAATTACATACTTTGACTTGATGAATACAAGTCTAGCAATGTTGTTAACTATATGTTACGATGAGAGCACAGCTGCACGTGCTCGTTTTTATAAACCTTAATGCTTCATTATATTTGTGTGTAAACATCAAAAGGAGTGAGTGGTTTAAAACTAAAATTAAAACCAAGAAAACTTTTTATGAAACGATTAAGAAATAAATAAAAAAACAATTTAAAAAATAAACATAGCAATCATAATAGGTCACGTGACGAGCATTAATAGAGCAACTTAAAAAAATGATTTACAAAATATTAAAATGCAACTTAAAGAAAAACAATTTTAAAAATTAAATAAGAAAAAGAAAAACCATGACCTAGACACTAGTAATAATAGTACCTCATGCATTAACCAGAGCTGGAGGTGTTTACGGTTTGGTTTAACTGTGAAACCACGATAGGTATGATTTACGGTTATTTTTTTAACTTTTAGTTGGTCAATTTCAAAAAGAAAAATTAATCATTGTGAACAGTATGATTTACGGTGTAAACAAAATTCGATCATAAAAAACCGGACTAGACCGAAAGATCAAATATATATTGTATTTTAGTCATTCTATATTATATATATACTTAATTAATTATTTTATACACTCATAGTTAATTGAATTAATTTTTAGTTAACGAACGAGTTAAATAAAATTACCAGACACACACGGATTAAGGTTTGTGAAGGTCATAATGAGATTTGCTAAAATCCATCAAATAAGATATAAGTTCGGCCTTAGAAAAAAACATAAAAGACCTTTTAGAAAATACAACAAAGTATTGATTATAAAAACATTTTGAAACCATAATATCAAACCGTCTCTTTTTAGATATTCCGTGCCACATTTCAGACATCTTATTATAAGTCGATATATATTTATATAATATTTATATAATATATATAATTATATATATATATATATATTGATATATTGTGTTTTTGTATAATGATTGTATTGATTTAGGATTCCTTATTTATCTAGTTAGGGTTTTGTATTATGGGGAAAGTGAATACGGTGCTGTTAAGCACCTAACCTTACACGCGAAACCTATAAAAACGACGTAGTTTTGATTAAAAAACTCAAAATATTTCTTTATTCTCAAAATCCTTATTTCTTCTCCATTATTCTAGCAAATATCTATTCATCGTCAATGACTTATTCCTGCTTTTATTCTTTATTCCCAAAATCCCTATTTGTTTGATTTCCAAACACCCAAAAATCTGAACTTCAAGTTTGAAAGGAAATGGTATACTCACCACATCAATTGTAAAAATCCAAATCATCTCATCACTGAAGCCTCACTTGTTAATTGTCGGTTATATATGTTTCCGATGAAGGACATTTTTTTTTTGTTCTTCCGATGAAGAACATTGTTACCGAATTTATTTTTAATTCAAAATCGAGTTTACAAAATATTTTTAATTCAAAGAGTTTTTTATGTTGATTATTCAAACAATTGGAAACAATATGACGGAATGAAATTTTTAATTCAAGGGTTAAATGAAATTGTAATTCAACTGTATTTCTAAGTATTGTTTACATAGAAAAAAGAAGATGAAGGCAAATATATTCATCACGTAAGATGAAGACATATATATTCATCATGTAAGCAGGAAGAACTCATTGATTATGAATAGATATTTGCTACAATAATGGAGAAAAATAAGGATTTTGAGAATAAAGAAATATTTTAAGTTTTTTAATCAAAACTACGTCGTTTTGATAGGTTTCACGTGTAAGGTTAGGTGCTTAACAGCACCGTATTCACTTTCCCCTTGTATTATATATCCATGTACATCAATATACGGATTCAAGGATTATTCCATACACTTTCTTGGTATCGAGTCCTCCCTAGCAGCCGTTAGCCAACTTCGGTTTCTGGCCACTGCCACCCCTTTTCTTTTTCTGATCCTTTCCCTGTTTCAACAGCCATGGGAGATGACAAGAATACTTCTTCCAGTAAGTACCCTGGCATTCATCAAGCCTACACCGTTACCAACCTACATCAGAAGATCCGTACCCTTGACGGAATCAAACTTTCCTACACGTCCTGGGTGCGTCTCTTTCATGTTCAAGCACGTGCTCATCGAGTCATGTCCCACATCGATGGCTCTCCTCCTCTTGCAAAAGACTCTAGGAGTATGAGAGTTGGATAGAGATCGATAATATGGTCCTTCAATGAATCTATGGTTCCATGTCTGACGAAATCCTTGGTCGTGTTCTGGCCGCAGAATCAACAGCCTGTGAAGCTTGGGTTCGTGTGAAGAATATTTTTCTGGACAACAAGGATTCCAGGGCTGCTGCCCTGGAACAAGAACTCACCAACATCAAGCTCTCAGCCTGTGCCTCTCTCGATGCATATTGCCAACGCCTCAAGGAATTGGCTAATCAACTAACTGATGTTGATCACCCTGTCAGCGAAAAAAGGTTAGTTCTCGCTCTGGTTCGTGGCCTGCCCAGTGAATACGACATGGTCGCTTCTTACATCAACCAGAGCCTTCCCTCTTGGGAAACCGCTTGCAACATGGTCCGTTTAGAGCTTCATCAGCAAACTGCTCGTGTCCATAACCCTGCTCCAAACGTCACCGCTGTCGGCCGTGAACCACCTGTTGACCGCCGTGAACCATCTACTTACCAGCCCCTCTGATTCTCAGTTCTCGAATCAACAACAGCAGCGTCGCCCTGCTCAGTCCAGTCGCCGCACTACTTGAGGCAATCAGCAACATCTACAGCAGCCCGCTCCTGCGTCTCGTTCCGGCAACTCAGTCTAGTCCTCTAGCCGATCTCAACCTACTTCGTGGGCCCCTCAACCTTGGCCTAACTCCATGCAATACATGCCATATTGGGCTCCTCCTTGGGCCGCTCCACCTCCGTGTCCATACCCTAACCAGGTCGGTTAGGCTCAACCTTGGCAGCAACCCTCTACCCGATCCAACAGACCTCCAAATACGGATCAGGCTCCTCAGGTTCATCTCTCAGAACTCAATCTAGTGGACCCCATTGATCTAGGCTATTCGTTTGAAGCTCTCTCCATGCAACCTGAAGCTGATTAGCAGTGGATAATGGACTCTGGAGCATCAATCATCTCACTGCCGACCCAGGTATGGTCTCAATTCCTTCAAGCGCTACATCTATTAAAGCAATATACGTTGGCAACCGTAATCCGGTGCCAATCGAAGGGTCAGTTCATGCAACCTTTTCCACCCAAACCAAACCCCTTCACCTTAATAACCTCTTATATACTCCACGTATTATTAAAAATCTTTTATCTGTTCGTCAATTTAAAACTGATAACTCTGTTTCTATCCAATTTGATCCTTTCGGTTTTTCTGTGAAGGATTCAAGACTGGGGCCCTCCTGAGCAGGCATGATAGTACCGGTCATCTCTATCCATTCATCGCCTCTACCAATGACTCACCTTAAGCTTTGGTCACATCCACATCTTCGACTCCTTGGAATGATCGTCTTGGCCACCCGGGCCGACATGTTTTGGATTTTCTTAGTTCTTTGAAAGTTATTTCATGTAATAAACTTTCGTCTTTTTTTGCAATTCGTGTCAACTTTCTAAGCACAAACGATTACCATTTAATAATTCCACTTCGTTTACTATTTTGCCATTTGACATCGTTCATTGTGATTTATGGACTTTACCTCTTGTTAGTCATAGTGGATACAAATACTATATGGTGTTAATTGATGACTTTACATATTACACATGGATCTTCCTGCTTAAATATAAATCTGAAACTGTCTCCAAATTTAAACAATTCCACGCTTACATCCAAACTCAGTTTCATCGCTCCATTAAGTCCTTCCAATGTGACATGGGTGGTGAATTTGACAACAATCAATTCAAATCATTTGCCTCGTCTAATGGTTTATAATTTCGGTTCTCGTATCCACACACTTCGCAGCAGAATGGCAAATCCGAACGCATGATTCGACGCCTAAACAAATTAATGTTATGCCTTCTTACTCATGCTTCTGTCCCTTCATCCTTTTGGGTCGAAGCTCTCCATGTGGCCGTTTACCTCCACAATATTCTTCCCGCTAAAGTCCTTCCCAATACCACCCCCACCTCCGCCCTCTACCTTTGCCATCCTTCATACGATCACCTTCGTGTGTTCGGCTGCGGATGCTATCCAAACCAATCAACCACCCGCCCTCACAAGCTCTCCCTATGTTCTACTCGTTGTGTCTTCTTGGGATATCCCGCTAATTATCACGGGTACCGCTGCCTTGACCTCACCACTGGCAAGGTTATTCTTTCTCGTCACGTAACTTTTGACGAGAATTCCTTTCCCTTTCACGATACCACCACCTCCCCCTCCTAAGACTACTCTTTTCTTGATTCTGACCTTTCCCATCTCCTTTTCCACCCACCTCCCACCACCGAGTCTACTAAACCCACTCCACCCTCGTCCCCAAAACCACTAACACTACTACTTCCTATCAGCCCTGTATCCCTCCTCCCACACCGGGACCGTTATCTATCAACGCCACAACAAAGCTTCCCAAACCACCCACCCACCCACTCCGCCAACCCCGTCCAACACCTCTCCTTCGACACCTGCCTCCCCTCCCACCCCCACGGGTGTCCTCAACCCCCGGGATTCGTTAATCGTACTAATCCTTCCTTTGTGTGCAGATTAAAGAAATCTCTCTATGGTTTAAAACAAGCACCCAGGGCTTGGTTTCACCATTTTGCTACATATATAACATCCTACGGATTCAAGAGCTCTGTTTCTGATCCGTCCTTATTTGTTTATCAATGTGGCACCAACATGGCTTATTTATTGCTATATGTTGATGACATCGTCTTAACAGCCACGGACAATCGGCTTCTACATGAAATTATTACATCATTGTCTTCAGAATTTGCCATGACGGACCTTCGGAAACTACACCATTTTCTGGGACTTGAGGTTCTCCACTTTTCCTCGGGTCTTTTCCTAACCCAGGAGTCCTACGCAAAGGAGATCCTTGCCCGTGCTAGAATGGAAAACTGCAAACCTAGCAATACTCCTTGCGATACTGATTCAAAACTGAGTGCCACGGCCGGCACCCTTCTTTCTGACGGGACAACTTACAGAAGCTTAGCAGGTGCTCTTTAGTACCTCACATTCACCCGGCTAAACATAGCCTATGTTATTCAGCAAGTGTGTATGTTTATGCATGGTCCACGCGATACTCATTTGAACTATCTTAAGTGGATATTACGCTACCTAAAGGGTACTCTTTCTCATGGCTTGCCCATTAGTACCTCCAAGTCTTTAAAATTGACTGCTTACTCTGATGCTACTATTATTTGCTGTGATAACGTCTCAGCCGTTTATCTCTCTGGGAATCCTGTACAACATCAGCGCACGAAACATGTGGAAATTGATATTCATTCCGTTCGTGAGAAAGTCCGCCTCGGTGCTATTCGGGTCCTACAAGTTCCAGCCGACTTATGCTGACATTTTCTCCAAAGACCTCCCTCGGGTTTTTTTTTCAACGATTCAAGTCCAGTTTGCGTATTCGTCCATCTGAAGTTCAAACTGCGGGGGTGTATTAGTCGATATATATTTATATAATATATATTGATATATTGTATAATGATTGTATTGATTTAGGTTTCCTTATTTATCTAGTTAGGATTTTGTATTATATATCTATGTACATCAATATACGGATTCAAGGATTGTTTCATACACTTTCACTTATATGATCAAGACTCATTTAGCTAAAACGTTGAAATCAAATTGCTAGTAATAGTTTGGTTTTAATTACTTTTGAAAATAAATTAATCGTTTCTATAGTTTTGGCCCACGGTTTGACTCACAGTTTAACCTGAAAACTGTCAAACCAGACCGTAAACACCCGTGGCAGTGGTATCAACTCATAGAGTCATAGTACTCCATGCATTAATATCTAATGTACCGTAAGTCTGTATAGGAGACGAAAAAACCTCCTTACTTACCAGGGGAAGAACCAAGGCAACCTGCTGCTTGTCCATTGTCATACTTCATTCCGCAAGCTTTACCTTCCATTTCACAACTTCTGCAAGACGGAATGAGCCACCTCAGCTCCAATTCTGACCTTATATCTCCATTCAACCGGACAGGAACTTCGAGCGTGTTCAAAACCTGGCAATTTGACGGCATGTATCCAGGGCGGAAGAATTCGGTTTGACCGGCGAATACCGAGTGATTCGCACTGCTGAGGCAGGCAAATTGCACCGCGGGGTACATGATACCGAGGTCTCGTAAAGAGCAGTTGTAAAAAGTGTAGCTCCTTTGGCTACTGAAATCGAATGGAGTGTTGGCTACGTTAAAACTGTTGATTTCGTTTAGCCGGCAGAAATCCGAATCTATGTAGATTGCCTGTGAGTAATCATTTACCACTTAATTTTGATTATATATATGAATATCGATGTGATTTAAAGTATGAGTATTCACGGTTTGGTTTTAACGGTTTTTAACTTACATCGTGAGCCAAGCTGTTAGTTATGTTTTAACAATCAAAAACTGAAACCGAATCTTTAAACATAAAAGCCGATTGTTACTAACGGTTTGTCTTGTTTGTTTCCAAATTAGGCTTATTGAGTCTTTATGAAAACACAAATTAGAATTTAATAATCTAAACCGTGAATCATATATAGGCTGAAATTAAAAGCTGAAATTATCACTGGTTAAATTGTTAGTACAAAACTACAAACTAATACCAATCAATGATCCACAGTATAGATTATCAAAATAACCAGCTACCTAAATACATAAAAAAAAAGTAATCAGAATACAATAACATAGACAAATAAATGTAAAAATGTGTTGTGTACTTGTGTGTTGTTCGTCAAATACATAGTGTATTAATTCACTCAGTTCACTTCAGTGGAGCACAAATATAGTATACTTAATTATATATATTAATATAAAAATTACTAAAAGTAAAACATATACGTATGTGGTAGTGATGTATGGTCCGGTTTTATAGGACTGCCATTTATTAATAATACAATAAAATTTAATAGATTAATAGTAAATTTTTTGTTTTTTAAACTTTGGTCACGTGACTTTGATGCTTTAACACTTTCTACTCTAAACTTTTATAATTTGTTTTTTTTCTTTTTAACGAAATAGTAAACTTTTGATTTTTATAGTTTGGCTACATATGTTTCATACTCTTACGTTTTATACCGTTTAACTTTTAAGGTTTTTTTTTTATTTTAAGTTTTGTTGTCTTCTATTTTGGCCACGAAACTTTTAACTTTTCTACTTTCATTTTTAATATATTTTTATAGTTTTATATTTTCACTACAAGACTTTTAGAATTTTACGTTTTATACCTCTTAACTTTTTTACACTCTAACTTTTTAAATTTTTTTTTTGTTATAGGTTTTCTTGTCTTCTACTTTGGCCACGAAACTTTTAACTTTTCTACTTTCGTTTGTAGTATACTTTTATAGTTTTATACTTTCACCACGAGACTTATACACTTTTACGTTTTATACCATTTAACTTAGTATATTTTTATAGTTTTATACTTTCACCACAAGACTTTTAGACTTTTACATTTTATACTCCTTAATTTTTTAACCCTTTGACTTTTAAAGTTGTTTTTTTGTCTTAAGTTTTTTTGTCTTCTACTTTGACACAAAACTTTTAACTTTTATAGTTTCGCTTTTAGTATACTTCTATAGTTTTATACTTTCATCACGCGATTTTTAAACTTTTACGTTTTATACCACTTAATTTTTTTTACTTTCGTTCAGTATACAAATTCAACCCCGCAGCAACACGCGTGGGGGTAAACATCTCGTTTTATAAAATGTAAATCAAACCGTTTATATTGGTTTAAAATATTCATAGTAAAGTGTAAATAAACCGTTCGTTCATTATGGTTTAAAATATTTAAACTCAACCGACCGAAAGTTAAAAAAGGAACCATGAAGCAAACCAAACTGAAGACCGGTTTGTATGGTTTTATAGTTTTAAACCAACCCATAAACACCCCTAGCTAGTTTGAATTATTTCCCTAATCGTTCTTAAACAAACCTGCGAAAGGTAATCGATTCTGTTAACGATGTATGAACTAGAAGGTGAAAGTCGAATGATTGTCCGGTTTAGTTCGTCACAAGAGAGGTTGAAACCTGGAAATCCGCACCGGGACGGTTGTTGATCAATGATACGAAAGGGGAAACGTATTGTTGGTTCGGTGGGACGGCAGGCTGCCGGCTGGCAATTGTCATCTGCGGCGGCAGCAGAAGTGCATCGGAGTAAAAAGCAGCAGCAGGAGAAGAAGAAGATTAGTCGTAAAATATGCCGTTCCTTCTCCATATGATTACTACCTCTGAGGCGTTACACGAAAGATTACGTGTAATTTATAGTTGAGATTGGTGAGTTAAGATTTTGAAATGTTTTGGATGCAATTTTAAAGTATCTTATATTCGTTTTCATAATGAAATTAAATAATATTGATTGGATTTTTTATAAAGTTTTTAATAAAAGGAATAGGGAGATGAAAGGGTAGTACAAATAAATTTAGTTATTTTATTTTCGATATTAAATTAATTTTATAGTAGAGACAATAATATATAAGTAGATTAAAATGGAAGAAAGTTGCCATTATGATCAACAAAATCGATGATGACAAATTAGTATCCGGCAATATTATTTTGTATAAACGGAGAGGGTATCCAAGTAACTACGGCGGCAATATCATTTTGTATAAATGTTGGTCTCAACTCATATGGTATATCTGTGTCCGGGCATATGATGTGAGCCCACCAATATTATAGAACACCACATAGGCACATCACCCTTGAGTGAGTTATGAGTGTGATCCACTTGGCTATAGGGGCGTGAGATACTCAACTCGATGAGAACATGTGTAAGAACTGCTCCATCCCACTCCTATATATATATTTTAGGCTTAAATCTGTTTTTTTTTTTTCAAAAACATTTTACTGTTATTTAAAAAAATAAAACTAAATTTTAGGCTCAAATCTGGTCTCGTGAGCGCTTTTGACACGGTTTTAGACTTTTAGTCTTGTAAGAGCATTCACGGTAGGTTCCTTAAAACATATGTGAGTGTAAATCTGTATAATTTAAGGTTTGGTTGTGAGTGGCTGTGAGTAGAGGAGAAAGATAAACTTTACAAAATCTATATATTTGACAAAAAGTTTGGTGATTTGGTAAAATTTAGGGATTGGAAGAGAAAGAAAATATAATGATAAAGGTATAAAAGTATTATTTAATTATGGTTGTGAGTGGAAAAGAGAGAAAAAGTAATAATTAAAGTATAAATTATAAGAATAAGGATAAAGAATCTGCTGTGAATGCTCTAAGGGATTTATAATATCTTCTTTCATCTATGTTTTTTTATGTAATAAAATTATTTTTTTAATTAAAAATGTTATGTTTTATATTTAAAATAAAAATAGTTGAAAAAATAATAATAAAAAATACCAACTTAGAGCCCCACTCACAACCAAAATACCCCTCTTGTTTGAGTTTGGATGTAAAGCCAATCATTATTTACATGGCATAACTAAGATCCACAACTCATAACCGATATATCTCATGCCCTCAAGTAAATTAAAATTTCAATGCCCCTTCTTAACTTCTAGGTTCATCATAGTTTATGTTTGTTACAAAACTAGATTCTAACCCCTGCGCGTTGCGCGGATGTTCATAAGCTTGCAAGTCCGACGTGCATCTCGATGGTCATGGCTTCGTTCATCACAACACGGTCTCTTTTGGTTGTGTTCTTGTTGTTTTAGTCGTTCAGATAACACGAGTAGATAAAACAGTTAAATTGTGACACCACCAACAACATAAATTATTGGTGATAAATAAAGGTTAACCTGAAGATGATGCAAACACATAAAATCATTGCATTGCAAAAATACCCGATAATAAAATGTTGCAAATGAATTAATTATGTAATTATAATAGCGATTATAAAATAATAATAATAATAATAATAATAATAATAATAATAATAATAATAATAATAATAACAAGATGGTGACCCGCCCGCGCTTCGCGGCGGGCCACCCATTTTTCAAAACGTCGTGGCCAAAGTTGAAAACTCTAAAAGTGATTTAAAAGTTGATCACTTGCGCTTAAGTCTGAAAAAAATACCACATGTACATGACACGCGGCTAACACCCATTTTTTAAAAAGTGGTCTGAAAGTTGACCACCGCGCGTTGCCGCGGGTCACCTTTTAACGACGCTTCGCGGCGGGCCACCCATTTTCCGAAACGCCATGGTCAAAGTCGAAAACTCTAAAAGTGAATTAAAAGTTAACCACGTGTTGTAAAAACATTGGCCTAACACGTGGCCACGTATCGTCATACGTGACCTAACACATGACCACGTGTCGCAAAAGCATTGACCTACATATGACACGTGGACACGTGTCAGGCCACGTAACCAATCTATTATTGAATGAACATGACACGTGTCATGTTATTAGTGGTGGAACATGACACGTGTCATGTTCCTATTGGTTTAACATATGAATAGTGAATTTTGTCTCTTGACCACTCATTTCTTTTTGTATATATATAATAATAATAATAATAATAATAATAATAATAATAATAATTACCTTATATATCATTTACCCTAGATTGTCAGTCTCACCATTGAGACTATTCCGTTGGACGTGTTTTTTTCTTATTTGTGGTTGTGGCGGTGGATGATGACATCTCTCAACGATTTACACCTCTGGCTCTCTCTCTCTCTCTCTCTTACAGATCCATCGCCATTGCCGGTGACTCTTCATTTTACTCATCCACTCTCTACCTCTCCGCTGTATCTCTCTCTCAGAGATTTGTGTCCGGCTTTACAGCCGGAATTATAACTGATTTTCCGGTTGGGGTTTTCCGGTGGTGCTACGTGGTCGTCTTTCTTTTTTACACCGTTGATAGTCCCTCCCTCTGGCTATCTTCTTGCTTCGTACGTCGATGCTCCGTTAACGTCGTAGCGACGACATAGTTGCTCCGTTCACATTGAAGTAATGACGTATACGTCAAGCTCTGGTGACGTTTAAGGGAAGCTATGGTGTAATCTGCCCTCTTTGGCTTTGATTCTGGGTTCTGAATAAACTTCGATAACCTAGAAACCACGATGTCGGTTCTCCTGTGATGTGACGTCCGGCCCCTTGCGGGCTGGCGCCACGTCGTCGGATTTACTCATCAACACGTGATTTAATCAGAGATCACAAAAACTGGGGAAAAATTAAAACTTTTATTTATATACTCAGATGATTCTTACACAGCGGAAGCATAAACGTAACATACGATATATTAAACATAAGGTAAACTAAACGTAAGATAAGATATTCCAGCAACCAGCGTCTTCACCGTCTCCTCCTAGAGCGTGACCAAAGCTTGACCCATAGGTGCGTCAGAACCTAGCATACATACTTTTAAAAAGTCAGCTTACGCTGGTGAGTTCTACCGTTTAGTTCAAAACCGTTAAAGTGTTTACCTGGTTTTCACAACACACATTTATAAATCACATATAAATTCTAACACGTATTTACAATGATAACATATCTTGATTATCTTAACCATGACCCTAGGCTAAACTTCTAGGTCACTACATTTAACCAACTATTTTGGTTCTCCATGAAGAGTCCGCCCGCCACTGCACACTCCGTCCCATCTCGAAGGATAGTTATTACAACGGCCCAATGCAGCTCCGTCCGTACACGGTTCCCTAAGCCACCACTATGGGGAAGCAGCGTCTCTTCATTCTTCATCTCCTTCGAAAGGTTCGCCCGCCACTGCAATCGTCATCCTACCTTTTTCGTAAGATAGCTTTTGCGATGTCCGACTGCCGCTCCGTCCGTACACGGTTCCCTAAGCCACCACTATGGGGAAGCAGCGACCCTTCGTCTTCAGTAGCAACACATGCTCTAACTCTAATAAGTCATATTAGCAACTCATGCTTCAACTCTATTAGGTTCTAGTAGCAACTCATGCTTTATCTCTATTAGGTCATTTTCTCATCTTAATGACTCATTATCCGATCGTATATATTACCTACTCCTAGTTAAATAACCAGATGCTTTAGGTTTGTTATTAAACAGTGATAAGGCATTCATATACTGCAACAAATGGACATCCCCCAATTTACTGTTAGTGTATGTATACAGGATGTACCAGCGGCGTATCCTCCACACTTCCAATATACCGGGTAACTTATACTACTATGTATATATATAGGATGTACCAGCGGCGTATCCACCACATATTAATATAAGCAAATGCATCACTTGTTCTCATATAATCATACATATTCACTAAATGTTTACTAACAACTCCCTAGTCACTTGGCTACTTAATTTCAAAGCAAGTATATACACATCACATTATAATCAACATAATTGCATAACACGTATAAGCAATTTAATAACAATTTCATCATATAACACGTATATATCAAGTCACAATTATCTTGAATATATGTTCACAAGTATTGTATGTATACTAGCCCGAAAAACATTTAAAATATTTAAAACATTTAAAAGTGGGCTCATAGAACTCACCTGATATCTTTAATCAGTTATTCAGACAGAACCTCCGTTATGGTCCACAATTAACCTAATCGCGTATCGGATTGCATTAATGCAAAGTTATTATAAATAATACCTACGTTTATTTATATCTTATCATCCTAATAATATTTTATTAGGGTTTATCTCTTTTAAGGTCAAAATGACCAAAATGCCCTTATAGGCATAATAACCTTTTTATTGATAATATGAAGACGCGCATTCCTATAAGTAGACACTCACTCCGGGATCGCCCAGTGTTGGGATGCCATTGCCCAGATGGGATGGCGACACCCCCGCTATTGCCAGAAACCCCAGTGTACAGGTGCCTACCCTTCCGGTCCGCGCGAACCTCTAATATCCGATTAACTCGGTATCTTTAATACTTTATTATTTATCCATTTTAACTTCATATATACTTATTATATATAAAAACATGTTATAAGATCAGAAATCAAGTACCCATACCCTCCGGATTATTTTATAATAATTATTCATATTTAGAAACCCTAATTTCGTGAATTTCTCGTTTTATTATCAAAGCTCATTTTTAATTCAAACCAACTTAGGGTGTTGTCCATTATAACATTTTATAATACCCTTTAAAATGGCAAAGCTTAATTCAAAACCGTTTACTCGATTTGGGCAGAATAATGACATGAAAACCCTAATTTTGACCCGTTCACAAAACCTTAACCAAACCTTTTCCAATTGTGAAATAAACTTAGGGCTTTCTTAAAACACATTAAATTAGGATTACCTACAAAAATTTAGACCCTAATTCCCACCCGATCACCCGATTTTGACAAAACAAGCTCAAGAACCCTAATTTTGCATCATTTTTAGAAAGCATACTTAGAGATCGATTTTGGAAAAACTGAAAGAGGTTATTGTAGATCATACCTAATAAGGGTTGACTGCAGAAATTCGCCTTCTAACTCCTCTTGTGCAGCTCGTATTCGATTGATGAAGATTCGGTTGTGGTTTAGGGTTTTTAGATCAAAGATCTCGAAATTGGCGAGTTGTGATGGATGATTACAGCCCCTATTTATAGTATTTGATGCGTCCCTATGTTGCTAACACGTCCCAGGGTGATTCACCATCGAAATCGACGCGTAAGGAGGTCAATTAGTCAAGTTCTTGGGCTGCAAGTCGAGTTTTTGCGTTGCTGTCACAAATCTGGCCTGTACATGGCTCGCGTATCGCGCCAAGGAGAGGGAAGGGCCGCGCGATACGCCTGGCATCTTTGGCAGATTGACAGTTTTGGTCCCTCTAAGTTTTATTTGCATTTTAGCCCCCAAACTTCTACCGATTGTTATGTTAGGCTATAAAACACTTAAGGGTACATTTATAAAAGTTTCTAAGGTTCTAAACATGTCCGATGATATACGTATATATACGTTTTATATCTTTCAATTATTGACGCTTTTAGTCCCTTAACTTACGTTTCATGCTATTTACCTTTGTATCTTTCGATGTAGTTATCATTTTATGTTCCATAACCTTACTAAACATGATTCTAACATTCTCAAGGGTTCGGGTTATATATATATATATATATATATATATATATATACACATATATACATATATTATTACATAGTTTACACTTTCTACCCTTTAACTTTGCAATATTTATCATTTTAGCTATAGAATACGTATTTCTAACACATGCAATCTATCTAATGCATAGTTTACCATATTTATCAATTAAACTCACGTAGTGATAATATAAACACGTATTTATCATGTACCTGTGAAATTTGGGGTGTTACAACTCTTCCCCCCTTAAATAGGTTTCGTCCTCGAAACCTGATCTATTTCCATTATCAAAAACTGTCATATTCTAATGTCTAAGGCATAACAAGTAATGGCCCATATATATATAGCACATAAAACGTTTTAGGTAAACTTTTAACAGGTAATTACGTTTAACTAAATATTGACGTTACCTGGGCGATAGTTGGGTTTCAAGAGCTTGGGTTCCTCACCCCTGGCATTCGTCACACAATATGCCCTTGCAGGAGCGGTGCGGGGTCCAGTACCGTTCCCTGGGACGGCTCTCAGAGGTGTAGGATTCAGTACTAACTTAGGGCAATTTTTCTTAAAATGTCCCACCTCTCCGCACTCGAAACATTCCTTCCTTCCTGTGTTAGTCCTTACTGGGCATGCTGTGGCAACATGCCCAGAACTTCCACACTTGTAACAACTGGATTTCCCGTAGCGACACTCTCCAGAATGATTCTTACCACACGTATTGCATCTCGGTACGTTATTTCCCTTCGACTTCTTTCCAGCATCGTCCTGAGTATCTCCCGAGGATTCAATCCACTTCCTCTTTTGCTCCACCGGCTTTCCTACTTCTCCGTAAATTTCATCATACAGGGTCGCACTAAGGTTCACTGCCGCCTTATATGTTGCAGGTGCAAATACTTTTACCAACTTTCGCACCTCAGATGGAAACCCTTGCGTGTAACGCCTAACTCTAACTTCTTCAGTCAGCACCAGATTTGGTAGTAATCGAGCCATCATGTTGAACTTGGTAGTATACTCGCCGTGCGTCATGTATCCAGCTTCAATTCTCAAGAAATTCATCTCCAACCTATCCAACTCATGTTGTGGACAGAAGCTTTCCATTACGTGCCTCTTCAGATCAGTCCAGGTCATATTCAGTAATTCTTCCTCACCTAGAGTTTGATTAATCATTTCCCACCAGAATAACGCTTCAGAAACGAACGAGTGTGCAGCATACTTCACCGCCTGAGCTTCAGAACACTCACTGATATTGATTACAGCTTCCATCTCATGTATCCACCGAAATGTAGCCATGGCGTCTTTCTTCCCGTCAAATGATGGAGGCTTGCATCCGCAAAAGGATTTGTATGAACATCCATGCCTAAGAGGATTATCTTCAACTTCAGGTTCACGACCAACTCCACGGCCAGCTCCACGTCCAGCTCCTCGTCCAGTTCCACGATCTGCTCCGCGACCAGCTCCGCGACCAACGCCAGTATCAGCTCCATTGCGTCTAAACTCAGCAGCAAGTGCGGGTATCGCACCTTGTAAAGCCCTTGCTACTTCTTCAGCTAACGCAGCTCTTAGTTGATCATTGATAGGGCCTCCTCCCCGAGCTCCATTATCGGGATTCCCTGCTCCGTTGTCAACCTCTGGATTCGCACGCGTATTCTGCCTCGTACCGGCTTGTCCTATCGGGGTTCCAGCTCCACCTCGGCCTCTGCCTCTTCCAGCCATCTTGAGCTCCTTCAATCAAGACGTAGATATAAGTATCCTCAAATGGATTATAGATAGAACATGATAATACAACAAATTAGTAGATGCAGAGCTCTGTGCAGTTACTGACTTGCCACATTCTCAATGTACTAACTACCCTCCATTCTGATTATACTCAAATCTATTTCTCGACCTCGCTCTCTAGCGATCTAATGAGCAGTCCATTGCTTTAATAGGCATTCTAGCCTATTTACACATTCTGGCCATAAAATAGACGTAACTTCACATTACTTGGAGGGATAAATTCCTAAGGGCAGTAGCTAATTGCCAATAATTATTTCTCCTTACAAGCAAATGTGAGACTACTCCTATTATGGCCTAGTGTTTTCTCCGATTAGCATCTAACTATTCCTAACTAAGGCCCAAAATTCTAGTTTAAGTTTAGATACTCTCCGAAGTATCCAAATCTCTTAAACCAGTGCTCTGATACCAACTTGTGACGCCCGGCCCCTTGCGGGCTGGCGCCACGTCGTCGGATTTACTCATCAACACGTGATTTAATCAGAGATCACAAAAACTGGGGAAAAATTAAAACTTTTATTTATATACTCAGATGATTCTTACACAGCGGAAGCATAAACGTAACATACGATATATTAAACATAAGGTAAACTAAACGTAAGATAAGATATTCCAGCAACCAGCGTCTTCACCGTCTCCTCCTAGAGCGTGACCAAAGCTTGACCCATAGGTGCGTCAGAACCTAGCATACATACTTTTAAAAAGTCAGCTTACGCTGGTGAGTTCTACCGTTTAGTTCAAAACCGTTAAAGTGTTTACCTGGTTTTTACAACACACATTTATAAATCACATGTAAATTCTAACACGTATTTAGAATGATAACATATCTTATTATCTTAACCATGACCCTAGGCTAAACTTCTAGGTCACTACATTTAACCAACTATTTTGGTTCTCCATGAAGAGTCCGCCCGCCACTGCACACTCCGTCCCATCTCGAAGGATAGTTATTACAACGGCCCAATGCAGCTCCGTCCGTACACGGTTCCCTAAGCCACCACTATGGGGAAGCAGCGTCTCTTCATTCTTCATCTCCTTCGAAAGGTTCGCCCGCCACTGCAATCGTCATCCTACCTTTTTCGTAAGATAGCTTTTGCGATGTCCGACTGCCGCTCCGTCCGTACACGGTTCCCTAAGCCACCACTATGGGGAAGCAGCGACCCTTCGTCTTCAGTAGCAACACATGCTCTAACTCTAATAAGTCATATTAGCAACTCATGCTTCAACTCTATTAGGTTCTAGTAGCAACTCATGCTTTATCTCTATTAGGTCATTTTCTCATCTTAATGACTCATTATCCGATCGTATATACTACCTACTCCTAGTTAAATAACCAGATGCTTTAGGTTTGTTATTAAACAGTGATAAGGCATTCATATACTGCAACAAATGGACATCCCCCAATTTACCGTTAGGTGTATGTATACAGGATGTACCAGCGGCGTATCCTCCACACTTCCAATATACCGGGTAACTTATACTACTATGTATATATATAGGATGTACCAGCGGCGTATCCACCACATATTAATATAAGCAAATGCATCACTTGTTCTCATATAATCATACATATTCACTAAATGTTTACTAACAACTCCCTAGTCACTTGGCTACTTAATTTCAAAGCAAGTATATACACATCACATTATAATCAACATAATTGCATAACACGTATAAGCAATTTAATAACAATTTCATCATATAACACGTATATATCAAGTCACAATTATCTTGAATATATGTTCACAAGTATTGTATGTATACTAGCCCGAAAACATTTAAAATATTTAAAACATTTAAAAGTGGGCTCATAGAACTCACCTGATATCTTTAATCAGTTATTCAGACAGAACCTCCGTTATGGTCCACAATTAACCTAATCGCGTATCGGATTGCATTAATGCAAAGTTATTATAAATAATACCTACGTTTATTTATATCTTATCATCCTAATAATATTTTATTAGGGTTTATCTCTTTTAAGGTCAAAATGACCAAAATGCCCTTATAGGCATAATAACCTTTTTATTGATAATATGAAGACGCGCATTCCTATAAGTAGACACTCACTCCGGGATCGCCCAGTGTTGGGATGCCATTGCCCAGATGGGATGGCGACACCCCCGCTATTGCCAGAAACCCCAGTGTACAGGTGCCTACCCTTCCGGTCCGCGCGAACCTCTAATATCCGATTAACTCGGTATCTTTAATACTTTATTATTTATCCATTTTAACTTCATATATACTTATTATATATAAAAACATGTTATAAGATCAGAAATCAAGTACCCATACCCTCCGGATTATTTTATAATAATTATTCATATTTAGAAACCCTAATTTCATGAATTTCTCGTTTTATTATCAAAGCTCATTTTTAATTCAAACCAACTTAGGGTGTTGTCCATTATAACATTTTATAATACCCTTTAAAATGGTCAAAGCTTAATTCAAAACCGTTTACTCGATTTGGGCAGAATAATGACATGAAAACCCTAATTTTGACCCGTTCACAAAACCTTAACCAAACCTTTTCCAATTGTGAAATAAACTTAGGGCTTTCTTAAAACACATTAAATTAGGATTACCTACAAAAATTTAGACCCTAATTCCCACCCGATCACCCGATTTTGACAAAACAAGCTCAAGAACCCTAATTTTGCATCATTTTTAGAAAGCATACTTAGAGATCGATTTTGGAAAAACTGAAAGAGGTTATTGTAGATCATACCTAATAAGGGTTGACTGCAGAAATTCGCCTTCTAACTCCTCTTGTGCAGCTCGTATTCGATTGATGAAGATTCGGTTGTGGTTTAGGGTTTTTAGATCAAAGATCTCGAAATTGGCGAGTTGTGATGGATGATTACAGCCCCTATTTATAGTATTTGATGCGTCCCTATGTTGCTAACACGTCCCAGGGTGATTCACCATCGAAATCGACGCGTAAGGAGGTCAATTAGTCAAGTTCTTGGGCTGCAAGTCGAGTTTTTGCGTTGCTGTCACAAATCTGGCCTGTACATGGCTCGCGTATCGCGCCAAGGAGAGGGAAGGGCCGCGCGATACGCCTGGCATCTTTGGCAGATTGACAGTTTTGGTCCCTCTAAGTTTTATTTGCATTTTAGCCCCCAAACTTCTACCGATTGTTATGTTAGGCTATAAAACACTTAAGGGTACATTTATAAAAGTTTCTAAGGTTCTAAACATGTCCGATGATATACGTATATATACGTTTTATATCTTTCAATTATTGACGCTTTTAGTCCCTTAACTTACGTTTTATGCTATTTACCTTTGTATCTTTCGATGTAGTTATCATTTTATGTTCCATAACCTTACTAAACATGATTCTAACATTCTCAAGGGTTCGGGTTATATATATATATATATACACATATATACATATATTATTACATAGTTTACACTTTCTACCCTTTAACTTTGCAATATTTATCATTTTAGCTATAGAATACGTATTTCTTACACATGCAATCTATCTAATGCATAGTTTACCATATTTATCAATTAAACTCACGTAGTGATAATATAAACACGTATTTATCATGTACCTGTGAAATTTGGGGTGTTACATGTGACGTTGGAGGTATGCAGTTATTCACCTCTTTTGCTTGATCGTTTTAGGGTTTGCCACTGGGATCTTTCAGATCTGAAAGGGTTTTGGTTTTTATACCAGTTGAGTTGCGATTTCGTTATGAAATTGCTCACTTTTAACTGATTTTCATTACGGGATCTCTGATTTCTGATCTCATTTTTGGTTTATTGTTGTGGAATCGATATTAGGTTTGGTTTTGGGATGAGAGACTTTTTTGGGTATTCTGAACTGATCTTTGGTTTCATAATATTGGCGAGGAATGTAAATTTTACATCTCATTTTTGGTTTTAACAAATGGTTATTGAATTAATTTTTGATTTCATTGTTCTTCTGATATCATGGTAAATTCTGATTTCATTTTTTGTTTGAAAATGTAGCCCTATCGATTTTGGGATTGGTTTCTTTTTCTGATGTTGGTAATAGATGTTTTACTAATCTCATTTTTAGTTTTATAAGGGAGTTGTTGGTTCAATTTGGGGTTTCTTTTGAGTTGTTACAGAACAAAAGTTTTTACCATTTGTGGCTTATCTTTTTGGGTTTGAGGTTTCCTGATTTTCGCATGTTCAGTGGCTAATATGTTTAGTGTTGTTGGGTTTGTGGTTTTCCTCAATTCGTTGGTTCAGTGGCTAATCTGTTGCAATTAATAATGTCTTTTTGTTGTATTGATTGTTGGTAGCTGGTCAATTTCCTCTTGAAAATTGGGTATTATGTATGCTTTTGAGTACCAAAGTAATGGCAATGATGAGTCTACTCTGAGCCTACAAGATTTCATACGAAAAGGTCATTGATTGTGACTTTCGGATGGTTAACTCTTACTCTTGAACATTGGGTATTATGTATGGTTTTGAGGACCAAATAAATGGCGATGATAAGTTTCCTCTAAGCCTACAAGATTTCATACGAAAAGGTCATTGATTGTGACTTTCGGATGGTTAGGTCTGATGTTGGTGAATCGGTTGTAATTAGTGTCTGTTTCCTGCTACGATTGTAGGTAACCGCTCATTTCCCTCTTGAAAATTGGCTGCTCTGTATGCTTTTTACGATCAGAAAAATGACAATGATGAGTTTTCTCTGAGCCTACCCAAAGCTAAAACTTCACCATTTATGGCTAATCTGTTTGGCTTTGTGGTGATAGCTGGTAATTTAGATCTTGAAAATTGACTGTCATAATGTTTCAACACTGAGCCTAAAGTGGTGGGTATTACTTTTATAAACTACCGTTTTAGGTCTTCTGTATGCTTACCACCAACAGAAATTACCTTATTTATCAATAATGAATGTTGAGTTGTACTCTTTTTCACCATGGACGGTTGTGGGTTTGTCCATGTTATCTCTTGGATGGTTGATTTTATGAACTTAAGTATGACTATTAGCGTTTATGTGGTTTGGTGGCTGCTGATTTCCGGCATGTCGCCCCACTTTTATATTATGGACAGTTACGAAGCTTAGAACAGTGCCCATGATGATGATAAAGAAGTGGCTGTGATGATTTATTTCTGAGCCTACAAGTTTTTATATAAAATTTTAGTTCTTATTACTTTGCACAATAACACTAGGTTTGTTTTGCAGATAAAACAAAGTGACAAAGGAAGTCTCTCTCTGTTGTTTGGTTACTATCAATAGTTACACTTCCTAATAAGGTAATTATCAATTTTCTTCATAAGTTTATTTGGTTGCTTTAGTTTGCTATAAACAATTGCATTCAGTTACCAATCGATGTGTCGGTTTTATACCTCTTATCCCGTTTAAATGATCACTTTTCTTTTCTACTGAGTCAGAATCGAAAAGGCCAAGTAGATCTTTCTTTTACCCGTCCCAACTTGGGTTTATGTCATTCTTTTAACTCGAATTCAAGTAACTACTTATGTCAGTCTTAGTCTAAACTTTACTTTGTAATACAGATGAGATAATATCATGATGTTTGGGTTTGATTATTGTTCCGAAATCAAAGTTGATCATAATAGATGGTTGTTTGAAACCAATGGGACTTATGGCTATAGTAATGTTATATGGCCAAAATATTGAGAGATGGAGACTGGTAAAGATGATGACCATGTTGAGTCTTTGGAGCTCATGAACAAACCTTAGAGAATGTTAATTCGCAAGTTAAGGATCCTGACTTCGAATCCACTTGCACTTGATTTTCTATTTCGGAAATATCTATGTGCTCCTAATCTATGATAAATTGGTTAGCTTTAAACAAATTGGTACTTATATTGCAGGTTGGAGTTTAGTTGCTTCCAATAGAGTTCGATATGGATATCGTTATATCCCTAAGCCTTTCAAAGAAGAGGACATCATCAGTTTAATGCCATTTCATAAGGTGATGAAATAGATTGTATATATTAATTTATGTTCGTCTGTGCAGGTTCAGGAGGGTAATCAGATTGTCATCAACTTAGTGCCAGTGCATAAGGACAGGTTGGAGTTGAGTTGTTTTTGTACTCCTAAGGTGATGAATCTGTAACAGTCATATATTTATTAAACGGGTCAGTGTTGGCACTCAACAGTTTGCAAGGAAATCCTTGATTTTATCAAATGAAGAATTGAGTGGTGTCACGCTGAAGTCTTATGTCGTCACCTAGGTTTAAGCCAAGGCACCCTCAGACAACCAATTATTTTGAACTCTATTGTTAGTGTTTTCTTTTCTTTTTCTTTGGAAACTCACTATTTGTTTTCCCATCATCTCTTTCGAGAATCTTTAATATATTCTATTTATTAATTGGTTCATAATTTTTTCCAAACTCAATATTTCAGGTACTTTCAGCTTAGTGTGTCAAAAGAATGGTATATTTTTTTTTGGCGTGTTGTCTATAATTTCATAGATCTATAAATTAAGGGAGTGGCCTTTGATATGTTTGACTATTCCTTTTGTTAGCATCATTTACTGATGTTTACCCGCATGGCACTCCCTTAGTTCTATAGGAATTTTAACACATGTACATGATGTATGATAAAAAAAAAAAAGATTTATGCCTGTTTTAGTAAAAGCTAAAGACGTTAAGTCTGCTAAAAAAATTGATGAAAAATAAGTTGCTTTGCTCTATTTTTAATCAACTGTTAAGAAACTTTATATTGCTTTGACTTCAAGTACTTTCTCTTTGGATCCGGTTCCTTAAAACAATAAGGAAAATTCAAATGAATAGGGTAAGAGATACCAATGGTTACGATCATAACACTACCTTATTTCCCCGTATAACTTTAACATATGTAATCATGTATAATAAAAGAAACGTATACATATAAAAAAAGATAGCCTGTCGTAACGTGTGGGCAGGTTTTAATTTAACACACCGCGACAACGCATAGACACTTTACTCGTAATAATAATAACTAGAGAAAAATAAAAGGAATAAATCTGTAAATTTCAAAACCCATGACTCCACCAGATTTAACTTACAAAATTCTTACATTTGACTTTAACATCCACGGTCAAAAAAATCAGATTCAAATGCTTCCATCATCTCGCCAACAAACCTCCAAATTTGATGGACCAGTTGATCACAATCGAGGCTACCAAATCCATATAAACTCTTTCCCACCCTTATCTTCGGTCACTATAGCAACCTTCCGGACGAATCGCCGATCATCACCAAATTAACCCGTGAGGAACTCCTTGATATAAACTTGGTTGACTTCATCCCCTTGTTTGACAACCTGCGTAAGGCCTCTCACAATCTCGAGAGTTTCACAACCAGAGAGCTAGCGTGACGGAGCTCCGACGACCTTGAATACCGGCGACTTCGAATCAAGCGGCTGAACTTTTGTTGCTCCGAGTCCAACAAACACTACCGTTTCCCGCCGTTAAATGGATATCACAGTTTGGACCAGTAACGAATAACAACTCAATATTTACCATTTACAAAGGGCCTTTAACCCCTATTATATATATATATACAATGAAATTTGGAACTTGAATAGTAATCTTTTCATTTCTTATAATTTAGCCACGAAAGTTTGAGTATTTGACATTTTCTACCCTAAATTTTAATACTTTTTTTTATTTAACAGAGTTTGGCATATTGACAATTATAACCCTAAACATTAACATTTTTTTAACGGAGTTTGGTATATTGACATTTTCTACCCTAAACGTTAACACTATGTTTTTTTTTTTCTTTAACAGAATAGTAAGCTCTAGGTTTTCATAGATTAGTCACATATGTTTCATACTTTTACGTTTTCTACCCTCTAACTTTTAATTTTTTTTTTTGTTTTAAGTTTTGTGGTCTTCTACTTTAGCCATGAAACTTTTAACTTTTCTACTTTCATTTCTTAGTATACTTTTATAGTTATATACTTTTAGCACGAGACTATTAGACTTTTACGTTTTATACCTCTTAACTTTTTAACTTTCGTTTTTTTAAAGGTTTTTTACTTTAACTTTTGTTGTCTTCTACTTTGGCCACGAAACTTTTAACTTTTCTACTTTCGTTTTTAGTATACTTTTATAGTTTTATACTTTCACCATGAGACTTTTAGACTTTTACGTTTTATACCCCTTAACTTTTTTAACTTTCGTTCAGCATACAAATTCAACCCCGCAGCAACGCGCGAGATGGTAAACATCTCGTTTATATTATAGAAACTTAGATGAAAGATAAACCTAAAACCAATTCTATATTATCATCTGACCCTTGTTTCTTACCCGGAAACTCAGACCACACTAACTCGTGTTTCCTACCCGGAAACTCGTCACGATCGTAGACTGTGTTGTTTCGGTAACCCCTAGCTCCATCATTCCTACGAACTCGTCCTCGATCGGTCCATCGATCGTTAGAACTCGCATCAACGGTCCGTTGGCTGCGATTTCGATCTTTTGAATTGTAACAACCCGTAAGTTTCCAAGGACTTAAACCGATAACATATTCGTTGAAGAACCCGCCGAGATCGTTGACCGCGCAGTCAAGAAATTGAAGCATAGAGATATACCCCTCGTTAAAGTTCGGTGGAACTCCCGCCGTGGTTCTGAATTCACATGGGAACGCGAAGACCAGTTTCACGCCAAGTATCCACATCTCTTTCCTGTAGCAGCCGCTTAGCCATGATGACAAGCTGAATTTCGGGACGAAATTCTCCCAACTAGGGGAGGATGTAACAACCCGTAAGTTTCCAAGGACTTAAACCGATAATATATACTTATGTGTTAACTGTGTTACGTAACTGTTTACTTGCAACGTGTCAATTTTATCATAATTACATTCACTTACAATAGGAAAATAGCCTTGACGTAGCCTTAATTCATGTTGAAAACGATACTTGAACATTATGACTTCTTTGCACGAAATGGTCGCTGGAACTTCAATATTTAAAAAGCGACTAACCAAATTCGTTTATCAGATTTACCAAACTATGTGGTAAACCCATGCACGATCTCATTGTTGGGTTACGACAGTGGCATTCGGGTCTCGGTAATAGAATTTTTTTTTTATTTCGAAATAATTATTTACGATAAATAATTATTTAATCGATTACCGAGTATATCAAATTAGATAATTAAATTAATAATTAATTTTATACGCAGCGGAGAACGATTTAATATACTAACACGAAAACCAGTTATACGTAAACCAAATCAACAGGATTCAACAATCACCAAACGCGCAGACACAAAAAAACGCGTTAAACGAAACGCGACACAATCATAAATAAATAAACGATTAAATCTAAACTAATAACAAGTTTAGATATACCTGAGCGGTGATTCAAACAAACGTTCGAGACACCGGAAGTCAACGGGTGACGCTAGGGTTTCGCAGGCAATGATTCGTCGAACGAATCTGATTTCCTCGCACTCACGGTTTCTCTACGCGATGACTCAAGCATCGGGAAAAATACGTGTGTCGGATTAGGCGCGAACTAGGGTTTGCGGACGACTAGTAAACACGCCTTACGGTGGGGGTTCACGAGGAGTGTGTCGGCGGTGGGAACCGGCGACGGCGAGGGGCGGCCAAATCATCAATGAATTGTTATTAAATGTTTTATCTAATGAATTGTTATGTTTTTTTATTTTATATTAAATGTTTTAGTTTAATTTTATTTGTTTAGTTTAAAAAAATGAAAAAAAAGGTTTTAATCCATGCCTAAACCATGCCTAAATCAAACATACCCCCTACCAAATCATAAATTCTACATCAATCTTCACTCTCCTGTTGGCATCACGTCATTGGTCAGAATTTGATGCTAAATCATATACCCCCCACCCTTAGAAAACACCCATTTAAAAAAATCAAATGAAAAAGGAAAAGACAAATTGAAAAGAAAAAAAGAGAGAGAGAGAGAGCAACCTCGCCGGTTCCACCTCCCCCCTCCTTCTTCGTCGGCAACCTAACATCCACCGTTGGAGAAAGCTCCACTGTTGGAGAAAGCTCTAATTTTGCTACTGATTAATGGATATTCTTGCAAAAAAATTAAGGCAATTTACAAACTTTGCAGATCCAACTACAAATCCATATCCACCATTCTACCCATATACATTGATTCACCAGACTGCACCCATTTGTATTCCCATTCACCACCACCCTTCAAATACAAAAAAAGGAAGATGACAAGAGTGAGTTAACAACGATTGAAATGGAGTCCAGTGAGAGGGTTTCGTTGTTTAGGAAGAGAGAGGGCGAGTTTATAAAATATATAACAAAAGAGTAAATTACTATATGCTGGTCGGAGCTACTAGATTTTCACCGGAATGATGGTGGTGACCGGTGGGTGAAGATGGTGGTGTCAGAGAGAGGGAGGGTGAATTTGGGAGAGGTTTGAGTTTGTTAAATATATATTTTTAATTAGTTCAGATGATTTACACAAATAGTCCCTGTCATTTAATATCTTTATTAATTTTACAGAGCTAGTCCCTAATAGGTAAAATGATTAATATGCCCTTAAGGTTAACAGAAAAATTTAACTCTGTTAGTCAGAAGGACTCAATTGGCAACAAAATATAAACCTCAGGTAAGATTTGTTAATAATTTGAAAATTAGATGCAGGTAGCAAATATGATCAAACCTCAGGGATGCAAATAGTAATTTAGTCTAAAAACAATTAATCTCAAACTGGTACACGACAAAGCTGATTCATGGCTGAATTTGCTATTGCGTTGACCAAGAAGAAATCATGTGGCCAATCCAAATATGACACGTCATCACCACCTAAAATACAACTTTCGTTTCTCTATATAAATCGCGATGAACCAGGGAAATAAACCATATCGCCGGTGATCCTTTAGCATCATATTCCAGTCACAAAACTCAACGGTACACAAAACTGAAACCACCATCGAGTTCCTCATGAGATCACGAATACAACGAGACTAGGTTTGTTCACCGCGGCTCATCGAATCGAAAACCACGAAAACGCCCCCAACAAGTCCGCTAGACCCAACAAGTACGCAAAGACTTAGACAAGTACGCTAAGACCATGAGAAGTTCACTAAGACCCGAAACGAGTCCGCTAAGGTCCTGCTGGAGACAAGTCCGCTAGGAACAAAACCGAGAAGTCCGCTAAGGGTCGTGGAACAAGTACGCTAAGACTTGTTGAGTTCTTCTTAGCGTACATGTTTCTTCACAGAAGTACGCAACATGTTTCTTCACAGAAGTACGCAATGGGTTAATCAAGTCCGCTAAAAAGGATTTACAGGTTGCCAGGATTTCTGTTTCTGCAAATCTGTTTCCCAGCCGGTTTTCTCGTCCAATTGTCCAAATGAACAAGGATGGTGATATAATATCACAATGACATCATGTACATGATGTCACAATGACATCATGTACATGTCATGATCCACCAAAGAATATTTTAATAAAAGAAAATTAATAGAAAATAATTAAAAGAATTATTTTTATAATTCTTTTAATTAATTATTAAAATCCCAACGCGATTTGGTCCAGTCTCGGTAAATTCGGTTTCGTCTCGAAAATACTTTTCTCGTCTCGTCACTAAATTCAAACCCTGTAAATACTTGAAATCTTCGCGTTTCTCGGACTTGAACTGTTCAGAATACTTTAAAATAAGAATACATTGAAAGTCATCATCTTTAATCAGTGGAAAATTGGATTTTAATAATATGAGTTTTAACTCATTGGCGAATAATAATACGAGTTTCAATGTTGGCGGATAATAATACCAATTAATAAGGTGGGTGTCTAGAATGATACACCGTTAGTTTTTAACTAACGGTGTTAGAATCTTGCTGACGTGGTACTATTATATATAAGGAAAATTGGATTTTAATAATATGAGTTTTAACTCATTGGCGAATAATAATACGAGTTTCAAATTGGTAATAACACCGTTAGGGTTCAACTAACGGCATTTCATTATTGACACCCACCTCATTAATTGGTATTATTATCCGCCAACATTGAAACTCGTATTATTATTCGCCAATGAGTTAAAACTCATATTATTAAAATCCAATTTTCCTTAATCAGTTAATGGACCGTTCTGGAATATATGGATGTTCCAACACTAATTCCCAGCCCAGGCTCTAAGTAAGAGGGCATTTGATTGTCAAAGTTGGATAACTATTCTTATAACATTTTTGTACAAAATTATGTCAAGAGACAAAATATGAGATGCTATACCAAAAGAATATCGGGTTCCATATACCATGTGTTGCAAGAATTAGGTAATCTAACCTATCAACTAAGTCAGTTTTGGAAAGAAAAATGAAAAAGAGTGTACTCCCGAGTCAAACAATGAATAAGAAAGGAATTTCTTGGAGTTTTAATTTACGCAATCTTACTACACGAGTATACGAATGACAGCCAGACCAACAGCCGATATGGAGATGAGAGTTCCTATGCAGTACTTGATGACATCGTACTTTGCTGCTTCCAATTGTGCTCTTAATCCATGAATTTCCTGTTTACAAATACGAATAATGTTATTGTGACAATCATGCTTTTATTATGCAAATAATTTGGTAACCCGAGTCCATTATGATACTATTTCTTTTTCTTTCTAAAACGACCCGTTTCAACCCGATTCCATTTTGATTAGAAGTTAGAACACGTTTTCTCTTACCCCACCCCGCCTGTTTTGCCATGCTTAGATGCAATTTATGACAACTTACCCGATCAAGCTTGTTAGTGAGGTTAGCTGTTTCAGCACTCTGATTAGCAAGCTCATCTCGGATACGTCTGCACATAAGACAGTAATTCACATCATTAATATTGTTGATTCGATCCACCTTGTCACCTAGTCAAACAGTCATTTTTAATCAGAATCATGTTCAACTAAAATCTTTTATTTACTCCGTGCTAAATCATATAACTTCATATATAATCACTTTCTATGATAAATTATTCCAAATAGTTGTCCATTCATAAATCAGTTCAAGAAGGGTTTTTTTTTTAATTATTAATGGAACCTGAATCATTGGAATCTATTTGAATTTTTTTTTTTTGAACGGCACCTAAATCATTTGAATTGGATGAGATTTATTTCAACTTTTTCAGATATACTTCCAACTTGGTATAGTATCATATTTGCCCATCAAAATCATAATATTAAATATACCCATTTATGACATTTATACCGTTCTCACAAGACTTATCATGATACGAGAGTCTGAAGGTGTTAGCAGGAGAAGGATATAATAATCATACTATAAATTCTATTTAGTGAAATGGGTAAATATGAAAAATTTTATGTATTTTGAATGGGTATAATTGCCATATATTTATTTAGTTGGGTAAATATAATATTATGCATGCTTTAAGAAGTGTTATTATTTAGTATTCAGGCATAAAGAAAAGAAAACTAAGTATTATGTGATATATATAAACCAAAATATTCTTGAATCAATCATAGGATTCTAGTGATGTCTAAACCCAAACGTTTCATTGGCCATAATAACTTTTTTTCGTCCCATTAATTGTTTATAACAAATTCAAGAAAATACCAATTGAAGAGTTTTTTTTAATGATAGAACAAATAGATAGATTAACTCGACTCAAAGATATAAACATGCACATAATAACTTAATTACCAATTTAGTTGTGATTCACTGATTTGCTGGTGAACGGCACACTTATTTGCAAATGAGATTTGCTTATTGGCTTCATAAATCAAATTGGAGGATACAACTTCAAATTGCAGAACATATGGCTTTGAAAACTAAAGTAAACATTTAGACACAGATGACAAAATCACCAGTTATCACATAAAAATGTGGATGCATAAGATTAAACCTGGAAATGTTATTGTTTTATTAAGATAATATATGGGTTGTGTTAAGGTTCAATGAAGAATCTTTATTGTTACAACCCGAAACTTGTCAAGCCAACGTAAGTCCGTTATAACAATATTTTAGAAATCCAATGAGGTATCGTTGTGGCGAGTATACCATGAAGTGAAAGTTGTGGTTTGCGCAAGATTTGTCAATGAAAAAGGAGTTAACATGATCTATTTTGAAATAGTATTAAAAAAGGAAAGACGACCTTTTTCAAAGAAGCTTACCCTCTTTCAAGATTTAAGTCCAAACGTTGACCTGCAGTGACCTTGTCAATCTCATATCTACAGAAATGAAAGTCATGGTGTTACTAATTTTGCAGGCAACAAGTAACCAAAATAAAAAATCCAAAGTAAAAACCTTAGTTCACTACGCATTTTTTCGATATCAGTCCGTAGCTTTTCAGTTTCACGTTGCAACATAGAGAAGTGATGCTCCTGCAACATTCAGTTAAAGCAAAAGTTCAAATTGGTGTTTCTAAAAATATTTAATTAGCATACAAATATAACCCCTCTAAGGGTCATCAAAGACATCTCAATTAAAATGATATCGAGATGGTAGAAAAGTAATAAAAAGGATGCGATTTCAAGTATACCCTGAAAACTTGAATAATATTATTATCAAACGTACCCATGAACAACAACATACCCAGCAGATCCCACCCATAGCACAAGCTATTGATAGGGTTTGGGTTGGGTGGGATGTAGGCAAGCCTATCCATTATTAGTACCTTTTCTTTTCTCATTTCTCATCTCTCTTTTACTACTACTAATATTAGTAGTATACTAGTTTTATCACTGATTCTGTTAGGGATAGTATATTACTATTATTAGTACCTTTTGTTTTGTCATCCTTATCTACTCTTTATGTTATTTGTTTTTCTATACGTTAAACTAACTCAAAAAAATGATTTTGAGTCAGGGCCTCGATGGGAGCAACCTCTCTATCTTCTCGAATAGAAGAAAGGTTTGTTCCATCTAACCCTCCCCATATCCTACCAATAGCTTGCTATGAGTGGTAAATTATTGGATACTTTTGTTTCTTTGTTTTTTTTTTTTTTGGTTTATCTCGTAAAAAGAAGGTAACGAGGGAATCAAGACTTTCCCAATATATATGTTTATTATTAAAGAAAAACTCAAAGAAAGGAAAACATATACATACATGTACACGCGCGCGCGCACACACAAACACACACTGATACGATTGATAAACCTAAAAGTATTTTAGTATATTCTAGAAAGGGTAAAAGGGGGAATACTAGTAGTGGCTGAGCAAGTTGTTAGGGAATGAGGCTATAAGTATCAGAGAATAATGTGAGGGTAGTCATGTGAGAGTTTGTTAGTTTGTTGGCTCATACTTTTATGTATTGAGAGAGGGCACTGCCCGGGTCACTTTTGTACTCAGTTTTCATCATTCTGCAATAACAATATCCTTTCTTCTTCTTCCCAGATCTGTACCTTCTTTTACTGTGAGCTCACATTCTTATCACTGGTCCGACCTGCCATCGACCTGCCCTTCTTCTTCCCATGGAAACTCGTATGCAGTCCCGCTTGGATACCCAGGAATCTCAGATCAAACAGCTCCAACAAGACATGGCTGCCCTGAAATCCGCTTTTGAGATCGATCGCACCGCTAATGCCGAATATCAGAAAACTAATGCCGAATTCCAGAAGATCGTGCTCGAGCGTTTGAAACCTCCTTCTCCTCTTTCCGATGATGATGACGGCGGCTCTCGTGTCTATGATAGTCGTCGTACGGGGTCCGGCAATCCCCGTCATCCTCCGTCTGATCCACCGGTTGTTCCTTGGGCCGTTAAGAAGGTGAAGTTACCGGAATTTTGTGGGTTCGATCCCCAGGGATGGATCCTGAAAGCAACTCTGTATTTCGACATTAACGAGACGCCGGAGGATTTACGCTTACGCTTGGCTCAATTGAGTATGGTGGGTGTCGCCCAACATTGGTTCACCGTTATCACCCAAGTTCGTGACAAACTCACCTGGAAGGACTTTCAATCGGAGCTCCTTCAGCGTTTCAGTGGGCTGGAGATCAACAATCCTTATGAACAACTGGCTAACATCCGGCAAGGCGACTCGATTTATGATTACATCGATGATTTCGAATACCTCCTTTCGTTAATTCCTCCTCTGCCGGAATCGCAAGCTCTGGGGTATTTTATCGCCGGTCTTAAGGAAGATGTGCGCAAGTGGGTTCGTCTTCACCGCCCTCAGACCCGCCTCGAAGCGATGCATCTGTCCAAGGATGTGGAGGAGATGCTCCGTCCTCCCTCCGGTAATGTTTCTCGTTTCCGATATCTCCAACCCTATGGGCCTCAATCCACACTTACTCCAGATGGGCCTAAAAATATGGGCCGGCCTGATCCTATTTCTTTGCTTACCGCTAAGCCTACCGATCGGAGCCCTTTCAATCGCTCTGAACCCTCCAAATCCTCTTCACTCCCCCGCCACTCTACTCCTTCCCTTGTCGCCAGTTCCATGTTTCCTCGTGATCGAGGGGTTCGATCCTTGTCCCGAGCCGAGTGGGACGAACGTCGCAAAAAGGGCTTATGTTATCGTTGTGGTCAGGTTTATGGCCCGGCGCACAAATGCCCGGAGGGTAAACTTCGGGTCCTCATTCTTGGAGACGATGAGTATGACACCTTGGAAGGGGATAACCTACTTTTTGACGGCCACGATTCGCCCTTATCATCTCCCTCTGGGGATTCCCTGAAGGGTACGTGTCTAGCTCTGGAATTTGCCGGTCTTCTCACTGAGTCAGGGGGCGCTAAAACCTTGCGATTTGAGGGAACTCTCATGGGAATTCCGGTTAATATGTTAGTTGACAGTGGTGCGACGCACAATTTCATTTCCAGACGTTTGGTCTCAGCTTTGGGATTGCCTTCTACTTCCTTCTCAGGTATTCAAATTAAATTGGGCGATGGCCATCATGTGTTCGTTACAGAACGCTGTTTACAAATATCCATTCACATTGGCTCCTGCATTTTCCTCATCGATGCCCTTGTCTTCGACACGGGTAACTTAGATTTGGTTCTTGGTATGGCTTGGCTCCAATCTTTAGGAGAGGTTACTCATGATTGGCATAACGCTTGGATGCAATTTCAGTATCATAGTTCCCTTATCCGACTTCAAGGGCTACGAGCTGGTCAGCCCTCACAACCTGCTCTGCAACAGTGGTTAGCTCTTGATGATCCTTCCCTCTACTCCAGCTCTTTCCACTCTTCACCGGGGGAACAGGCACTTCCAATCGCCCTATCTCCGGACCAGCAGGCTACTCTTGACCATCTTCTCGCTGATTTTCCTTCAATATTTTTACCTCTATCGGGTCTTCCCCCGACCCGTTCACATGACCATTGTGTGATACTTTCTTCGCCTGATCCCATATGTGTCCGACCATATCGTTATCCTCATCTGCAGAAATCCGAAATTGAGCGACAAGTCACAGAGCTGCTCTCATTAGGCATGATTCGTCCTAGCAAAAGTGCATTCTCCAGCCCGGTGATTCTGGTTCGTAAAAAGGATAACACATGGCGCATGTGTGTTGACTACCGCGCCCTCAATGCTGCTACTATTCCTGATAAGTATCCTATTCCGGTAGTGGAGGAGCTATTGGATGAATTACATGGTGCCCGTTTCTTTACTAAACTCGATCTCAAGGCCGGTTACAACCAAATCCGAATGCATGAGGATAGCATTGCTAAAACGGCCTTTCGCACACACGATGGCCATTATGAATATCTTGTCATGCCTTTTGGTCTCACTAACGCGCCGGCAACTTTTCAGGCTGTTATGAACGATATCTTCCGGCCACTACTGCGAAAAAAGGTCGTCATTTTCTTCGACGATATTCTTATTTACAGCCCTACTTGGGATACTCATCTTTCTGATTTGCGTTTAGTATTGGGAATTTTGGTTCATCACCAATTCTGTGTCAATCAACAGAAGTGCTCTTTTGGCCAATCTTCAATTGATTATTTGGGCCATATTATTGATGGGCAAGGGGTTTCCCTAGACCCCAAGAAAGTTGAAGCTGTACTAGATTGGCCAGTTCCAAAAAATTTGAAAGGGCTTCGCGGGTTCCTCGGTCTCACCGGTTATTACCGGAAGTTCGTTAGGAATTATGGCAGCATCGCTCGTCCTCTCACCGATCTTACGAAGAAAGACGCTTTTGGTTGGCATTCGGACGCTCAGCAGGCTTTTGACTCTCTTAAACAGGCTCTTGTCACAGCTCCAGTTTTACAACTACCTGATTTTAATATGCCCTTCATAGTCGAATGTGACGCGTCTGGCCGAGGTATTGGAGCTGTTCTCATCCAAAACAACAAGCCCATTGCTTATTTTAGCAAAGCCTTAAGTGATCGCAACCTGGCCAAGTCCGCGTACGAAAGAGAAATGATGGCTTTAGTGCTTGCAGTTCAACATTGGAGGACTTATCTTCTGGGCACTCGCTTTATTGTTTATACGGATCAGAAGAGCTTAAAGTTTTTGCTCCAGCAGCGGGTAACCACTCCGGCCCAACAGAATTGGGTTGCTAAACTCTTGGGATACAACTTCGACATCCAGTACAAACCTGGCCGAGAGAACAGGGTTGCGGATGCTCTCTCTCGACGAGCGGATGCGGCAGAATTCAATCTGGCCACATCTTCCCCTCTTTGGTTGCAAGGTGCCCAGCTGATCCAAGAGGCCAAAACTGATTCCGATATTCAGCGATTAGTCCAAAAATTACAAGTTGATCCTGCTTCCCTTCCCGGGTATTCTTTGCATCAAGATGTTCTTTATTACAAACAGCGGGTGGTTATCTCTCGCCACTCTAAATTTATTCCTGCCCTACTACACGAATTTCATACTACTGCCACCGGGGGACATTCTGGTTTTTATCGCACTTATCGCCGCTTGGCTGCAACTCTTTATTGGCCAGGTATGACTACTACAGTTAAACAATTTGTTAAGGAATGTGACGTCTGCCAGCGTTGCAAAGCCAGTTCAGCTGTCCCAGGGGGATTATTGCAGCCACTGGACATTCCCCAAGCAATATGGGAGGATGTCTCCATGGATTTTATCGTGGGGCTACCTACTTCTAAAGGGTTCAATGTTATCTTAGTGGTCGTCGACCGTTTGTCCAAGTATGCCCATTTTCTGCTCCTAAAACACCCTTACACGGCTAAATCGGTGGCTGAAATTTTTGTCAAAGAGGTGATCCGTCATCATGGCATTCCCAAATCCATTGTTAGTGATCGGGATCCATTATTCCTCAGTAAATTTTGGCAAGAAATTTTTCGTTCAATGGGGACCACATTGCGTATGAGTTCTGCTTACCATCCCGAAACTGACGGTCAATCGGAGGTCATTAATCGCTGTCTTGAAGCTTACCTCCGCTGTTTCGCTGCCGATCAGCCCAAGACTTGGGCCAACTGGGTTCCCTGGGCCGAATTTTGGTATAACTCCACATTTCATACCTCCATCGGCACCTCACCTTTTGAAGCAGTGTATGGCCGTCGACCCCCCTCGGTCCTTCATTATGTGAATGGCGAGGTTCGTGTCGAATCTGTTGCTAGGGAACTTCGGGACAGAGATGAAGCTTTAAAACAATTAAAGCAACAGTTAGCTGTTGCTCAGGATGCTATGAAATCGCAAGCTGATAAGAAACGGCGGGACGTATCCTTTTTGGTGGGCGAATGGGTCTATGTCAAACTCAAACCCTATCGCCAATTATCAGTTGCCAGCCGCATTCATCAGAAACTCGCTGCCAAGTTTTTTGGACCCTTTCAGATTATGGAAAAGATTGGTCCTGTCGCTTATCGCTTACAGCTTCCTCCTACTTCCAAGATCCATCCTGTCTTCCATGTCTCCTTATTAAAGAAGGCCATCAAAGCACCTACGTCCACTTCTCTTCCACCGGAGTTGGAAATTGGTAATTCTGAGGCCTTGCTTCCAGCCAAGGTCTTAGCAACCCGTCGCATTACTGCTGGCTCGGACACCACTGAGCAATGGTTAATCCAATGGCAAGATCAGGCTGCCGATGATGCCACTTGGGAAGATGCCGCTTGGATTCAAGGGCAGTTTCCAGATACAAGTCTTGAGGTCAAGACTTTCACTGATGGGGGAAGCAATGATACGATTGATAAACCTAAAAGTATTTTAGTATATTCTAGAAAGGGTAAAAGGGGGAATACTAGTAGTGGCTGAGCAAGTTGTTAGGGAATGAGGCTATAAGTATCAGAGAATAATGTGAGGGTAGTCATGTGAGAGTTTGTTAGTTTGTTGGCTCATACTTTTATGTATTGAGAGAGGGCACTGCCCGGGTCACTTTTGTACTCAGTTTTCATCATTCTGCAATAACAATATCCTTTCTTCTTCTTCCCAGATCTGTACCTTCTTTTACTGTGAGCTCACATTCTTATCACACACACACACACACACACATATATATATATATATATTAATATTTGTAGTGAAAATGGATTTTTCAGTTTTGTATCTCTTTCATCTGGTTTTTGTTTCCTAGTTTAGTGAATGCTTTCATTGTGTTTTCTTGAGAGAATCAAGATTCAAAAAAATTTCATTTTTTCGGGAAGCTTCATACAAACTCCCCAAACATGTGATGTAAAAGAAGGACTATCACAACATGTTTTAGAATATTGGTATGAGTTAACTCACGTAGAGTTGCAAACAAGTAAAACTTGGAAACAAGTTATTAAAGATCAAATACGTCAAGGTACCTCAAAACTTAGTGATCTTTAAAAAAGTACCTGGGAACTTTGTACTTCAGATTTAAACTTTGAGAGATGTGCTTCTTGAAGCATCACTGTCTACAAAAAGAATCAAACACAAATCCATTTAAGGGTGGGTCGGCATATACATTTAAACAAGAAAAGATATGTAAAAAGAAAACAAAAGATGAAATATGTTACTTTTTGTGTATCAGCTTTCGAGACAAACGTATCAGACACATTCTCCAAACTGTCATTAAGAACCTCGGTGATAGCTGATGTAATTGCTTCAGCCTGTTTTGAAGGAACACCTTGGGCTTCTAAACTCCTTACCTATAAGAGTGGCCACAATCGACTCGTTCAAAAAATGTCAAAGAAACCATTTCTAATAGGTATTTTCCAACAAACTTGATCATCAAAGAAAAAATAAACAAAAATAAACGACTACTATAAAATAAAATAGAAAACCATTAATCAAACAATGGCTCTAAACCTCTTCACAGGGGCATGTTGGGTAAGAGTTCAAAAAGGTTAATGCATGCTCAAGTAGGTTTCAGAATCTAAGTTTGAAGAGTAGTTACATATCTCACTATCAACTTCTTGACTTTCATCACAGGTTTAAGGAGAAAAAAATGTGTCTGAGCCGAAGGAACTGGTTGAATAGCTTGTTGGTTTAGGCCCTTATTTATACTCACAAACTACTCTCTCGAATATATGTAGAAGATGAAGTAAAATGGAAACTTGAACTGGAAACAGAAAAGATGGGAGAAAAGCTACACATCCATTAAACAAACCAAAAGGCTATAAATAGCCTTACAGAGAAAACGTGGGTAACCCCACTAACAAACAAACTACTTTTCCTAAAGAATAGGCACATGACTTTTGACCCACTCTCCTACTAACCTGCTCACCGTAAAACTCAGTCAAAACCCTCACCTATACTTCATTTATTCTAAACAGAAAACATGCAGAAATACTAACTTAGACCCACTAACTTATTTGACCCATAACCCATGACCCATGTCAAGATTAAACCCACATTCTCCTCCTTAATCTTGACATCCTTTCTTCATCAGATTAATGTCGGTTCCTCCTCTTCAATCAAGTGTGCTTCTTCCTCTTTGCCTTTCCATTTGGTACACTCATTCGCAAAGTGTCCAAATGCTCCACACTCATAGCACCTAAACTTGCTTTTATCACCTCGACCCATGCCTCTTCCATGACTTCTTCCACCTCTTTCAAAGCTTCTTCCACGACCCCTTCCTCTTCCATAGAATCTATCATTTTCACCATTCTTTTGTTCACTAACCAACAACAGGCTACCTTGAGTATCTTCGCTTTTCTCGTTTCCTTTCAAACGCTCCTCGTACGCCTTTAATCTTCCAACGGCTTCATCAAAGAGCATCGTATCCAACTCGAAACATTGTTCAATAGAAGCCACAATTTGAAGAAACGACCTAGGCATCGAGTCAAGCAACCTCTTCACCAAATCTCCTTCTTCAAGCTCTTGTCCTAGACCCCTTGCTTTTGAGGCTAAACCGGTCAACTTTGTAACGAAATCATCAACCGACTCCCCCTCCTTCATACGTAGGCTTTCAAGCTCCCTTTTCAACGTTGCAAGTCGAGCCGTTCTCACTCGATCTACTCCCAAATACCGTGTTTTTAGACTATCCCACACTTTCTTTGGGTCGGTGTAACTTGCCATTTGCAACACCATCTCCTCGGGTATGGCCTGAAATAAAAACGCTAGAGCTTGTTTCGCCTTCTTCGCGTCTGGTTCTGCGCCTAATGCCCTTGGTTCAACAGCTTCAAGTATGCCATACGCGTCCATAATCGACTTGACTTTAACAACCCAAACCGAATAATTCGTGGGTGTCAAAGTCGGAACTTGGTATGATAACGAACCTGCTTCTTTTGTTTGTACCATCGCCATTCTTCACTTTCTTGCTTCTGCTTTCTTTCTCACTTGAACCTTGCTACTGCTGCGTTTTTCTTCTTTCTGCTGCTGTACTTGCTGCTGCTTCTTAACCTTGCTGCTGCTGCGTTTTTTTTTCTCTTCTTTCTGCTGCTGTACTTGCTGCTGCTTCTTACAAATCTGCTGCTAATTTTCTGCCTTCTTGCTTCAATCAAACTTGCTATTTTCTACTCGTGACTTGCTATCTCTCTTGCTGCTTTCTGACCCGTCTGCTAATCCCAGGTATGAGCCATAAGGCTCTGATACCAAATGTTGGTTTAGGCCCTTCTTTATACTCACAAACTACTCTCTCGAATATATGTAGAAGATGAAGTAAAATGGAAACTTGAACTGGAAACAGAAAAGATGGGAGAAAAGCTACACATCCATTAAACAAACCAAAAGGCTATAAATAGCCTTACAGAGAAAACGTGGGTAACCCCACTAACAAACAAACTACTTTTCCTAAAGAATAGGCACATGACTTTTGACCCACTCTCCTACTAACCTGCTCACCGTAAAACTCAGTCAAAACCCTCACCTATACTTCATTTATTCTAAACAGAAAACATGCAGAAATACTAACTTAGACCCACTAACTTATTTGACCCATAACCCATGACCCATGTCAAGATTAAACCCACATAGCTCACAACAACAATGTACAAATTAAACAAAATACAAATTTCATAATTCAAAATTCTTAATAATCTGAACTACTGAAAACCTCAGATTACAAAAGTGTCGTTTGTAGTGAGGTACAAATAAACGATTTCTATGAGAACTCACTTGGAGATATAACTCCTCACACCTAATTGATACTCATTTCAGAGATGGGTACTCAGGGTGCAACAATTTGAAGGATACAATTCATTACCACTTAGGATGAATATGTTTGACAGAGAGTGGAGTCACTCTAATATCAATGAACAAGGCAAGTTTTTTACTCATGTCTATGGTTGACAACTCATAGATTCTAAATAATTGTTCGATATTGTTGTTCAAATTTGCTTGATATTGTTAGAATGCCTCTGATTTGTCTTTATCAAGACTGTAGTGAATTTATATGCTAAACCACCAGTATTCGATCTTCATAACATCTCAGCATAAGTAAATATTTGTCTTAATCAAATATCCTAAGGTAGCATGCAGCTTATGTAATCAGCCTGAGTGAAGCTATAGCTTGGTTCAGCACACTTAAGCTTGTTTTTGTCAAAGATGGGTATAAGGTTTGATACATGCTACAGACTGAACAACCCGTGTTTGGGTCTGATAGCTAACTATGGACGGTCCTAAAGCTGGATACGTTTATCGAGTATGGACTTCTATTTTCTAAGTATTTTTAGTTTAGTATGTTAATAACAGCTTTTGCATAGAAAATACTTCTTATTTGCTTTCTGGTTTTCAGTGTATTCAATTCTAAATCATCATCAAATGTACATTTTAGTATTTGACTAAAACTTTGACCTAACAAGCAGCCAACTTGGCATCTAATAAACTGATACATGTTATTAAGAGAAAGAAGAATCACCTGACAACCAAGTTACTGAGCAAAAGATACAATTTAGTCTGCAACTGCAAACCTCTTTGTTCGGACAATAATATCTAAAAATGGTTGTTAAAATTATTTATACATAAAGACCTGAGGAGTAGGGAGCATAATCAATAACCAAGTTCCTAATTCCAAAATCATGAGTAACAATGATGGTGATGAAGTATAGCACAAACTCAATCGAAAATTATTCCTCTAAGAACACCACAAATTGATTCCAAAAGCCCTAATCATCATCATCAGCATTCAATTTACAACAAGTAGAATTAAATACAACTTACTTAGAGCAAACATAAACATACCAGAGCCAATGTGTCTACCAGACACACACGTTTCCCGTTAGGGTTTACGATCTGTGAAAGATGCCTCTTGTAAGTGTAATCATACGGGCTCTGTTTGGACATCGAAGAAGTAGTAGCAAAACCATATGATGCATTGTTTTTCGTCGATCTCACTTGGAACCCTAATCGAACAACACGCTTCATAACAGCGGCCATTTCCGGTCGAATCACTTTTCTGGCGAGATTTTTCGGTTCAAGAAGATGAATCAATCAATATGCATTTCGATGGATATGAATCCGGTTTTAAATGTGGGAGGGACGGAGGGAGAGCGCTCAAAAGTTATTGGAGAATAAACAATTCCCAGCGTTTGTTTGCGGAACAAGTTTCCAATTTGGATTCCTCTAAAAACAAAAAGAAAATAAGCAACTTGCAAATGATGATATCTCACGAAACAATTTTATACATCCCTTCTATTTATCTTCAACATTATATAAACTCACCCAAATTTCAAATAAACTAGGTTTCGAGCCATATCGAACATTATGACGATCGTAGATTTAAGCGAATTTGATGATTCTTCTGTGATATGGAATCATAGTCTAAATACAATCATAACCTAAAGATATCTATTAATCATAAATAAAATATAGACCCCCGCTCACTTTACTAATAGGAAAGTCGAGAGTAGGAGATAGTTACGTACGATGTTTATTTTACAAAACCTAACGTTATTAAACCAAAAAACTTCTAGGTTGCGAACCACAAACTACAAACAAATATAAACAATGGAGATGGTTCGTTTTTGTAACATCCAAAAGTGTAAAAGAGAATGTTACGTAGCAGTCACTCGGTCCGCGGGTCTTCTTGATCGATTCGGATGGAGAACATGCTTAAAAAAAACTCAACATTTAGTAAAAACAAACGGATGAGAAGTTCGTTATTAAGAGACAATGTTAAACGTAAAAAAACGGTATTCTTTTGGGGGAAGCATTTCTCTATATCTTATTCAAGGGGCAGGAATTAATAACGTAAAAAAAATAAAAAATAAAAGCCTGGTAAAAACTGTTTCGAACTCAGGTCTCCCACAAACATGCCTCCAATCCGAACCACTACGCTACTTTAGCAATTGTTAATGAACAAGAAACATTATGTATTTAATATAAGAAAAAGTAAAAGTTACCAAGCCGCCACACATGTTCCCTATGTTGACCACCCTAATGAAATATAAGGTAATATACCATATTTATAATTAACTCTAACCCTACCACTATTAATTAGAGGTGAGAAATATCTGGTTTGGGAAAACAAGACGGTTTTAAAATCGCCCTGACCTTTTGTTTTTAAACTGGTTTAGATGAAATAGAACCAGGTTCAAATCAAACCACACGTTTCTAGTTGGTTCTTAACTTGGCTCAAGCAAACTGGTTTCGAACCTATCCAAACCGTCTATTCCTCCCCTAAAAAGTTATTTAAAACCTAAAAACTTATTTAAAACCTGAATCGGTTTTTACTATCATTGACCCAAACCAAATCCATTTATAACTCGAACCGATCTGAAGAAAAAAAAAGTTTGTACACCTCTACTATCAATCTACCTATTTCAATAATAAACCACTATAAATTGGTCAGGCGACGAATGATATTATGTAACTCACCTAACCAGATCGATCGACTTTGAAAATTATGATCAGATTATAAAACGATGACTACTAGTTGGATTCTTGGTCCAACAAAACAAAGGAGTGCGACTTCTCACACAGAACTCATTCGTCTGTAGTCATTCTTATGAAATATGATAACCTAGGCACTAGGATAATTCATATTACAAAATACTGATATGAATAAATGGATTTCTCTTACATAAGAGCCTATGGTTAATTCATGTATGTTTGAGGGACTTACTGTAGTTGTGGACAATTGTTACATTCGTTTGTTACAAGTCTGTTTGGTCTTGTCTGTTCTTATTTCTCTGTGGGTGTATCAGGATCCATTATGAGCCAAATACAAATTCCCTCTCTATCTCTTTTAGCTTTTGTCTAATTTACCCTTATCAATGGTACCAATTGATAGGTATTCAATTCAATTGATTAAAACTCTCTTGAACTCAAAACTAGTGAATGTATAACACTTAATAATTCGGTACAAAAGAATAAGAAACCAAACACCCCTATTTATAATGCTAGGTTAATAATTCGGTACAAAAGAATAAGAAACCAAACACCCCTATTTATAATGCTAGGACATATGACTACCAAGCAAAATTAAAAAAAAAAGTACAAAAAAAAGTATCTTAATAAAAATCAAATACCTGACTTGATGAAATACTCAAACAAACAATTTCTTCAACTTGCTATATTACCCCCTTTGACTATTAGCCTTTTACAAGATTAGTCCCAACAGTTCACTTTGCCTTCAATATATCAATAAAACACTAATAGATAATAAGAAATCGATTACAAATATGAAATCATTTTTTATAACGTTGGTGAAGCAATAAGAGCAAATGATGCGCAATATCTATTAGCAACTCATCCCAATCGCATCTCTAGATCTGGACCTGAAGCGTCGATTAGTAATGATTAGAGAGATTTATCATGTTCAACGAGAGTAAGTCAAATCTAATTTCCAAAGTTTGATGGAATGATTTGAAAGGATGGATTTATTGCTGAAACATTTCTTCACGGTGGATGACACGCCAGTTAACTTGAAACTCTGTTACGTTGTCATACATTTGGAAGGGGAAGCTCTGCAATGGAACTGTGATTCACGAAATCAACAGCTGCAAAAGTGGTGGAGTTGCCTTGGTTAGATTATGTACGTGCATTTCTAGTAAATTTCAAATGTGATGTTTGATGATCTTATGGAGGAACTGGCTTCCCTAACACATTATTCATCATTAAAGGAGTATTGTTAGAAATTTGCTTGTTCTTTAAATTTGTAACAATTAGTGAACAACAATATGTAGTTGTGTTTTTGTTAAGGGCCTGAAACTAGAAATCAAAGGTCAGGTTATAAGGTTTTAAGCCCCATACATAACACGAAGTATAAGGTTTAGCTCTAATTCAGGATATCTATGCATGAAATTCATTTGATGATCACAACTTTACTAGGAGAAATCCCAAGAAAAGTCAAGTACCAAAACAAAACCATTTAAAACTTTTAAATTGTTTTTAAATTATCTATAGGAACCATGAATAAGTGAAACTTATACTAATATTTTGAAAGGAACAAAACAAATCTTGATGATCCGTATTTATATGAGCAAAACGGAAAAAAATTAGTACCTTGCTATATCCAAAGCAAGTTTGAAAGTTGGTATTGGCTTTAGTGTTCCTTTCCTATTTGAAAATAGAGGGGAAAAATAGTTGAAGATCACCTTGAAATATACACAAAACTCACATGAATATAGATTACTTATTCACCATGACAACCTCTAACAAGAACAATGTCAAATTATTAGGCAATTAAACTAGAAAGTAATTCTTATCATTTATGATCTTTGGTAAATACTCTGTCACTATCATCAGCGGACTACTTTGATGATCTTTGGTAAATACTCTGTCACTATCATCATCGGACTACTTTGAGCTACATCACCCAGATACTGACCACAATTGGATGGCGTATCCTCTGAAGTAAGTCATGTTCATCCCTAAAAGACCTCCTGTTAATAACCCAGGACATGGAAAAGTAAATATTGTATTATATTTTGGAAATATATATTAATATATCGTTGGGAATCAAACAACCCAAACTTTTTCCTTATCGGCAAAAAGCCCATCTTTAAGTTTTTTAACTGCAACTTTAGTTCCATGCCATGAAGGTATAGTGAAGGTACTTTGCAAGTTCCAATAAAAATAAATAACTTTCTTTAGTACAATTAAGGAAATGTTAACACAATTAGCTTTAATTTCATATGCTTAAACTTCATGGGCATTTTTTACATGTATGGGAGCCATCTAAGTATGCATGTATATGCATATTAAAGCAAAAATCAAATATAATAATAGTGGTGTGATAAAACACGTTCTGGTATTGATTGGGAGCCATTTGAATATGTATGTATATACATAATAAGCATTTGAACTTACCATAGTTCTTGTAAATGGATTGCATTTGCAAGAGGCTACAAAAATAAACTTATAATATTACAGAAAACCATAACATACCATGAATCATTTCTCACATTATGAATCTTTTTATAACATACAATCACTTGTTACAGGATTTCTAGAATCATGTTATGAGTTTGAAAATTTTCAATGGTTGTTTAGGGGACTTAGTAATCTGATTATTTGAGTATTTAATTTTGATTGTTTCAAATTGCACTAACCACTTTGAATTTATTGATCCAATCGTCTCATTGAAAAGGAAAAAAGTTGTGTAGAATCGTAAGGCTTTGGGCCGGACGGAGTGCCAGGGTAAGGCCGGTCCGGCCTTCTTCCGCTCGACTACCTTCAGATGGATGCTTCGGTGGTTATTCTTCGCTTTGGTACCTGGCACGCAAGGAGAGTTAGAACAGAGGAGAGAGATGGTTCCTCCGACTCAGACGGGACTGACAGATGCATCATTGCCATCCCATGTCTACCCTCGTACAAATAAAGATGTGAGTGTGAGGAGATGGGATCTTGTCACACCCCGAACATGGAGAAGTGTGAACGGATGGAATCATAGTCGTGGATACATATAACAACTTCTACGTTATTCAAAATATTATAAGAAAATGACATATTATTAATTGCAGCAGGAAATATTGTGGTGACATGATAAAGTCTTACATACTGAACAATAAAGTCTTAATTGAAATTAGAAAAATACTAAATGTTTATTTAGGGATAAGTGGGACTATGATTCCGAATCTTGTAGGTCCCATAGTTAATAGAAATCCCCAATTGCACGTCTTCGTTATGACTCATTTACCTGAGAAATACATGAGTTTAAAAGGTCAACATAAAGTTGGTGAGGTTCACAGGTTTATGACTATACAAATAAATTTGTAAAACAGTTTATGGCATACATGAATATTAAATTGGTTTACTGTTGCGGTTGTATAATCTAACATGAACCTTGATTTCAAACACTAACAGATTTACCCACTCATGGCATCTCGCCCAAGAAATACCGAATGAAACAGAATAACTGGCATGTACTCATTGACTAAAACCATGGAGTCAGGATTGGAACGACCAATCGTAAGTAGGGTTGTAACCCAAATAGATCTATTCACTAGCTATCGTTTCGTACCAAAACTAATTGAAATCAATTAATAGTGGGATTTAGTTGTACAAATGTTTATAACAAAATGTACCTTAGTTTGGGCAGTAAAAGAACATGTAATCATACGTCTAACAGATAACCCATAATATCAAGTAAAAAGGTTCGTTTGTTCATGTTTTCTCCCCCAAGTATTTAGAATAGTTTATAAAGAAAAGGGGCCGTGAAACTCACCTGATCAAGGTGAAGTGGAGAAATGAAGTACACCGGATATGAAACTAGCAAGGGTCTTTAATCATTTGAGTAACAATCGTCACCCAAGTGATACCGGTCAAATCTTGACGTATAATCCCATTTGTATTCGTTTGGAAAACCCGGTAGTTAGTATTTATTGTTCAAATAAATACATATGTTTAACATTTATATTTATGTTCAAATAAATATAAAAGAAACGTTATAAAATAGGAACAATCCATCTAAGAAAAATATATCAATCAAGTTTTGAACATTGGATTAAATTATAATGTCTATTATTAGTTTTATCGTTCGATTGAATATCTATATATGTTTCTTGATAATTTCCAATCACGTCAAGTTATAAAATAACTTATTTTTTTATTAAAAATTTGGTTATAATTATTGTCAAATAATTATGTTAACTTGCAAGAATAAATTTATCAAATTATTTCAAGTTACAAAGGTTTTATTAAGATAACATAAGTTGGTAAAAATAATAATAATGTGTTATTATATATACTTATGCATTTATATAATTATCCTTAGTTAAGGGCTATAATTATTGTCTAATAATTATAAATAACTAATTTAGTTGAGTCTTAGTAATCCATAAGTTTTGAAACTTCTCAAATAATTAACTGATAGAAAATCAATTACCTAAAGTTTATAACGGCGTAAGACGTCTACGTTTATCGTTTATTCATTTGAAAGCGCGCATTCTTTTGATAAATATAAGAAATGATTAGTTTCGAGTCAAAATATTTAGTATTCTAAAGATAATAGATATCGTTTTAATATATTATAAACCTTTGGTCTATTATTTCATTTAAAATAAAGTAATGTACAAGGCTCAAGTAACCACGCAGGAAAGACAGGCAACAAGCTGCGCCACCAACCCCTTTTGAATGGCAAACCCTAGACGTATAAAGACAACATTCTTCAATCTAGATGTCGCGATATTCCCATATATGACCTTTTGGATCCAGCTTAACATGGCAGCTGCCTCCGACTCAAGATGACCAAAGGTATCAAAAGCGAAGGAAACAAACACGTGTTGATTTTTGATGCACGCTTTTTCGTGTTTGTTCACCTTCCCAGCAGCCGCTTTGGACACCGCCTGGCCCGCCGTGAAAGTAATGACCCTCAGTCCCACGAGGGGAGAAACCCCCGTTAAATCAACACAAGCATGCTTCCCGTTCTGCCACCCAAACACAAGTATGTCGGCCGGTCTGATGGTTGAGCGCCCATCCAAGGGGTCAGACAAAAAGTTAACCGAAGCTTCCTTCCTGGCCGATATCCCAGCCCGCTTGAAAATGTCAAACAGGACATCTCAAACCACATCATATCGATATTTAAACCCCGGGAGCTCTTTGCAGTGAGCGGCGTGCTCCCCGAACGAATCCATACACACCTTGTTACAGACGGGGCATTTTTCATCCACGGGAAATAGGGGGACCATGAGTCGATACTTGAGAATTGTCCGATTCTCGACAAGCGACATATGTTGCCCCAGCCCGTCAATGGGGAGAGCATGGAGGAAGTCTTGCGCATGTGGTTGTCGGAGGCATTCCCAAACAGCTTTTTGCCTAACTGTCAACCCATAAGTAGCTTCCATCTCGAGCATGTGTTTACCAAAAAAAGGCATTCACCAAAACGTGTTGGGATTTTGGTGGGGCGGTGTCCTTTTTAGTGAAACCGCTCAGATCAAAGCCCGGAAGTAGATCATGGAGACTAGCCAGAGCCAACTCATAGTCGGGGCCCATACCACAAGCACCGCACTCCCGAAGAATATGGTCTTGCAGCGCCCAAGTTTGAGCACGCGAGGCCACAAAGGCGTAGGACGCCGCCTCGAACGCTGAATAGACCCCAAGCCCCCCATGCCGAATCGGCCGACCGCAAATCCTTATCAAAACCAGTCGCAGCCGCCAACACATGAGTGGGGGGATATGTTCTTAGGCCAAAGAAAAGCTTGGCAACGCCCATGCACGAACGAAGCAGAAGGAGTTCGCATTACGGGTCACCAAGGGCAGGGAGGAGGCGCATAAGATCAGCAACGGAAGTGGCCCTCCTCTCGGCTAGCCCCTGGATAAACTGGCCATCACGACTAACAGCCCCCCCCCCCCCCCCCCAAGGAGCTTCACCCCCCTGGCGGGTCTGCTAATGTTCGTAGGGAAGAGGCCCGGTCGGACTTTCTCCCCATTACAGGATGGCTAAAAGAGCTCTGTCTTTCTAATTTTAAGAGCCAACCCCAATAGCGGCCCCCTCTCCTTAATGATCCCGAGAGCCTTGGCCACCTCCCCCATTTTCCCAATAATCGTGCCATCGTCAAGGTACCAGGCATAGTGCAACAGATGACAGTTGTCTCAGATATGGTGCACAAGCGGCCAGGTGAAGGACGAGGGCAAAGAGGAGGGGCCCCAACGGGTCACCCTGCTGGACCCCAGTAGTGGCCCTGATATGATTGTCTCCCAGGTATAAGCGATCCGGTTTCCCGTATAAGAACTCAACCCAGGGCGAGATGGAGGGGCACCTCAGCCTGACCTCACGAAGCAGGGACGAGCGATCAAACAGGTTGAACGCATTGGAGAAATCTACCGTGAGCATAACGAGGGACCCATCAAGATGTCGTTCCCCCACAAGGCGGTTAACGCTATGGAGAATAGCTTCGGCCCCACCCGACAAACCAAACCCAAACTGGAAATCACCAAGGTACTTGGCCATATCTTTACATGCATCACAACCTTGGAGACCAGCCGCCTCCAAATAGTGCCAACGGCTATGGGACGGATCCGATTGTCAGGCTTAAGGAGTGGTGTTAGGGCGCCGAAGTGACAAATTCTGCTAAGCCAACGGGGCACCTCCCTCCCAGCCAGAGATTAACGACCGAGGTAATGGCGTCCAAGAGGTCCCTGGCAGTAGCAGACCCATTCCCACAAAGGCTGTCCATGATGTGCTGGGCACGCAACCCATCCCTCCCACACGACGTCCCTTTGGGAAAGGATTTAATACATTCAAGGACCTGTTCGCCACATGTGATAAGCGGAGGCTCGGAGAAGGGACCGGAGGGCATGGACGGGGGCGGGACAAGCGGGTGCTTAACTTCTAAGGCGCGCGTGGTGTCGTCTTTGTAGGGCGCCACCCCAGAAGAAGATAACACCTTCACTGCCGCGTGTGAAATGGCCGTCCGCGATTTTCCGGATGCACCTCTTGATGTTGGGCCCCATATGGTCCCCCTTATCGCCGGAAACCATGCCAGAAGACCCCTTAGTCACTCCCTCAGGAGCATCAAGGACACCTTTAACCAACAGTTCAAACCCCTTATCTTGCCCCCACGCAACCAGGGAGGTCAGGATGGACCCGCTCTGCAGGGCCTTCCGGTTCCCAGAGTGGCAATCATGCCGATTCTGGGACCTAAAAACCTGCAAAGTGTACCGAGGGAGAAGAAGCAGCCTACACCAGGCCTCAACAGAACTAGGCTGGGCAGACACCTTAAGAAGGGCGGATTTAAGCGCCTAGGAGAAAGCCAACCGACAACTGTGAGGGATGCTCTTGAAAGTAGTGACGCGAGCCTTAAAGACTCGGTTGAGCAACTCCCCGTCTAACTGAAACGAACATGGAGCATTAGGCACATAGACAGGGGGAGTCGGTTTGGGGATCCCCAAGATGTGGCAAACGGTGTCCTCACTAGAGGCGGCCACCCGGGTCACCCCGTCGGGGTGGTGGTAGCCACGGCTCAAGGCATTAATTTTCATACATCGCTCGCATATCCAATATCCACAATCTTGTAAAGTCCAGTCCAATGCCAAAAAAAACACCAGCATCAGACGCCACTGCAGCCTGTATGGTCCCCCGTCGCTCATCAGATGAAAGATGAAAGGTCTTGAGATGCGAAATGAGGCGGGAGATCCCTTTGGAGCTAATATCACCATCGGGGCAACAATGAAAGGATCGTAAGGGGCACTAAACAGAACCCCTAGACGGCATCGAGGTGGATGCCATAAAAGAGAAAATGCGCGGATCGAGCTGAAACGCGAGGTGGAATAAAGCGCAAGGACCGTACACCGAAAAGAAACCAACAACGGGTTGGCAAACAAGGGAAAATTACATCACCCCAGGCGGCCAAAAGACAGACCAAGAACCGACGAACCGGTGGAACAGGTGTACCAGCGTACCAGAACCACCTAAGAAAGGGTGGTCCGGCCTACCGGCGGACCAGTACAGGCGGCAAACCAAGGGGGTGCCAGCGGACCACTCAGGCGGCGTATCAAACAGGCTGGCCGGCGTACCAAGGGGGGACCGGCGTACCAGGAGGGAACCGACGTACCAGGAGTGGCTGACGTACCAGGGTGCCGACGTACCACCAACAAAAAAGGCCCCGTACCACGTTTTCAAACTGGTACGGCGGATCGTTGGGTGGTGGTCCGCTATCACTCGCAAGCCGGAGGAGAAAGCAAGCAGGGGGGTGAGGAAGGGGGAGGTGGTGGCGAGGGTGAAGGGAGGCGGAGGGGTGGAGGAAGGGAGGGGAGGGGGGGGGGGGAGGAGGGGAGGGGCGGCATAGGAAAGAAAGGAGGCGGAGTAAGAGGGGCGGAGGTGGTGGCGAGAGTGCAGGGAGGCGGAGGGGTGGAGGAGGGGTGGACGGGAGGGGAGGCAGAGGAAAGAAAGGAGGCAGAGGAAGAGTGGCGGGGACTCACGGATCTGGTCTCCGATTCACTTCTTCGGCGGAGGAAGAGGGGCGGTAGAAGAAAACAAAACTTCTCCAAATAAAATCGTAGTCACCTTTTTCGCTTTAAAAATGATTATGACACTTGGACTTTATATGTTTTCGAGTAAATGTTTAAAATGGACTTTCAAATCATTTTTCAAGATCAAAATATATTTTTGATTGGTTTGACATTATGTTGCAATTATTGCGTTTTCGCGTTGCGTATATCGCCGTATTGATCCCGATTTTCTTACTACGCAACGTCCCTTCATTTCGATCACTTTGGTTCATGGAAAACACTAAAAATATTTATAAAAATATGTCCAAACTCAGATCTGTGTTTTTTATATTTTTATAAAATATTGATGTTTGAAAGTATGTTTTTAACTTGTAAAAATCATATTATTGTATCTAGTCTTTTATAGAAAGTTCCAAAGTTTATAAACATGCCTTATATAGTTAAAAATATATATTAAAGTCCAATAATTTGTGTCATAAAAAATATTTGACCTAAATTATATTTTTGTTAGTTTTAGCCAAACACATATAATCTATTTTAAGTCTTTTGTACATTAAACCCACTAACACTTCCATGTGTTAGGTTTTTGGAGACCAATTATCCATAACAATATAATATAAGTTTTATGTTTATTTATTTATAATAATTCAAGACTTTTATGAATTAATCTATATCAAAATATATAGATATAATAACACTAGTTAGTTCCTTTTGTTTATTTTCATGATTAGTCATATTAACATGTTATGATTTCTACTAAGTTCCATAACTTAACATGTTACTAGTAACAATTTATATATTCATAACAAGGTCCAATATATATATATATATATATATATATATATATATATATATATATATCTGCTAATGACAATTTATGTTCCATGATAAAATCTACTGACACAAATGTGTTAGGACCAAAAATAACATAATCCAAGTATAGAATGTAGGTTAACACCCATGATTTATTATGTCATTTTAACTAATCATTTTAACATAAACTTGATTTTTAAATAAGTGTCTACTAACACTTGTGTTAGGATTTATTTAGGTAATGATACTTGTAGGTAGATAGATCAAGTAACATAGCTCATTTAGGAGCTCTTAGACAATGTCCATTAGGGTATGTTCTTGACCATCCAAAACAACATAAAAACACAAGATGAAAATCATGGTGCACACCATTACTCTTGTAGGTCCTGAATCTCCCAAACACACGATATCTAATCAAACACGAGTGCGGAATCCTCGTGAAAGATTGATTCAAGAAGAATAGTAGAATAAAAGACTAGATCTTTAAGAAAGATGAAGTCTTGAATGGAAATAAGCTACTATGAAGCTTGAAGAAGAGCTGATCGGAATCACACACACAAGGGGAAATCGTAAATAGGTTCTCCAAAGCTTGATTGATCATAAACATGAGGTGGTATTTATACCACCTCTTACAAGGCCTTGGGCCAATCATAAACTCTAACTAGCCCAATCATAAACCCAAGCACATGCCCAATCTAATAGTAAACTAGCCTAAACATAATAAAACTAGCCTACTAATCTAATTAAACCCTCTAAGCCCAGCCTAACTTATTTAATATTACAAGCCTCATAATCTAGCCTCTACAATCTTCCCCTAGGCTTGTGATATTAAACGTCTTCAATCTTTGAAATTCTTCTTCTTGGCTGGCTGGCAAAGACGTTGATGAAGATTCTTTCCGCAGAAATCTTCAATGGGTTTCATGATGGGCACATGGGACTTCCTCTTGATCAGCATCAGCTCGAACTTCTTGAATTGAACAAGCAATGAAATGGAGGACTCTCATTGACTTGCTTCTTTTGAAAGCACTGGTTCTTGCTGAATCTTCGGTAACTGTCTTGAATCTCCAAAACAATTAGAGGGTTGAAATTTTGAAAACCCCTAACTTTGAAGAATTTGATTGTTGATCTTCAAACTTCATGATCTCTGACTGCTCTCTGTATCATTTTCTTTTTCAAAGATTGACTTGAAATCTTCAGCTTCCCCTAAACTTGTGAGCATTTTCTTTGAAAAACTTTTGAAGCTTTTGGATACTTGTAAAGACACCAACAACTTCCCCTGAACAGTTGCTTTTCAGATGGAAGTCTTGTCTGGCTGGTTCTTTATCTTTGAGCAGCAGCAACATCTTTCTATCATCAACCTGTCTGACACACATTTGAAAAAATATACTCCACCAGACATTTGATGACTGGTCTTTGGGTTAGAAGGTAATTAACATTGTAAAAACCTTGTTATCACCTGTTGATGATAATAAAGTTCCCCTGAACCCAAGACCTCTAAAGACTTCCCCTTAGCTGATTACTTCCCCTCAGCTAAGGACTTCCCCTGAGATAATACATATTATCCTCGAGTTCCCTTCGGATACTATGTATTATGGAAGTCTTTTCGGATAATAAGTATCATCCTCGAGTTCCCTTGGACAATACTTATTATCCCCTCTCCTTCCCCTAAAAATTTGTCAAGATCTGACGGAGGAAGTCTTTTCCATTAGATAATAAGTATCATCCTCGAGTTCCCTTCGGATAATACTTATTATCACATACTCCTTCCCCTAAAAATTTGGCAAGATCTGTCGGGGGCATATTGTCATGCATTGAAACCCATGAAAAACATATTTTGACTTCTCAAGTCGACCTGGCCAAGACGAAAACACATAAAAAGGAACTTAACGACTCACACACGAAAGATAAAAATAAACAACTACTTACCAATATAAAACATGAGAAAGTTTACAAGGGATCAAACCATATGAATCTGACTGAGGAACCCTTTTCAGCTTCAGTTACTCGACTAGTCCAGGTGATTGCCGGTATGTTTGTCCGCTTTAAACTCAAACCCGTTTAATCCCAACCGAATGCGTGATGCTTAATATAGTACAATATTACCGTGATGTTTAATTGTCCCCACACCCAAGCGTACACAGCAAAACCTACCCAACCTCAGAGTTTATTGAGGATTCACAAACCCCCAACTTGAGGAACCATGCAACACCGTTATGACTACCACTTATTTTATTAACCATCAGTTGGTGATCAGGTCGGCCGCTAAGCACGCAAAGAAGACCAACCGAGTGATTATCTATTCTCTTTTCTTTTTCATTTTTTTTTATTTCTTTTTCATTTCTTTTTCTTTTCTTTTTCTTTTCTTTTTATTATGTGGTGTAGTCATGACAGCAGAGACATGGCGTGTGAGAGAGTGAATACTAGGTATAATTACCACTCTCAACCCGTTTTTGCTGGGACTCAGTCTTTTAAACCATGCAACCTGGGATGGGAAACTAAACATATATATCTTTTAAGTTCACTGCACTTTCATTGGTGGTCATAAGTTTAGGTCGAGCCTACCGAGCATATCACCGTGGAGCTTGTCTTTCACTTCCGCCTTACGCGTGTCAGCCATCTCCAACCCGTACATTCATTTTACTTCCCCTAAACTTCTCAAAAACAAGACACAAACAATTAAAAATTGAAAAGCACACTATTTTTGAGGGGTCAACTTTTTCTTCATCTTTACATTTCTTCCCCTTGCTTTTTGATTTTTAATGTCACAATCTTGTGAACATCATTTTTCAGTTTTTTTTTTAAATAAATAAAAAAACACACAAACACACTTAAAAGAACAAAATACAAAATTTTGAAGATATCTGGCCAAGCTAACTTTCAAAGTATTGATTTGAAAATTTTGAAAATTGGGTTTCATGACATGCACACTTCATTGCATTTGAAGTCAAACACATAATCAATCAACAGCTTAATTGACACTTTAAAGAAATAGGTTTGACTCAAAAGACCCTTTGCTGCCTCAACATTTAAACAACCAATTTAAGAACAGTACCTTTCATGCTGATTTTGACATTTTACCTCTCAAAGAGACATACCTTCCATTGTATAGATTACTTGACATGACATGAAGATACGTCTCATAAACTGTGCCTGGAACAATCACTTATCAACAAACAAATTAGTAATAAAACCGTTAGTGATAATCCTCCTTGATTGTTCCTGCACAGAGTGAGAGATTAGTTAGCCATTGGTACCCAGGCCATTGTTTTTCTGGGTACACCTGAGGAATCAATAAAGGATACTTCTTGTAAGAACATCCCCTTTGAGAAATCAGGAAGTTGTGATGGAGCTGCCTTGATTTTTGGTTTCCAAGTTCCAGGTGATTTAACATTTGTTTTAGTCACCTTTGGAGTTGTGACCTTAGGTATTTCAACCTTCTTTGTTTGAGATTCACTTTTCAAAATAGTTTTTGTTTTAGTCACCTTTTGAGTTGTGACTTTAGGTATTTTAACCTTCTTCGTTTTAGCTTCATTTTTTAAAACAGTTTTACTTACCTTGGGAGGGGTAACTTTGGGCTTCTCAAGCTTTGGTTGTTTTGAAAATGGTTTCTTCACCTGTTTTTGGAAATTTTGGTAGCTTGGAAAGCTGTTGTTTTGATTCAAAGATTTTCTTTCAGCTTTGGCAGCACCCCAATGTTGATCAGAGGGTTTAACCTTAGGAGTAACAGTCTTCATTGCCTTAGGTTTTTCCACCTTCATGGGCTTAGACTTCACAGACTCCTGAGATGAAACCCTTTGAGTTTTCGGATAATAGGGTTCATAGGGGCGATACAGACAGTTTCTAGCAATATGACCAGCAATGCCACAATTAAAGCAAGTCTGCTTCTTTAGATAGAAGTCAGACGTGTACCCATTTGACTTTAGTGGCTGGTATGGAGCTGGTTTGCTCTGTGTCTGCTTCTTTGGTTTGACTACAGCTTCAGATTTGACTTTCTGCTGGTTCCTTGAAGCTTGAGTAGAACCTGTCCTCATCGTCTTTGTGCTCTCTGGATTTCCTGATGAAGAAGCACCATTCTTGCAACTGCACTTACAACTGCATGAACCAACTGAAGAAATGGGAGACACAGCTACTCCCTTGAGTTTTTCATTCACTCCATCTGTTGGCTTCATACTCGGATGCTTGATGGTAATCTTCGGCTTCTCAACTTTAGCTTCATCTATCACTCCATCGGTTATTCCCTTGAATTTGGAGGAGAATGATGGTAATTCATATCCTACATCTGGTTCTTGGTCAAACATTGATCCAGATGTCATAAAGATCTTCCCCTCAGGCCGTGTCGTCATGATCACCTTTTCCCTTTCGACTTTGTCGATTACTTTGAAGTATGGGGTTTCAATTTTAGGGTATGGTTTCAACTCTACCCCAACTTCATCAGACTTGGAATTATGACACCTGTTGTATTCTCGGCACTCAGCATCATTTTCTGATATATCCTTTACCCTCCCTTCACCATAAGTCATATTTGCTTCATTATCAATTTCTTCTTGTGTCAATGGTGTAGTTCCAACCAAGACACTATCAACATGAGGAGCAGCTTCTTTATAACCAAACTCGGTTCGTTCAACTTGATCCTCACTAAGAAGTATTCCTATAATGTCTCTGGGAACTGGTGGAGGAATAATGTTGTTTGCAGCCAAGGCCTTATCAGTCTTTTCTGATCCAAATCCAGGTGTGTGTTTCCCAACTTGACCGGTCACAACAGCATGTGACAATTCCTTTCCAGCATCGAGCATTCGCTGATTTCTTTCCTGATTGCAATCAAACTTGACTTGCAGCTCATCAAATTTTTGTTGCAGTTCATTTAATTTCTGTGTAAGCTCAGATATCTCAATCCTAGCCCGATCATGTAAGATAGTCTTCTCCGTTGCTAGCTTCCGATATTTCTCAATGTCTAGTTTCTGAGCTTTTACCTTCTCCTCATTCTTTTGCCATCTACCCTTAAAAGAACTCCTCTCGCACTTTGTCTCAAACAATTCTGACTGAAAATTTTTACACATTTGCCTAAGTCCAGGAATTAATCGAGCACATGTAGGATTCGGGCATATCTTAGTTTCGTCAACTTCATCTAAGAAAACATCCTTGTCCTCAACCATATTCTTTTCTTCAACCACTGAACTCATTATGCAGCTTCTGAAAATTTTGAAAAATCAGCAAAAACGGCAAAATCGGCAAAAGTACTATTCAAAGAATAGTGTCAAAAACTTAAAACTGAAAAACGGAGGCCTTCGGAGTGGAATTTGGGGGTCCAAACGAGCTCCCCTGGACGTTAGTCCGGGGTAATTCTGGGGCTTGTTGTCACGAACGTCGTGTAAAAATTTGAGCTTCTAACTCCAAACGAGTCAAAAGTTACGCCCGTTTCTGTGAAAGTGAGAAAAAGTGACTTTTTGCCGCAAAAACCCTGTTTCCGATCGTAAATCCTGTTTACAATCGTAATCACCTGTGGATCGTAAACACCTTCAGTCGTAAACACTTAAACCGCCTCAAGGAATCGTAAACCTGATTACGATTGATGATTACGACCACCGGAGTCGTAAACGCCGTTTCCGATAAAACAAAGTCGTAAACACCTTTTACGATCAGAAAAAGTCGTAAACTCGATTACGACAATCAAGTACAATCGTAAACTATTTTCTCCGGGTCGTAAACAGTCAATCTTCAACACAAACCCAGAAAACTCAGTCGTAAACACCAAAACACGAAGAACACAGCAGCAGCGACGATCGTAAACACCTGAAACACCCTCGAATCTTCAATAACTTGGACAAAAACCCAGAAATACACTTGAATCTATATCGTGAGAGCCTCGAATCAAATATTCTTGGCTCTGATACCAATTGTAGGTCCTGAATCTCCCAAACACACGATATCTAATCAAACACGAGTGCGGAATCCTCGTGAAAGATTGATTCAAGAAGAATAGTAGAATAAAAGACTAGATCTTTAAGAAAGATGAAGTCTTGAATGGAAATAAGCTACTATGAAGCTTGAAGAAGAGCTGATCGGAATCACACACACAAGGGGAAATCGTAAATAGGTTCTCCAAAGCTTGATTGATCATAAACATGAGGTGGTATTTATACCACCTCTTACAAGGCCTTGGGCCAATCATAAACTCTAACTAGCCCAATCATAAACCCAAGCCCATGCCCAATCTAATAGTAAACTAGCCTAAACATAATAAAACTAGCCTACTAATCTAATTAAACCCTCTAAGCCCAGCCTAACTTATTTAATATTACAAGCCTCATAATCTAGCC